>CAWUFW010006246.1:0-600000 GCA_963921515.1 Calotriton arnoldi | reverse complement strand
TAGTTACCTGCACGCTACACACCTACGGTACATACTTGAATGGAACCGCCCCCTGTCAGAAAAGCATTGGTCTTTCATTGACCAGGCGGTTGCAGGGGTCAACATATGGAGGGAGGTGTGGCTTCCTCGCAAGCACAGGGCATGGGGCTTGTACTCCTCACCAGTGACATCCCACACTATGAAAATCTGGGATAGAGTGAACACCACCAAGGGCCAGACGTCTTTTCCCTCCCCGATGACTCCGATCACCGGGAACCCTGACTTTCCCCCGGGACGCAACTCGACGGTCTTCGACAGCAAGGCTGTAAGCATGTCGGATTGTTATTTGACCCAGACAGCTTGGTTCCCTTTGACCGTCTGAAAATAGATTACAAACAATTGGACAAGTTCCACTACCTTCAACTGCACCATTGGGTCACCGAGCCCGCGTCCAGAGAAGCAATGTCACGGAAGCTAACGACCTTTGAGAGGTGGATAGTTTGCAAGAAGGATGATAAACATCTTATGTCAGAGCTTTATGCGATGCTGACAAGGCCCGCGGGAGGGGATCGCTTCAAGGGACAGCGACAGTGGGAGGAGGAGTTGGGTCGGGTGCTTCGGAGAAAGAATGGGAGGACATATATTATAGGGCCTCGCACACAGCGCACAACACAGCAGGAGCAGCATCGACATATAAGGTGCTTTCCTACTGGTATCTTACCCCGGAGCGCATTGACTGCTGGGATAAATGTCGGTCCGAGAAGTGCTGGCAGGGGTGCGGTCAGACTGGATTGCTTGTACATTTGCTCTGGCACTGCCCAAAGTTGGAGTGCTTCTGGGGGCTGGTATTGGACGACATAGGTAAAGCATTTAGCACTGAGCTTCCACGCTTTCCAGCATACACGCTCTTAGGTCTATCAAATCCTCTACTATTTCCCCTACGTTCCTTAAGAGGCCGTCAAATCGCTCTTGCATTGCTTGCCGCACAGCAGGTAATTCTGGCTAGGTGGGGCACAACAAACACCCCAGAACATGTACATTGGCTACACGAGCTATGGTTAACTTTAGCGATGGAACGCTTGTCATTAGTGGCAGACCACAAAGAAGAGACTTACACAGACCTATTGTCCCCATTTATCCAGATCATCTTGTCCGAATTGTGGGAAGTCACATGTCCTCAATACCTACGTATCTTGCGACTCATCCCTAATTAAGTGGTCAAGGCTGACTGTTAGCCTGCACCAGATCGTGCGTTCCCATCCTTCAGACCATTGGGAATAGATAACTTTGCCCACTTACCAGATCTGCTCCCTTTGGATTGAAGAGAGGGGGGAGGGGCGGGCGGGAAGGAGGGGGAGTAGGGGAAAGGATTAGGGGTCTGCTGTTCTTTTGTTTTTTTGCTGTTCCTATTTGTCCTTCGAGATTCCTGACCTCTGACGGCCCTCTGAGTTGTAGGCATACAAGCTGTGTAATTTACATGTTGTTGTATCGCTGCCAGCTCCAGGGTCATAGGCATATAGCTGTGTCTATCCTGTAGATCTTTTTCTTCAAATAATAGGAACCAGGAGTATTTTTATCCAGGTCCTGCACACGCACTCCCAGAAGATATCAAATTAAACCAAAATGGTATGCAGTTCCTAAGTGTGGGTGGGAATATTCAGGTCTTTGATAAAGTGCCCTCACACACCCCGAAAGGTGTCATGCTTCATCATTGGGCTAGCTCCTCGTTGGGCCGGCGCTGCAATGCCCGATGGGCACCCGCAAAGGGGCTCTTTAGTGGAGTTCTTTTGTGATGAAACCATAAGGTGTATGCAGGTGTGTGGACTTAGTAGTGTAGTGAGTGAAAGTGATGCTAAAATAGGTTTAGGGTAGCCCTATAGTCTAAAATTGTTATTGCAGGGGTACACTAACCTAACTAAAAATTAATGACCCTAATTGGACACAATGATCCTAAAGGTTATGTGTGATGTGAGAGGTCAAACCACTCACATCACACATACCCTAATCCTATGTTTATAGACTTTGTCCCTTTCGAGCTAGGCTTGGATGGCACTGTGCTAACCCTACGCTTAAAGACTTTGATAGAAATGCAGACATTTGAGGTGAGCAACTTTAGAGTGTCGCTGGTGTTGAGAATGCTCTATATTGGAGCTGCTTTCCACCTAAACTTGAGAACTGCCCAGAGTTCTCTGCTTCTTTTTTCCATAATTTATGCATCACTCTATGCCTGAAAGGGTTTTGTTTTGACTTTTACTGGGTGCTCCCTTGTGTCTGGACAAAGCTATACCTCTCTGAAGAGCTCTAATGAGAGTGAAACACGTGTCAGGGGTTGCTTTTATTCATTTCAGGTTGGCTTGGATGGCATTTTGCCAATCCAAAGCTGTAATACTGTGCCTGGAGTGGTAAAAGGCTTTGGCCATTTTACAGCTCGGCATGGATAGCACTGTGCTAATCCTATGCTTAAAGACTTTGCTGTGGAAATGGTAAAAGACTTTGTCCCTTTCTATCTCAGCGTGGATGGCACTGTGCTAACCCTATGCTTAAAGACTTTGATAGAAATACAGACATTTGAGGTGAGCAAATTTAGAGTGTCGCTGGTGTTGAGAGTGCTATATATTGGAGCTGCTTTCCACCTAAACTTGAGAACTACCCAGAGTTCTCTGCTTCTTTTTTTTGAACCACAGGTTTCAGGGACGTTATAGTTAGTTGGACTTTTCTCTCGTACAAAACCAGAGAAATTTGCCCATTATAGTTAGTTGAGCTAACTATAACTTGTGCCCCCGCAATGCACTGCTGATGACGTCACATATTACATCACTCATGACATGGTCAGTGACATCACTGATGACATCACTGATGACATCTCAAATGAAATCACTGATGACATCAATGATGACATCATCCAGTGACTGAGTGTTTCTGAAAAGTTTAAGAATGTTATCTATATGTACGCCAAGGTGTATTGAAGAATGAGTGGGTGTATGATTGTCTGTATGGATGATTTTGTGGGTGCGTGATTCACTGTATAAGTGAGTGATTAAACCTGTCTTACTAAATGCATGGGTGAATGAGTAATCTGTGTGAATATCTGTATCAGTCTGTCAGTTGGTGTGTGAGTGGCTGCATGAGTTGGTGAGTAGCTACATGAGTGTCTATATGGGTTAATGATTGGTTGTCTGAGTACCTGTATGATTGCCTGAGTGTCTGTGTGAGACTCCCTGCATGGATGTGTGAGTGAGTGATTCACTGGGTGTATAGGTTCATGAGTGCGTGTGCGAATGGCTGTATGGGTAAGTGAGTATGCATATGGCTGTGTTCGTGAGTGAGTGGATATCTCAGTGGCATCCAAGCAGACTTGCCGAAGACTCGAGAAGAAGTGGCGCCACGAACAGAAACCGGACAACCACGCAGCCCTCAAGAACGCCAGCAGCAAGCACCACCAACTCATTCGATCCGCCAAAAGGACCTCCTTCAAGGAACGCATCAACAACAACACGCACAACAGCAAAGAGCTCTTCAACATTGTGAAAGAACTCGCAAACCCCAGCTCCAGCTCCAATGACATCCCGCCATCGCAAGACCTCTGCGACTCCCTAGCCACCTTCTTCCACCGCAAGATCGCAGACATCCATGACAGCTTCAACACCCAGACCGCCACCGCCACTGCAGACTCACCGCCCCCCAACAACACCAGCCTCCTGCTCTCCTGGAACCACGTCAACGACGACGACACCATCAAAATCATGAACACCATCCACTCCGGCTCACCATCCGACCCCTGCCCTCACCACATCTTCAACAAAGCGAGCCCCATCATCGCACCCCAACTCCGGAAGATCATCAACAGCTCCTTCGAGACCGCCACCTTCCCGGATAGCTTGAAGCACGCCAAGATCAACGCCCTACTCAAAAAACCCAAGGCGGACCCTAAGGACCTCATGAACTTCCGGCCCATCTCCCTGCTCCCGTTCCCGGCAAAAGTCATCATGAAGACTGTCAACAGGCAACTGTCCCGCTTCCTCGAGTAGAACAACATCCTGGACTCGTCCCAATCCAGATTCCGCAGCAACCACAGCACCGAAGCCGCCCTCATTGCCCCCACCGACGACATCAGGACCCTGCTGGACAACGGCAAAACCGCGGCCCTCATCCTCCTGGACCACTAGGCCGCCTTCGACACCATCTGCCACCACACCCTACGCACACGCCTCCACGATGCAGGGATCCGCAACAAAACCCTGGACTGGATCACCTCCTTCCTCACCGGCAGAACACAAAGAGTCCGCCTCCCCCCATTCCGATCAGAAGTCACCAAGATCACCTGCGGCGTACCCCAAGGATCATCCCTCAGCCCAACCCTTTTCAACGTCTACATGGCACCGCTCACCAACATCGTCCGATCGCACGACCTCAACATCATCTCATACACCGACGACACCCAGCTGATCCTTTCCCTCACCAAGGACCCCGCCACCGCCAAAACCAACCTTCACGAAGGAATGAAGGCCATCGCAGAATGGATGAAGAACAGTTGCCTGAAACTGAACTCTGACAAGACGGAGGTCCTCATCCTCGGCTCCACCCCCTCCGCCTGGGACGACTCCTGGTGGCCGGCCACGCTGGGAGCTGCACCGACACCCACCAACCACGCACGCAACCTGGGGGTCATCCTGGACTCAACAATATCAATGACCCAGCAAGTCAACTCCGTCTCCTCCTCCTGCTTCAACACCCTCCGCATGCTTTGCAAGATCTACAGATGGATCCCCACCGGAACCAGAAGGACGGTCACCCTAGCCCTCGTCAGCAGCAGGCTGGACTACGGCAACGCCCTCTACGCGGGAACCACGGCCAAACTCCAGAGAAGACTTCAACGCATACAGAACGCCTCTGCTCGCCTCATCCTCGACATCCCCTGCCACAGTCACATCGCTGCCCACCTGAAAGACCTGCACTGGCTCCACATCAACAAGAGGATCACCTTCAAGCTCCTCACCCATGCTCACAAAGCACTCCACAACACCGGACCAACATACCTCAACACACGACTCACCTTCTACACCCCGAACCGCCAGCTTCGCTCCGCTGACCTCACCCTCGCCACTGTTCCACGTATCCACTGAACAACCACTGGCAGCAGATCATTCTCCCACCTCGCCGCCAAGACATGGAACACCCTCCCCATCCACCTACGACAGACCAAGGACCTGCTGACCTTCAGGAAACTTCTCAAGACCTGGTTGTTCGAGCAGTAGCAGCACCCCCCTCCTCCCTCCCCCCTCAGCACCTTGAGACCCTCACGGGTGAGTAGTGCGCTCTACAAATGTATGATTGATTGATTGAGTAACTACATATGTGAAAGGCAGTATATGTAAGAATTGGAGTATATAAGTGACTATATGTGAGAGTAAGTATGTGTTAGTATCTGTAGGAATAAGTGAAGGAGTGAGTGTATAACTCTATAGGTGAGTAAATGGCAATGGGATTAATTATTTGCGTAACTGGCTAGGTGTGTGAGTAACTCTATGGGTGAGTGGCAGTGTGTGATTGTCTGTATGGGTATATGGTTGCATATATCAGTGGCTGTATAGATGAGTGACTGCGTGAATGAGAGACTGCATGGGTAAATGAGTGCATGTGTGTACATCTATGAATCAGTGAATGGGTATGTACTAACTGGTATTGGTGTGTCTATGGTTTCAAGAATGCTACTCTATATTTTATAGTGAATGTATCAAAGGATATGTTATGGTGTGAAGAGGTGCATCAGATATTAAGTGGATGATGTAATCAGTGATGTCATCAGTGATGTCATTTGAGATGTCATCAGTGATGTCATCAGGGACGTCACTGACCATGTCATGAGTGATGCAATATGTGACGTCATCAGCAGTGCATTGCGGGGGGCGCGAGTTATAGTTAACTCAACTAACTATAACGGGCAAATTTCTGTGGTTTTGTACAAGTGAAATGTCCAACTAACTATAACGTCCCTGAAACCTGTGTTTTTTTCAGTGAATTTCTAAGGTTTTTTAAATGTTAATTTCTCACTATAACGTCCCTTAAAACGATGATTTTTTCAGTGCATTTCAAAGGTTTTTAACTGCTAATTCCTAACTATAACGTCCCTGAAACCTCTGTTTTTTTCAGTCAATTTCTAAGGTTTTTTCAATGCTAATTTCTAAATATGCGTACATAGGTAGGACATGTGCAGAAAGAGGAAGAAAGGCGCCGAAAGAAGCAAGAGAAGTACAGAAAGAGGCAACAGAAGTCCAGAAAGAGGAAGAAAGGTGCAGAAAGAAGCAAGAGAAGTGCAGAAAGAACCAACAGAGGTGCAGAAAGAGGCCTACTTTGACGGTATCTTACAACAGACTCATACAAAGTAGCCTAATCACTAATCCTTCTACCAAGATGTCTTAAACCTCACTTTTCTCTTGAAGATTCACTATTAAACGACTGCTCAGAATGTTAGGCCTACCTACCAAATATAAAACAGCAAAGCTAAGCGTATCACTGTTGTAAGTCTGAACAAGTTTGTGAAGGTGTGCATGCGTGTCTCTGCTTTTACCGAGTGACATGTTACATAAAAATAAACATACAAATACTTGAATACCTGTGTTTCAAACAGCATACTCTGTAAATATGTGTAAAAAAAGGTGTATGTATTTCTTTCTGCTCATAATACAGGGCACATGGGTATTCAAAAGTATATTTGAGGGGCTCTATCACACCTATATACATAAGACATGTCTGCCTGTGCAGCTGAATGACAGAGCAGAACTGAGAACATTTAACCACCTATAGAAAAAGCTACCCACTTTTTAAGCTACCATCTTCAGATGCATAACACATGTGAGAATACATATACAAGTAGACATATACCTCAGTCACAAGATCACGCAGACCTTTAAACTTGACAGCTTGCACTTCCCATTTGAGTACAGAAAGAGTCAAGAGAAGTACAGAAAAAAGCAAGAGATGTGCAGAAAGAAACAAAAGAAGTGAATCAAAAAGGAACAGAGGTGCAGAAAGAGGCAACGGGGTGCAGAAAGAGGGAAGAGAGGTGGATAAAGAGGCAAGCGGCTGCAGAAAGAAGCAAGAGAGCTGCAGAAAGAAACAAAAGAAGTGCAGAAAGAAGGAACAGAGGTGCAGAAAGAGGCAAGAGGGGTGTAGAAAGAGAGAAGAGGGGTGCAGAAAGAGGTAAAAGGGGTGCAGAAAGAAGCAAGAGAGGTGTAGAAAGAAGCAAGAGGAGTGCAGAAAGAAGCAACAGAGGTGCAGAAAGAGGCAAGAGGGGTGCAAAAAGAGGGAAGAGGGGTGCAGAAAGAGGCACATGGGGTGCAGAAAGACGCAAGAGATGTGCAGAAAAAACAAAAGAAATGCAGAAAGAAGGAACAGAGGTGCAGAAAGAGGCAAGAGCGTTGCAGAAAGAGGGAAGAGGGGTGCAGAAAGAGGCAAGGAGCTGCAGAAAGAAGCAAGAGAAGTACAGAAATTAGCAAGAGAAGTGCAGCAAGAAACAAAAGAGGTGCAGAAAGACGGATGCGGGGCGGAGAAAGAGGCAAGCAAAGTGCAGAAACAAGCAACAGAGATACAAAAAGGGGGGAGAGGGGTGGGGAAGAGGCAAGAGGGGTGCAGAAAGAAGCAAGAAGGTTGCTGAAAGAAATAAAAGAAGTGCAGAAAGAAGTTACAGGGGTGCAGAAAGAGGCAGGAGGGGTGCAGAAAGAGGGAAGAGGGGTGCAGAAAGAAGCACAAGGGTTGCAGAAAGAAGGGACAGAGGTGTAGAAAGAAGCAAGAGAAGTGCAGAAAGAAGCAACAGAGGTGCATAAAGAGGGATGATGGGTGGAGAAAGAGGCAATATAAGTGCAGAAAGAAGCAACAGAGATGCAAAAAGGGGGAACAGGGGTGGAGAAAGTGGCAAGGGGTGCAGAAAGAAGCAAAAGAAGTGCAGAAATATGGAACAGAGGTGCAGAAAGAGGCAAGAGGGGTGCAGAAAGAGGGAAGAGGGGTGCAGAAAGATGCAAAGGGGTGCAGAAAGAAGCAAGAGAGGTGCAGAAAGAGGGAAGACAAGTGCAGAAAGAGACAACAGGGGAGGAGAAAGAAGCAAGAGAGGTACAGAAATAAGCAGGAGAAGTGCAGAAATAAGCAAGAAAAGTGAAGAAAGAAGCAACAGAGGTGCAAAAAGACAGATGAGGGGCGGAGAAAGAGGCAAGAGGGATGCAGAAAGAAGAAAGAGAGGTGCAGAAAGAAACAAAAAAAGTGCAGAAAGAAGCAACAGAGGTGCAGAAAGAGGCAAGAGGAGTGCAGAAAGTGGGAAGAGGGGTGCAGAAAGAGGCACGAGGGTTGCAGAAAGAAGCAAGAGAGGTGCAGAAAGAAGCAAGAGAAGTGCATAAAGAAGCAATAGAGATGCGGAAAGGGGGAAGTGGGGTGGAGAAAGAGGCAAGAGGTATACAGAAAGATGCAAGAGAGTTACAGAAAGAAACAAAAGAAGTGCAGAAAGAAGGAACAGAGGTGCAGAAAGAGGCAAGAGAGGTGCAGAAAGAGGCACAAGGGTTGCAGAAACAAGGGACAGAGGTGCAGAAAGAAGCAAGAGATGTGCAGAAAGAAGCAATAGAGGTGCAGAAAGAGGGATGAGGGGTGGAGAACGAGGCAAGAGAAGTGCAGAAAGCAACAGAGGTGCAAAAAGGGGGAACAGAGGTGGAGAAAGTGGCAAGAGGGCTGCAGAAAGAAGCAAGAGAGGTGCAGAAAGAAACAAAAGAAGTGCAGAAAGAAGGAACAGAGGTGCAGAAAGAGGCAAGAGGGATGCAGAAAGAGGGAAGAGGGGTGCAGACTGAAGCATGAGTGGTGCAGAAAGAAGCAAGAGAGGTGTATAAAGAAGCAAGAGGAATGCATTAAGAAGCAACACAGGTGCAGAAAGAGGCAAGAGGGGTAAAAAAGAGGGAAGAGGGTTGCAGAAAGAGGCAAGAGGGGTGCAGAAAGAAGCAAGAGATGTGCAGAAAGAAACAAAAGAAGTGCAGAAAGAAGGAACAGAGGTGCAGAAGAGGCAACAGGGGTGCAGAAAGATGGAAGAGGGGTGGAGAAAGAGGCAAGGGGTGCAGAAAGAAGCAAGAGAGCTGCAGAAAGAAACAAAAGAAGTGCAGAAAGAAGGAACAGAGGTGCAGAAAAAGGTAAGAGGGGTGCAAAAAGAGGGAAGGGGGTGCAGAAAGAGACACAAGGGGTGCAGAAAGAAGCAAGAGATGTGCAGAAAAAACAAAAGAAATGCAGAAAGAAGGAACAGAGGTGCAGAAAGAGGCAAGAGGGTTGCAGAAAGAGGGAAGAGGGGTGCAGAAAGAGGCAAGGGGTTGCAGAAAGAAGCAAGAGAAGTACAGAAATTAGCAAGAGAAGTGCAGAAAGAAGCAACAGAGGTGCAGAAAGATGGATGCGGGGTGGAGAAAGAGGCAAGCGGAGTGCAGAAACAAGCAACAGAGATACAAGAAGGGGAGAGAGGGGTGGGGAAAGAGGCAAGAGGGGTGCAGAAAGAAGCAAGAGAGGTGCAGAAAGAAACAAAAGAAGTGCAGAAAGAAGCAGCAGGGGTGCAGAAAGAGACAAGAGGAGTGCAGAAAGAGGGAAGAGGGGTGCAGAAAGAAGCAACAGAGATGCAGAAAGGGGAAGTGGGGTGGAAAAAGAGGCAAGAGGATACAGAAAGAACCTATAGAGTTGCTGAAAGAAATAAAAGAAGTGCAGAAAGAAGTTACAGGGGTGCAGAAAGAGGCAGGAGAGGTGCAGAAAGAAGGAAGAGGGGTGCAGAAAGAAGCACAAGGGTTGCAGAAAGAAGGGACAGAGGTGTAGAAAGAAGCAAGAGAAGTGCAGAAAGAAGCAACAGAGGTGCAGAAATAGGGATGATGGGTGGAGAAAGAGGCAAGATAAGTGCAGAAAGAAGCAACAGGGATGCAAATAGGGGGAACAGGGGTGGAGAAAGTGGGAAGGGGTGCAGAAAGAAACAAAAGAAGTACAGAAAGAAGGAACATAGGTGCAGAAAGAGGCAAGAGGGGTGCAGAAAGAGGGAAGAGGGATGCAGAAAGAAGCATGAGTTGTGCAGAAATAAGCAAGAAAGGTGTATAAAGAAGCAAGAGGAGTGCTTAAAGAAGCAACAGAGGTGCAGAAAGAGGCAAGAGCGGTGCAAAAAGAGGGAAGAGGGATGCAGAAAGAGGCACGAGGGGTGCAGAAAGAAGCAAGAGAAATGCAAAAAGAAACAAAAGAAGTGCAGAAAGAAGGAACAGAGGTGCTGAAAGAGGCAAGAGGGGTGCAGGAGGAGGGGTTTGAAAGAGGCACAAGGGGTGTTGAAAGAAGCAAGAGAGGTGCAGAAAGAAACAAAAGAAGTGCAGAAAGAAGGAACAGAGGTGCAGAAAGAGGGATGATGGGTGGAGAAAGAGGCAATATAAGTGCAGAAAGAAGCAACAGAGATGCAAAAAGGGGGAACAGGGGTGGAGAAAGTGGCAAGGGGGTGCAGAAAGAAGCAAGAGAAGTGCAGAAATATGGAACAGAGGTGCAGAAAGAGGCAAGAGGGGTGCAGAAAGAGTGAAGAGGGGTGCAGAAAGATGCAAAGGGGTGCAGATCGAAGCAAGAGAGGTGCAGAAAGAGGGAAGACAAGTGCAGAAAGAGACAACAGGGGAGGAGAAAGAAGCAAGAGAGGTACAGAAATAAGCAAGAGAAGTGCAGAAATAAGCAAGAAAAGTGCAGAAAGAAGCAACAGAGGTGCAGAAAGACAGATGAGGGGCGGAGAAAGAGGCAAGAGGGATGCAGAAAGAAGAAAGAGAGGTGCAGAAAGAAACACAAAAAGGGCAGAAAGAAGCAACAGAGGTGCAGAAAGAGGCAAGAGGAGTGCAGAAAGATGGAAGAGGGGTGGAGAAAGAGGCAAGGGGTGCAGAAAGAAGCAAGAGAGCTGCAGAAAGAAACAAAAGAAGTGCAGAAAGAAGGAACAGAGGTGCGGAAAGAGGTAAGAGGGGTGCAAAAGAGAGAAGGGGGTGCAGAAAGAGGCACAAGGGGTGCAGAAAGAAGCAAGAGATGTGCAGAAAAAACAAAAGAAATGCAGAAAGAAGGAACAGAGGTGCAGAAAGAGGCAAGAGGGTTGCAGAAAGAGTGAAGAGGGGTGCAGAAAGAGGCAAAGGGTTGCAGAAAGAAGCAAGAGAAGTACAGAAATTAGCAAGAGAAGTGCAGAAAGAAGCAACAGAGGTGCAGAAAGACGGATGCGGGGTGGAGAAAGAGGCAAGCGAAGTGCAGAAACAAGCAACAGAGATACAAAAAGGGGAGAGAGGGGTGGGGAAAGAGGCAAGAGGGGTGCAGAAAGAAGCAAGAGAGGTACAGAAAGAAACAAAAGAAGTGCAGAAAGAAGCAGCAGGGCTGCAGAAAGAGACAAGAGGAGTGCAGAAGGAGGGAAGAGGGGTGCAGAAAGAAGCAACAGAGATGCAGAAAGGGGGAAGTGGGGTGGAAAAAGAGGCAAGAGGATACAGAAAGAACCTAGAGAGTTGCTGAAAGAAATAAAAGAAGTGCAGAAAGAAGTTACAGGGGTGCAGAAAGAGGCAGGAGGGGTGCAGAAAGAAGGAAGAGGGGTGCAGAAAGAAGCACAAGGGTTGCAGAAAGAAGGGACAGAGGTGTAGAAAGAAGCAAGAGAAGTGCAGAAAGAAGCAACAGAGGTGCAGAAAGAGGGATGATGGGTGGAGGAAGAGGCAATATAAGTGCAGAAAGAAGCAACATAGATGCAAAAAGGGGGAACAGGGGTGGAGAAAGTGGCAAGGGGTGCAGAAAGAAACAAAAGAAGTACAGAAAGAAGGAACAGAGGTGCAGAAAGAGGCAAGAGGGGTGCAGAAAGAGGGAAGAGGGATGCAGAAAGAAGCACGAGTTGTGCAGAAATAAGCAAGAAAGGTGTATAAAGAAGCAAGAGGAGTGCTTAAAGAAGCAACAGAGGTGCAGAAAGAGGCAAGAGCGGTGCAAAAAGAGGGAAGAGGGGTGCAGAAAGAGGCACGAGGGGTGCAGAAAGAAGCAAGAGATGTGCAGAAAGAAACAAAAGAAGTGCAGAAAGAAGAAACAGAGGTGCTGAAAGAGGCAAGAGGGGTGCATGAGGAGGGGTTTGAAAGAGGCACAAGGGGTGCAGAAAGAAGAAAGAGAGGTGCAGAAAGAAACAAAAGAAGCGCAGAAAGAAGGAACAGAGGTGCAGAAAGAGGGATGATGGGTGGAGAAAGAGGCGATATAAGTGCAGAAAGAAGCAACAGAGATGCAAAAAGGGGGAACAGGGGTGGAGAAAGTGGCAAGGGGGTACAGAAAGAAGCAAGAGAAGTGCAGAAATATGGAACAGAGGTGCAGAAAGAGGCAAGAGGGGTGCAGAAAGAGGGAAGAGGGGTGCAGAAAGATGCAAAGGGGTGCAGAAAGAAGCAAGAGAGGTGCAGAAAGAGGGAAGACAAGTGCAGAAAGAGACAACAGGGGAGGAGAAAGAAGCAAGAGAGGTACAGAAATAAGCAAGAGAAGTGCAGACATAAGCAAGAAAAGTGCAGAAAGAAGCAACAGAGGTGCAGAAAGACAGATGAGGGGCGGAGAAAGAGGCAAGAGGGATGCAGAAAGAAGAAAGAGAGGTGCAGAAAGAAACACAAAAAGGGCAGAAAGAAGCAACAGAGGTGCAGAAAGAGGCAAGAGTAGTGCAGAAAGTGGGAAGAGGGGTGCAGAAAGAGGCACGAGGGTTGCAGAAAGAAGCAAGAGAGGTGCAGAAAGAAGCAAGAGAAGTGCATAAAGAAGCAACAGAGATGCGGAAAGGGGGAAGTGGGGTGGAGAAAGAGGCAAGAGGTATACAGAAAGAAGCAAGAGAGTTGCAGAAAGAAACAAAAGAAGTGCAGAAAGAAGGAACAGAGGTGCAGAAAGAGGCAAGAGATGTGCAGAAAGAAGCAATAGAGGTGCAGAAAGAGGGATGAGGGGTGGAGAAAGAAGCAAGAGAAGTGCAGAAAGCAACAGAGGTGCAAAAAGGAGGAACAGAGGTGGAGAAAGTGGCAAGAGGGCTGCAGAAAGAAGCAAGAGAGGTGCAGAAAGAAACAAAAGAAGTGCAGAAAGAAGAAACAGAGGTGCAGAAAGAGGCAAGAGGGGTGCAGAAAGAGGGAAGAGGGGTGCAGACTGAAGCACGAGTGGTGCAGAAAGAAGCAAGAGAGGTGTATAAAGAAGCAAGAGGAATGCATTAAGAAGCAACACAGGTGCAGAAAGAGGCAAGAGGGGTAAAAACGAGGGAAGAGTGTTGCAGAAAGAGGCAAGAGGGGTGCAGAAAGAAGCAAGAGATGTGCAGAAACAATCAAAAGAAGTGCAGAAAGAAGGAACAGAGGTGCAGAAGAGGCAACAGGGGTGCAGAAATATGGAAGAGGGGTGGAGAAAGAGGCAAGGGGTGCAGAAAGAAGCAAGAGAGCTGCAGAAAGAAACAAAAGAAGTGCAGAAAGAAGGAACAGAAGTGCAGAAAGAGGTAAGAGGGGTGCAAAAAGAGGGAAGGGGGTACAGAAAGAGGCACAAGGGGTGCAGAAAGAAGCAAGAGATGTGCAGAAAAAACAAAAGAAATGCAGAAAGAAGGAACAGAGGTGCAGAAAGAGGCAAGAAGGTTGCAGAAAGAGGGAAGAGGGGTGCAGAAAGAGGCAAGGGGTTGCAGAAAGAAGCAAGAGAAGTACAGAAATTAGCAAGAGAAGTGCAGAAAGAAGCAACAGAGGTGCAGAAAGACGGATGCGGATGGAGAAAGAGGCAAGCGAAGTGCAGAAACAAGCAACAGAGATACAAAAAGGGGAGAGAGGGGTGGGGAAAGAGGCAAGAGGGGTGCAGAAAGAAGCAAGAGAGGTCCAGAAAGAAACAAAAGAAGTGCAGAAAGAAGCAGCAGGGGTGCAGGAAGAGACAAGAGGAGTGCAGAAAGAGGGAAGAGGGGTGCAGAAAGAAGCAACAGAGATGCAGAAAGGGGGAAGTGGGGTGGAAAAAACGCAAGAGGATACAGAAAGAACCTAGAGAGTTGCTGAAAGAAATAAAAGAAGTGCAGAAAGAAGTTACAGGGGTGTAGAAAGAGGCAGGAGGGGTGCAGAAAGAAGGAAGAGGGGTGCAGAAAGAAGCACAAGGGTTGCAGAAAGAAGGGACAGAGGTGCAGAAAGAAACAAAAGAAGTACAGAAAGAGGGAACAGAGGTGCAGAAAGAGGCAAGAGGGGTGCAGAAAGAGGGAAGAGGGGTGGAGAAAAAGGCAAGGGGTGCAGAAAGAAGCAAGAGAGCTGCAGAAAGAAACGAAAGAAGTACAGAAAGAAGGAACAGAGGGTGCAGAAAGAGGCAAGTGGGGTGCGGGAAGAGGTGTGTGAAAGAGGCACAAGGGCTGCAAAAGAAGTAAGAGAGGTGCAGAAAGTAGCAACAGTGGTGCAGAGTGAGGGAAGACGGTGGAGAAAGAGACAGAGAAGTGCAGAAAGAAGCAATAGAGATGCAGAAACGGGGAAGAGGGGTGGAGAAAGAGGCAAGAGCGGTGCAGAAAGAAGGAAGAGAAGTGCAGAAAGAAAGAAAAGAAGTGCAGAAAGAAGGTGCAGAGGTGCAGAAAGAGGCAAGAAGAGTGCAGAAACAGAGAAGAGGGGTGCCGAAAGAGCCACAATGGGTGCAGAAAGAAGCAAGAGAGGTGCAGAAAGAAGCAAGATAAGTGCAGAAAAGAGCAACAGAGATGTAGAAAGAGGGAAGAAGGGTGGAGAAAGAGGGAAGAGGGGTGCAGATAGAGGCAAAAGAGTTGAGAAGAAAGAGGGAAGAAGTGTGCAGAAAGAGACAAGAGTTGTGCGCAAAGAAGCAGGTGAGTTGCAGAAAGAGGCAACAGAGGTGCAGAAAGAGGCAAGAGAGGTACAGAAAGTAGGAGATGTGCAGAAAGAGGCAAAAGAAGTGCAGAAAAAGTAAGAAAGGTGCAGAAAGAAGGAACAGACATGCAGAAAGAGGCAAGAGAGGCGCAAAAAGAAGCAAGAGCGGATTGCACACCATTAGTACTAATATAACACCCACATTTATCAATAAGTAACAGGTGACCATTCTAGGTTTGCAAAGGGCCTTCCACCACACTGTAACACTTGTCGCTTAATTTTTGGTAAAGTTTGAGCTGTTTGAGCTAGAACAAGGCTTTTTGTGTTCAAATCTGCAGATTAGGCAGCAGATGATGGATTATGTGGCTAATGTGGAAAATGTATAATTGTGCGAAAGTCGGTGCAGCCAAACAGTCGTATAATTCCAGTGGCCCTGCTCATACCTCTGACTAGGTCCAGAAGTGCTCCTCATTGATTCCTTCTTTTCTTTGTCTCATTAAGTTCATAGTGAAGCTTCTATGGAAATGAGGAAGACTAAACCTGAGGTTCCCACTCCACAACACAGACTACCATACCACATAATACTCTCCATGAGACATAATCCCACTTTACATAATTCCTATACACTAAATACCACATACTCTCTATCCACATAATTTCACTGAACAACATACCACCTAATTCCACTACACAATGGGGGATATTCTCAAGAACGTGCGATAATCATCGCCAAAAATAGGTTAACGCAATTTTCCACATCGCCGTATTAACGTCGTATACCCAACACGGCGGTAAAATGCGATAGTTTCCCGACAACGCGACAAATGTCCGCAATAAATTTCCCGGGATGGCGATAAAAATCTAAACCCGAACATGAAAAAAGTTGCGATGGGCCCAACTGCGATAAAAAATCCAGCCATAAGCAGCGCCAAGCCTGCAAGTCCCACAAATCAGGCGGGAAAAACCACTATAAAAGCAGAAAAAAACCCACAAACAAAACAAAAACAACTGCGAAGCACAATGGAGGTAGCCGGAGCAAGTAAAGAGGACAACCAGAACCCCACAAGCCCCACGGGGGACCAGCCTGGGACCTCAGAGTCAGGGAAGGGCAAGGAGAAGAAGAAGAGGAAGACACGGTTCAGTCCGCAGGAAAACAGGATCCTGATAATGGAGGTGATAGAACACCATCAACAACTGTTCTTCACCACCACTGTGTCATTGGCAACAAAAAATGAAATAAGGCAGTCCATCGCGGACAAGGTGAATGCAGTCGGAGTGTCTGAAGAGGACAATCGAAGAGGCCAAGAGGCGCTGGTATGATGTGAAGCGCAAAACCAAGCAGAAACTCGGCAACAACCAGAAGGCAGCAACGCAGACTGGAGGTGGGAGTCCAGCGCCATAGGAGGAGCTGGATGAGATGGAGGAAATGGTGTCCACAGTCATCATTGTGGAGACGGTGGCAGGAGTTGGGGGACCGGACACTGCTCAACATGACCTGACATAACAGCAACAGGGTGAGTAACGACCAGGGACTGGGCGGGATGGGGGAGATGGACAAAATGGCACACATGCACAATTAAGTATAGCACATCTGCGGACAAACCATGCCCAAGTGTCACAACTCCCACCAAGAGCCCAATTTACCCAAGTATTCAACATCTCAGCGCTGTATAAGCACAGAAGTCAAAGGCACACCTCCTGAAAGGGATAAGGGGCAGCAAAACCAGAGCTGCAGGGGTGACTCACCCAAAATGCAGCACACAGACATAACATTCAAAGCACATCAACATTGACAAGAATGTGGTACAAACTTCAACACGTTCCCAACAGAACGCTTGTGTGGAGAAATTGGCCAATCACATTTGGCATAGCAGGGAAATGTGAGATTAAAATGTACAAGTACAAACACACATCCGTGATGTTGTTGAAATGTCCACTGTCCCGCATCAATAAGGCAGCCCCCCCAAACAGTCACAATGTGACGTGCTCAAGTGAAGAAATTGTTAATGATTGTGTTCCTTCGGGCTAATCCTGCTGCAGCTGCACTGGGGTGTGGTCCACCTTCCTCATCTTCATCATCATCGTCTGGTGACTCTGGCACTTGGATCCATGGGGCATTGGAGCGCACACATATGTTGTGCAACACACAACATGCAATGATCATCTTGCACACTATCTCCGGGCTGTACAGGAGTCTTCCACCTGTGATGTCCAGGCACCTGAAACGTGACTTTAACATGCCAAATGAGCGCTCCACAATGCCCCTGGTGCGTTTGTGGGTCACATTGTACTGCCTCTGGGCCTCGGTGTTCGTGTTTCAGAGGGGTGTCATCATCCACGGGCAGAGTGCATATCCTTGATCACCTGTGACAGGGGAGAGAGATATGTGTCAATCGGTGGTTCTGCATTCTGTGTTGGCAGGCTTATTAGTTAAGTGATGTGTGATGTGTGCGACTTTGGGATTCATGTTTGACATGTATTGCTTGTTCCAAATGAGAGGCATCCATATGCATAACGTTGCCTCACAGCTGCTCCTCACTCCCCCGAGCCTATTTACTTGTGTGCGCTGCACGGTTGCATCACTTGTCAAGGCTGTCTGCGCATGTCCACATGCCTGACAATGACACTGTGATATTGGCCGTTGAAGGTGGTCGGCCACGTTTGTGTAGGCCTATGGTCAGGATATGGCGGACACAGAGACACATGCAGTAATTACTTTGGTGGCCATCCCGGAAGTGAACCATGCCCAGAGCCCCAGGCTATTTATTCCCACACCTATGCTGGACTGGCGTACGCCGGCCCAGTCCACTCCGCTTACGCTTACAGGGAGGGATGACATAGCTACATGTCCAAGGTCTTCCCCACTACCTGAGGTGACATGGTTGCATCCACTGTCCACAACACTACAAACACCAGCAGTATATGTCCACATGGACATGTATGTGCCCTGCATGCTGAAGTCTGTCCAGCACATCACCGCCACACTTGGCATTGTGTACATTCTTATTCATGGTTCACTTGCCTCCTTCGCACAGACTTGGTTCTCACCTCTCCCCACATTCTGCAATTGTGTGGCAGAGGTGCCATGATGTGGATGGTTTGTCTACATGGCTGGCCACGGTTACCAAAGTTACTTGTGTTGTCGTGTATGGTAGGTGGGCATGTTGTTTGGCATGTTGTATGTGATTTCGTAATGTGTGCATTCCCACAGTTGTGAGTTGCATGATTGTGGAGTTAAGGTGTGTGGTGTGTTCATTTGGTACTTAACAACGAGCAGTGCATTTCCATAGGTGCCACCCTGGAAGCGCTGGTTGATGATGGACTGTTGAAAGATGTAGGAATCATGCACACTGGCTGGGTAGTTGGCGACGACGTTGGTGAAGAGTCCCCGGTGGTCCACTATTGTCTGCACATTGGTGGAATGCGTGTGCTTTCTGTTGCGGTAATTGTGTGCAGTGTCGGCAGGGGGCACAAGTAGGACATGTGTGCAGTCAATTGCCCCAACATGTGCGGGAAGCCAGCTATGGCGTAGAAGCCTTGCTTGGTCTCCAGCTGTTCCTGTGCAGTGTGGGGGAAGTGAAGGTGCTGGGGTACCAAGCTGATGATGGCATCCAAGACAGGTGTGAGGAACTTTGATAGGGCTGGCTGTGAGACTCCTCTGACTCTGGCAGTTGTTGGTTGGAAGGTACCAGAGGCCAACAGGTGCAGCACAGCCAGCAGCTTTGTCTGCGGAGGGATGCTGGCTGTCCGCTGTGTTGGTACCGTCAGCCTGTGGGCAATGTGGGTCAGGATGCGGAGGATGGTTGTCCTTTTGAGCCTGTAGTGGGCAATGACCTCCTCTGGCGTTAAGTCTGTGAGGCTGGTGCATTTTCGGAAGGTCTGCTGTCTTGTTCTGCGCTGCCTCGGTGGTAGTCTGTGGGTGGTGGTCCAGGGGTGGTGGTGGTCCTGGGGGTGGTGGCGGTGGGTGTTGTGGCCCTCTTGGGTATCCAAGCTGCATGATTAGTAGCTCCATGGCATGTGTTGGTCTTCAGATGTGGCTCTGGGCTGGGCTCCCTTTCATACTGCAGGTTGTCGTCCTGCTTAACACCAGTAGAAGGCAGGTGTTAGATCCATGCTGCTAACGCGCCTTCTCTGCTGTTATTGGATCGCATTGCAGATCTGGCTGGTCGTTGAGAATGTTGCGAAGTGGTGTTTTTGTGTGTTTTTGCACGGGAACGCCAACCCTGCATATCATTAGCGTTAGTTGTCGCTCACATCCGTGGCGATGTTTTTTGCGGAAGCTATTGCTGGTAAACTGGGGATATCGGCAGTTTGTACCAGCTTGTGAATAGGGCGATATATCTATCGCCACTTTTTCGGCACTAAGGTGCCGATGAATCGGCGATAAGTCCTTGAGATTATGCCCCACAACGTACATCCACTCCACTCCAAAAAACATTAGTAAAAAACTTTCACATTTACAACGCCAATAGCTCTAACTCTCACAAATGCAAAACCTAATATATTGCAAATGCTTCTTTAACAAGTAGTCACGTTTGCCCAGTGTTGGAGAAAGGGTGCTAGGCCTCTGACCAGCGCTCAGGAATTCCGCTGCGTAGGACTTACAGGAGGTACCAGGAGGGCTTCTTGGTCCCTAGAGTCCCTCAGGAGTAAAGTGGACTTCATCCCCCAACCTGCAGTGTGCTAGGAGGCGCGTTTGCAGAGTGGTGGAGAAAGGGGGTGTGTGGCCTCCGAAGACCTCTTAGCAGTCCCACTGTGTGGGACTTATTGGAGGAAACAGGAGGGGTAGTTGGCCCCCAAGGACAACCTTGGGAGCCATCTACCCTTCCTATTACCTCCAGTAAGTCCCACACAGCAGCATTGGTAAATTCTCATTGCTGGCCACGCACCCTTTGCCCACCAGTCTGCAAACACGCTCCCTGGCGTGCTCTTCAATGGGGATTAAAGTCCCCTTTGCTGCTGGGGGTGGTTAGGGGCCAATTAGCCTACCTGTTACCTCCATAAGCCCCACACAGTGGCATTGCTGAGAGGTGGACACAGGCCATGCCCCCTTTGTCCACCACTCAACAAAATGCGCCTCCTGGCGCGCTCCTGGTTGGGGGATGAAGTCCCCTTGCCTCCTGAGGGTCCCTGGGGGCCAACTAGCCCTCCTGTTACCTCCAGTAAGCCCCACACAGCTGGATTGCTGAGAGTGGTCGGAGGCCATGCCCCCTTTTTACACCACTCTGCAAACACGCCGCCTGGCGCACTGCTGCTTGGGGGATGAAGTCCACTTCAGTCCTGAGGTCCTTTGGACACAAGAGGACCTCATCGCCCCACCAGCAGTGTGCCAAGAGGCGTGTTTGCAGAGTGGTGTAAAAAGGGGTGTGGCCTCGGACCACCTCTGAGCAATACCACTGTGTGGGGCTTACTGGAGGTTCCTGGTGGGCTAGTTGGCCCCTAAGTACCTTTAGGATTCAAGGGGACTTAATCCCCCAATCCAGAACGAGCCAGGAGGCACGTTTGCATAGTAGTACAGGGAAGGGGCGGGGCCTCTGGCGAGATGCCGGCTTCTGCTTTTTGTTTTTATGAATAGGAATATTTAGATGTTTAATGTAAGCATGCAGCAGTGGTGTAAGTCTGTAAACAGTTATTTATCATTTAAGCCCAGTCAAATGTATGAAATGCATTCACCCTGACAGAACCTTACAACTAGATAGGTCACATGAGGATGAGTTTGGTATAGTTGACGTGAGTGTGCTATTCAAGCATCTTCAGGCTGTCTTTTGTAAATGATTATCAATGCAGAGAGGTAAATGCAGGCAGCCTCTTACGTCTTCCTTTGACCAGTGCCTGCAAATGGCTGAAGTGTGTTTGGTAAAGTTTCACTTATAAATGAGATATATCCCGATGAAAAATGACCTTTTCGTCTTTTTCTGAAATGAAAACCCCAAACCCTCTCCCCTACCTTTCTGGAGCATGCAAGCAAGTCCTTTCAGCAAGGCAAGTGGTTTTCCGGCGTGTGTGTATCATGTACTGCCTACAGCTCTTCATGCATTTGATATGATGATTTATGAGACGGGGCAACATGACACGTGGATTTGTATGTATCTGCTTTGCTGACCCTCACGGCTGCACCTTGCGTCAGTTATAAATAAAAGTAATTCACAGTACCATCACGCCCTCGGGTACAAGTCTGGCTTTCAGGTAAGTTAACAGACGCCATAAGCAAGTGATATTGCAGTATGAAAGCCTCTGTGTGTGGGCGAGGGGGTGCATACGTGAGTCGTGGGTAGTCAGGTCACATTGGCAGCACATGCAAAGTTAACTGCTAAATCTGTTGAGCTTTGTCAACCTGGCACTTGAAGGCTTTTTTATCTATTTATATATTTACAATAATTAAACTGCAAGGCAGGTGACAGCGGATTAAAACATTGCCTGTAGTGTGGGTGCCCTCTTGGAGTCAGGATACTGCCTATTAAGTTTACATTACAATGATTCATGCACTCTGACACTGCTATTGATGCATTTTCCTGTGCTTTATTGCAGCCATATAACTGTCTCCGAAAGCAAGAGGTGACGGACCAACACAAGGGGGCGTGGGTAAAATGAGATGAGCGGACTTACTTTGTGCTAAAAAGATTGAAGAGTCCTGGTTTCCTCTGAAGGCACCGGGGCACATGTTCAATGCTGAGTGGAAGGAGGGAGCACGAGGAGAGAAGAGGGAGTGGGTTACGAGGGTGCTATGGGGAATGCTATGCTGAAATTCTTGACACCACAGGCATACGCATATAAGAAGCAGACCTTTGCCGAGAAGAAACCTGTCAAGCACTGACTTGTTGCAAGGAACAGTGTGCATAAGTACCTGGGACTGAGGGCTAAGAGGGAAAGAAAAATGAGTTAGACCCCCTGACTGAATGTATCTTCTTCGGTGAGCTGTGATGAGGTCAAAAGAGCATCTGAGACACCTGCTTCACAGTGGCACGGCTGGCAGACAATGTTTCCCCATTAATCAGATTGTTATCTCTTCAGCAGCCCTTGGTACACCTCGCTCACCTTGCCTCGTCCTCTCCTGCACCGCATGCCTGGCTGCATGTCGGGTTTCTGACCCAGTGCTCACAGCAGTTAGTGAGCAGAACTGAGTCTGCCAGAAAGCGATTTGTGACTGCAAATACTGCTGCGCCTTGTAGCTTAGTCGTTTTCCATTAAATTCTCTTCTTTCTAGCACACCCAGGCTTGAGAGCTGTTAGCAGAACACATTTTTTAAAATTTCTTCAACTCTCCTGCGCAAGAGAAAGGGAACCAGCACGCGAAGGACCTCGGCAGAAGGATGTCTGCGCCTGGAAGGAAGGATTGCACCTCAGCTGGAAGCTGTAAAGTCACCCTTCGGCAGGTCCAGCAGAGGGAGACGGCCGGGCTGTCTGCAACAGGACTGCAGCTTCGAGCACTGGGGCCGAGTCAGAGCCGTCTGCTCAAGACTCAACACCAGCAGCAGCCCCACCACCAGGAGAGGGGCAGCTTCCGGAAGAAAGCCTCCTCCGTGCCGCTCAATGGCACGCTGCTCTCCATCAGCCCCTCACCCCCTGCCTCAGCCCCTCCTCCCCCCAGCATGTCTTGTGTGGCCAGCAGCAGCTCCCGCATCATTTGGGACCTTAAAGTCAGACAGGCAAACGTGTGATGTATAAGCCCCGGGGAGGTGGCGGTCCCCGGGGCTGTGGGGGGCCACGTGCCCCCCGCACATAATTAATTAAGCCCCGGGGAGGTGGCAGTCCCTGGGGCTGCAGGGGCCCATGCGGCCCCCGCATATATTTGCATATTGCCACCGGGACCTGGCCCATCCGGGGCTTAAGGAAAATGAAGCGTGGGAGTCCGCGCTTCGTTTTAAAAAAAAATGTCAGTCGGATTCGCGCACCAAGCGCGAATTTGGCCGAAAATATTTTAAAAATGCTTTTTGGGCCCTGAGCAGGCCTAGGGGGTCAGCGTGTTTCTACCATGCCCCCTTTTCTTGTTTTTTATCTTTTTTTAACTTTTTTCTTGTTACTCGGTTTTACCGAGTCACAAGATGGCTGCCAACACTTCCTGGTTTGTAGTGTTGGCAGCCAATCAGAATGAAACTCGTGATCAGGAGGGTTCGTGAATACTCCTCGGCCCTAAGATATCAATATTATTTATTTTTAAATTTCTCAGGAACTACTGAACGAATTTACACCTTTTAAAGCAAAGAGTGCACTCTGGACCAAGAGCTACCTCTCTGCCAAATTTGGTGTAATTCCGTTTAGCAGATCGGGCTGTAGCAGCGACAAAAGTTCATATGGAAATTAACATAGAGAAAACACGTTTTGGGACCCCCTTTTTTCTCGGCCTCGCTTGACGAATCACCCCGAAACTTTCAAGACAGGAGCTGACTGGAGCGGGCCATTAGTTTTGAAAATTTCGTGAAGATTCGTCAAACAGCGCCAAAGATACTGGCAAATCAAAAAACGCTTTTCCTATGGAGACTAGGTCATAACTATACTGGCGACCGCCAGTAGGTTATATATATATATATATATATATATATATATATATATATATATATATATATATATATATATATATATATATATATATATATATGTATATATATATATATATATATATTCACTGAAAAAACCATAGGTTTTAGGGACAGTTATAGTTAGTTGGACATTTCACTCGTACAAAACCATATAAATTCCCCCGTTATAGTTAGTTCAGCTAACTATAACTCACGCCCCGCAATGCACTGCTGATGACGTCACATATTACATCACTCATGACATGGTCAGTGACATCACTGATGACATCACTGATGACATCTCAAATGACATCACTGATGACATCATCCAGTGACTGTGTTTCTGTAAAGTTTAAATATTTTTAATATATAGGGAAAGGTGTATTGAAGAATGAGTGGGTGTATAAGTGTGTGGATGAAGGATTTAGTAGGTGCGTGACTGACTCTATAAGTGAGTGATTAAACGTATCTTACTGAATGCAAGGGTTAGTGACTAAACTGGGTGAATGTCTGTAACCGTCTGTCTGTTGCTGTGTAAGTGGCTGCATGGGTTTGTGAATAGCTACATGAGTGTCTATATGAGTTATTGATTGGTTGTCTGAGTATCTGTATGGGTGCCTGAGTGTTTGTGTGGGTGGGGTGTGTGCGACTCTGTGCATAGATGTGTGAGTGGGTGATTCACTGGGTGGATGGTTTCAAGAGTGCATCTGTGATAGGCTGTATGGGTGGGTAAGTGTGTGTAAGAGTGTGTTAGTGAGTGAATGTATGTCCCAGTGGTACATGTGTGAGTAACTACATATGTGAAAGGCAGTATATATGTGTGTTGGAGTATATAAATAGCTATAAGCGAGAGTGTGTGATTGTGAGAGTGACTGTATGGATGAGTGTGTGCTTGTATCAGTGATTGTATAAGAGCGTAAGAATGTGCTAGTATTTGTATGAGTAAGTGAGCTGGTGTGTGTATAACTGTATAGGTGAGTAAATGGCAGTGTGTTTAATTATTTGCATGACTGACTAGGTGTGTGAGTACCTCTATGGATGAGTGGCGATGTTTGAGTGTCTATATAGGAGTATGAGTGCATATGATAGTCCTGTACTGAGTGACCGTAAGTATGAGTGACTGTACGGGTGAGTGAGTGGATGTGTGTGTAGACCTAAGAATCAGTGAGTGGGTATGTAGTTATTGGTGTTGGAGTGTCTATGGTTTTGCGAATGGCAGTCTGTAATTTAGAGTGGGTGTATCAAAGGTTATATTAGGGTGTGAGGAGGTGCATCAGATTATCACGTGGATGATGTCATCAGTGATGTCATCAGTGATGTCATTTGAGATGTCATGAGTGATGTCATGAGTGATGTCACTGACCATGTCATGAGTGATGTAATATGTGATGTCATCAGCAGTGCATTGCGGGGGCGCGAGTTATAGTTAGCTGAACTAACTATAACGGGGGAATTTCTATGGTTTTGTACGAGTGAAATGTCCAACTAACTATAACTGTCCCTAAAACCTATGGTTTTTTCAGTGAATTTCAAAGGTTTTTTAAATGCTAATTTCTAACTATAACGTGTCTGAAACCTATGGTTTTTTCAGTGAATTTCAAAGTTTTTTTAAATGCTAATTTCTAACTATAACGTGCCTGAAACCTATGGTTTTTTAAGTGAATTTCAAAGGTTTTTTAAATGCTAATTTCTAACTATAACGCCCCTAAAACCTATGGTTTTTTCAGGGAATTTCAAAGGTTTTGTAAATGACAATTTTTAAATGTATTAATTTTTATATTTATTTTTTTATACTGATTTACTACATTTTTTTAAACTATTTATTTTTACATATTTTATTTTTTAAATTACATTGTAATTACATTATACATTACATTACAAAATATACTTTCTCAGAATGAATTACTTTAGTTTAAATACTTTGCAAATAGGCAATAGACTTTTAAGTACAGTAGTTACAGTTGTTGCAATGGGCAACACAATTTCAAACACAATTCAACATTGCGTTGGTTCCTCGGTCCACCACAGCCTTTGCTGATTGTGTGGAAGGAACAGTGACGCCAGATTTGCCCTCACTTCCGGTGGGACACTCAATAGACGCTATCTTGTGTAGGGGACGGTCTAGTCTCCACACAAGCTTACCGGCATTGCAGTTACAAATACAGCTGGTGGCGCCGACGCTCATCAGGTAAAAGCTGCTAGTAGGCTTTGGAGGCAGTCACGCTCCGGACTACTGTTTTTAACTCACTTTGAACTCAAAGTCGTTGTTACTACAATACGCTGTGTATTTTAAAGCAATGTTCATTGTTTCTTTTTAAAACTCGACGCAACAAGACAACATGAAGTCAGTTTCTTAGAACTGGTAGGGTTGGGCATATCGTTAGATCGTTTTTTTACCTGTGAGCTTTTTGTTTCTTTGCGTTGGTTCCTCGGTCCACCACAGCCTTTGCTGATTGTGTGGAAGGAACAGTGATGCCAGATTTGCCCTCACTTCCGGTGGGACACTATCTTGTGTAGGGGACGGTCTAGTCTCCACACAAGCTTACCGGCATTGCAGTTACAAATACAGCTGGTGGCGCCGACGCGCATCAGGTAAAAGCTGCTAGTAGGCTTTGGAGGCAGTCACGCTCGGGACTACTGTTTTTAACTCACTTTTGAACTGAAAATCGTCGTTACTACAATACGCTGTGTATTTTAAAGCACTGTTCATTGTTTCTTTTTAAAACTCGGCGCAACAAGACAACATGAAGTCAGTTTCTTAGAACTGGTAGGGTTGGGCATATCGTTAGATCGTTTTTTTACCTGTGTGCTTTTTGTTTCTTTGCGTTGGTTCCTCGGTCCACCACAGCCTTTGCTGATTGTGTGGAAGGAACAGTGATGCCAGATTTGCCCTCACTTCCGGTGGGACACTCAATAGACGCTATCTTGTGTAGGGGATGGTCTAGTCTCCACACAAGCTTACCGGCATTGCAGTTACAAACATAGCTAATGGCGCTGACGTGCAGCGGACGCGCGCAGCGGGCGCGCCAAAGGCAAGCCCGTCTGCGCCCATCCGCGTCCGGAACGCTGCCGGATTACAACCAGATAAGGTACTTTCTTCCACCTATTTAAAACAATTAAATATTAAAAATCAGTGTTGACATCATTTGGATGTGGACAAAATTAGAGGTCCTATTAGCTGTAGAGAATGTAGAGAGCAGCTACCACCAATGAAATTTATCCAGGGAAGGCCAGAAAACAAAAATGCCAGTCATGAATTGATAATGAGGGGGGCTTAATTAACGCACGCTCCCTAGTTAAACACGCATTGGACATCAGGGAACTAATCATTGACAACAACTTAGACTTCCTATGTATTACCGAAACATGGCTTAAGGAAGATTGCAACCCTGATATTACAGTTGCCCTACCCCCTAATTATACCATCTGTAGGAAAGACAGAGCGGATGGTAGGGGTGGAGGGGTGGCTGTCATTCATAGAGATACTCAAGTATGGGAGAATTTTATTCTACATGAACTTAAGGGAGCTGAAAGTCTTGGCTTTTGCTGTGCCGTAAATGGTTCAACCTCATTCGCGGGAGCCCTAATTTATCGTCCCCCTGGTAACAGTGGCACATTTTTAGACTCACTAGGGGAAACCCTTGGCCAAGCTCTGCTTAGATATGCCAATTTTACACTACTCGGGGACCTAAACCTTCACCTTGAATGTGGTGATAACTCTGGGGTTACTACATTCTTGGATATTGTTACTCCCCTTGGCCTGAATCAATTAGTTCAAGGCCCGACACATAAGGCAGGACACACATTAGATGGTGTTTGTTCTAATTTTCCCTCTATTCATGTAGAGGCATCTATCCCTCAGGCGTGGTCAGACCACTTCTTCATCCCCCTGGTTATCCCAATATTTAAAGGGCCACAATCAACTAAGAATAGCCCTATAGGGGTACCAAAACGGAAATGGCATTTATTAGCCACTAATCCTATTATGCCCAAAATTGACCAAGAGAAAATTCCGATACTGACTGGAGAGCCAGTGGAAGACTCCCATCGGTTTAATACCTGGATGGGGGCCGTATGTGATGACTTAATGCCTCTAAAACATTCTACTAGAAGGGGCAAATTAAAATCACGGAATGATCCTTGGTTTACTAAAGAGTTAGCGGAGCTCCACCTACACAGTAAACAACTAGAACGTAGATGGAGAAGGGGCTATGAGGTAGCACATCTTCAGACATTTAAATCATTTAGGAAGCAATACCATACAGCCATTAAACTCGCAAAAAAAAATTATTTTGGGAATAAAATAGCTCTGGCAAAGCAAAACCAAAAAGAAATATTCGCTATTGTGAATTCTTTTATGGATCCTAAAGCCCTACACTCAGAGGACCCTCCCTCTCAATCTCTTTGTAATGACATTGCAACATTCTTTGAGGAAAAAATCATCAATATCCAAAAAGATTTTGAAATATTAAGAACAGAAGAAGTGGGGAATGAGTTGGGTCTAGATCACATACAGGATAGACCCCTATTTCACACCTTTCAAGCAGTCACCCTATCCCAGACATATGAAGCTATCTTAGCATGTAAATCAGGTTCCCCACGTGATGCTTGTCCTCCAATAATATTGCATCACATTTTGGATATAGTGAATCCCGTGATTAATAGGATTGTGAACTCCTCGCTGTCTATGGCATAGTGCCTGATGCGTGGAAATTCGCAATAGTGAAGCCCCTAAAGAAAAAACAACATATTGATTCTGCCAATCTCTCCAACTATAGGCCCATATCCTTACTACCAATTTTGGGTAAAGTTACTGAAAAAATGGTCTTCAAGGAACTTTCTAATTTTGTGGAGTCAGCCCAGATCCTCCATCCTAGACAATCGGGCTTCCGCCCGAAATACTCCACAGAATCAGCCCTACTGGAGATATCTGATACTTTGAAATTCATTACCGACAATGGCAGAAAGGCAGTGTTGATCCTTTTAGATCTGTCCGCTGCCTTTGATACTATATCTCATGACATCCTCTTGGCCAGATTAAAATCCTGCGGCATTTCCAACACAGCTCTGGCCTGGATCACATCCTTCCTATCCAATCGGAAGCAAGTAGTTTCCCTGGGCACCTTTCTTTCCTCAGAACGGACCATCAAAACAGGAGTCCCCCAGGGGGCCTCACTTAATCCACTCTTGTTTAACGTATACATGGCCCCACTTATCTTCCTCATTTCGACTTACGGGATAGAGACAACATCCTATGCGGATGATACGCAGCTGATTTTGTCCCTTGAGAAAAACTCCACAGAGGCTGAAGAAAATTTTAAATCTTGTCTTACAGCGGTCATCACTTGGATGAAAAACAACCATCTCCGTTGTAATACGGACAAGACAGAAATCCTGTTGATCGGGAAAGATAATCCCTTTCATCCGAGGGATTGGTGGCCGGAAGAGGCAGCAGCTCCTCCTGCCACAGTGGAGGTGGCCAAGAATTTAGGGGTCTGGTTTGACTCTTCTCTCTCCTTTAAACATCACACCCTTAAGGTGGTGGGTTCCTGCTTTGGAATGATTAAAACCATGAAAAAATTATTTGAGTTGATTCCACTGGCTGCAAGGAAAACGGTGGCCGTGGCGTTATTACTCTCAAGACTTGACTATTGTAACAGCCTGTTAGTAGTGGTACATAAATCCATCTTGAAGAGACTACAGGTAGTGCAACATGCAGCGGCCAGACTTGTTTTGAAACTTCCACGCAGGTCATCAGCATCAGAAGCACTGAAAACTCTTCATTGGCTTCCGCTGCATAAGAGGATTTTATTTAAACTCTTGGTCATCATTTTCAGAGCTATCCGTCAAATCGAACCAGAATATCTCTCTAGGAGATTTACACCTTATATTCCGGGAAGGACACTCAGATCCACATCTGCTAACCTCCTCAAGTTACCTGGTTTTAGATTAAAAACCAGGGAGGGAAAACTGCTACAGTACTTGGAGTAAAAGCCTGGAATTTTATGCCTAACAAACTGAGAATGATTTATTCAGAAAAACTGTTCAGGAAAGCACTAAAGACCTGGATTTATGGATTAAGTGACGTATGTAGTCTTGCCCTCATCTAGGTTCTATCGCCTTGCTAGTTCGCTTGTTATCTGAATAGCGCCAGGAGGCTCCTTTGGGAGCGACAGTCTGCGCTCTATAAATGCCCATTCCATTCCATTCCATTGAGCTCAATGTGAATTTCTAGTTAAATGCAATTAGTTACTTTATGGATTACTTTTCTAACCACAGGACTGGATCCTAGATTCAGTCCTGGGACATCTCCTGTAAACAGTTGAGTAAAAGCGTTTTGGTTACAGTAGTGATTTTTAAGGAATATTATTGTATTTTAAAAGTTGACACTTAGAAACTTTTTCACATAGAATCACCAATGTTATCCTATGGGAGGAAATTCACTTAGCAGGTAAGTAGTGTTATCGTTACTTTTTCTTACTCAGTGGTGGATCCTGTATCCAGCACTGGTGCATCTCCTGTAAACAGTTGAAAGAATGCGTTTAAGTCATACAGGCGATTTTTAAGGAATATTTGTAGTTTGTGAAAATCGACACTTTGAAACTTTTCTGCTGAAAACCAGACAATGGATTCCAATGGAAGGAAATACAAGTTACTGGTAAGTACGGTTAGAATTACTTTTCAGGGTCAGTGCTGGGCTAAAAGATGCAGCACTGGGTTCTCTCCTGATAACAGGTGAGTAAATCGGAATTCGTAGTTCAGCTGATTTTAGAGGAATATTATAAAGTTCCAAAACTCCACACTTAGAAGAATTTCCAAGTGAAACCAGTCAATGTTAGCCTATGGAAGGAAATTCAAGTTACTGGTAAGTACGGTTAAAATTACTTTTCAGGATCAGTACTGGGCTCAAAGATGCAGCACTGAGGTCTCTCCTGATAACAGGTGAGTAAATCGGAATTCGTAGTTCTGCTGATTTTAGAGGAATATTTGTATGTTTCAAAAATCGACACTTTGAAACTTTTCTGCTGAAAACCAGACAATGGATTCCTATGGAAGGAAATACAAGTTACTGGTAAGTACGGTTAGAATTACTTTTCAGGGTCAGTGCTGGGCTAAAAGATGCAGCACTGGGTTCTCTCCTGATAACAGGTGAGTAAATCGGAATTCGTAGTTCTGCTGATTTTAGAGGAATATTTGTATGTTTCAAAAATCGACACTTAGAAACTTTTTCAGCAAAAAGCAGGCAATGATATCCTATGGAAGGAAATTCAAGTTACTGGTAAGTACGGTTAAAATTACTTTTCAGGATCAGTACTGGGCTGAAAGATGCAGCACTGAGGTCTCTCCTGATAACAGGTGAGTAAATTAGAATTCGTATTTTGGCTGATTTTAGAGGAATATTATAAAGTTCCAAAACTCCACACTTAGAAGAATTTCCAAGTGAAACCAGTCAATGTTAGCCTATGGAAGGAAATTCAAGTTACTGGTAAGTATGGTTAAAATTACTTTTCAGGATCAGTACTGGGCTCAAAGATGCAGCACTGAGGTCTCTCCTGATAACAGGTGGGTAAATCGGAATTCGTAGTTCGGCTGATTTTAGAGGAATATTTGCACAATGGTGAAGGTAGGGGGCGGGGCCTGAGGTGACATCTGTGCAAACGCGCCCCATGGCGCGTTTTAAGTTGGGGGAGTAAGTCCCCTTGAATCATGAGGGTCCCTGGGGTCCAACTAGCCCACCCTGTACCTCCAGTATGCGCCAGGGAGCTGCGTTGCAGAGAGGTGTTCAGAGGCCACGCCCCTTTTTGCACCTCTCTGCAACGCAGCTCTGTGGCACTTTCTGTACATACCTGGTAGGCTAGTTGGCCCCCAGGGACCCTCAGGATTGAAGGGGATTTCATTCCCCCTCTTAAAATGCGCACCGGGCCTGTTTGCACACATGTCACCTGAAGCCCCGCCCCCTCCCTTCACCACTGTGCAAACACGCCCCGTGGTGCGTTTTAAGTTGGGGGATTAAGTCCCCTTGAATCCTGAGGGTCCCTGGAGTCGAACTAGCCCACCATGTACCTCCAAAAAGCGCCACAGAGCTGCGTTGCAGAGAGGTGTATAAAGGGGCGTGGCCTCTGTATACCTCTCCGCAACACAGCCCCCTGGCGCACACTGGAGCCTGGTGGGCTAGTTGGCCCCCAGGGACCCCCAGTATTCAAGGGGAATTACTTCCCCTTCTTAAAACACGCCAGGGGGCGCGTTTGCACACTGCTGCAGGGAGGGGGGCGGGGCCTCCGGCACAATGCCGTTTTTTTTTTTTTTCCATTTCCTTTTTTTTTATGGGAGGGGGGCTGCGTGGCCCCCCTTCCCTCAGCTACTTTTGGCCCCGGGGACCCCATCCCCCGGGGCCTGAGCATTTTTTGTTTGTTTTATTTTTTAAAATAAACAAAAAAAAAAGGGAAGGGGGCCGCGTGGCCCCCCTTCCCTGGGCCTCTATTGGCCCCGGGGACCCCATCCCCCGGGGCATGCCCTCTTTTTTATTTATTTTTAAAAAAAAAATATTTGGAGGGGGGCTGCGTGGCCCCCCTCCTCAGGCCATTTAAGGCCCCGGGGACCCCATCCCCCGGGGCCGGCCTTGCCCTTTTTTATAATTGGGGAGGGGGGCTGCGTGGCCCCCCTCCCGGGCCACTTATGGCCCCGGGGACCCCATCCCCCGGGGCCTGGCCTCTCGTTGGAGACTGTGGGGGGGTCCCCAATCCCCCCACAGTCCCAGCCGGCTCCCCGCCTCCTGCGCGAGCCGGCATTGCTTTTCCACATGGGGAGCAGCTAACATGCTGCTCCCCGTGTGGAAAGCAATTGGATTTAGCATGACAGGACGGGAGCCGCGATGCTCCCGTCCTGTCATAGCAAACTACAGTGTCCCGGGGGTAGGCACCCCGGGACACTGCAGGAGCCGGCCCTGGGGGTGGTGGTCCCCAGGGCCATCACAGGCTCCAGGAGGGGGGCCGCGCGGCCCCCCTCCTAACATTGGCAAAGCCCCGGGGAGGTGGTGATCCCTGGGGCGTGTGGGGGGCTGGAGCCCCCCCACACAGGTTTTTTAATTTAAAAAAAAAAACAGCCCCGGGGGGTGGCGGTCCCCGGGGCAGCGGGAGGGCGCACAGCTCTCCCGCCATCATTTTTTTTAAAAAGCCCCGGGGGGTGGCGGTTCCCGGGGCTTGTGGGGCCTTAGCGGCCCCCCATGAGCAATAAACCCACCCCCGCATGCCCCCGGGACTTGGGCCACCCGGGGGCAAATTTCCATCGAAGCGCGGGAGACCGCGCTTCGATTTTTTTTTTTCCGGTAGGATCCGCGCACCCTGAGCGCATCCTGCCGATTAAAAAAAAAAAAAAAAATGCTTTTGTCTGCCCAGGGGGTTCTTGTGGGATCCCCTGAGCAGACCTAGGGGGTCAGGGTGTTTCTACCCGGCCCCCTTTGTGCGTTTTGCGCACTTGTTTCTTTTTTTTTTCTCGGCGGGATTCGCGCACCCTAAGCGCATCCCGCCGATTTAAAAAAAAAAAATGCTTTTTTCTGCCCAGGGGTCCTTGTGGGACCCCTGAGCAGACCTAGGGGATCAGGGTGTTTCTACCCTGCCCCCTTTTGCGCTTTGCGCACTTGTTTCTGTCCCTCGGTTCTACCGAGGGACAAAATGGCTGCCAACACTTCCTGATTTGGAGTGTTGACAGCCAATTAGCAAGCAGCTCGTGATCGGGAGGGTGCGCGAATCCGACGCGGCCATAGATATATATGTGATTTTCCTTTTGATTTTCACAGGAACTACTGAACGGATTTACACCATTTAACAAAAAGGGTTCTTTCTGAACCAAGAACTACCTCTTTGCCAAATTTGGTGTAATTCCGTTCAGCAGTTCGAGCTGTAGCCGTGGCTAAAGTTTCCTATGGGAAAATGAATGAGGAAAACATGTTTTGGGACCCCCCTTTTTCTCGGCCCCCGCTTGACGAATCACCCGAAACTTTCAGGGTAGGAGAGGACCAGAGCGGGCCATAAAGTTTGAAAAGTTCGCGAAGATTTGTCAACCGATGCAAGAGTTATTTCAAATAGAATGTCGCGGATTTCCTATGGAAAATAGGTCCTAACTATAACTATCTACTGGCGACCGCCAGTAGATAATATATATATATATATATATATATATATATATATATATATATATATATATATATACATAGCCTCCAGGTCCCTGCGGTCTCTGCCACATTTTAATATATTATCCCCGGGGAGGTGGCAGTCCCCGGGGCTGTGTGGGAGAGCTGGAGCCCCCCCATGCATTTTGCATGCATATATATATATATATATATATATATATATATATATATATATATATATATATATATATATATATATATATATATATATATATGTTATCTACTGGTGGTCGCCAGTAGATAGTTATAGTTAGGACCTATTTTCCATAGGAAATCCGCAACATTCTATTTGAAATAACGTTGACGCCGGTTGACGAATCTTCGCGAAAGTTTCCAACTTGTTGGGGCGCTCCGGTCCGCTCCTATCCTGAAAGTATCGGGGTGATTCGTCAAGCGGGGGCCGAGAAAAAAGGGGGGTCCCAAAACGTGTTTTCCCCATTCATTTTTCCATAGGGACCTTTAGTCGCAGATACAGTCCGAACTGCTGAACGGAATTACACCAAATTTGGCAAAAAGGTAGTCCTTGGTTCAGAGTCGTGCCTTTTGCTTAAATGGTGTAAATCCTTTCAGTAGTTCCTGAGAAAATCAAAAATAAAATCACATATATATCTATGTCCGCGTAGGGTTCGCGTACCCTCCTGATCACGAGCTGTATGGTAATTGGCTGTCAACACTCCAAACCAGGAAGTGTTGGCAGCCATCTTGTTCCTCGGTAGAACCGAGGCACAAGAAAAGACAAAAACAAGGGCGCAAAACGCAAAAAGGGGGCAGGGTAGAAACACCCTGACCCCCTAGGCCTGCTCAGGGGGTCCCCAGGGCCAAAATTATTATTATTTTTTTTTAAATCGGCAAAAAACACGCTGGGTGCGCGGATCCTGCCGATAAAAAAAAAAACGAAGCGCGGGCTCCCGCGATTCGTGGTTAATTGGCCCCCGGGTGGGCCAAGTCCCGGGGGCATGCGGGGGGTTTATTAAAATTATTGGGTACCTCCAGTAAGCACCACGGAGCTGCGTTGCAGAGTGTTGTAAAAAGGGGCATGGCCTCTAAACACCTCTCTGCAACGCAGCTCTCTGGCGCATACTGGAGGTATCTGGTGGGCTAGTTGGCCCTTAGGGACACTCGGGATTGAGGAGGAATTAATTCTCCAACTTAAAATGCGCCACAGGGCGTGTTTGCAGACATGTCACCTCAGGCCCCACCCCCTTCCTTCACCATTGTGCAAATATTCCTCTAAAATCAGCAGAACTACGAATTCCGATTTACTCACCTGTTATAAGTAATTTTAACCGTACTTACCAGTACCTTGAATTTCCTTCCATAGGCTAACATTTACTGGTTTCACTTGGAAATTCTTCTAAGTGTGGAGTTTTGGAACGTTATAATATTCCTCTAAAATCAGCCGAACTACGAATTCCGATTTACTCACCTGTTATCAGGAGAGACCTCAGTGCTGCTACTTTGAGCCCAGTACTGATCCTGAAAAGTAATTTTGACTGTACTTACCAGTAAGTATCATTGCCTGCTTTTTGCTGAAAAATTTTCTAAGTGTCGATTTTTGAAACTTACAAATATTCCTCTAAAATCTGCAGAACTACGAATTCCGATTTACTCACCTGTTATCAGGAGAGATCCCAGTGCTGCATCTTTTAGCACTGACCCTGAAAAGTAATTCTAACCGTACTTACCAGTAACTTGTATTTCCTTCCATAGGAATCCATTGTCTGGTTTTCAGCAGAAAAGTTTGTGTCGATTTTCACAAACTACAAATATTCCTTTAAAATCGCCTGTATAACTTAAACGCATTCTTTCAACTGTTTACAGGAGATGCACCAGTGCTGGATCCAGGATCCACCACTGAGTAAGAAAAAGTAACGATAACACTACTTACCTGCTAAGTGAATTTCCTCCCATAGGATAACATTGGTGATTCTATGTGAAAAAGTTCTAAGTGTCAACTTTTAAAATACAATAATATTCCTTAAAAATCACTACTGTAACCAAAACGCTTTTACTCAACTGTTTACAGGAGATGTCCCAGGACTGAATCTAGGATCCAGTCCTGTGGTTAGAAAAGTAATCCATAAAGTAACTAATTGCATTTAACTAGAAATTCACATTGAGCTCAATGTTGCATTGTGTTTGAAATTGTGTTGCCCATTGCAACAATCAATCAATCAATCAATCATGTCACTTATAAAGCGCACTACATACCCGCGAGGGTCTCAAGGCACTGGGGGAAGAGGGGGTGGTGCTGCTACTGATCGAAGAGCCAGGTCTTGAGGAGTCTTCTGAAGGCCAGTAGGTCTTGGGTCTGTCGGAGGTTGGTGGGGAGGGTGTTCCAGGTCTTGGCGGCGAGGTGGGAGAAGGATCTGCCGCCGCCGGTCGTTTTCTGGATGCGGGGGACTGTGGCGAGGGCGAGGCTGGTCGAGCGGAGCTGGCGGGTGGGGGTGTAGAAGCTGAGTCGTCTGTTGAGGTAGGCTGGTCCGGAGTTGTGGAGTGCTTTGTGTGCGTGGGTGAGGAGCTTGAAGGTTATCCTCTTGTTGACAGGGAGCCAGTGCAGGTCTCTCAGGTGGGGTGTGATGTGGCTGCGTCGGGGGATGTCTAGGATAAGACGTGCAGAGGCGTTCTGGATGCGTTGCAGCCGTCTCAGGAGCTTAGCCGTCGTTCCTGCGTAGAGGGCGTTTCCGTAGTCCAGCCTGCTGGTGACGAGGGCCTGGGTGACTGTTTTTCTTGTTTCGGTGGGGATCCACTTGAAGATCCTGCGGAGCATTCGGAGGATGTTGAAGCAGGATGAGGAAACGGCGTTGACCTGCTTAGTCATGGAGAGGGTGGGGTCGAGGATGACCCCTAGGTTGCGTACGTGGTCGGTGGGTGGCGGGGCTGTTCCCAGTGATGTTGGCCTGTAACTACTGTACTTAAAAGTCTATTGCCTATTTGCAAAGTATTTAAACTAAAGTAATTCATTCTGAGAAAGTATATTTTGTAATGTAATGTATAATGTAATTACAATGTAATTTAAAAAATAAAATATCTATAAATAAATAGTTTAAAAAAATGTAGTAAATCAGTATCAAAAAAATAAATATAATTCACTGAAAAAACCATAGGTTTCAGGCACGTTATAGTTAAAAATTAGCATTTAAAAAACCTTACAAATTCACTGAAAAAACCATAGGTTTTAGGGACAGTTATAGTTAGTTGGACATTGCACTCGTACAAAACCTGTGAAATTCCCCCGTTATAGTTAGTTCAGCTAACTATAACTCGCGCCCCCGCAATGCACTGCTGATGACGTCACATATTACATCACTCATGACATGGTCAGTGACATCACTCATGACATCGCTGATGACATCTCAAATGACATCACTGATGACAACACTGATGACATCATCCACGTGATAATCTGATGCACCTCCTCACACCCTAATATAACCTTTGATACACCCACTCTAAATTACAGACTGCCATTCGCAAAACCATAGACACTCCAACACCAATAACTACATAACCACTCACTGATTCTTAGGTATACACACACATCCACTCACTCACCCGTACAGTCACTCATACTTACAGTCACTCAGTACAGGACTATCATATGCACTCATACACCTACATAGACACTCACACACCGCCACTCATCCATAGAGGTACTCATACACCTAGTCAGTCATGCAAATAATTAATCACACTGCCAGTTACTCACTTATACAGTTATACACACACCAGCTCACTTACTCATACAAATACTAGCACATTCTTACGCTCTTATACAATCACTGAAACAAGTACACACTCATCCATACAGCCACTCTCACAATCACACACTCTCACTTATAGCCATTTATATACTCCAACACACATATATACTGCCTTTCACATATGTAGTTACTCACACATGTACCACTGAGATATACATTTACTCACTAACACACCCATACACACACTTACCCACCCATACAGTCCATCACAGATGCACTCTTGAAACCATGCACCCAGTGAATCACCCACTCACACATCTATGCACAGAGTCACACACACCCCACCCCCACAAACACTCAGGCACCCATACAGATACTCAGACAACCAATCAATAACTCATATAGACACTCATGTAGCTATTCACAAACCCATACAGCCACTTACACAGCAACAGATAGACGGATACAGACATTCACCCAGTTTAGTCACTAACCCATGCATTCAGTAAGATACGTTTAATCACTCACTTATAGAGTTAGTCACGCACCTACTAAATCATCCATTCAGACACTTATACACCCACTCATTCTTCAATACACCTTTCCCTATATATATTAAACATATTTAAACTTTACAGAAACACACAGTCACTGGATGATGTCATCAGTGATGTCATTTGAGATGTCATCAGTGATGTCACTGACCATGTCATGAGTGATGTAATATGTGACGTCATCAGCAGTGCATTGCGGGGCGCGAGTTATAGTTAGCTGAACTAACTATAATGGGGGAATTTCACGGGTTTTGTACGAGTGCAATGTCCAACTAACTATAACTGTCCCTAAAACCCATGGTTTTTTCAGTGAATATATATATACATATAAATATACTAAATGAAACAAGTCATGGCAACTGCTGGAAAAGATAATAAATGACATTTCACTTGATCTGGTTGGGACTACTGAAATGAGAGAGCATTGGAAGTATTTACTTGATGTACAATTTTTTGAAGCCCTGAAAAACCGAAAAATTCCTGAAACATGTGTTGGCTGGCTGTGGAACTTATGCATTTAATGGAGAACTGTGAATAATATCTAAACTCAAGAAAAATCCTTGAAAAATAAAGACTTTATATGGATTTCTACATCTCAATGTGTATTTTTTTCAGAACATGAAGTAAAGTGGACCATATGGATTATTCCCCGTAAGGGAAATGGGGATCTGAGAAATAGCACCAGGCTATAATTCTAGTTTCCCTTTGTCAATTTATATAAATATACATACATACATTTTTATATCTATATATACATATATATATATACACACACACACACACACATATATATATATGTATGTAAATATATATATATATCCACAAACAAAAGTGCACAGCCCAGTTCTGGCCTCCAAACAGCATATATTCAAATGTTGCAGGCAGCATGCAGGTAAACTCCTAACGCGTTTCGGCAGAGATGCCTTAATCATAGGAAATAGTGACTTCACGAGCCGCAGGTGTGTGCTTATAAATTCATAGTTGCATGACCTATGGTGAACAGTACAAATCCCATAGTGCTCCTCATACTGCAGTGCAATACAAGTCGTACCTAATGGTGTCCACCACTGTAGTACTGACTGTAATAATTATAGTCACGGGCATTTTAAATATTCATAGTTCGCTTGGTTAAGTCAATGTTCACATAGCTGCTCCCATATAACATATAAAATCAGTGCAGAGAGTCCGGATCTTACCAAGATGAGGCAGTAGCCTCTCTTGTCAGATCCATATCAAACTGTTTATAGCTATAGTAAAAGACCACAGTAGATAGAACTACAGTCTCTTTTTCCCACACCCTCACCACACACATTCAAACACATTACACTGTATTACAATAACAACTACACCAAAGCATGTAATAAAGGCGAGATCTATTGGCTTTACCAATGCTTGTTAATACATATGTTACCCCTTGGGTAGGCCCTAAACAGCCTGAAGTGCAGGGCGTGGTGTACTGAAAAGGTTGGACATTTACTTTTAAGTTTTACATTTCCTAAATTTGCATTTCACTACTGTGAGACCTGCCTCTTCCTTATGATAACATTGGGTTATCTTATTACATTTAATAAGGGAAAAAGTTTGATTGGGAGCATGTAGAAAATGCATGTTTGGTGTCTGAGGATCTTGAATGGTCCAATCGGATTTTATGACACAATTCTGAAAATGCTGCTTTTAGAAAGTTTACGTTTTTTTGTCCTAACCATTTGGTGCCTGCAGCCTGTCCCTGGGTCACATGACTAGGGGCCTTATTGTGATCTTGGCAAACAGGGTTACTCTCTCACAAATGTGACGGATATCCCATCCACCAAATTACAATTCCAATATACCCTATGGAACTTGTAATACATTGGGCAGGATATCCATCACGTTTGTGACAGAGTATCCCATCCACCAATATCATAATCAGGCTCTAGATGTAGTCTTTGACAGTCTCACAAAAGGCTATCTCTGACTTGATAGAGGAGTAGAGCTGGCACCTACCCAACTTGCACTTCAAAGCCACGTACCCACCTCACACACAAAGGATTTCACAATAGCCTAGTGTGCCCCCAGACAGACTGAGACCAGGGCAGGGAGGCAATAAATTCCAGACACCTCTGTAAGGGGAAATTCCAGAAGGTTCCCCCACTTCAAAGTGGGCACCAGGTATAAAAAAGGGTCCCTCTGACCCCCTTCTCAGATCACTTCTGGACCTGTGGAACACTCAAAAGAAAGACTGCCCAGTTGCTCCGCTGCTCTGCTGCCCTGCTAAAAGTGGGGCTCTTCTGCTGCCTTGCTGTCTGAGGAAGAAGGATAAAAGCTACAAACTTGAACCCAGGTCCACCAGAGTGTCTCCAAGGGCTAGTTAGCTGGCCCCCTGTTATGACCTACAAGGACATAACAAGCTCCTTGGTGTGGCGCAACCCGACACCTCTCGACACAGGACTGTGCTTTGCAGCTCCAGTTCGGCAGACTCTCAAGCAGTGACCAAGCGCGACAATGACAACCGGCCTAGCTTAACGCATCGTGTTGCAGCTCAACACCCCTCGAATCTGGACCATACATCGCAGCTTCTGATCAGTGGCTTCACAAGCACCAACCCAGCACGATGTATCTCAACACTAATACCTGGCCCAGCTCAATGCTTCTTGGTTGAGCTGCAACCGATCTCGACACAAGTCCTCACAGCACCGACAGCTACATCCACCTCAACTCAGTGCAACGCATCTCCTTGCACTGCTGCTCCCGTTGAAGGCTCCTTAATGCCCGCGCTATGCAGGCCATCACAAGGACTTCGCATTGCGGTGCACCAGGACACAAGGTACTTTTAACAGCAGGCTGAACTCAGTCCTGTATCCGGCCCACATTCCAATGCAGTTGGCCTGACTCTGTGACTTGGACCCGGTCAACCGAGACTAGATTCCTCAATTGGTGCTTCTAAGCACTAATTTTCTTCAAAACCTTTAAAATTGCATATCTCTGGTTCTACTATTTGGATTTTTGTCTTTTTGTCCTTAAATAATTTATTAAATGAAACTGTATTTTTCTAAATTGATGTGGGATGTTTCTTGTGTTGTGTTTTCACTTTATTACTGTTTCAGTGCTACAAATATACTTTACACTTTACCTCTAAGTTAAGCCTAACTGCTTTTGTGCCAAGCTACCAGAGGGTTAAAACAAAGGTCAATTTTGGGGTTTGCTTGTGTTTCACCCTAACAGGAATTGTGATTGCTGCTTGAGTAGGTTTTCACCCACCTCAACCAGGAACCAAATTTCCTACACAGAGCCTCCCACTGACCTGGCCCTTCATAAACTCCTGACCTGGAATGCTAACACAAATAGGATTACTAATATGTATTGGGCGCTACGCACAGATATTACCCTGCCACTACTGGCCCTCTGGCTCCGTTGGAGCCAGGACCTCTGAATTTAACTAACGGACCGGGAATGTTCCCAAAGCCTGAGCGGGCTCGACTGAGTAACAGAGTTTCCAGAAATGCACGACTGAAAGTACTCGAATTTAGTTATGCACAACACACTTATCTCACCCCATGTAGATTGCACAGGCTATTCCCTGGATTTTCAGGCAACTACTCTTCCCAGCAGTAGGGGCCATCAGAGAAAGGAGTAGGGGCCATCAGAGAAGGAACATTAGATACCCACGCTATTTAGGGTTGAAGGTGTAATGTTCCTTTTTACCTGTCCTTCTATGCCAGGAAAAACCTAGCGGTGACGGACACAGAAAATAATGATGCCAACAATCTGGAAGAAAATTCACAAGGTGTGGGGGTCATTCGTTTGTGTTTTTCTAAAACAAACTCCGACTATAGGAATTTGTTTCTGAAATGCAAACAAATACTAACATTTTGGTTGGCAGCCATCAAAACCAATGGCAGCCATCCACCAAACATTGTGTACATTAAAAGGAACTATATCATGGTATTCCTTTCAATGTACAAAGATGATTGCTGGGCTGGTAGACCATCAGGACAGCAGAGGTAATGTCGTCCACACCCCTAACAGTCTGTCAAATTTTAAATCAGGTGCATACTGTGGATTTCTTGAGTGTGTCCATGCAGAAGGTTTCCCTATAATGCACCATCGTCAAGTAATGATTTAGAGGTTCATGGGTTACAGTCCATCAGATTCAATGTCTCAGGTCGGTAAATCCTCTAGTACTGCTCTTTGTCAGAAGGCTTAAAGTATCTAAAACTAGGCTGGGAGTGGTAATGGTGGTAATGATGGTGTTTATGTTGAGCGTGGTAACATTGGTGGTATTAGTGGAAAACATGGTAGTGAAGGCGGTAGTAAAGGCAGTAAAGGATCACTCAAGACCTGACAAAAACATTAAAAGCAGTCTTCTGCCATAATTGTATGCATGAAATAAATACCCTTGCATTGCAATTTAAGCGCATGATAGGAGGTGGAATGACAGACAAAACAGCCAACAGTATAACATGAAACTATAACACTTCCCTTGGTCGAGATAAAGCCCACTCTTTGTATGTTTTAAAGAATGGATACCAAAACCTCGTGCAGACAGGTGCACTTAAAAGCCATACATAATCTGACAAAGCTACCACATAAACCCTCACATAGGAGGCGTATAACATTTTCATTGCCAGTTGGAAAGCAGAATCCAATATCATGTATAATGATGATATCAATGGCTCTAAATGTTATTCATCACAGGTTTAATCAGGGGCATGCAATCATCCCAGTCAAGGGATGCGGGTATCCCAGGGGAATAATTTATAGGAACAAACTAAAGAACAAGGAGAGAATCACTTTTATCTGCCACCACATATCAAAACAGAAACAGGAACTACAAGAAGTTACCTGCTGAGCTGTTTGATTTATTCCCCTTGGGATGCCCACATACCCCTAAAAGGTAGGGTTGCATCTCCGTGACTGGACTTACTGGTTGCTATGGGATCAGAATGTTGACTAAATAGTAACAGATTGTTTAATAGTAATTAAAAATGTAAATATTTTGCGAAGGCCCTTGCACTTTATTTAAATGATATTGTGTTCATGGTTTTTGACATTGGCATTCATTTATCGTGCTACTGAATAATTTATGTTCATTTAAAACTTTTTGTCGAAGATTAGAGTATCTCCTATATTTTTACTAACCCTTGCAGGATTGCTTGGAAGCCCTATATATTTTCATTTGTTTATAAATGTGGCACTTACCTGCTAGTATCACAAGCCTTGCTACATTTCTGAAACATTATCTGAACTTAAGTGAGGCATGTAGCGAAATGATTCATTCTCTCAAGAAGCAAGTAGTAGAATGGAATCCAGTTCAAGCTCTGAAGCTATCTCTCTTCCTACCTCCTTGGTAGCAACTGGCCTTTCAGCAACCTGCAAAACCTCCCTGCTTATACCCCCAAATATGGAAAAAGGTAAACAGCCATACCCATTTTTCTCATGGGCAGTCACCAAAGAGATTTAGGAGGAAAATAGGATGGATTCAAGTTGCCAAAAGTCCAATAATGCTCAGATGGTCACAGAGCTACCAGCAGCTCAAACAATAGAACCTCTGAAGTCTAACGATCTAACCCAACATGGATTAGAGGTGACAACTACGTCCACCTTAGATCCCCTGCTGCCTCCTCCAATAGAGGTGACCCTGAGTCAGATCTTAAGCGAGTTACGCGGGATGAAGATCTCGCAAGAGAAAGCCCATAAGAAAACTAACGAAAAGCTCAAAAAATTAATGAGAACATCCAACAACGAGCCTCCCGCATGACCCAGGTAGAGCTGAAAGTCTCTACTCTAGAAGATTCTTTCAGTAACCAAGAAGAGACATTTAAAAAAATGCAGATTGAGCTGGAAGATCTTCAGTTAAAGATCAACGATGTCGAAAACAGAACTCAGCGCCCTAATCTGAGATTCGTGGGAATACCTGAGGGTTATGAACCAGGTTCATCTGCAAAAGAATTGACTTCTGACTTGATCCATAAACATGTACTACCGGAAAAGACAGCTGAAGGTGGAGATCTCACCATTGTCAGGGCACATCGAGTACCAGCAATCCGGCCTACGAATGCCAAATACCTCCAAACAATGTTGGTTAAAGTTCGGATCAAGGAACAGGTTCTATCGCAGGCAATCTCTAAAAAATCTTTTATTCACAGCAGAGAATTTTTCATTTTGAATTTTTGCAGACATGTTGATTCTAGCAGTATGAAGGCGCTGAGAGTTTGTTGGACTGAATAATGAATTTAAACATTATGGGGCTCTAGCTGGAATTATGCACCTATCCAAATTAAGAGTGTTTTTTAAAGGGCGATCGTATGTATTTTTGTCAGTGGAACGGGCAAACAAATTTTACAATAAAAGAGGAAGGGGGGTGTGGGGGGGAGCTCTCCTGAATTAAAACTTCAGTCCAGGGAGTCCACAAAAGGGGGAAGGGACCGGGGATAAGGTGAACGAAAAAAAAAATGAAAAATGGGGGAAAAGGGGAAAAAAAGGGAAAGAAAAAAAAGAGAGACCGGGGCAAACTTTCACTTTCCAAAGAAGTCAAAATAGCCCTACAATAAATTCAAGCCATTCGTCTGCTCCTCACGGGAACGAGCTCAAGAGTACCATTCCAAGGTACTCACCTAAGGGAAAGGTGGGGCAAGGGTTGGAGGGAGGGCAGTCACTGGGTTCATGACGGGTAGGGCCTCTAAAGGGGGAGCTGGGAGACTGGGGGGCACAGGGATTTGGCGGTGATTGGGTGAAAAATAGAAAAATTGCAGTTAGTAAAGGTACAAAATGTGCTATTCAAGATAATAAGAAAATCTTTATGACAAATTTCAGCCTGGTTTTATCACTCTTACTTGTCAAGGGGTGGAAAAATGGGAAAAGAAAAAGGCCAGTGAGGGTACAGGCTCTACTTTGAAGCAGTATGTCAGTTAAGCAAATGATTCGGATAGCCTCTTGTAATATCAGTGGAGCCAATAATCAAACTAAATTGAAATCCATACTCCAGCGGCTGGTATCCTCCCAAATACAAATTATTCTGCTCCAGGAAACACACTTGAAAGCAGATTCTATTCCTTTCAGATTACCTAGCTGTATCTCACAAGCTTTTTGTGCAACAGCAGGGACAGCAGTCAAGGGGGTCGTGATATTTTTCATGCGCCACTGCCAGGGAGAAGTCTTGCAGATCATTAGGGACCCCAGTGCTAGGTGGATTAAAGCAAGCTGAACAGTGGGAAAACAGATCTTACAGATTATCAGCTTCTATGGCCCAATAGAGGATGGTACAGCGGCCCTCGAGGAACTTAAGAACTTCCTCTGGAAGCTTCCTGGCTACATAATCCTACAGGGAGATTTAAATGTATTACAGAATTTAAATCTAGATTCTTCAAGTAAGAATAATGTTCAAAATAAACCTGGAACAGCTAGATGTTTGGCCACATTGATTCAAGATCTTACACTAATTGATCCCTGACGAGTTCAATTTCCTCAGTCACATGAGTATACTTGTTTCTCTAAGAGATATAACTCCGCTTCTAGGATAGATTTTTTTTTTAATCTCCCATCAAGGGAGCGGGGTAAGACTTATATCCTCTCAAATCCATTCTCTGACCACTCGGTCCGGGTAACAAAAATTACGATCAATTTTACCATGCAGGAATGTCCTCGATGGACTCTAGATAGGACCCTATTAACTGAAGAAGAATGGGTCACGACTATGCGTGTTAAGATTAAGGAATTTTGGAGAGAAATATGGGGTCCGCTTCATGCTTCTGTGTCTGGGAAGCTTATAAAGCTTTTATTAGGGGAGAGATAATATCATATAAAGCCAACATATCTAAATTAAAGAAGAACACCATCATGACTTTGCAGCTCGAACTAGATCAAGCAGCCCATATGTACATAACCGACTACTCCCAAGTGACTAAAGCTAGGCTAGAAAAAGCTAGACAGGGCTTTAAGAATTATTATGACTCTCAGATAATTGTCAATCGAAATACATGCTTCCAAAAATTCTATGATGAAAGCGAGCATGCTGGAATGTTTTTGGTCTGGTCAATAAAAAGAGAAACAACAATGCCACTATTCAATCTATTTATGATGAAAATAGAAATTAATTAGTCAATCAAGTGGCAGATATTGATGCGGTTTTTCTTACTCACTCCAAGAAACTATATCTTTCTACATCTCTGCCTACCTCGGTTTCTATCTAAGAATTTCTCAAACTCATAGATATGCCCAGACTCAGTGGTGACCAACAAGCTCATATAGTAGCCCCATTACACTCTATGAAATTAAAGACTCCTCCAATGGGAAAGCGTGTGGCTGCGATGGATTTCCAGCCGAGTTTTTTAAGGTAATTATGCCTCAACTTGTGGGCATTTTAGTACAACTATTCAACATAATCCTTGAGGGATGCTAGTTACCCAAGTCCTTTTCTGAGGCAGCCAGAGTAAGCTTCGTCAAAAAAGATAAGCCACCCGATAAGCCGGGATCATATCGTCCGAATAGTCTACTCAACTGCGATTATAAACTGTTTTCTAAAATTATGGCAGCTAGAATAATTCCCCCCGCTCAAGAAGTGGTACATAGAGATCAGTGTGGTTTTTGCCCAGACGAAGAATCATGGCAATTAATACCAACTTTCTAGTCCAGGCAATTGATTACTACACTAATAAAAAAGATAGAAGCAACGATTATCATGATTGATGCTGAGAAAGCTTTTGACTTAGTTCAATGGAAAATTCTGTTTGCTATTCTTATACAATTTTATTTTCTTTCGAAATTTGTAAATGTGCTTCAGAACTTATATACCAAAGCCAAAGCTAAGATCATAATTCACTCTCATACTGCAGGGTCATTACAAATTAGATGAGGCACTCGGCAAGGGTGCCCTATGTCACCAGTGCTTTTCGCACTATTTATAGAACCACTAGCATCGCTGTTACGGCAAGATCCTCAAATCAAGGTACCCCTGCTAGGAGCTCCTAAGCTCAAACTTTTCGCAGACAATTTAATTTTATACTTGGCAGTGGATGAACAAAATCTCTCAGATCTAGGGGGATATAAAATCAATCATTCCAAATCTGAGATATTACTGTTTAACTGCACTGACCAAATTCTTCCCTTTGATACGTGGAACCAAGTCTGCAGAACAGGCTCAATCAGATATCTGGGCATGCTTGTGTCACATGATCTTTTGCAATTATATCATCTTGCCTATGAACCGACAATTTTTAAGGCCAAGAAACGTTTATAGCAGTGGCAGTTCTTACCTCTCTCTATAATAGGGAGAGTCACTGTGATAAAAATGATGATTCTACCTCTTTTTCTTTTTTTTTCTCAAACATATTAATTAAGGTTCCGCCTAAATTGTTTCATGAGACAGATCAAATGTTGCAACATTTTGTCTGGTCAGGCAAGAAGCCTCACACAAAACTAGAGACTCTACAGTTATCTATTCAAGAAGGTGGTCTTGCACTCCCCCACTTTAAAAAATATTATCAGGCAGCATTTATGGACTGATGTGGAAGAACAGTTACTAGATGAGATTTGGGAGGCAACTTCTAGCTTAAACAAATTCTTTTAGAAATTGGCACCCAGCTTGTTCAATTTATAAAAATCCCCAAGCTTCCCAAGCGTAGCATATATAAGACTCCTCATGTAATTCTCGTTAGATTTTCTCAATTGAAGGAAAAATGCCAGTTTACCTCCTTTCACCCTGAAATCCTGATTGCACATATAAGTAGACTAGGTCTCCATATAAGTGGGAAAAGTATAATAACTTGGGATAAGTTGGGGTTTTACCGCTGAAGTGACTTTCTTTTAGAAGGGGTGATGAAGTCTTGGGCTCGATTAAAGTCGAGTAATCCAGGACTCCCCTCTTCGTTGCTTTTTCCTTTTTTTCAACTTCGTAATTTTATAGGAATTTACAATCCCCCAAAGATGCTCTTGCTAATTTGATTAGTCATATTTATTATGTGAGAGAGACCAGAGGGGTAGGGAATTGGTACCAGATCTTCCAGGAACAACTGCATGCAAAAGTAGTTCCACAAGCTTTACAAAAGATTCAGAATTCTGCAGGCTGTAGATTAAATATACAATCATGGAGAGCATTTAACATCTGGGCGCATAAAGCCATTAGGGGTGCCAATTTTAAACGCAGCGTTTTTGTGTAAGTGGCATCTTTATTATACTCCATCTCGCCTACATAATATGTATGCTTCTATCCCAGGGACATGTTTTAGGTGCAAATATTACAGTGGGGATTGGTTTCATATCTGCTTTTCATGTTCAGTTTTAATTGAATTCTGGAAGCAGAATTTCCAATGGCTTAGCAGAAAGCTACAGATAGTCTTAGTCCCTGACCCAAAATCTGTCCTTTTCGGAATCGTTGATACGCCTAATCTATCTATTCGACAACGACAGTATGTTTTTATTGCATTCCTAGTCGCTAAGTCTTTGATCCTACAGGAATGGAAAATGGCAGAGGCTCCAGTTTTTTCCCAATGGAAACTTAAGATGACTCGAATTGAAGCAAAAGCAAAACTATATTCTCAAAGAGTAGGAGCCACAGTGAAATTTCTTGAAATTTGGGGTGACAGGTAGGATTACCCCACGATAATTTGTTGAACTTAAAAGAAAGAATATGTATATTTATGCTGGATTTACATTTCTTAAGTATATTAATGATATAAGTATCTTGATGAATTGCAATATTTATGATTTTACTAACTGCGATAATATAATACAAAATTTAAAAAAAGAAAGGTTTCACTTGGAAATAGCACCAACAAAGCTCAATCTTCAGCATCTTACTCATAGGAGCATTTACCTATCTCAGGAGACAAGCACTTGCGGCCACAGCGGGTGCTGCAGCACTTCTGGTTATCTTGGCAATCACAGTCCTTTGTGCACTCATCTGGTTCAGGTTCTGTGCACATGAATGTCCCTTCCGGGCAGCCGCCAAATTTCACGATATCTGAAAAGGTATTGGTTTTACATGATAAGTAAGATGATATTGCACAACAGAATCTGAGCTACCTATAACTTTCACTCCCATCATGCACTGCTAATGACTTCACATATTACATCACTCATGATTTGTTATACGACATCATTTATGACATCCCAGATGGCATCTCAAATGAAATCACTGATGACATCATCCAAGCTTCTTTTGGGAACACTACTCTAAAAAACTATTTTGCCATTAAAAGTATGAACAAAATAGCTCGGAATAATATAAATCATCATTAATGCCATCACAGATACAACTCACTTGGGAGCAGCAAGCATGTGTTATGTGCAATCGTGACCTTATACCATACACTTCATGGGCAGTCTAGTTCACATTAACAGTCAACAACAGGTATATGGGAAACCCTCATTGCACACATGTTCAATATGTATACAACTGTTCAGGGAACGCAAAGTTTGCCAAGATGCTTAAAGCCTGTTCCAAAATGAATGCGCTATTACAGGCAGCTTTTACCTGTCCACTCACCCCTTAAAGTCACCAAATCTACATTGAGAAATTAAGTTGTTATGAGTAGAAAAGTGTGGACTGTAAACAGTATGTTCTCTATGGAGAGAGTTCACTCTGTATCACACTGTTTGAGTTTTGTAAATCCTTACCTCCATTAGCTGGACATATGCTGTACAAAGTTATGTAGAAAAGTAATTGGGTAGATACCCGAAACTATGTAAACTATGAAACAAACTCACACAATTGTTGGATTATGTAATCAGTGACATCATCAATGATGTCGATTGAGATCTCATCAGTAATGTCATAAATTATGCCATAGACTGTTGTCATGAGTGATATAATGAATGAGGCCATAAGAAGTGCATGGCGGGGGCGTAAGGTATAGTTAGCTCAGCTAACTGTAACTGGTGAATTTGTATTGTTTTAAGGCTGACTTGGATTTCAGCATACATGGTACACTGACGCACACACAACAGAGTACTCTCTCTGCCAAACCTGGGCCTGCCTGCCTGCCTCATTTAGAGACAGGCAGATCTTACATTTTCTGACCATAGAGCACCTGTTGGCTTCATTGATGGAAGTTTTCCTCCAATGGAGTAGGAGCCATTAGCGGAAGGAAATTAGACACCCAGCCAATTTCGGGTGGACGGTGTAATATCTTTTTTTGCTTGTCCGTCACTGCCAGGAAAAACCTAGTGGTGAGAGTCAGAATATAAAATCCCAACGACAAGCTGCAAAAAAATTCAAAAGGTGTGGGGGTCATTAGTTGTTGTTTTTTTAACCAAACTCCCACTTTAGGAGTTTGTTTCTGAAATGAAACATATGTTAAATGTTTGGTTGATAGCCATCAAAACCAATGGAAGCTGTCCACCAAACATTTTGTACATTGAAAGAAACTATATGATGGTATTCACTTCAATTTGAATGAGATGACTGCGGAGCTCATAGACTGTCAGGACTGCTAAGGTAATATCCTCCACCACCCTAACAGACTGTCAAATTCTAAATCAGGTCCATACTGTGAAATACTTGTGTGTGTCCATGCATGAGACAACAGGCTTCAAAAGGTTTCCCTATAATGCACCATCATCAAGTGATGTGTTGGAGGATCATGAGTTGCAGACCATCAGATCAATGGCTCAGGCTGGTAAATTGACTAATAACGCACTTTGTCAGTAGGCTTATGGAATCTAAAAGTGAACTATATTTGCTGGCAAGCCTGCAACACTGTATCAGTAGCAACGCTAGGGGTGGTAGTGGTGGCAATGATGGTGGTGGTGTTCATGTTGAAGGTTGTAATGGTGATGGTATCGGTGGAAAAGTTGGTAATGATGGTGGAAGTAAAGAAAGTAAAGAATCACTCTTAAGACCTGGCAAAACATTACAAGCAATCTTCTGCCATAATTGCATGCATGAAATAAAAAAATTGAATATTGAACACTTAAGTAAATTTTTTCGAAGTAAAATTCTCATGCATTACAATGTAGGCACACCATAGGCGGTGGAATGATAGACCAAACAGCCAATAGCATAACTTGAAACTATAACACTTTTCTCGGTCCAGACAAAGCCCTCTCTTTGAATGTTTTAAATAATGGATAACATTATCTCTTGCAGACAGGTACATTGTATAGCCATACATAATATAACAAAGCTACCACATAAACCCTCACATAGGAGACGTATAACATTTTCATTGCCACTTGCAAATCAAAATCTATTACCATGTAGGATGATGATATCAATGGTTCTAAATGTATTCATCATAGGTTTAATATGGGGCATGCAATCATCCCAGTTAAGGGATGCGGATATCCCAAGCAGAATTATTTATAGAAAAAAACTGAGGAACAAGGGCGGAATCACTTTGATCTGCTGCCACCATATCAAGACAGAAACTACAAGAAGTTAACTGCTGAGCTGTTTGATTGATTCCCCTTAAAATGCCTGCGTCCCTCTAAAAGGGACGGTTTCACCTTCCTGATTGAACTTACTGGTGGCTACTGTCTATGCTATGAATCTTGAGGAATTTTGCTCTGGGATTGTATTGGAACTGGCACTTTCTGTTAGGCTGAGGCAGTGCCCAGGCCACGCAGAACCTACTGCTCCCCTCAAGGGTGGGTAATCACACTCACTGTATAACCAGTGCTCACCCTTGGGTAGCTTGGGACTGAGCTGTTAGGCTTATCACAGAGGCAATGTGTAAAGCATTGGCACAGCACTCTCCCACAATAAATGCACCGAGCATCGCAAAAGGGCCTTCACACGTGATGTATGTAAATAAAGTTTGTATTCAACACACACGCTAATTAACACAACATGAACATCATGTCTTTCTGGGCATAATTCACATTTGGAAATATTACTAGCAGTACTAGGCCCAACCGTGCTAAAATAACATCAGTAGTATGCACAATTGGGAAAGATCCTACTTTACTCCCCTGGCACCCATATGCAATGCGGAACGTTGTCAGAACTAGGCCCACCCTGGCAATTATTACAATTCAATACCACACAGTTATATTGTACACCCAGGATGACAATGATGTCAGAAATGTGTACCCACAGATAATTACAACACTTTTAAACATCACCGTGGGCCAAGGATGAGTTGTTTGATTGATTCCCCTTGAAATGGCCTCATCCCTCTAAAAGGGAGGGTCGCATTTCCCTGATTGAACTTATTGGTGGCTACTGTCTATGCTAAGCGTCTTGAGGAAGACAATATACATTTTGCTCTGGGTTTGTGTTCCAGGCACACGGAACACAAATCTGCTCCTATGCACCTCTCTGGAAATGAGGCACAACGTCTGGTGCGTGTTGATACAAGTCACACAAGACAGTCCCGGTCACAAATAATAAAGAGTTGCAAAATCAGTACCTCCCTGTAAATGAGGCACAATATCTGGTGCTGGTTGATCCAAGTGACACCACACAATTCCGTTCACACACAACGAAGAGTTACAAATTCCGTACCTTCCTGGAAATGAGGCACAACGCCTAGTGCACATTGATACAGGTCGCACCCAGCCGCGGTCCGTGCAGGTAGCAGCGTTGGGGCGGTGGGGCCGGGTGGGGGGATTTCGAGGGACGATGCAGAGGGAAAATGTATTTATAAAGTTTTATATAGCGCGAACTTGATCCCGAGGGATATCAGAGCGCTTTACATTTTGAGGGAAAGGAGGTAACAAATCAAAACATGAGTCTAATAGGGTGAATCTAATGGATATTGAAACATATAATGCACACATAACATATCCTTCATAAACCTGAATAAACTGGGAATGGGCTAAACGATGGAGCAAAGTGAAGTAAGGGAGTAAATACAATAATCATATACAGAGAATAACCAATATCAAAACGTTAAACAGAACATAAGTCAGGTGGGGAGTCTAATGACATTGAATCAGATGGTGAACGTCTACCAGATCAATTATACACCTGGGAGAACGAAGAGTGGGCTATACGATGGAGCAAAGTGACATAGGTGAGTAACTACTATAATCATATACAGAAATAAAGACCAGTACCAAAACAATATACAAAATATGAGTCAAATGGGAAGTCTAATGGCATTGAATCAGATGGTGAACATCTACCAGATCATTTATACACATGGGTGGACGAAGAGTGGGCTGGGCGATGGGGCATAATGACTTCAGAGGAGTAAATGCAATAATCATGTACAGGAGTGATAACCAAAACAAAATAATAAACATATCCAGAGATAATAACAAATGTTATAGTATGACCGATGCGCTTAGAGCTAGCAAATGTCCCTCATGTTAAGGTAAGAACTTATTCATGAGGAATCTTTTGCTTCCAGTTTGAAAGTATCTTTTGATGAGATCCTCCTAATTTCCGGTGGAAGAGAGTTCCAAATTTTTGGAGCAGAGCCAGAGAAGGCTCGTTGGCATGTTCTTTTTTTGCGGAAGATCTGTGGTTTTAAGAGGAGGGAATTTGCACTCCTTGACGGTCTACCCCCTCCAGATAGTTCTAGCTTTTGTGCGAGGTAGCTGGGGGTTTTGAAGTGTAGGGCTTTGTGTGATAGGCAGGCAATCTTCAGTTGAATTCTAGCTTCGTAAGGTAGCCAATTTAGAGATTTTAAAACTGGGGAGATGTGTGCCTTTCGCTTAGTGCCCATAATCAATCTGGCCGCCGCGTTCAGTGACGCCTTTAGGGGGGCCAACGTGTATTTGGGGAGGCCACATAGCGTAGCACTGCCACGGCAGGACAAGCGCTTGGACCACTTGCTTGAAGTCTGCTTGAGGTAGGAAAGGTTTGAGATTCCTGAGTGTTCTCAGAAGGTGGTTAGCTCCCTTGCACACGTTGCTAATGTGAGTCTTCATATTCAGATGCTTGTCCAGGGTAATTCCTAGAGATTTAGCTGAGTCGATAGTGCGGGGGGAGCAGTTGAAGGCGGTGAGTTGGCTCATCCATTGGTCGATTATAGGAGTATGATTCGGGGGAGAGATGAGGAGGAATTCTGTTTTGGCGGTGTTTAGCAGTAGATGGTTCTCAGTTAACCAGTTTTGGGTCGTCAGTAGGGTGGAGTTGAGTGAAGTGATATCATCAGGGGAGGAGATTTTCAGATAGAGTTGGGTGTTGTCTGCATACATATGGAAACGAATGTCCAAAGAATTTAGAGCGTTAGCTAATGGTTCCAGGAACAGATTGAAGAGAATGGGAGATAAGGAGGAACCGTGGGGAACCCCCATGCTAACTGGGGATGGCTGGGAGAGAGAGTGGTTCGTTTTCACTCTTTGGGTCCTGTGCTGCAGGAAGGACGAGAACCAAAGCAGCACCTGCCCCGAAATGCCCATTCTATGCTCCAGAATGCGTAGGAGGTTGTCATGATTGACAGTGTCAAATGCGGAGGAAAGGTCAAGTAGGATAAGGAGGCAGGATTCATTTCGATCGAGCATTATTAAGATGTCATCCATCACATGAGTAAGAGCCGATTCAGTGCTGTGCCCACTACGAAAGCCAGATTGGTGTTGGTCCAGGAGATGGAAATTTTCGATGTATGCACATAGTTGTGACTGGACGCATTTTTCAAGGAGTTTGGCTAGAGTGGGGATGCTGGAGATCGGTCGGAAGTTGTTAACATCTGTACTGTCAGCTGTGTTTTTTTAATATCGGTGTTACCTGAGCCTCTTTTAGGCATTCTGGGATCGTGCCTTGTGACATAGATGCATTGACGATCTTTGTCCAGAAAGGGAGATTTCATCCTTGATCACTTTGAAGATGGTAGGTGGTAACGGGTCACTGAAGTTGTTAGATGGATTGATACTCCGAAGCACCTTTTTGATATCATTTTCGGTGAAGGGGGTAAAGGTGTCCCAGGAAGCGTTGTTCTTAATACCCCCGCTACATGGTGCTCTCTTGTCTAGTACGGCCCGTGGGGGTGCATGTTCATTAGGTAGCAGTAGAGCCCTCCTGGTTTCCAGATCCATATTAATAAGTCTAGTTTTCTCAGTAAAGAAGGCGGCCAGATCATCACAAGAGGGAGGTCTGACTTCAGAGGCCGATCGGTTAGGGGCAACCACTGATTGTTGTTTAACCAGTTCAAACAATTTTTGGGTCGATTAGACGCTTGGTTAAGTTGGGATCTGAAATACTCCGCCTTCGCTGTCTTGATTTGTTTGTTATACGAACTTCTGGCTGCTCTAAGGTTTGTTAGATGGTCCGCCGATGGAGTGGATCTCCAGGTACGTTCAATGGCCCTTAGGTTGCGACGTTCCGAGTTTAGGTTGCCATTAAACCAAGGTTTAGATATTTTTGCAGGTGCATTTTTATGTTGAAGTGGGGCCATAGAATCCATGATGTTGGAAATAGAAGAGTTGTAGAAGTCTGTGAGAGCATGGACTTCAAGTATGTCCAAATGGGGAGAGAGGGCCCGATTACAGCGGGTTGCTAGGTCAGCTGTTTTGATATCTCTTAGGTCCCTTTTCCAAATCTTTGGTTTGGTTTTTTGAGCCTTACTCTGATAAACCTCAGCGTTAATATGGAAGGAGATAATGTGGTGGTCTGACCAATCACATGGTATGATGGAATCCAATGAGATGGTATGATCTTTGGAGATGATGAGGTCTAAAGTTTCCCCTTTAATGTGAGTAGGCTGGTCACAATGTTGAATCAATTCGTGGTCATTCAAGAAGGAATTGAGGCATGAGACTGCTTGGTCACTGGTTTTAGACCAATGAAGGTTAAAGTCCCCAAGGTAAATGTGGGACTGGACTGAGTCCACATTGCCGGAGATGATTTCCATTAATTGTTCAATGAAGGGGAGATTGTTGCCTGGGGAGTGATAGAATGTGTGTAGTTTGCAAACCGGATGATTGTTACTGGAGATGTTGAGACCAAGGTATTCGCAATTTACTGGGGAAGAGGACTCTGAAAGGGAGACCGCAAGCGTGCTCCGATGTATACAAGCTAGGCCACCACCCAGCTTCTTAACTCTGTCAAGACGAATTATGTTGTGGGTGGGGGGCACCAAGAGGTCAAGAATTGGAGTAGACGAAGGGTTGAGGCAAGTTTCTGTGAGGATAATGATATCTATCTCATTCTGTAGTATGAGGTCGAAGATCTCGGATGCGTGTTTGCTAGCGGACCTACAGTTGAGTAGTATGCATTTGAATGGAACCGGAGTATGGGGGGGAGGAGTCTGCCTGATGTTCACTCTCTTGAGGTTATCTGTGTTTATGGCTCTGAGGTTGTGGTGGGGTACTCTGTTTGGGTTAGAATGAATGGTTTGAATTATACCCTTTGGACTCGTGATGATGTCCGTGTTGGATGAATAAGACTTAAGAAGGTAGTCAATTTCGATGGGCGTGAGACAGGATGCTCTTCTTGGGCGAGAGGCTGTCTTAGGTAGGGGAACAGACTTGGGGATGTAATGTAATAGGGTATGGTCACGGGGAACTGTGATAGTGGCGCTGGCGGGTGCTATGGTCCGGTTCGGACTAGAGAGGAGATGGCTTAACAAGGGGAGATATTCAAGTGATAGGGCTTTCAAGCCGTGGAGTTCGAGGAGAGAAGGTGCAGCTGGCGGGAGATATCGTCCAAGCGTGTCAACATGTCTGGGTGTTGGGAGAGGGAAGGAAATTGAGTGTGTAGGTCTGGGGAGGGGGAGGGTGATTAAGTGTATTAGGGGGTCCGAGGCGGTAATGGGGGATACTCTGGGAGAAGGTAGTTCCCTGAGTATGAGCGGTGTTCCAGGCTGCACAGACCCGGAGGTTGATTGAGTGTGGAGAACTGCCGAGGGGGTAGGGTGCCGGTATGCGTTAGAGGGGTCAGAGGCGGTAATGAGAGATTCTCGAGGAGGGGGTTGGTCACTGAGTGTTAGAGGTGTTCCAGGGAGTATTGCTAAGGGGGTTGGGAGTGGTGACAGGGTTAATGGTCACAAATTAAGTAATTCGAACAGTTCAGCATCTGGCAGGGGCAAGGGAAGGGTGGTGAGGGAGGAGGGATGTAAATATGAGGGTGGAATGGGAGCAATGATTTGGAGTGAACTTGAGGTGGTTAGTGTTGTATCTAGTCGCCCTGAGGTTGAGTAGTTAGCTACTGAGCTTTTGATCTTTGAAAAGATTTTGTCGAACTGCTCTAGGTTTCGATTAGAGGCTTGAATGAGAACGATCCCATTGTTATAGATGGTAATGGTGAGCTCTATTTTGTTGATAGGAGAGGAAGAAATAGAAAGACTAAATCCATGGGGTGTTTTCCTTATCTGTTTGCACTGGAAAAATGATATGAGAGTTTTCCTCCATTGGGCTCTCTTGTTCGTGAAGAAGATTAGGTCGGACATGGTGTTACCATTATACATGCTGAAATATGTGTCTGATATGTGTTTCCGTTTTTTTTTTTATTAAGCTGTGTTTGAGTTTTTTTGAGGCGTTCTTGGTGAGGTTAGGTGGATAAGTGATCTTAAAGGCCCTGAAGCCCACTTTGGAGAGTGATCCTTCAATCGGGGTGCTGGTGTTGGTCGCCATGGTGAGCGTAAACCTATGAGAACAATGATGGCAAGGGAAGAAACCTGTCACCTCGGCTTTGTCAAAGGCGAATGTATGCTAAAAAGCTCCCAGTAACAAATCCAGCCATCATAGCATTCGATGGGCGGAGTGAGTGGAAAAAGCCATTCCCAGATGGCCCCCACGTAAGTCAAGGTTAGAACCTTTATTCATGCGAGTCCTTTTTAGTAGACCTTTTTTAATTTTGTGTACAATCTACAGACCGAGACCTTTCTCCGTGTCGAGGCCTTGGTTAACGGGTGATGCTGCCCTGATCGTCTTCCTCGGGCTACAGGAGACAGGATAGCCATCAATTTGATGTTCACTAGAGGCTAGTACCCTTCATTTTAAGTTTACAGTTTAATTCACGCCCTTTCTAATCCCGCAATAATACTGTATTCCAAGCCTATTGAGGCGCCTTCCCAGTGTGTTCAGAGTGATGGCCACTTATTGCAGTATTATACCTCTGTTTGTGATTTGAATCTTATGTATCCTGCACACCTGTCATTTTTCTCTTGAAACTGATACATCTTATTGTATCTTGTTTGGAATTGTTATTTGCACAATTGACATTTTTTTATCCTGTACTGTAAAACTTGTTAATGTATTATGCTCAATAGCCCCCATCTCCTCATGTAATGTTACTGTTCCAATTGTGAAGCGTTCTGACATCCTCGTGTAATGTCCGCGTAGTACAAGAACGTATAGATAGATAATTGTGGCGACGAGGGATCTGCTTTTCAGCAGTTGTCCTCTTACTATCTCTGTCCTTCCTACTGCCGATGTCCGGGCATGGCGGCCATTGCCGGGTCAGGCACCTGTGAGTGGTGAACGTTGTTGCCAGCTCGTGACTTTGCTGGCCGTAGAGGGGGGGGCATGCCTTGCTTGAGAGCTGAAGATGGATGCTGCTGCCCAGGCGTTCTGTGTACCTTGCTCCTGGTACTCACTTGCTGGTATGTCGTTCCGGTTTCGCGTAGTTGGCCGGGGCGGCCATATTGTCGTCAGGCAACCGGGGGCAGTTTGGAATGGCGTTGCGGCTCGGATGCATCCGCGCCGAGTTATTTCGCCGCTGCTCCTGTCTCGGGCGGAGGCACCATGGGATTCGCCTTGGGGTGAGTGTCTTTTGTGTATTTACTGTTGTTTCTTCCCCTAATGGACTATCAGTGGGGGTCCGGTACTCGGTATTCTACTTTATATGGGTCTGTGTTTCCAGGTTTCACCGGGCTGCATGGGTCTGTGCGCTCTTGCGGGCTCAGTGGCGTGCTTCTTGGTTCTTTACGGAGCCTTCGGTCAGTTAGCGGGCAATGGTGGGAGCCTCCGCAACCCCAGGAAGTTTCGGTTTCGTTTCTGGGCTTCACTCCCTCGGACCAACTTCCCCGCAGCTTTTTAAGTAGATATCCGCAATGCTCACTCGGCTCCTTCGTTCCCTCTCTTGTGTAAACTAGTGGAGGGAACGTCCGGTGATGAGTGGCTGGGGGGACATGTCTGGATTTCCACCGTGAATTGGTGATCCAAGTGTCCGGGACCCCCGGGGTTTCTGTTTCTGTTTCTGATGCAGGGCTTCTGTCCTTTGTCCGGATTCCTTATGCTTGTTCTCGGATGGCGGCAGCGCAAAAACTGGCTCCGGACCTCTCCTTGCCTGGTCCGGTGGGTGGGTCGGCAGATGGAGGTGTGCAGGGGTGGCAAACCGGGATTTGCACCTAGTTTGGTGATCCTAGTGCCGGGGAGCTCTGTTGTTGAGCTCCTTCCCTTCGGCCATCTTGGGGCCGATATAGAGGGCCATCTTGGGGCCCTCTATATCGTCCCTCGTAATCCCCCCCATGCCGCCTTACCGCCCCACCGCTGTTACCTGCACGGACTGCGGCTGGTCGCACCAGACATTTCCAGTCACACACAACGAAGAGTTGCAAGTTCCCTACTTCCCTGAAACTGAGGCACAATGCCTGGGGCACATTGATATGGGTCACACCAGACAATTCAGGTCACATACACAGGTGCAAGTTTAGCAGAACCGCACGAGGTAGAATGAGGCACTAGTATGGGCACCCCCACCCCCCTCGAGGGTTGCAAACTGTGAATCGGACACTGCACGCAATGAGCATGCAGTTGGTGTGCTGCACAAGAGAGATGTGGCACGATCAATGAAGCGGGCCACACTGGATCATGCAACAATGGAATCCGCTCGCCAGCAACAAGACGCATATGCTCTTTGAGGCCCCCACGATGCAGAGGCCACACTCATTAGATGCAGGAAATACTTTTGGAGTTCTGCACAAGGCAATCCCATCTCCAGGCACCATGCTTAGTTCCATGGTCACGCTGCACTACCAGTTGGGATCCAGCAGACAATGTGGGCACTTAAGAGGGCACCGCACTCTAGGTGTCAAAAGTATACAGTGTGGGTCCCTCGCAGGAGGTCTTAGATGTCCCTGAGCCTGTTGAAGTATGGCACCAGTAATTATACTGTAGTATGCCTTTGAAGTTGGGGGTGGTTCAAAGGGTTTCCCTTTGAAGCACAGATGTCTCCCATAAATTTCAGTCCTGTCTGCCATGAGGACATGGAATGCATATCTTAATCTTTAGTGGGGCCATGAGCTTGCTTCCCAGAAGCAAAGTGTCAAAACCTCTCCCTTCAATCTATCCAGCCAGACTCCCAAATGGCCAAGGTCTTTCGGTTTTAGTTGCCTGTCACTGGGGAATGCACAGATGTGCTCCCCCTGCCTCCAGTGTGCACTGAAGTCAAACTAAAAGGCGCACAAAGAGGTTCAGAGCAGAGAATTGCCGACCTTCTAGAAGTGGCATTTCTAAGCTATTAACGACAAATCCACCTTTATCACAGGAGATAGTCTGTCATTGTGAATCAAATGATAGGAAATATTATGAGCCTGCTCTACTGCAAACCATTACTGCAGCTCGAATTAATATCAACCATTCCCCCATGTTAACCAATGGGAAGAGCAAACCTCATAGGCAGTGAAAACACACATGGGGGTCTTCTTTACTACCTGGGCAGAGAACACACATGTGTACCTGCCCTGCTTTTCATTTACCACTTGTTTCACTCCACAGGGGTGCTCTAGGGGTAGTGAATGGCCCCCTCAAGATTGGCCTGTGGTTTAAAAAGGCCAAGCTGAGCATTAGTGCAATTGCGCTCAAACAGTCCTGCAATGGCAGGCACAACACATGTTTAAAAGCACAATAGTTGCAAGTGCGCACACACAGTCCTGCAATGGCAGGCTTGAGACATGTTTTAAAAACATCATACTTGAAAGTTCGCTCACACAGGCCTACAGGAGCAGGCTTGAGACATGTTTTAAAAACATCATACGTGCAAGTGAGCACAAACAGGCTTGCAAGGGCAGGCTTGAGACATGTTTAAAAACATCAGGTAAGCACTACTTACTAACGTGTGTAGGATGGGCGCACGCACTTTCACACTTCATTCATAGTGGGAAAGTGCTTAGAGGCCTAAGGCCACAAGCAGAGAATCAGCAAAACCCCAGTGGTGCCCTATGGGAAGAGTCGACCTCCTAGGTAGAGAAAACCCACATGGACGTTCTTCACTACCTGGGCATGGAACACCCATGTGTAACTCCCCTGCCTTTCACCTACCACTTTCTCTGCACCTCAGGGCTTCCCCTAGGGGTGCTCTAGTAGTAGTGGAAGGCCCACTCAGAGTTTGCTAATGAGTGAGAAATGCCAATCTGAGCATAATTGCAACTACGTACTCACAGGCCTGCAATGGCATGCCTGATACATGTTTGACAGGCTATTCTGGTGGGTGGCACAAACAGTGCTGCGTCCCACTATTAGCCAATGCAGTGCCTGCCCTGGGTATGTAGTGTACTTTTTTACAGGTCACTCACAGATACAACACCTCAACCAATCAAGTAAGCACCACTTCCTAGCATGGGTAGGAAGGGCGTGTGTGCTTTCACATTGCATTATAGTAGGATAGGGCCCAGTGTCCTAAGGGCAAAAGAGAATCAGGAAAAACCAGAAGGAAAAAAAGCTAAAAGTTTTACGGAAATCGCCTTAAATGGGATAAGTCCCGCAGATCAGAAAGTTGACTAACCAGTAACAAATTGATAAATGGTAACTAAAAATAGAATTATCTCTTCGAGGTGCTTGCCCTTTATTTCAATTATATTGTGTTCATTGTTTGCAACATTGGGATGCATTTATCCCACAATGAAACATTTATGTTCACTTAGAAATATTTATCTACGTTAAGAGTATCTCCTATATTTTTACTAAACCCTTGCACAATTATTGGGAAGCCCATTATATTTCCATCTTTTTATAAATGTGGCACTTACATCCTCAGGTAACTAGGCTTGCTATATTTCTGAAACATTATATGAACTTAAGGGAGGCCTTTAGCCAAAAGGTTCACTTGGAAATAACATAATCAAACTCATTCTTCAGCATCTTACTCATAGGAGCATTTACCTATCACAGGCGACAAGCACTTGAGGCCACAGCGGGTGTTGCAGCACTTCTGGTCATCTTTGCAATCATAGTCCTTTGTGCACTGATCCGGTTGAGGTTTGGTGCACCTGAATGTGACTGCTGGGCAGAAGCCAGGTTTCACAATATCTGAAAAAGTAATGGCTTAACATTATAGGTACGATGATATTGCACAACAGAATTTTAACTCACTGTAACTTGCACCCCCACCATGCACAGCTCATGACCTAACATATTACATCACTCATGACTTTCTCTATGTTATCATTTATGACATCACTGATGATATCATAGATGGCCTCATCCAAGCTTCTTTTGGACACACTACTCTATAAACTAGTATGGCATAAGAGGCCTAAAAGTAAGAACAAAATAGCTCAGGATAACATAAAGCATTGTTGCTCAGATATGAATTTACCTTAAATGAATGAAAAGACAAGAGGCGTTTGGCAAAACAGGAACAAGTTGGTTTAATTAAATGCTGCGGGCGGGAGAGCCTCTACAGAGTTTTTCTGCTCAAAGTCTCTTGCTGTACAAAGTTTCGTCCATCATTATATACAGTTCATGAGGTACAATTAAACAATTTCTACATTTCAAAAAGCATCTCAGTCATAAATTAACAAGAGCGGGCATCTGATAAGGACACAGATGACTCTCGATCTCGGGGAGAACTAGTGTGTGTGTGTCCGGATGGCCAGCATGATGCGCGTGTGAACACTACTTGTGGTGGGCATGTCATGCTCTGATTGGCTGAGTGTTTCTATCTAAATGTGGTATCCCGTTTTGTGGTATTTTTGGGGAACACAAGCCTTTGGCCAAATGTGTTTTACTGGGGCCATTTGCCTTGTACCTGTTTGCGGTTCAACTATCTATCTGTGGGATTGATCGATGTTTTCCAAGGGTGTGCGTTTCTCTTTGGGTTGAGAGAGTCCCCACCTCTGACCTAGTATTTAATAGGCGTGGGTGTGGGTCGTAGGTCCTACCAAACCACGTGTCGCTGACTCAGGGTTGATGGGGAGGTCACCTTGGGTGAATCCAACAACAATGATAAGAGTTCATTAGAACTCCTGGAATTCATATGGCAGTTACTGGTATAATTTTATCAACCTTCTTAACATTCTGCATACATCGATATTGTCCTTATTGATATTAACATGGTTATGCTTGCATAGGTCATTATGTGCATTTACATTGTTTTTACTGGTAATAATATTGCAGTTTGCGCATGGATTATGGGATACATTGACATTGTGTCTGCCAGTGTCGGCACTGCTGTGTGGGCACAGCTATGGAATACATTGATATTGCATAGACAGGTCATGCATGGTCATGCGGGCACAGGTTATGGCATACATTGACATTGCATTTATTGGTATTGCCATTGTCAGGCCTGCAAATATCATGGTATTTATTGACATCATATTCACAGATTCCAACAGCATCATTAATGCCATCACTCATACAGCTCTGTGAGAAATCAGGACCTGTTTGCAGTGTTCCCCACTTTTTACCCCCACTTTTTTACTATTAGGTGCTGGTTTCCTGACTCGGATTGTGCCCTGGGCTCTGCTAACCAGACCCAGGACCTGTTCTCTGATTAAAAGTACATGGTTAGGTATAATAATCATTGGCAATGACAGATGCCTGTAAGTCCCTGGTATATAATAAGGCAAGGGGGATTCAAAGTGCCTATAAGTCCATCGTATATAATAGGGTTGGGAGGCTTAGAGACCCAGTAGATTTCAGGCACTAGGGTGTAGTCAAGCTGACTACATCGATCCGCAACCTGGCCGGGATTTTAGACTAGTCCCGCTGAAAGCTCCGGAGCTTAAGACTTCCAGGAGTTGACCAAGGGCTAGCGCTGGATCAATCCCAACACAATCGTTATCAGTGACATCATCAACGATGTCATTTTAGATGTCATCAGTAATGTCATACATTATGTCATAGACCTTTGTCATGAGTGATATAAAGTGTGAGGTCATAAGCAGTACATGGCGGGTGCATAAGTTAAATGTAGCTCAGCTAACTATAACTGTTGAATTTGTATTATTTTAAGCCTGATGTGGAGGTTAGCATAAAGGGTACTCCGACACAAACATGACAGAGTACTGTGTCTGCCAAACGTAGGCCTGCCAGCCTCATTTAGAGACTGGCAGACCTCACAATGTCTGGCCACTGATCACCTGTTTGCTCAATTAATGGAAAATGTCCACCAATGGAGTAGCAGCCATCAGAGGAAGGAAATTAGACACCCCCCCCCATTTAGGGTGGACGGTGTAATGTCTTTTTTTTTGTCTGTCCGTCACTGCCAGGAAAAACCTAGTAGTGAGGGACACATTATAAAATGTCAACCACAACCTGGAAGAAAATTGTTTTTTCTTTTTCTGAAACAAACTCCCACTTTAGGAGTTTCTTTCTGAAATGCAAACAAGTGTTAAAAGTTTGGTTGACAGGCATCAAAGCCAATGGCAGCCGTCCACCCAACATTTTGTACATCGAAAGAAACTATATGATGGTATTCATTTCAAGTTACAGATATAACTGCTGAGCTGGTAGACTGTCAGGACTGTGAAGGTAATGTCCTCCACCACCCTGTCAGACTGTCAAACTCTAAATCAGGCCCATACTGTGAATTTCTCGTGTGTGTCCATGCATGAGACACCAGGCTTCAGACGGTTTCCCTCGAATGCACAATTGTCAAGTGTTGGAGGATCTTTAGTTACAATCCATCAGATCAATGGCTCTGGCTGGTAAATTGTCTAATAACGCATTTTGTCAGAAGGCTTAGGGCATCTAAAACTGGTCTGTATGTGCTGACAAGCCTGCAAAACTGTATCAGTAGTGACACTGTGGGTGGTAGTGGGGGCAATGATGGTGGTGGTGTTGATGTGGAAGGTTGTAATGGTGATGTTATTCGTGGAAAAGGTGGTTGTGATGGTGGTAGTAAAGGAAGTAAGGAATCACTCTTAAGACCTGAGAAAACATTGAAAGCAATCTTTTGACATAATTGCATGCATGAAATAAATAATTGAATATTTAACACTAAAGTACATTTTTTCGAAGTAAAATACTCATGCATTACAATGAAAACACATCATAGCAGGTGGAATGATAGACCAAACTGCCAATAGCATAACATGAAACTATACCACTTTTCTTGGTTGAGACAAAGCCATCTCTTTGTATGTTTTAAATAACAGATAACAATGCCTCTTGCAGACAGGTGCACTGTAAAGCCATGTATAATCTGACAAAGCTAAAAAAAACTCACATAAGAGACGTATAACATTTTCATTGCCCCTTGGAAAGCAGAATCCATTATCATGTATGATGATGATATCAATGGCTCTAAATGTTATTCATCATAGGTTTAATCAGGGGCATCCAATCATCCCAGTCAAGGGATGCAGGTATCCCAGGGGGAATTATTTTTAGAAACAAACTGAAGAACAAGGAGGGAATCACTTTAATCTACCACCACCATATCAAGACAGAAACAAAATGTGCAAGAAGTTACCTGCTGGGTTGTTTTGATTGATTCCCACTTAAAATGCCTGCATCCCTCTAAAAGGGGCGGTTTCAGCTCCCTGATTGAACTTACTGGTGGCTACTTTCCATGCTATGGATCTTGAGGAAGACACCCCCCATTTTGCTCTGGGATTGTGTTGAAACTGGCACTTTCTGGTAGGCTGAGGCAGTGTGCTTTCTAGGCAGAACCTATCACTCCCCTCAAGGGTGGGTGATTACACTCAATATATAACCAGCACTCACCCTTTGGTAGCTTGGGACTGAGCAGTTAGGCTTATCACAGAGGCAATGTGTAAAGCATTGACACAGCACTCTCCCACAATAAATGCACCGAGCATCATAAAAGAGCCTTCACATGTGACGTATGTAAATAAAGTTTGTATTCAACACATACATTAACTGACACAACATGAACATCATGTCGTTCTGAGCATAAATCACATTTGGAAATATTACTAGCAGTGCTAGGCCCAACCATGTTAAAATGATATCAGTAGTAGGCACACTTGGGAAAGATCCTACTTTACTCCCCCGACACCTGTATGCAGTGCGTAACATTGTCAGAACACCTTGGCAATTATTACAATTCAATACCACACAGTTTTATGTTGCACCCCAGATGACAATGATATTAGAAATGTGTACCCACATATAATTACAATAATTGTAAATAGCACCGTGTGCCAAATCTGCAAGGGGTAAAAACATATGTCAAAGGTAATAATCTTTTGGCAAGGAATAAACTTATAAGCAACACCGCCGTGCAATGTAATTAATACTACGCGGTCCTCATGCAGTTCCTCCCACACACTCACTCAGCACCGATACGCGGTACCATGGATATCAGGTTGGTCCGTATGGAGAGCACTCGCATACAGCACGGTAATGTGGCTCAACCAATATCCAGCAGGTCAGTTGATAATACAAAGTACACCCTGTTGCCCAAGCACTCCTCCAATTTTTAGCTAACCCCGACTACCCTATACCCACAAGTTGGAGATTGAGAACCCTCCCCCTGATACCAGACTGATTACAGCCTAAGTCACACTTAGTCAGGGTCCCAAGGAAGAAGGTAGCGGTAGGTCACAAGGCAAATTAGGTGGCAGTCGACAAATGGGGGTTTGGCCTCCTCTCAGGAAGTGTATCTGCGGTATGCAGAGCCAGGGCCAGACTGGGAACCAAAACCTGCCCTGGAAAACTGCTCAGCCGGCCCCCTTGCGGGGGCTGAGGGGGTGCGGCAGAGCTGTTTGCAAGGGCCGGTTTCGGCCGATTTTGTTACCGGGGGCCGATATTGCTGGCACCCGGTAACAAAAACGGCCCCCATGGGCCCAAAACCAACCCCCACCCTGGCGGCCCACCGGGGAAACGCCCGGTGCCTGCTACGGCCAGTCCGGCCCTGTGCAGAGCAAAAGTGAGCTGAGGGCGATAGTTGTTCACCAAAAGGGTTCAGCAATGGGACCTCCAGCACCACCAGCCCAGTTCTTCAAAGCACAGGAGGGGGTCCCTCAGTCTCTTTACACACATCTGATCACTCTTGGAAGTGTTCCTCAGCTCAGTCTATTAGTATCACCACCCATGCCCGATCCGGGTTATACTACCTGGCAGCAAGAAGTCATCGGTACGGTTGAGGAGAAGTCAGTTGGTCCGCCACACTGAGGGCACAAAAGGACCAATTGATGAATGGGGGATGAAGCAGGGGAGCCTCTTGGAAGAAGGAGGCACCCGGTCAGACATACATCGATCAAAGTAGCACCCAGGCTTTCCAGGCACATGGAACACAAATCCGATCCTGCACACCTCCCTGGAAATGAGGCACAACGTCTGGTGCGCATTGATAAGAGTAGCACAAGACAGTTCCGGTCACACACAATGAAGAGTTGCTAACTCAGTACCTCCCTGCAAATGAGGCACAACATCTGGTGTGCATTGATCCAAGACGCCCGAGGCAGTACCGGTCACATACAATGAAGAGTTGCAAATTCCATACCTAGCTGGAAATAAGGCACAACGCCTGGTGCGCTTTGATACGGGTTGTACCATACTATTCTGGTCACACACAGGCGCAAGTTTTGCAGGGCCGTATGAGGTAGAATGAGGCACTACTACAGGTAGGCTCTCCCTCAGAGGGTCGCAACTTGTGAATCGGATACCGCAGGCAATGAGCATGCAGGTGGCGTGTCGCATGAGAGAGATGCAGCATGATAGAGGAAACGGCCATTCTCGATCCAGTGAATCCGTTCACCAACAACAACAAGCTTATGTGTGTTGAGGCCCCTAGGATGCAGGGGCAACACTCCTTAGATGTGGGCAATACATTTGAGACTCAGCCCCAGGCAATCTGGTCTCCAGGTGCAATGCTTAGTTCCACACTCACGCCGCATTACCAGTGGGGATCTAGCTGGACGATGTGTGCACTTAAGAGGGCACTGCTTTCCAGGTGTCACAAGTAGACAGTGGGGTCCCTCTCAGGAGGTGTTTGATTTCCCTGAGACCTCCACAAGAGAATAGGGGGCAAGCCAACAAGCCCTTGGAGAGCACACTTCAGGGTGCCACACAGCAGCAGGTAGTCAGGCCAGGCTAGCCACTATAAAGAAAGGGTGCACAGTCCCTTCCAATGGAAGTAATCCTCCATGTGCACAACAGATTCCTCTGGTAGTGTGCACCACGCAGTTCCAGGATGTTCGGTCCTACGTCCCCACAAGTGTATGTCTACCCTCCTGAAGTATGGTACCAGTATTATAATGTAGTGTGCCAATGAAGGTGGGTGTGGGTCAGAGGGTTTCTCTTTGAACCACATATGTCTCCCCTGAATTTCAGTCCTGTCTGCCATGAGACTGTGGACTGCAGATCTTAATCTGTAGTGGGGCCGTGAGCTGGCTTCCCAAAGGCCAAGTGACAAAACCTCTTCCTTCAATCTATCCAGCCAGGCCATCAAATGGCAGAGGTTTGTCGTTCCAGTTGCCTGACCAATGTTTATACCTGTCACTGGGGAATACACAGATTTGCTCCCTCCGCCCCAGTGTGGACTGGAGTAAAACTAAAAAGCACACAAATAGCTTTAGAGCAGAGAAATGCCCACTTTCCAGAAGGGGCATTTCTAAGCTATTAATGACAAAACCACCATTACCACAGGATGGGGTTTGTCACTGCGAATCCAATGATAGGAAACATTATGAATCTGCTCCACTGCAATCCACTATTGCAGCTTGAAGTCATTTCAACAATTCCCCTATGTTAACCTAAGGAAAGAGCAAACCTCATTCGTAGTGAAAACACACATGGTTATTCTTCACTACCTGGGCACAGAACATGCATGTATACCTGCCCTGCCTTTTACCTACTACTTTCTTCACCCCACTGGACTTACCCTAGGGGTTCTCTAATGGTAGTGAACGGCTCCTTTAGGATTGGCCTGTGATTTAGAAAGGTCTACTTGAGCATAAGTGCAATTGCGCTCAAGCAGACCTGCTATGGCAGACTTGACACATGTTTAAAAACACCATAGGTGCAAGTGCGCAAACACAGGCCTGCAATGGCAGGCTTGAAACATGTTTTAAAAACATCAGGTAAGCACCACTTCGTAATGTGTGTAGAGAGGACGTGCACACTTTCAAACTGCATATACAGTGGTAAAGTGCCCAGAGCCCCAAGGCCACAAGCAGAAAATCAGCAAACCCCCATGTGGTGTCCCATGGGAAGAGCCGACCTCCTAGGTAGGGAAAACCTACATGGGGGTTCTTCACTACCTGGGCATGGAACACCCATGTGTAACTACCCTGCCTTTCGTCTACCACTTTCTCTGCCCCCTCAAGGCTTAACCTAGGGGCACTCTAGTGGTAGTGGAAGGCCCACTCAGGGTTGGCTAATGAGAGAGAAATGCTATCCTTAGCATAAGCACAACTGCACTCCCACAGACCTGCAATGGCAGGCCTGATAGATGTTTGACAGGTTATTCTCACACTCAGAGGTACAACACCCAAACCACTCAAGGAAGCACCACTGCGTAGCATGTGTAGGAAGGGCGCACAAGCTTTCACACTGCTTTACAGCAGGAAAGTGCCCAGAGTCCTAAAGCCACAAAAGAGAATCAGCAAAGACCAAGAGGAAAAAAAGGCAAAACGTTATCCATAATTCCCCTAACAAGCATTTGCAATGCAATCGGTCTCGCCTTTGGGACCTTATATGTATTTAGCTATTGTAGGAGAGTAGGATCTGCCTCTTATGTTGCCCCCACTTTTTTTCTGATGTTAGCACTGGGTTCTGGCTATAGTCTGGCTGGGTCCCTGCCAATCAGGGCCCCAGCCTCTCTGTTCTCTCTAAACGACATGGAGTGCACTCTAGGTGCACTAGTGATTGGATACTGTGGTGCCTTATGAGTCCCTAGTATATGGTACCTTAGGTGCCAAGGGCATAGGTACTTCACAGGCCTACCAGGGGCTGCAGCATGTGTTATGCCACCCCTGGGAAGCAGTCTAAATCTGACACCACAGGCCTGCTACTGCAGCCTGGGTGAGGTGGTGCTAGCACCCCTCACTGAGATATAGGTTTCCTATATCTCTCCTGCACACACATATAAACCTATCAGTCACCCCTAAGGCAGGCCCTATCAATCCTGAGGGCAGGGTGCTTGGCTTCTATGTGAGGGGGTGCCTCTGCCTGAGCAGGGCCCCTCTGCAGCTCTCAGAGTCTATTCTCTGGTGCTGTTTGTGGATGCGGTTAAACCATATACTAGTAAGTGCATTATATCCTCGCGGTAAATGCTAACTTTGGAATGGCTGCATCAAAACATGTCGTGTTTGGTGTCAAACATCTTGGAATACTACCCCCCGCCAATCTTGGCGGCGGGGTAGCATTCCACCCTTCTAGAGGGATAAGACATGTACCTGCTGTGGAAACGCGGTAGAATCCTAAAGAGCCCTGGCATCACAAAATGGATGCCACCAGTCACAGACACTGGGCTGCCCTCCTGCTGATGACCGAAACTCACAGTGGAGGAAGCCCAACAATAGGCATCCTGTCACAGGGAGGTGTAACCACCTCCCAGACAGGGTTTAGTGTATTGGGGCTGGGTGGGTGCACTCTTAGAGTGCTTTGAAGTCCTGCACTGGGGGAGCAGAAGGCTCCTCTGTGCATATGCCAGTTCAAACCAGCTCAGGGGCTACCTGCCCCTGCTCTGGCTCGAAACTGGACAAAGGGAAGTGGGTGTAGCCACCCCTCCCTTGACCCTCCCATAGGTGGGGTCATAGAGCTAGTCCATCCCCTCTTTTTAGTATAAGAGGGGGAACCTTGCCATTGCAAAGCAGATAACCCCTGGACGACGCTCTACAGAAGAATCCTGGCCCTTCGACGTTCCACTACCTTTGGAAGACAGAAGAATCTCCCTTGGAGTCAAGGAGTGACTCCCCTGCTTGGCAGGCACCAAAAACGACAACGACGGTTGCAAACTACGCCGCTCCCGCCGGAGTCCGAAGTCCCTGCATCCCAAGAAGTGGATTTCCTGACCTCTCCCAGGCCATCGTGAGTCCCCAGCGAAGCTGAGGCAAGTGGACTCCACGAGTAACGAGGAACCGTGACCCCTGGGTACCGTGCACTATTGTCAAGTGCAACCCCTTCACAACGTTCTACAAACTTGTGCTTTGGACCACGTATGGTCCCGACCTCCAGCAGGAATCCCTCCGAAGATCAGAGGCCTACACCGTCCCGAGTGACCGTGGGCCCCTGTTGAGTGATTCCGCCCGAGGTGTCTTCGCGATCCCTTGCCCGCCGGCTTGTGGGTCCCCAGAAGACTTCTTAAAGAAACCAAAGGGCTCCCCTGGTTGCTCCAGGCCTGCCCTGACTTACCCTCGCTGGGTGAGTCCCTCAGACCTTGCTGGTCTGTGCCATCGACTTTTCTTCATCTCCCTGAGACTTGCTGCTGCCAAGGCTTGTTGGCTCCAATCGAGTTGCCGACACCGCAGTCAGCTGCAGACGTCGAGGGACCCACCGAATCCAGCTCCTGGTCATCGTCGACCCCTCCTGGACCACGTGGCTGAAGAGTCAAGGCACCCGCAACCGACCTGAATCAACCGACGACGGTGGGCATCCATCTTCCTTGCCCCGGGTCACTGCCAAGTGACTTTGAACACTGTCCCCTCTGCTTTCAGGTCATTCTTCTTCAGAATCCAGGCTTGGATTCCACCGGACACTTCTTCAGCTCCCGCAAGCAGCAAGTCTTCTTTGTTCGCCATTGAAAACGACGCCGCGACCCGACACCAAAGGACACCTATGCACCCGGCTTCCCTGGGTGAGGTAACTCCAGCACTACGGTGCTCCTGTGGGTGTGGGTCCTAGAACTACTTACCCTGTAAGTGACTTGCTTGTAGGTTCTCCCGAAGTATCCTAAAACTCTTTATTTCCAACCGCGACTTGCCCCATTGAAGTTAACGGCGATCCGCGCCTGTGTATCCACACTGCACGCGTCCCCCGTGGGTCCTTTACTTACCTGCCTTGGGTGGTTTCGTGAGGCCCCTGCACTTCTGAAGGCCCTAGGCCTTGTCTCCCTGCAAGTCGTTGTCCCTAAGTCTCTTACTTAGTATATGGTCTAGTACGCCCCTAGGGCCCCAGCCATATTTTGTGCTTAACTTATTGTGAAACGTTGATTTGTGCATATGTTTGTCTTCTAATCTCATAAAGAGATTAGTAGAGAGTTATTTAGAAATAAATACATATATATTTGATATATATACCTGTGTGGTGTCTTTTCATTTGGTGATTCAAGAGATTATATGGTAAAACAAGCTGCTTTACATTCCTCCGAGACTTAGCCTGAAGGCTGCTCTCCACAGCTACCACTAGGATAGCTTTCTTTAAAAGGTTGTCTTAAACCTATCTACCATAAGAGTCGATTTGCCCTGGTGCAAGGTGTCCACTTTAATTAGTGAACAGCATATACCAGGCCAACTTCTCACATTGGTGGGCAGCGTGTGGGATTCCAGCTTGCCATTGTTTTACCAGAAAATCTCTATTTGAATTACTAACTGAAAACCATTATAGGTACTCAAGGTACATATAAAGTCAAGCTTAGTATCAATAAGTTCTACTGAACTTAGAGCTGTGTGCCAAGGGATAGCACACCCTTTCCACAGCTCAAGCTAGGATCAGTAGGCCACAAACTAGTGTAGGTAGTACAACACTGCACAACACTAGAATGTCCTTAAAGGGTGGACCCAGTGGATCCACTCAGCCTCAGTATAAGGACATGGCTTTCTCTGACTTGAGAGCCATGTGTGTTGACAGACACCTGAGACTAGGACAGAGTCCCTCAACACTACACCTGATAGATCTGCTGACAGCAGATGACCTTAGATTGGCTCTAGGAGCTAAAGGGTTTGAATCAGTGGGTGGGTCAGTCATAGTATCTGGGTCAGATGATGAAATACGGAATTACCAAGATTCTGTGATTGAAGGGCCAGGCTCCAAGGGGCCTGAAAAGGACAGAGGAATTCTCCCTAAGAGAACTGACAGAGAGGAGGAGAGGCACAGATCCCCTTCCAGGGAATCTGACCACTCTTATCACTCTGGCAGAGAATTTGTCCAGCAGAGGAGCTCATACTTTTCCTTAAGAGAGACCTCCTCTGAGAGAAGGTGCAAACTGCTCCAGTATGAGGAAGCCAGAGTGGCCCTCAGAACCAAGCAGTTGGCACTGGATAGGGAAGCCCTGGAGATCCAGAGAGCTTCTAGAAAAGAGGGGTTAGAACCCCCTGGTGGCAGCAACAGTGTCCCTAGAGGCAGAGAATATATTCCTGACCATAGGAACCTGAGCAAGGTTGTTCCTCCCTACCAGAGTGGGGATGATATCCACAAGTGGATAACTGCTATGGAGAGGGCCTGTAGAGTACAGCATGTCCCCCAAAAGCAGTGGGCAGCAATCTTGTGGCTCTCCTTTTCAGATAAAGGAAGAGACAAGCTCCTCACTGTTAGAGAGGAGGATGCTGATGATTATGAGGTCCTGAAGAGTGCACTGATAGATGGGTTTGGCTTAACCACTGAGCAGTACAGGTTGAAGTTCAGAGATACCCAGAAGGCACAGACTCAGGACTGGACTGACTTTGTTGATTGTGCAACCAAGGCTCTAGAGGGTTGGCTGGTTGGCAGTAGGGTTACTGATTTCAAGGGATTGTATAATCTGATGATGAGAGAACAGATCCTAAATAATTGCCAGAACCAGTTGTTGCATCAGTTCCTGGTGGACTCTGATCTGACCTCTCCCCAAGAATTGGGAAAGAAGGCAGACAAATGGGTCAGAACCAGGGTGAGGCAGAAAACCCAGAACCAAGGGGGTGACACTAAGAAGCAAGATCCTAAAGGCTCTGAGAAAGGTGGGGATAAGTCAAAAGACCAGAAGTCTTCACAAGGGCCCCAAAATCTGCATCTGGTGGGGAGTCACAGTCCAACAAGGGAAAAGGCCAAAAGAAGCCCTGGTGCAAATTCTGTAAACAGAAAGGGCACTGGACTTCTGATTGTACCAAGTCCAAAGACCAAACCACCACCACTCCTGCCCCTAAGGCAACTGTGCCCCCTAGCTCAGCTACTGGTGGAGGTGGTACGCAGAATAAGGGTGTAGTAGGGTTGACCCTGGGTTCTGAAGTGGATTCTGACCTAGTCAGAGTGACCACTCAGGCAATGCTGATTTGTGAGGGAAACATTGATATGTCCTTCCTAGTAAGCCCCAGTAATCTGGGCAAGTACAAACAGCAGCCTTTGATAAATGGCAAACAGGCTTTGGCATTTAGGGACACAGGTGCTAGTGTCACCATGGTGGCGGAGGACCTAGTGGACCCTGGACAGATCATCCTGGGTGAAATGTACCAGGTGACCAATGCAAGCAATGTCCAGACCAACCATAGTCTGGCAGTTGTGAATTTCTCCTGGGGAGGGGTAACTGGCCTCAAGAAGGTTGTAGTCAGTGCAGACCTCCCTGTAGAATGTCTATTGGGCAATGATCTAGAGACTTCAGCCTGGTCTGAAGTAGAGTTATGGACTCATGCTGAGATGTTGGGCATCCCTGCAGAGGTATTTGCTGTGACCAGGTCACAAGCAAGAATGCATGACACTGAACCAGCTCTGGATCCTGGAACAATGGACCAGATGCTTCCCAAGAGGAGGAGCAGTAGGGTTAAGGCAGTGCCTTCCCTCTGTCTCAGATCAAGGATTCACTTCCAGAGGGAGGTGAAGCAGAACCTGAAGAAGGAACTGCCCCAGAGGGACTTGAACCTGACCAGGTTGAGTTCTTGGGGGCAGGGGGCCCTTCTAGGGAAGATCTGAGTAAGGAGCAACAGTGCTGCCCCTCCCTTGAACCCCTCAGACAGCAGGCTGCTGCTGAGGCTGCTGGGAGTGCTAGTGGGTCCCATAAAATTTATTGGGATGAGGGACTCCTATATTCTGAGGGTAGAGACCCAGCCCCTGGAGCCACCAGGAGGTTGGTAATACCTCAGAAGTTTAGGGGGTTCCTCTTGACCTTAGCACATGATATCCCTTTGGCAGGACACTTGGGCCAAAACAAGACCTGGGACAGGCTTGTTCCACATTTTCATTGGCCACATATGTCAGAGGACACAAATGAGTTTTGTCGCTCCTGTGTCACTTGCCAAGCCAGTGGTAAGGCAGGTGGCACAACAAAGGCCCCCTGATACCACTACCTGTGGTGGGGGTACCCTTTGAAAGGGTAGGGATTGACATTGTTGGTCCCCTTGACCCTCAGACTGCATCTGGGCACAGATTTATCCTGGTGGTAGTGGATCATGCCACCAGGTACCCAGAGGCAATTCCCCTGAGGACCACCACAGCCCCTGTGGTGGCAAGAGCCCTCATTGGAGTTTTCTCCAGAGTGGGTTTCCCAAAGGAGGTCATTTCTGACAGAGGTACCAACTTCATGTCAGGATATCTGAAAGCAATGTGGAAGGAGTGTGGTGTAACTTATAAGTTCACCACCCCTATCACCCACAATGAAATGGTTTAGTTGAACGCTTCAACAAAACCTTGAAAGGAATGATTAAAGGACTCCCAGAGAAGCTTAGGCGGAAATGGGACCTTCTTCTTCCTTGCCTGTTGTTTGCATACAGAGAGGTTCCACAGAAGGGGGTTGGTTACAGCCCATTTGAGCTTCTGTTTGGGCATCCTGTGAGAGGTCCACTATGTTTGGTAAAAGAGGGCTGGGAGTTACCTCTCAAGCCCCCCAAACAAGATGTGATGGACTATGTACTTGGTCTCCGCTCCCGGATGGCAGAGTACATGAAAAAGGCAACCAAAAACCTGGAGGCCAGCCAAGAATTGGTAAAAGCTTGGCATGACCAAAGGCTGTGCTGACTGTATACCAGCCAGGACAGAAAGTGTGGGTGTTGGAGCCTGTGGCCCCAGCAGCCCTCCAGGACAAGTGGAGTGGCCCCCATACAATAGTTGAACAGAAGGGAGAAGTCACCTATCTGGTGAATCTTGGAACTCCCAGGAGCCCCCTAAGGGTGCTTCATGTCAACAGATTAAAGCCATATGTTGACAGGGCTGACATGGGCTTGCTCATGGCAACTGATGAGGAACAGGAGGAGGAGAGTGACCCTCTCCCTGACCTGCTCTCTCAGAACCCTGATGATGGGTCAGTAGATGGTGTTGCTTTGGCAAGCAGCCTCACTGACCATCAGCAAACTGAATGCAGACAAGTTCTGCAACAGTTTAGACATATGTTTAGCCTGACCCCTAGTCAGACTACCTGGTGCACCCATGAGGTGGACACTGGGGACAGTCTGCCTGTCAAGAATAAAATCTACAGGCAACCTGACCATGTCAGGGACTGTATCAGGACTGAAGTCCAGAAAATGTTGGAGTTAGGCGTGATTGAGCCTTCAGATAGCCCTTGGGCTAGCCCAGTAGTCCTGGTACCCAAGCCTCACACCCAGGGTGGTAAGAAAGAAATGAGGTTTTGTGTAGACTACAGAGGCCTCAATGCAGTCACTAGGACTGATGCCTATCCCATACCAAGGGCAGATGAGCTGATTGATACTTTGGCCTCAGCCAAGTATCTAAGCACATTTGACCTAACAGCTGGCTACTGGCAAATCAGATTAGCTGATGATGCAAAAGCCAAAACAGCATTTTCGACCCCTGGTGGGCACTACCACTTTGTGGTGATGCCCTTTGGATTGAAAAATGCACCTGCCACTTTTCAGAGGTTGGTGAATAAAGTTCTGGCAGGGATGGAAACTTATTGCTCAGCTTATCTAGATGATATTGCTGTCTTTAGTTCCTCCTGGCAGGATCACCTGGTCCACCTCAGAAATGTTTTGGAGGCCCTGCAGAAAGCAGGCCTCACTATCAAGGCCACCAAGTGCCAGATAGGGCAGAGTCAGGTTGTGTACCTGGGCCACCTTGTAGGTGGAGGCCAGGTTCAGCCTTTACAGAGCAAAATCCAAACCATAATGGAATGGGTTGCTCCAACCACCCAGACACAGGTGAGAGCCTTCTTAGGCCTGACTGGGTACTATAGGAGGTTTGTCAAGGGATATGGATCTATAGTGACCCCCTTGAATGATCTGACCTCAAAGAGAATGCCAAAAAAGGTTCAGTGGACAGCTAGCTGTCAAAAGGCATTTGAAGACCTAAAGCAGGCCATGTGCACTGCCCCCATCTTACAGAGTCCAGACTACACCAAAAAGTTCATTGTCCAAACAGATGCTTCTGAGCTGGGTGTGGGAGCTGTACTGTCTCAACTGAATGATGAAGGTCAAGACCAGCCAGTAGCTTTTATTAGCAGAAGGCTGACCCCTAGAGAGAAACGTTGGTCAGCTATAGAGAGGGAGGCCTTTGCTGTGGTATGGGCCCTGAAGAAGCTGAGGCCATACTTGTTTGGTACTCACTTCATAGTTCAGACTGACCACAAGCCCCTCCTATGGCTAAAGCAGATGAAAGGTGAAAACCCAAAACTTTTGAGGTGGTCCATTTCCCTACAGGGGATGGACTATACAGTGGAACATAGGCCTGGGACCCAACATGCCAATGCAGATGGACTCTCAAGGTATTTCCACTTTGAACACGAAGACTCGACTGGTCAAGGTTAGTTTAGTGTCCCTACGTTTGGGGGGTTGTGTAGGAGAGTAGGATCTGCCTCTTATGTTGCCCCCACTTTTTTTCTGATGTTAGCACTGGGTTCTGGCTATAGTCTGGCTGGGTCCCTGCCAATCAGGGCCCCAGCCTCTCTGTTCTCTCTAAACGACATGGAGTGCACTCTAGGTGCACTAGTGATTGGATACTGTGGTGCCTTATGAGTCCCTAGTATATGGTACCTTAGGTGCCAAGGGCATAGGTACTTCACAGGCCTACCAGGGGCTGCAGCATGTGTTATGCCACCCCTGGGAAGCAGTCTAAATCTGACACCACAGGCCTGCTACTGCAGCTTGGGTGAGGTGGTGCTAGCACCCCTCACTGAGATATAGGTTTCCTATATCTCTCCTGCACACACATATAAACCTATCAGTCACCCCTAAGGCAGGCCCTATCAATCCTGAGGGCAGGGTGCTTGGCTTCTATGTGAGGGGGTGCCTCTGCCTGAGCAGGGCCCCTCTGCAGCTCTCAGAGTCTATTCTCTGGTGCTGTTTGTGGATGCGGTTAAACCATATACTATTAAGTGCATTATATCCTCGCGGTAAATGCTAACTTTGGAATGGCTGCATCAAAACATGTCGTGTTTGGTGTCAAACATCTTGGAATACTACCCCCCGCCAATCTTGGCGGCGGGGGTAGCATTCCACCCTTCTAGAGGGATAAGACATGTACCTGCTGTGGAAACGCGGTAGAATCCTAAAGAGCCCTGGCATCACAAAATGGATGCCACCAGTCACAGACACTGGGCTGCCCTCCTGCTGATGACCGAAACTCGCAGTGGAGGAAGCCCAACAATAGGCATCCTGTCACAGGGAGGTGTAACCACCTCCCAGACAGGGTTTAGTGTATTGGGGCTGGGTGGGTGCACTCTTAGAGTGCTTTGAAGTCCTGCACTGGGGGAGCAGAAGGCTCCTCTGTGCATATGCCAGTTCAAACCAGCTCAGGGGCTACCTGCCCCTGCTCTGGCGCGAAACTGGACAAAGGGAAGTGGGTGTAGCCACCCCCTCCCTTGACCCTCCCATAGGTGGGGTCATAGAGCTAGTCCATCCCCTCTTTTTAGTATAAGAGGGGGAACCTTGCCATTGCAAAGCAGATAACCCCTGGACGATGCTCTACAGAAGAATCCTGGCCCTTCAACGTTCCACTACCGTTGGAAGACAGAAGAATCTCCCTTGGAGTCAAGGAGTGACTCCCCTGCTTGGCAGGCACCAAAAACGACAACGATGGTCGCAAACTACGCCGCTCCCGCCGGAGTCCGAAGTCCCTGCAGCCCAAGAAGTGGATTTCCTGACCTCTCCCAGGCCATCGTGAGTCCCCAGCGAAGCTGAGGCAAGTGGACCCCACGAGTAACGAGGAACCATGACCCCTGGGTACCGTGCACTATTGTCGAGTGCAACCCCTTCACAACGTTCTACGAACTTGTGCTTTGGACCACGTGTGGTCCCGACCTCCAGCAGGAATCCCTCCGAAGATCAGAGGCCTACACTGTCCCGAGTGACCGTGGGCCCCTGTTGAGTGATTCCGCCCGAGGTGTCTTCGCGATCCCTTGCCCGCCGGCTTGTGGGTCCCCAGAAGATTTCTTAAAGAAACCAAAGGGCTTCCCTGGTTGCTCCAGGCCTGCCCTGACTTACCTTCGCTGGGTGAGTCCCTCAGACCTTGCTGGTCTGTGCCATCGACTTTTCTTCATCTCCCTGAGACTTGCTGCTGCCAAGGTTTGTTGGCTCCAATCGAGTTGCCGACACCGCAGTCAGCTGCAGACATCAAGGGACCCACCGAATCCAGCTCCTGGTCATCGTCGACCCCTCCTGGACCACGTGGCTGAAGAGTCAAGGCACCCACAACCGACCTGAATCAACCGACGACGGTGGGCATCCATCTTCCTTTCCCCGGGTCACTGCCAAGTGACTTTGAACACTGTCCCCTCTGCTTTCAGGTCATCCTTCTTCAGAATCCAGGCTTGGATTCCACCGGACACTTCTTCAGCTCCCGCAAGCAGCAAGTCTTCTTTGTTCGCCATTGAAAACGACGCCGCGACCCGACACCAAAGGACACCTATGCACCCGGCTTCCCTGGGTGAGGTAACTCCAGCACTACGGTGCTCCTGTGGGTGTGGGCCCTAGAACTACTTACCCTGTAAGTGACTTGCTTGTAGGTTCTCCCGAAGTATCCTAAAACTCTTTATTTCCAACCGCGACTTGCCCCATTGAAGTTAACGGCGATCCGCGCCTGTGTATCCACACTGCACGCGTCCCCCGTGGGTCCTTTACTTACCTGCCTTGGGTGGTTTCGTGAGGCCCCTGCACTTCTGAAGGCCCTAGGCCTTGTCTCCCTGCAAGTCGTTGTCCCTAAGTCTCTTACTTAGTATATGGTCTAGTACGCCCCTAGGGCCCCAACCATATTTTGTGCTTAACTTATTGTGAAACGTTGATTTGTGCATATGTTTGTCTTCTAATCTCATAAAGAGATTAGTAGAGAGTTATTTAGAAATAAATACATATATATTTGATATATATACCTGTGTGGTGTCTTTTCATTTGGTGATTCAAGAGATTATATGGTAAAACAAGCTGCTTTACATTCCTCCGAGACTTAGCCTGAAGGCTGCTCTCCACAGCTACCACTAGGATAGCTTTCTTTAAAAGGTTGTCTTAAACCTATCTACCATAAGAGTCGATTTGCCCTGGTGCAAGGTGTCCACTTTAATTAGTGAACAGCATATACCAGGCCAACTTATACAGATGTTTGACAGGTTATTCTCACACTCAGAGGTACAACACCCAAACCACTCAAGGAAGCACCACTGCGTAGCATGTGTTGGAAGGGCGCACAAGCTTTCACACTGCTTTACAGCAGGAAAGTGCCCAGAGTCCTAAAGCCACAAAAAGAGAATCAGCAAAGACCAAGAGGAAAAAAAGGCAAAACGTTATCCATAATTCCCCTAACAAGCATTTGCAATGCAATCGGTCTCGCCTTTGGGACCTTATATGTATTTAGCTATGCAGCACATTAGCCTGGCTGCTGAAACATCTACTGTTCTTTAACATGGAGGGAAAGTAAGCACCAAACTGCATGACACACCAGGTATGGGAACACATGGAGAGAAATATTGCCTTTCAGCGGGAAATGGTATAGTCCAAAGCTCTGTTTTTCATATAAAACCAGGGCCTTCGGTGGTCATATCACTGAAAATACAAGATTTGAAAAAAATATTATTGTCTACCGGTGCTTGTGGAAGACAATTTCTATGGACTGGAATTTAGAGAATGCTAAAGTGATTCTGGTATTTTACTGACCTCTGCTAGTCATTTTCTATCAAGTAAGTTAAATAGAGGCAGTTGCCAGAAAAATGTAAAAAAGAAAGTCTTTCAGCAGAAAGCAATTCTGGTATTTTACTGACCTCTACTGGTCGTTTTCTATCAGACAGTTATAGAGGCAGTTGAACCGAAAAAAAGTCCCTAAGCGGAAGCTGACAAGTCCTAGGGCTGATCTCCAGAGCCCAAAAAGTACATACACATATAAGTATATCATAAGTATATACTAAAGTATATACAAGAAGTCATGTATGCTCGACCTAAAAAGGGCCAGGTCCAACAGATCGGAATGTTAAATAACCAGTAACAGATTGATTAATAATAATCAGAAATACAATTATTTCGTCAAGGTGCTTGCCCTTTATTTAAAACATATTGTGTTCATTGTTTGCGACATTGGGATTCATTTATCACACCACTGAATAATTTATGGTCACTTAAAAATATTTATCTAAGACGAGTGCGTCCTATATTTTTACCAAACCCTTGCACAATTACTGGGAAGCCCTATACATTTCCATCTGTTTATAAATATGGCACTTACATCTTCAGGTCACTAGGCAAAGAATTAACTTCAAAATAGCATCAACAAAGCTAATTCTACAGCATCTTACTCAAAAGAGCATTTACCCTTCACAGGCGACAAGCACTTGAGGCCACAGCGGGTGTTGCAGCACAACTGGTCATCTTTGCAATCATAGTCCTTTGCGCATTGATCCGGTTGAGGTTCGGCACAACTGAATGTGGCCGCCGGGCAGAAGCCAGGTTTCACAATATCTGAAAAGGTATTGGTTTAACATGATAAGTAAGATGATATTGCACAACAGAATCTGAGCTCGCTGTAACTTGCACTCCCATCGCGCACATCTTATGACCTCACATAATACATCACTCATGACTTTCTCTAATTTGTATTGTTTTTAAGCTGATTTAGAGTTTGGCATACAGGGTACTCCAACGCAAACACTGAATACTGTGTTGCCAAACCTAGGCCCGCCTGACTCATTTGGAGACAGGCAGACCTTACGTTTTCTGTCCATGGAGCACCAATTGGCTCCATTGATGGAAAATGTCCTCTGATGGAGTAGGGGTCATCAGAGGAAGGAAATTCGATGCCCACCCTATTTAGGGTGGATGGTGTAATTTCTTGTATTGCCTGTTCGTCACTGTCAGGAAAAACCTAGTGGTGAAGGACATAATATAAAATGCCAACTACAACCTAGAAAAAAAATCCCCAGGAGTGGGAGTCATAGGTTTTTGTTTTTCTGAAACAAACTCCCACTTTGGGAGTTTGTTTCTGAAATGCAAACAAGTGTTAAAAGTTTGGTTGACAACCATCAAAACCAATGGCAGCCATTCACCAAACATTTTTTACATTGAAAGAAACTATATGATGGAATTAATTTCAATTTACAGAGGTGAATGCTGAGCTCGTAGACCGTCAGAACTGTGAAGGTAAGGTCCTCCACCACCCTGTCAGTCTGTCAAATTCTAAATCAGGCCCATAAAGGGAATTTCCTGTGTGTGTCCATGCATGAGACAAAAGGCTTCAAAAGGTTTCCCTATAATGCACCATCATCAAGTGATGTGTTGGAGGTTCATGAGTTACAGACCATCAGATCAATGGCTCAGGCTGGTAAATTGACTAATAACGCACTTTGTCAAAAGGCTAAGGGTCTGTATTTGCTGGCATGCCTGCAAAACTGTATCAGTAGTGACACTGCTGTGGTAGTGGTGGTAATGATGGTGGTTGTGAAAAAGTGCCTCTTTTGACATAGTTATCCGCAACTTTTTACCTGTTATTTGATGTGGTTTTGATTGTAGTGCACAGGGTACCCGCCAACCAGCTCTCCTGTTCCAGTGATTCTTCCCTAAAACTGTTACACAATCAACCCTTCAGCCCCATGTAAGTCCCTAGTAAATGGTACCTGGATACCTAGGGCATTGGGACTGAAGAGGGTCTCCTAGGGACCCCTCACCTAGGTCATGCAGACTGTCACGACAGCATGCATGGCCTGGTGGAGACAAAATGACAAAGACGACAAGGCACACTGCCTGTGTGCCATGCCAACTAAGCACTACCTAAGGTACAGAAAAGTCACCCCTTTAGCAGGCCTTGTAATCTTAAGGTAGGGTGCACTATCACACAGGTGTGGGAATATATGCATGAGCAGATATGCCCCTATAATATTTAAGTCTATTCTTAGATATTGTAAGTGCCAGGGAAGCCATTGAGAGTACATGGGCTGGAAACTCGACAGCTCAAGTTCCTCAGCACCATAATGGCTTTTCTGAACCCAGGAGTGTTTGGTACCAAACAACTCCTCTCAATAAACCCCCACTGATGCTGGTGTGGGATTTATTGGAACATGCACTCAGAGGTCACCTCAGGGGTGCCCCTGAAAACCTACCAACCCTGGTGTGGTCACATACTGTCTGTAGGCATGTTTCTAGACCCTTGGGTTGAGAGCTTCTGTTCTCTGGGACCAGAAACAATGCAGATCCTGGGCGGAGGTGTCACACCTCCTCCCCCAGGATGGGCACAGTGCTTGATAGGGAAGCTTCAAAGGCCTGCCGCCTTTGTAATGCGACCTTCATTCTTTGCTCTAAGCAGCGGATGGCAGCTCCATGGTTTATACCCCCACATTGGGCAGGAAAACCGGTGGGAAAACCTAGGAGGAATAGGTGTGCCCACCTCTGCCAACTCTACCCCTAAGGTGGGGGAGGCAAGGTGAAGCACAACTTTCAGTCCCAGCCATCTTGAAGATAGGGAGACCCCTCCAGTCAGGGCTAGGACTATGACCCCTCCCACAGGAGGGTGGCATAATTGAGGTGTAGTCACCCTAGATAAGGTGCCCATTGGCCCTACCTGCTACTCCCCTAAAACGCCCCTAAATTTAGTATTTAGGTGGCTCTCTCAGACCCTGAAACTAGTTCCAGCTGACCTAAGAAGAAAAGGACAAAGAAGACGCAGTGCAGAAGAAGACTGAAGATGCCTACTGACTTGGCCCCAGCCCTTCCAGCCTGTCTGCAGCCCTCGTAAATCCTGCGAAGAAACGACACCTGTCTACCAGTCAGTGACCTCCACAAACCCTGGGAGCACTGCCTGCCTCTGAAGATGACCAAAACTCCCAAACTCTGTCCACAAAGAAAAGAACAACAAGGACACTGGTGCCGTCCGGATCTGCCATCCTTGCCCACTCTGCACCTGACGCCTCCGGCCTGTGTCCAGACAGCCCACTGATCCAAAAAAGGTTCCCCTACAATCCTGAGTCCAAGTCAGCATTGGCTGATCCCTCCTGGACTCCACGACAATGCCTGCAGACTGAATCCAGAGGGACCCCTCGACCACGACCGGCTCCGGTAAGAAGAATCTGATGTCAAAGGAACCCCCTTCACCCAAAGCACCTTGGTGAGCTGAACTGGCGGTACCGCTAAGACCCACAACACCTCAACTTACCTCTACTGTTGCTGTTTCCTTCTGCACCTCCATTTCGACGCCTGCAGCCTGTTTACCAAACTGAGATTTCCCAGTGAAGAGCATTGGGAGCTCGACTTTGTGTTTGCACCCTGCACCTGGCCCCCCTATGCTGCTGGTGGTGTATGTTTGGTGCTGCCTTGTAGCCCCCCCTGTGCTTGCTCTAAACCCCAAAACATGGCCCCTGCAACCGATCTGCTTAACTGCAAGCAGTGGCTTCGAGCACCCACAGTCTCCTTTGAAATGCATTGGGCCCAGCTCTGAATTTGACCTCTGCACCCGGCTGCCCCTGTGCTGCTGCTGGTACAGACTTTGTACCTACCTGAACCCTGCCCACTGCTGATCTAAAACCCTAAAGACTGGAACTCTAAGTTGGGTACTTACCCGTGAAACCGTATTGTTGTTTTTCTCCATAGGATAACAATGAACTGTTTAAAAATTGCACTTTGCAGATTAAAATGTTTTTCCTGAAAAATGTACTTACCTTTTTGCAAAAATCTTGGTCTTAAAATAAAACTTGAACAAAACGTATTTTTATTAAATTTGTGTAAATCTTTTTGAGTCATGTGTCCCTTATTGGTCAACTTTGTGCAATAAATGTCTTACACTCCTGAGTTAGGCCTAAGGCTGCTCGCCCACACTACCACTAATAGAGCACTTTGGGTTTACATTGATGCCTACACACTTCTGGGGAATCTGTGGACTCTGTGCGTGGTATACCCCCCTTTTGGCATACCATATACAGATCCAGCTTACTACATTGGTGGTGCAGCAGAGGGTACAAGATTTGACATTTCTGTACCACTTGATCAATAGGTGATTTCACAATAGGAAATCCAAAATTGTCTTTAGCTAAAATATGTTTTCAATTTTCAATTTATTCCAAATGTATTTAAATTAGTGTTAGGGCCTTGGTAAAGTCCCCCACTAATTTAGAAATTTAAATTCTGTAAAATAGTTAGGCCTTAGTAGTCCTTTTGCATTTTTTTGTAAATCTTTAATAAGACTACAACTACTTTAAAAACCATGGGGGATAGTTACAATAAAGTGTCGGAGCGCGGTGCTACTTTAAAATTGGTAACGCCACGCTCCAACATTTTCTAAATGCAGAAATGCATCCCTGCTTTTTCTCTAGAGCTGGTGCTAATAAAGCAGCCTAGCGCCAGTGCAGGCACCCTTGCACCATGTTGCAAAGGTGCCTGCGCTGCGGGGCGATTTTTATGTGCAGGAAGGGACACCTTCCTGCACATAAACAATCTTTAAATGTGATTTGCTTTTTCCATGTGTGCTGCAGAATGCAAAATTAATAATTTCTCCTCATATCGCCATCCCACGGCCAGGTTGTACCTGGTCTTAGTTTTTGGCGCTGCTCCATCCTTGGTAAATATGGGGCAGCGTCAAAAAACAATTTGTGTTGCGGTGAAACACCCACAGCAACACCCATTGCCCGCCCCTTTCCCGCAGTAGACTGCTGCAGTAAGGGGCATATTTACAAGGTGGCGCGTTAAGCCACGTTTAACACCACCTTGTAAAAATGGGGTCGAGAGCAATGCCACCAGAGCATCAGAAACAGTGATGCTCTGGTGGCATTAGGGGCTTGTAAATAAGCCCCCATGTCTGATACTCCAGGTATCAGCCAGGAGCTCATCCAGGTCCCCTATGCACATCTTAAAGTTTCTCAACTTAAAGATTTGTGCAAAGCTTGGCGACTTGCCATGGGTCCTCAACCCACAAAAGCCCATCTCCAGCAGTTGTTGGCAGAGAATGACAATGCCATGGCAAGTCAAACTTCCCCCAATGGGGAAGAAGATGATGATTCCCAGGTAGTGGATGAGGAGGAGGATACTGACTCCAGCATTACCCCCACAGATACTAACACCACTGAGAGTAATCCTAGTAGTGTCCCAGATGAGGTAGATATCGAAGATGCAGATCTTCAGAAGCTGGCCAAGAGGGTAACCTTAGAGGCTAAACTCCTAGACATAGAAAAAGAAAGAGCTGAGATGAGCCTAGGATCCATCTCTGGTGGCAGCAAAATAATAAATAGGGAGGTAAAATCTTTTGTCTCTAAGATCCCCAAAGGCATTGTCCCTAAATTCTTTGAGGGTGGTAATATCACTAAGTGGATCATTGCATTTGAGAGAACTTGTCTTGGGAGACAGGTCCACAGGAAGCTGTGGAGTGCTATCCTGTGGGAAATGTCTCCGGAAAGTTCAGGGATAGACTCCTGACACTCAGTGAGAAAGATGCTACATCCAATGACTTCTTGAAGGGTACCCTGATTGAGGGCTTTGGATATAGTACTGAAGAGTATAGGATTAGAGTCAGAGAGGCTCGAAAAACCCAGAGCCAGACCTGGGAAGACTTTGTAGACTACACAGTGAAAACACTAGGAGGTTGGTTAGGTGCTAACAATGTACATGACTTTGAAGGGTTGTATAATTTGATGAGGAAGGATCACCTTTTAAGTAATTGTCACCAAGGGAAACAACATCAATTCCTTGTAGATCTAGGTCCACTTTCTCCTCAATAATTGGGGAAGAAGACAGACCACTGGGTCAAGACAAGGGTGACCAAAACTACAACTGGTGGGGGAGACCAGAAGAAAGAGGCCAAAACGGCCCACCCAAGAGAGAGAGGGTAATCCGAAAAAGTCTTTTTCAGGCCCCCAAAAATCTGCTTAGGAGGGTGGGCCCAGAGACTCTTCACAGCCAAAGGGTGTGTACCAGGGGAAGAACTGGGATGCCAAGAAGGCTTGGTGCCATGTCTGTAGGTCATTGGGGCACCGAACTGGAGACCCTAGCTGTAAAAATAAGAAAAATGCCTCTAGTCAGCCTGAAGTACCTCCAGTTGCTAATGTTCAGATGTTATCCCAGATGTGGGCTGACCATGTCAGTGACCTCACTGAGGCAATATTAGTCTTTGAGGGAGGAGTAGAATTATCCTGTGCTGCCTGGCCCACTAACATGCACAAATACAGTCAGTCCCCCTTGATTATTGGGACTAGAATAGAGGCCTTGAGAGATATTGGTGCTAGTGTCACCTTGGTGAGCCCAGCAACTGGTTCACTCAGATCAGTACCCGATTAGAGGGACTTATCCAGTCACCAATACTGCCAATGTCACAAAGACCCATCCCATGGCTTTTGACTGCGACAGTGGAGTAGTTAGAAAGAAGAAAGTGGTTGCGTACCTAACCATCCGTGTAGATTGTCTTCTTAGAAATTACTTGGAGACTTCCCCTTGCGCTGAAGTCGAATTGAGGACCCATGCAAGCATGCTATGTCGCTCACAATGGGGTTTTGTGAAAACCAGAGCATAGAGCAGAGCTCAAAGTGAATAAGAGGTGCTGGATCCTGAAAGAGTGGACCAGCCCTCCAGTAGACTATGTGGGCATTTAAGACGTCACCGCTCTCCAGGTGTCACAAGTAGATGTCAAACACACGTCGATCAAAGTAGTACCTAGGCAATCCAGGCATATTGAACACGAATCCGCTCTCTGTACTTCCCTGAGAAATGAGGCACAACGTCTGGTGCACGTTGATCCAAGTCTCACCAGACTGTTCCGGTCACACATAATGAAGAGTTGCAAATTCCATACCTCCCTGGCAATGAGGCACAATGTTCGTTGCGTGTTGATACAGGTCACACCTGACAGCACCAGTCACACACAACAAAGAGTTGCGAATTCCATACCTTCCTGGAAATGTGGCACAACGCATGTTACATGTTGATACAGATTGCACCAGACAATTCTAGTCATACACAATGAAGAGTTGCAAATTCCGTACCTTCCTGGAAATGAGACACAAAACCTGGGGCGTGTTGATACGGGTCGCACCTGACTATTCCGGTCACACACAGACACAAGTTTAGCAGGGCAGCACAAGGTAAAATGAGGCACTACTATGGGTACGCCCTCCCTCCGAGGGTTGCAACGTGTGATTATGACAGCACGCAATGAGCATGCAGTCGGTGTGTCGCATCAGAGAGATGCAGCACAATCAACGAAGCAGGCCACGCTGGATCCCACAACCAGTGAATCTTCTCACCGCCAACAAGATGCTTATGTGTGTTGAGGCTCCCACATTGCAGGGGTCACACTCCTTAGATGCGGGCAATACTTTTGAGAATCCGCACAAGGCAATTTGGTCATCAGGCACAATGCTTAGCTCCACACTCTCGCCGCGTTACCAGTTGGGATCCAGCAGATGATGAGGGTACTTAAGAGGGCGCCGCTCTCCAGATGTCACAAGTAGACGGTGAGGGTTGCTCGCAGGAGGTCTTTGATGCCCCTGAGACTTCCACAAGAGAACAGGGTGCAATCCAGCAAGTTGTTGAAGACCACACATCAGGGTGCCACACAGCAGTCCAGGCCAGCCACTATTCAGGAATGGTGCATGGTGCCTTCTAATGGCAGTAATCTTCCTTGTCACAACAGATTCCTCTGGCAGTGAGCACCATGCAGTTCCAGGATGTCAGGACCCATGGCCCCACAAGTGTATCTCTACCCTGCTCAAGTATGGCACCAGTAGTTATACTGTACTGCGCCTTTGAAGTTGGGAGTAGTTCAGAGGGTTTCCCTTGGAACCACAGATGCCTCCCCTAAATGTCAGTCCTGTCTGCCATGAGGCCTATGTGTTGGAAGCTGGCTCTGTAGAGGGACAGTTTGCACAGAGTCCAATGAGTCCCCAAAGGCATAGGCGAGGATAAAGTAGATAATACCTTACTCTCAATTTAGTGGCATCTGGACTGAGCAGTTAGGCTTATTAGAGGGTAGTGTGAATGCATTTGGTGTACATACTCATACAAGGCAGGAACACACAGTCAATGACTGACTCCAGGCCAATGTTTGTGAAAAATATTACTTTAGTTACTTTTATTTCTAGGAATCAAGTTGAACTCAGTTACAGGTAAGTAGACTTTTCAATTGCAATACTTTCAAGTTATTATTGACAAGAGGTTTGTATAGCATCAAACAAAACTTTACATGTGCATGAATGCTTGTCAATGTAGAAAGAGATACTTTGTATTTAGGATCAACACTTAGTACAATACACTGAGAGACCAATGCAATCCTATGGGAGGAAATGCAGGTGAGAAACTTACAGGTAAGTAAACAGTTTTGATATTCAGTCTCCAGGGGTTTTGGTTAACACTGGGCAAGGGTCAGACCAACGTTGGCACTGCACCAGCAGCAGCACTGGGGCGGCTGGGTGCAGAGGTCACAGGGCTAAATGTTATCCTATGGAGGCTGGGGGCACCTCAAAGGGGGCTGCGGTTCAAGGACACAGGCCCTGGAGGGTGAGGTCAGCTATCAAATAGCACTGAGACTGCACCACCAACGGCACAGGGGTGGCTGGGTGCAGAGTACCAAGGAGGCGTCGAGTACCCGTTGGAACAAATGGAGATCCTCAGTTGGAGAAAATGACTGCAGGCTCAGTTCAGAAGGCTGGTTGAAGGAATCCCATGACTGGAGAGGTAAGTTGGATAGTGGGGGGATGCTGGGACACCGTCGGTTGGACACTCCTAGGCCTGGGGGCTGCATGTTCAGGGGTTTCTTTAGGCATTGGGTTTCTCTCACCATATCTGGTTGCGGTCGAAGGGACCTTTTAGGTTGAGGCTGCAGACGATGGGGGGGGAGGCCAGGAGAGGTCGTCTAACTCTGGATCCCAGGTCAGGATTGCTGGGGAGACTTCACTGGGTCGGGGGGCCACCAGGACTCGGGCCATGGGTGTCAGGTGCAGAGTGGTGCAAGAGTCGAAGATCCGCCTGGATCCAGAGTCCTTGAGTTAGTTTCTTGCTACAAATCCAGTGTCCACAGGAGAAAAGAGTCTTTGTTGAAGACAGCACATGTCTCCGGGGTTATTGGACGTTGCTGACTGCAGGCCACGCTGGTTTCTTGGAGCAGCAACACTTGAGCAGGAGGGAGGCCGGTAGGGCTCGGGCCAAGTCAGTAGTCGTCTTCTTCTCCACTGCTGCACGGCTCTTCGGTTCTTTCTTCTTCGTAGGTCATTGAATCTGAGGAACAAGGTTCTGGGGTGTTACTGAGGTCGGGGCAGTAGCCAATGGCTTCTGTCCACTAGGGCGACTACACACTTTGGGGTCCCCCTCCCTTTGGGGAGAGCGGTACATCCCTGTTCCTATTGGGCCTAATTCTCCAATTCAAGATGGAGAATTTCAAAGAGTGGGGTTCACCTCAGCTCCTGGCGACCCTAGGGGTGTGCCAGGTCGAGGTGGACACTCCTTCTCTGCTTACTCATTTTCCTATTTGTCCTGCCACCACAAAGTGGGGTTAAGACAGGGGGGCGGGCATCTCTACTAGTTGGAGCTGCACAAATCAGTATAACTCAAGCTGAGAGCCTTTGAGGCTCACTGCCAAGTGTTACTGTTCCTGGTAGGGGGAAGAGAGAAGCACATCTACCCAGAGCATGGTTTGTTTTTTACCTCCAAGAGCACAAAGACTCTCACCCCATGAGGTCAGACACCTGTCTGGTGGTGGCTGGGTGGCAAGGACTGGTCAGCCAATACACTAGGGGGTGAATGCTTTTCAGGAGGCATCTCTAAGATGCCCTCTGAGTGCATTTTATAATAAATCCATCACTGACATCAGTGTGGGTTTAATATGCTGGGAAGTTTGATACCAACCTTCTCAGTCTTCAGTAAAGCCATCATGGAGTTCTGGAGTTCGGGTTGCCAAACTCCCAGCTCATGTACTCAAAATGGCTTCACTGCACTTACAATGTCTGTTAATGACACAGACACTGTAGAGGCATATTGTTCATGCAGCTATGCCCTCCCCTTTGGTATGGTGCACCCTGCCTTAGGGCTGTGAGGCCTGCTAGAGGGGTGACTTATCCATGAGGCAGGCACTGTTGGTGGGCATGGCACCCAGGGATGTGTGCCATGTCAACTCTTCAGTTTGGTCTGCACCAAAACACGCAGCCTGCAATAGCAGTGTGAGGGTGTTAAGGTGAGGGGTCTCTGAGGGTGGCACAATACATGCTGCAGCCCTCAGAGGCCCTCCCTGGTCACAAGGCTCTTGGTACCAGGCGTCCCTTTTACAAAGGACTTACATGTGGCCCAGAGGAGTGCCAATTGGGGAAGCAAAGGTACAGTTTTAGTAAAAAAAAAAACACAGGCCCTGGGAACCTGATTAGCAGGCACCCAGGGCACACTCAGTCAAGTTAGCATCAGTTATCCGGCAAAACGTTAACGGGTAACCATACAAAAAGGGGCACTTTCCTACACCGTGGAATGCATATCTTAACCTTTAGTGTCAAAACCTCTTCCTCCAATCTGTCCAACCAGGCCCTCAAATGGCAGAGGTCTGTTGTTCCAGTTGCCTGCACAATGTTTATACCTGTCGCTGGGGAATGCACAGATGTGCTCTCCCCACCTCCAGTGTGGCCTGGAGTCAAACTAAATGGCACACAAAGTGTTTTAGAGCAAAGAAATTCACACTTTCAAGAAATGGCATTTCTAAGCTATTCATGACAAATCCATCTTTACCACAGGAGAGGGTTTGCCATTGTGAATCCAATGATAGGAAACAATATGAGGCTGCTCTAGTGCAAAACACTGTCCCAGCTTGAAGTAATTTCATCCATTCCCTATGTCAATCTATGGGAAGAGCAAAACTCATAGGCAGTGAAAACACACATGGATATTATTCACTACCTGGGCAGAAAGCATGCATGTGTACCTGCCCTGCCTTTCACCTACCACTTGCTTCACCACGCAGGACTAACCCTATGGGTGCTCTAGTGGTAGTGAATGGTCCCCTCAGGATTGGCCAGTGGCTTAGAAAGACCAACCTGATCATTAGTGAAATTGCGCACACACAGGCCTGCAATGGCTGGCTTGACACGTTTTAAAAACATCATAGGAGCAAGTGTGCATACACAAGCCTGCAATGACAGACTTGAGACATGTTTTAAAAACATCATACCTGCAAGTGCGCACACATAGGCCTGCAAAGGCAAGCTTGAGACATGTTTTAAAAACATCATACATGCAAGTGCGCACACACAGTCCTGCAATGGCAAGCTTGAGACATGTTTAAAAACCTCAGGTAATGTGTGTAGGAAGAGTGTGCGCACTTTCACACTGTATTCACAGAGGGAAAGTTCCCAAAGCCCTAAGGCCACAAGCAGAGAATCAGCAAAACCCCAGTGGTGCCCCATGGGAAGAGTCAACTTCCTAGATAGGGAAAACCCACGTAGAGGTTCTTCACTACCTAGGCATGGAACACCCATGTCTATCTGCCCTGCATTTCACCTACCACTTTCTCTGTCCCTCAGGACTTGCCCTAGGGAAGCTCTAGTGGTAGTGGAAGGTCCACTCAGGTTGGCTAATGAGTGAGAAATTCCAATTTGAGCATAAGCACTACTGCACACTCACAGGCCTGCAATGGCAGGCCTGATACATGTTTAACAACCTATTCTGGTGGGTGGCACAAACAGTGCTGCATCCCACTATTAGCCAGTGCAGTAGCTGCTCTGGGTATGTGGTGTACCTTTTTACAGGGCATTCACAGGTACAACACCTAAACCAATCTAGTAAGAACCACTTCCTAGCATATGTAGGAAAGGTGCACACACTTTCACACTGCATTACAGCGGGAAAGAGCCCAGAGTCCTAAGGCCATAAAAGGAGAATCAGGAAAAACCAGGAGGACTAACCAGTAACAGATTGATTAATAATAATCAAAAATTCAATAATTTTGTCGAGGTGCTTGCCTTTTTTGTTTTAATCATATTGTGTTCATTGTTTGCAACATTGGGATTCATTCATCGCACCACTGAATAATTTATGTTCACTTAGAAATATTTATCTAAGGTAAGAGTATCTCCTATATTTTTACTAAACCCTTGCAAGATTATTGCGAAGCCCTATATATTTCCATCTGTTTATAAATGTGGCACTTACATCCTCAGGTCACTAGGCTTGCTATATTGCTGAAACATTATCTGAACTTAAGTGAAATAGCATCAACAAAGCTCATTCTTCAGCATCTCAGCATTTACCTATCACAGGCGGCAAACACTTGAAGCCACAGCGGTTTATGCAGCACTTCTGGTCATCTTCGCAATCATAGTCCTTTGTGCACTGATCCGGCTGAGGTTCGGAGCACCTGATTGTGACTACCGGGCAGATGCCAGGTTTCCCAATATCTGAAAAGGTAATGGTTTAACATTATAAGTACGATGATATTGCACAACAGAATTTGAGCTCGCTGTAACTTGCACTTCCACCATGAACTGCTTATGACCTCACATATTACATCACTCATGACTTTCTCTATGACATCAACAATTAAAATACAGAGCACAGCATCAAGGTAGTTTACCAACTGACCCTGTCATCAGTTAGATTTAATCACAAGCAGTGGCGTAGCTAGGCACTCTGCCGCCCGTGGCGGTCCCTGCCTTTTGCCGCCGCCGAGCGCCTAAGAGCAGGGGGGGGGGTGCTGGCGATAAATTTACCTGCCGCCCCCAAATCTCGTGCCGCCCGGGGCGTACCGCCCCCTCCGCCCCCCCCTTGCTACGCCAGTGATCACAAGTACAACACCAAGGAAAACAAGATGGACAAGATGATACAGTCCAAATACAAGTATAGAGTTGTATAAGCTCCTGATATTGTTGACACGAAGTTGTAGCGTAGATGCAGACAGTGACACGTGTTTCGTCGTGTAGTCGACTTTCTCAAGACTCAAAGTTAGACTGTATAAGCACAAATATGGTCTAGAATCCACTTGTTATATTGGAGAGTTGAGACAGCAGTAGGTAGAGTCCCAACTTCAGACATTGTCTCTTACGTACAAGAGTGGCACTTTTATATATTTGAAACTGTTGCACTTGTTGGAATAGACGAGACTGCAAATCTACCTGTTAAGTGTAACAGTATGCCATCCAAGGTAGTGGCGGGAGTAGTCTTGTATAAATGCAGAGCTGGCGTGCTCATTATGGTAAATGAGACCCGAGTCCCAAGCGTAAGTTTATATCAGTATGTCGTCCATAATAAAGGCGGGGGTAACCCGTGCAGTTGGATGCTTCCCGCTTCCCCTGGAGAGGTCGTCTGGAGAGGCAGACCTTATGTTTTCTGTCCCTGGAGCACATGCTGGCTTCATTGATAGAAAATGTCGTCCGATGGAGTAGGAGCCATTAGACACCCACCCTATTTAGGGTAGATGGTGAAAAGTCTTTTTTTGCCTGTCCGTCACTGCCAGGAAACACTAGTGGTGAGGGACAGAATATAAAATGCCAATCACAACCTGGAAGAAAATTCCCCAGGTTTGGGGGGTCATTAGTTTTTGTTTTTTTGAAACCAACTCCTACTTTAAGAGGGCTGCACTTGTAAAAACCAATATCAAATTAAATATTCTTTTGGCAAGGAGTCAACGTGTTAACAACACCGATGTGTGATGTAATTAATACCAGGCGGTCCTCATGCAGTCACTCCCACACACTCACTCAGCACCGATACGTGGTACCACGGATATCAGGAAGGTCCATATGGAGCGCACTCGAACAAACACAGTACCGTACTGCAGCACAACTAATATCCAGCAGATCAATTGATAATACGAATGCAGGCCCCATGGCCCAATCCCTCTTCCACCTTTCAGCTAACACTGACTACTTAACAACCACAGGTTGGAGATGGAGAACCCTCCCCCTGATACTAGGCCGACTGCGGCCAGAGTCACTCTTAGTCAGGGTCCCAGGGAAGAAAGTGGATGTAGGTAGAAGGGCTAATTGAGCGGCAGTCGACAAACGGGGGTTTGGCCAGCCCTAGGGAAGTTCACCCAAGGTATGCAGAGCAGAAGTGGGCTGAGGGTGATAGTCATTTACTCAAAGGGTTCTGCAATGAACTTTCCAGCAGCAGCCCAGTTCTGCGAAGCACCAGCAGTGTGTCAAGTATTCTCTTGACCAGCTTCTGGAAATGAGGCACCTCATCTGGTGCATTTTAATCCGAGTCGCACCAGACAGTTCCGATTACACACAACGAAGAGTTGCAATTTCTATACCTCCTTGGAAATGAGGCACAACATCTGATGCTCGCTGATACGGGTCGCACTAGACAATACCTGTCACAAACAAAGAAGAGTTACAAATTCCATACTTTCCTGGAAATGAGGCAGAATGCCTGGTGCGCGTTTATACGAGTTGCACCAAACAATTTCGGTCACACACACAGGCGCAAGTTTAGCAGTGCCGCTTGAGGTAGAATGAAGCACTACTATGAGTACGTCCTCCCTCCAAGGGTCGCAACCCGAAAATCAGTCACCGCACACAATGAGCATGCAGTCGATGTGTCGCACGAGAGAGATGTGGCACGATTGACAAAGCAGGCCATTCTGGATCTCGTAACAGGTGAATCCGCTCAGCTCACAAGTCTCTTATGCATGCTGAGACCCCCACGATGCAGGGGCCACCCTCCTTAGATGTGGGCAATACTTTTGGGGCACCGCACAAGGCATTCCAGTCTCCAGGCACGATGCTCAGTTCAACGCTCATGCTGCGCTGCCAGTTGGGATCCAGCAGACTATGTGGGCACTTAAGAGGGCAGCGCTCTCCAGGTGTCACAAGTAACCAGTCTGGGTCCCTCACAGGAGGTCCTTGGTGCCCCCGAGACCTCCACAAGAAAACATGGGGAAAGCCAACAAGCCCTTGGAGAGCACAATTTAGGGAGCAACACAACAGCAGCTAGTCAGCCCAGGCCAGCCACTATTCAGGAAGGGTGCACAGTTTCTTTCAATGGCAGTAATCCTCCTTGTGCACAACAGATTCCTCAGGCAGTGTTTAGTATGCAGTTCCAGGATGTCCGGTCCCACGTCCCCACAAGTGCATCTCTAACCTGCTGAAGTATGGCACCAATAGTTATACTGCAGTGTGCCTTTGAAGTAGGGAGTGGTTCAAAGCTTTTACCTTTCAACCACAGATGTCTCCCCTAAATTTCAGTCATGTCTTCCAGGAGGCCATGGAATGCAGATCTTAATATTTAGTGGGGCTATGATCTGGCTTCCCAGAGGCTGAGTGTCAAAACCTCTCCCTCCAATCTATGCAGCCAGGCCCTCAAATGGCAAAGTTCTGTCATTTCAGTTGCCTGCCTAATGTTTATACCTGACACTGGGAAATGCACAGATGTTCTTCCCCTGCCTCCAGTGAGGACTGGACTCAAACTAAAAGGCAGTCAAAGAGTTTTAGAGCAGTAAAATGCGCACTTTCCAGAAGTGCCATTTCTAAGCTATTAATGACAAATCCACATTTACCACAGGAGAGGATTTGTCATTGTGAATCCAATGATAGGAAACATTATGAGGCTGCTCCACTGCAAACTACTAGCGCAGCTGGAAGTAATTTCCACAATTCCCTCATGTTAACCTATGCGAAGAGCAAACCTCATAGGCAGTGAAAACACACATGGGTATTCCTCACCACCTGGGCAGAGACACACATGAGTATATGGGGAAGTATTGTAGTTTTACACCAATTTATACTCAGGCCGGAATGTCTCCAGAACTTAATGTATTCTCTCACAATGGGTAATAGATTTTGAGGTGGCGTACATATATAACCATGTCATCCGCGTACAGTGAGATACCCATTGCATGTTGTTTAAATTTCAGCGCCGCATCTGCATATTTTTGCCTCATCATGCATGCGAGTGGCTCCAGAACCATCGCCAACAGAACTGGTGAGAGGGGGAATCCCTGCCTTGTACCCCGATGTATTGGTATCTATTCTGATGTGTGTCCGTTCACGTGGACCCTTGCCGCTGACTCGGTATAGAATAGTTCTACCCATTTTATGAGCGCCCAGGTACTCTCTTTGCCCTTCTGAGAGCCACACAACCGCAACTTCATCTAGATATTCCGCTATATTTGGCGCCGGCGCCGGTGATCAGGATGCAAATGTTTTGAGGATACCTGGTATATCATAGTGATCCTCTCCCCTGTTGTCCATTACTTTTACAACAGCCTTCAGTTTCACATCTGAGCGTATTTTACTGGCTAATGTATGTCCTGGTCTACCGCCCTCCCCATACGCCCTTGCTACATGTCAGTGCGCCAGGTATCTGAGCTCACTCACTGCAAATTCATTATATTGCGTGAGGTGCTGTCTGATGCTGGCCAGTATATCTGCTCGATGCATGCATTCATATTCCGTTTCCAGCTGTTGAAGTAGCATTTCTAACTTTTGCAGCTGTGTGCGTACAACTTTTAGGATACCTGGACTAGTGCTAATGCACGCTCCCCTTATGGTTGCCTTAAAGGATTCCCACAGGATACCTGCTCCCTTATTTATCTTGAAATATTCCTCGTGAATTGTCTCTTTATATGTTGGGTCTAGTAAAGCTGCGGCGTTAAATCTCCAGATGTATTGTATGGGTATTTGTGTGGGGACATCTATTGCCACTTTTACTGGCTTATGGTCTGATCATGTCCTGGCAAGGTGTTAGACTTCCCTCACCCAGTTGCTGGCATCACCAGTCATGAGCCAGTGTTTCAATCTGGGCCAGTTAGCATGCATTGATGATATATGGGTATCTTCTCTTTCACCTGGATTACGCTATCACACACATCCACCAGGTGGAACTTCTCCATGCCCTCCAGTATTCCCCTCACTGCCTGTCTGTTGTGTCCCTGTGTTGCGGCTGATCTATCATATGCTGCCTACAATGTCACATTTAGGTTCCCACACCCCATAATATCTCGTTCTGGGGGAGTGATCTTAACTTATTCCATATTTCCGTATAGAAGTCAGGGTCATCTGTGTTAGGGCCATACCTATTCACAATCGACACCCTGGATCCATGTAATACCCCTAGCAGAATTGCATACCTACCCTGGTCGTCAACTAATGTGTGCTTCACCTCAAAGGGCACCCCTTTTTTGATCCCTGTCAAGACCTCTGGAATTGGAGGAGTATGAGTAGGCCAGTCTCACGCCTGCCCACTTTACCCCTATGCCATGTTCTATATGTTTAGTTAGGTGGGTTTCTTGTAGTAGAGCTATTTTTATGTGATGCCTATCTAGTTAGGTCAGTACTCGTCTTGTTTTTGGAGGTCGTTTAGTCCCCTGACATCCCAAGTGATCATCTAGAGGGGCTCTGGTTGTATGGAGCTAGTCATTTGTGTATCTGTGGGGTGTGAATATCCATGATCCTATTTTGTCTGTAATATATGTACCATCTTCGTAAGTTTTGAATACAGTGTCAGCAGTGACCAATCCCCCCAACCACATTAGCATCCCAATCATGCCAAAGGTCTCCCTGTGTAACATTTCCATGTCTACTTGTAGCAAATACTTTAACTTGGCTCTGCTAGCCAGCGCCAGCAACTTTGAGCAAAACTGGGGTACACCTACATCTCAAGTCCCACCCAATGGACGGGGGGGCAGTGAGCCAATTTGGTATTAAACCAATGAACCTCATAAACCATTAAGACCGAAACATTCTCACTACGTTAACCCCTATATATCTACATTCAACAAGGATTAATTCAGCATTTCAACTTTTTCAACAATATATGCGCTCATTTCACATTTTCATATCTGCCTTGGAGGTCTCTCACCACTCCGCGGTCTTGTCACTGCTGCCATGCTGGACCTCCTGTTGTATCGGTTAGTATGGCATTTGCACCCAGTTCATCTTCATATCAAACCTAGTTTATTGTTTCTTTTGTTGGATCTGCATCCAGTCTCTTAATCCTCATCGGATTGTCGTTGTCTGTTTCTGTCTTTAGAGGTGAGTGTATCAACGTATGCATAGCAGCTCGAGGTATTGGAAAGATCATTTCTTTGCCCTTGTATACTATCTTCAGCCTTGCCAGGTACAGCATGACATAGGTTATCTCTGCTTTTTGCAGGTGTTTTTTTACTGGTAAGTATTCCTTTCATGCCGCCTGTACCAACATTGTGAAGTCGGGAAATAAGGATATCACGCTCCCTTGATGGTTTATTTCCCTTTTTTCGCTGGCCAAGCGCAAAACTGTGTCCCTGTCCCTATAGTTTAAAAGTCTTACGATACTCCAGGTGGGGGCCGCGGTGCAAGGGAACGGTGTGTGCGTTCCACCACCAGCAGTGCCAAAGATCTCCATCAGCATGTTTTCAACATACGTTTCCATTATTCCCGTGTTTGTCGACTCAGGGACTCTCATGATAGGCAGATTGTTTCTTCTAGATCAGGCTTCTAAGTCTTCATTTTTAGCTTGGATAAGGGCGATCACTTTTTCCATGTTGTTTGCATTTCTTATTTATTGACTGTGTGGTGTCTTCTGTCGTAGATATTCTTTGCTCCACTTCTGTCAATCTGGCTGCGTGTTAGTCAAGCTTGGCTGTGAGGGTGTCTATCTGTAGATTCAAGTGATCTATTTTCCTGTATATTGATTGCAAGCTTTGTTGCATCGCGACCAGTGTGGCCTCCAGTGTATTTTCAGGTTGGCCTTGCCCCTCCATATTTAACTCACTTGCAGCCTCTCCTGTCCTTTGTGTGCTCTTCCTCACCTCAAATGTGAGCATAGGCTGTGTTTTGTCCAGTTTACCCATTGTGGCTCTTCTCTCGTGCTGCCTTGTGCTATCTCTGACTTGTAAAGCTTACAACACTATTAGCTAATCCAATGTGCCGCTCCGTTGGTGTAGTCAGCCTACCTCTTCCCATGTGCCCCTTATCCACTCTCTATGCCAAGTCTCTGTGTGTTCTTGTATCAGTGGGCTCTGATCGGATGCCGCTTGCATGTGCTGTAACTTACTTTTCTAGCGGTTTCCCCAGGCACTGTGGTCCCCGCACCTCGTTATTGGCTTCCTTCGTGCTGGAGATATTGAAATTATTGGCCTGCGCGCTTCAAAACATTCGCTGCTCCGCTGCAGCGGGCCTTCCCACTGCCCTTTAGTTGCCTACAATTTCCAAACTGGGGCCAAAGATTTACCTTGGCCTCAGAAAGTTCGGGATGTGGCTGCGTGCCCCACTCGGACTTTCCATTATGTCCCCACAGTACTGCTTCATTCCTGGTCTGGTCTCTCGCTCCGCCGTCTCTTGTGTGCCTGGGGTTTTTGCAGCTTAGCAGTGCGAGGCGGGTTCAGTTATTGCTGCACATTTCTCTGGCCGTTTTATGTACACAGCTGCACTCACCGCTCACCTTTCACCTTCCTCACCAAAGCAGGTACATTGGTTCCCAGGAGGGTTTCACCACCCGTTGCTTTTGCCCGCAACCACAGCAGGGTCCCGCCACCTTTCCCGCATCCCAGCTCCGGTCACAGCCTCTCCAGGCAGCACCTGTATTTGCTATGTCCTTGTCATGCGGGAGAGGGGCATGCATTGATCTCTCTTAGTAGGTGCTTGGCACCAAGTCAAGAGTGTATCCACCGGCAGTCATTCGGGGTATCTCCTCACCTGTGATGTCACTATCTCTGGTGTCGACAATCTTGGCTTGCCTCATGCAGCAAGTTGTCCTTTCGGGCGATAGGTCCCAGCTCTCCCATCTAAGGTCCCCGCAGGTTGGCGCCGCCATCTTGTCTTATGCGACCCGTTGTAGTTCATCGACACGGCCGTTTGTACGCTGAATTTGCTGGTACTTCTCAGGGGTATTCACCTTTTACTAATCCCTTCGACTCCCATGAGCTATGGATGTTTCAGCTTGTCGTCTCAGGTTGTTCAATTGTAGGATTTTGTCGGATTGTAGGCTCACGGCCGGCAGAGCTGCACTATAGTGCAGCCTTCTTGCCGTGGGCTCTCTAGCGCCCCCCGACCACCAAATATTGGAACTGGCACGTTCTGGTTGGCTGCGGTGATGCCCTAGCCATTCAGAACCTACCACTCCCTACAGCGAGGGTGATTACACTCACTGTATAACCTGCGCTCAAGCTTGGCACTGCTCTGGAAAAGAACAGTAATGCAGAGGAACAAATACATATACAAGTCTTTAGGGAGAAAACAAATTAATCCCTATCAATGAGTCATCAATCTCTACACTTATTTCAATTATATCAAACCGATACACACTCCAAAAAATTGTTATTCAGGCATATATTTATCTTTTTATATTACTGAACATGCACAAAAATACATACAAAACATATACATAAATATGGACAATATACAAATCACCAGTCCTTCCTACCCTTTGTTTTTGTCTATTGCTGCTACAAATAAACAAAAAAACATTATTGAACAACAGCAATCAGAGATACTGTGAGGTAGTCCACTGCACCATCAAGGGAATTAATACCCCCTCCACTTGTTACATAAGGAGCAAAATCACAGTCTTTATGAATAAATCACATTCTGTCGGACTCCTCCGTGATGAAAGGTCTCATCTGTTTATTGTTTTGAATTACTACTGATATTCAGTGACATTGAGTGATGTATATAATGATTTTTGTAGATATTGCCATTTCTTGTCTCCCCTGTTCTGATGAGGCCCGAATGAATGGGCCGAAACGCGTCGACCTTTCATCACGGAGGAGTCCGACACTGCTTATGACCTCACATATTACATCACTCATGACTTTCCTTAATTTATATTGTTTTTAGGCAGATTTAGAGTTTGGCAAACAGGGTACTCTGACACAAACATGACAGAGTACTGTGTCTGTCAAATCTGGGCCTGCCTGCCTCTTTTAGAGACAGGCAGACCTTACGTTTTCTGTCCATGGAGCACCTATTGACTCCATTGATGGGAAATTTCCTCTGATGGAATAGCATTCATGAGAGGAAGGACATTAGACACCCACTCTATTTAGGGTACATATATGTGATTTTGCTCCTTATGTAACAAGTGGAGGGGGGATTAATTCCCTTGATGGTGCAGTGGACTACCTCACAGTATCTCGGATTGCTGTTGTTAAATAATGTTTTTTTGTTTATTTGTAGCAGCAATAGACAAAAACAAAGGGTAGGAAGGACTGGTGATTTGTATATTGCCCATATTTATGTATATGTTTTGTATGTATTTTTGTGCATGTTCAGTAATATAAAAAGATAAATATATGCCTGAATAACAATTTTTTGGAGTGTGTATCGGTTTGATATAATTGAAATAAGTGTAGAGATTGATGGCTCATTGATAGGGATTAATTTGTTTTCTCCCTAGAGACTTGTATATGTATTTGTTCCTCTGCATTACTGTTCTTTTCCAGAGTAGTTCCTTTGTCCAGATGCAGCAGGAGTATTTGGACAAACCTCTATGTTTTCCACAAGCTTGGCACTGAGCAGTTAGTCTTATCACAAAGGCAATGTGTAAAGCATTGGCATATCACTGTCCCACAATAAATACAATGAGCATCACAAAAGAACCTTCACATATGATGTATGTAGATAAAGTTTGTATCCAACGCACACATTAATTAACACAACATGAACATCATGTCTTTCTGGGCATAAATCACATTTGGAAATATTACTAGCAGTACTAGGCCCAACAATGTTAAAATGACATCAGTAGTATGCACACTAGGGAAACATCCTACTTTAGCCCCCCCCCGACACCCTTATGCAGTACGAACCACTGTCAGAACTAGGCCCACCCTGGCAATTATTACAATTCGATACCACTTAGTTATATGATGCACCCCAGATCACAACTATATCAGAAATGTGTACACACAGATAATTTCAATGCTTTTAAACGCACTATGGGCCAAGGCCGCAAGGGTAAAAAAAATTGTCAAACGTAATATTCTTTTGTCAAGGAATCAATGTGTAAGCAACATCGCCGTGCGGTGTAATTAATAACAGTCGGCCCTCATGTAGTCACTTCCACACACTCACTCAGCACCTGTATGAGGTACAACGGATATCAGGCAGGTCCATATGAAGCGCACTCGCACACACACACACACACACAGCACAGTAATGCAGTGCAATTAATTGTAGGAAGCGCGGGGGTTCGTACGGGGGTTACCGCGGGGGCGGGTGTTTAAAATAAAAATAAAACGTACCTGACCAGGTCTCGCGCCGCCTTTGCTCCTGGGCTGGGTCCCGTGTTTTCCTGCTCCTCAACAGAAACAGGAACAGGCATGCTCCCTCCCCTCCTGTAAGCCAATCACAATGCTGCAATGGCAGCATTGTGATTGGTGCGGAGTCGCGGACAGCGCCCAGCCGGGCACCTGTTGGGAGGCCATTTTCTCTATGTAGGCTGCATGCAGTCTACATAGAGAAAATGTAGAGTGCGCATGACTGCTTTGGTCGGCCCCAGGGCAGACCAAACAGTCAGGGTACTCAGAGTGGTACAAGCCACTACTCCCCGACTCACCTGCCCCCAACCAGGCATACCCTCCCACCCGCCCCAAACCAGGCATACCCCTGCCTTCTGCTTTCTCGCAGCGCAAGAAGCAAAAACATAAAATGGTATTTAAAATACCATTTTATGTTTGTGCTTCTAGCACTTCGAAAAAGCAGTGGGGCGGCGCTTCTCCGCCCTAATAGAGGAGCCGCACCTGTTGAGACATGTTTAAAAACATCAGGTAAGCACCACTTCCAAACGTGTGTACGAAGAGCGCACACACTTTCAAAATGTGTTCACAGTGGGAAAGTGCCCTGAGCCCTAAGGCCACACGCAGAGAATCAGCAAAACCCCTGGTGATGTCCCATGGGAACAGCCAACCTCCTAGGTAGGGAAATCCCAAGTGGAGGTTATTTACTACCTGGGCATGGAACATCTATGTGTACCTGTCTTGCATTTCACCTACCACTTTCTCCGCCCCTCAGGGCTTACCCTGGGAATGCTCTAGTGGTAGTGGAAGGCCCACTTAGGGTTGGCTAATGAGTGAGAAATGCCAACCCGAGCATAAGCGCAACTGCACACTCACAGGCCTGTAATGGCAGACCTGATACATTTTTGACAGGCTAGTCTGGTGGGTGGCACAAACAGTGCTGCATCCCACTATTAGCCAGTGCCTTACCTGCCCTGAGTATGAGGTGTACCTTTTTAAAGGGCATTCACAGGTACAACACTTAAACCAATCAAGTAAGCACCCTTCCTAGCATGTGTAGGAAGGGTGTGCACGTTTTCTCACTGCACTACAGCAGGAAAGTGCCCAGAGTCCAAACGCAATGAAAAGAGAATCGGGAAAAACCATGAGGAAAAAAAAGCAAAATGCTCTATGGAAATCCCCTAAAAAGGACCATGTCCCACAGATCGGAATGTTAACTAACCAGTAACAGATTGAATAACAGCAATTAAAAATGCAATTATTTCATCGAGGCTCTTGCCCTTTATTTAAATCATATTGTATTAATTGTTTGCGACATTGGGATTCATTTATCGCACCACTGAAAAAGTTATGGTCACTTAGAAATATTTATCTAAGATAAGAGTATCTCCTATATCTTTTGCTAAACCACTGCATGATTACTGGGAAGCCCTATATATTTCCATCTGTTTATAAATGTGGAACTTACATCCTCAGGTCACTAGGCTTGATACATTTCTGAAGCATTATCTGAACTTAAGTGTAGTCTGTAGCCAAAAGGTTCACTTGGAAATAGCATAAACAAAGCTCATTCTTCAGCATCTTACACATAGGAGCATTTACCTAACAAAGGCAGTAAGCACTTCAGGCCACAGCGGGTGTTGCAGCACTTCTGGTCATCTTCACAATCATAGTCCTGTGAGCACTGATCCAATTGAGGTTCGGCGCACCTGAATGTGACTGCCGGGCAGAACCAAGGTTTCACAATATCTGAAAAGGTATTGGTTTAACATGATAAGTAAGATGATATTGCACAACAGAATCTGAGCTTGCTGTAACTTGCACCCCCACCAACCATACACTGCTTATGACCTCACATATTACATCACTCATGACTTTCCTTAATTTGTATTGTTTTTAGGCAGATATAGAGTTTGGCACACAGGGTACTCTGACACAAATATTACAGAGTATTGTGCCTGCCAAATCTGGGCCTGCCTGCCTCTTTTAGAGACAGGCAGACCTTATGTTTTCTGTCCATGGAGCACCTGTTGGCTCCATTGATGGGAAATTTCCTCTGATGGAGTAGCATCCATGAGAGGAAGGAAATTAGATACCCACTCTATTTAGGGTGGATGGTGTAATGTCTTTTATTGCCTGTCCGTCACTGCCAGGAAAGACCTAGTGGTGAGGGACAGAAGATAAAATGTCAACCACAACCTGGAAGAAAATTACTCAGGTGTGGGGGTCATTAGTTTTAGTTTTTCTGAAAAAAAACACCCACTTTAGAAGTTTGTTTCTGAAATGCAAACAAATGTCAAAAGTTTGGTTGACAGCCATCAAAACCAATGGCAGTCATCCACCAAAAAATTTGGACATTGAAAGAAACTATATGATGGTATTAATTTTCAATTTACAGAAATGACTGCTGAGCTGGTAGACCGTCAGGACTGCAAAGGTTATGTCCTTCACCACCCTGTTAGTCTGTCAAATTCTAAATCATGCCTATACTGTGAATTTCTTGTGTGTGTTTATGCAAGAGACAATAGGCTTGAGAAGGTTTATCTATAATGCGATGTGTTGGAGGTTCTTGAGTTACAATCCATCAGATCAATGCTCAGGCTGGTAAATTGTCTAATAACTCACTTTGTCAGAAGGCTTAGGGTATCTAACATGATATTTATTTGCTGGCAAGCCTGAAAAACTGTATCAGTAGTGACACTGGGGATAGTAGTGGTGGTATTGTTGAAGGTTGCAATGTTAATGATATTGGTGGAAAAGGTGGTTGTAATGGTGGTAGTAAAGGAAGTAAAGAATCACTCCTAAGACCTGACAAAACATTAAAAGCAGCCTTCTCCCATAATTGCATTCATGAAATAAATAATTAAATATTTAACACTTAAGTACATTTTTTCAAAGTAAAATACTCATGCATTTCAATGTAGGCACACCATAGGAGGTGGAATGATAGACCAAACAGTCGATAGCATAATAGGAAACTATACCACTTTTCTTGGTCGAGAGAAAGCCCTCTCTTTTTATGTTTTAAATAACGGATAACAATACCTTTTGCAGACAGGTCCTCTGTAAAGCCATACATAATCTGACAAATCTACCACACAAACCCTCACGTAGGAGGCGTATAAAATTTTCATTGGCACTTGGAAAGCAGAATCCATTACCATGTATGGAGATGATATCAATGGGTCTAAATGTTATTCATCATAGGTTTATTCAGGAGCATGCAATCATGCCAGTCAAGGGATGCAGGTATCCAAGGGGAATTATTTATAGAAACAAACTGAAGAACCAAGATGGAATCACTTTGATCTGCCACCACCATATCAAGACCGAAACAAAAGATTTAGCAGTGCTGCATGAGGTAGAATGAGGCACTACTATGGGTACGTCTTCTCTACGAGGGATGCAACCTGTGAATCGGACGCCGCATGCAATGAGCATGCAGTCAGCATGTTGCATGAGAGAGAAGTAGCATTATTGACAAAGTGGGCCACGCTGGATCTCGCAACTCGTGAATCCACTTACCACCAACAAGACTCTTAAGTATTCCGAGGACCCCACAATGCAGTGGCCACACTCCTTAGATGTGGGCAATACTTTTGGGGCTCCATACAAGGCAATCTGGTCTCCAGGCACAATGCTTAGATCCACACTCACGCCACGCTACCAGCTGAGATCTAGTAGACTATGTGGGCACTTAAGAGGGCACCGCTCTCCAAGTGTCACAAGTAGGCAGTGTGGGTCCCTCACAGGAGGTCTTTGATGTCACTGAGATTTCCATAAGAGAAAAGAGGGCAAGCCAACAAGTCCTTGGAGAGAACACTTCAGGGTGCCACACAGCAGAAGGTAGTCAGCCCAGGTCAGCATCTATTCAGGATTTGTCCAGAGTCCTTTTTAATGGCAGTCATCCTCGATGTGCACAACAGATTCCTCTGGCAGTGTGCACCATGCAGTTCCAGGGTGTCTGTCTCCACATCCCAACAAGTGTATCTCTACCCTGCTGAAGTATGGCACCAGTAGTTATACTGTAGTGTGCCTTTGAAGTAGAGTGTGTTGCAGATGTTTTTCCTTTGAACCACAGACGTCTCTGCTAACTTTCAGTCCTGTCTGCCTTGAGGTCGTGGAATGCAGTTCTTAATCTTTAGTGGAGCCATGATCTGGCTTCCCAGATACCAGGTGTAAAAACCTCTCCCTCCAATCTATCCAGCAAGGCCCTAAAATGGCAGATGTCTGTCGTTCCATTTGCCTGCCCATTGTTTATACCTGTAGCAGGGGAATGCACAGGAGAAAGTGTTGGATAGCGGAGGGATAAAATTTACTATTCCCACTCCAATCAGTGCAACAATAGGGAAAGTGTTGGATAGCGGAGGGGAAAAAATTACTATTCCCACTCCAATAAGTGTATCAGTAGAGAAAGTGTTGGATAGAGGAGGGGTAAAAATTACTATTACCACTCCAATAAGTGTAACAGTAGGGAAAGTGTTGGATAGCGGAGGGGTAAAAATTACTATTTCTACTCCAATGAGTGTAACAGTAGGGAAAGTGTTGGATAGCGGAGGGGTAAAACTTACTATTCCCACTCCAGTGAGTGCAAAAGTAGGGAAAGTGTTGGATAGCAGAGGAATAAAATGTTCTATTCCCACTCCAGTCAGTGCAACAGTAGGGAAAGTGTTAAATATCGGAGGGGTAAAATTACTATTCCCACTCCAGTGAGTGCAACAATAGGCAAAGTGTTGGATAGCAGAGGGGTAAAAATTACTATTCCCACTCCAGTGAGTGCAACAGTAGGGAAAGTGTTGGATATTGGAGGGATAAAACTTACTATTCCGACTCCAGTCAGTGCAACAGTAGAGAAAGTGTTAGATAGCGGAGGGGTAAAAATTACTATTCCCACTCCAATAAGTGTAACTGCAGGGAAAGTGTTGGATAGGGGAGGGGTAAAAATTACTATTACCACTCCAATGAGTGCAACAGTATGGAAAGTGTTGGATAGGGGACGGGTAATAAATACTATCCCCACCCTTGAGAGTGCAACAGTAGGGAAAGTGCTGGATTGCGGAGGGGTAACAATTAATATTCTCACTCCACTCAGTAAAAATAAACAACATATTAACAACAACAAAAATATTTAAAAAACAAAATAAATAAATAAATATATAAATATGTTAAAAATTAAAATACAAATATATTTAAAATTACAAATTAAAAAAAAAAGATATAATGTTAAACGCACATGACAAATACCTACAAATATTATATTAAATAAAATAAAAAATAATTTTCAAACAAATACATATTTTTAATTAGAAATTATTTAGAAACAAAAACACTTATTATTACATAAATTTACTGTTTTAATTTCCTAACCTATAACATCACACAATTCACAAACCACATCTAAATTTAAAAAATGTACTTACATAATTAACATAATTAATTACCAATTAAAGAAATATTATTAATTAAAAAATAAATTAAAACTCATAAAAATTAATAAACTTCCCACACTTTACCCCTATAACGCCCACAAACCTCAGCTAAAATTATACTGTAAAAAAATTATTACACAATTAAAAAGTATTTTCAATTAAAACAACTAATAGTATTTAACAACTAGTTATGTAAGTAAAATTAATTTACTCCCCACCCTTTACCCCTTTAAAAGTAACACTCGCACACAAAAACTACAACCAATTACCCTAATTAAATATCAATTAATTAATATTAATGATCAACTAATTATTAATTAAATAAACATTAATTACTTACCACCCTTTACCCCATAAACCCCACAACCCACAATTTTCAATTACTTAATTAATATTAATTAAGAACTAATTATTAACTAATTAAACATAAATTACTTCCCACCCTTTACCCCTATAAGCCCCACAACCCTCATCTAAAACTAATTACAGAATTTCCATAATTAATTTACAATTAATTAATAAATATTTATTAACAACGAATTATTAAATAATTAGACATAAATTACTTTCCACCCTTTACCCCTATAAACCTCACAACCCGCACCTAAAATTAATTCCAACATTTCCAAAATTAGTTTCAATAAATTAAATAATATCAATTAACAACTAATTATTAATTAATCAAAAATAAATTATTTCCCACCTATTACCCCTATAAACCCAACAACCCGCACCTAAAACAATTACACAATTACCATAATTAATTAATATTAATTAGCAACCAATTCATAATTAATTAATAATAAATTACTTCCCACAATTAACACTATAAAATCTCAATTAAATAAATATAAACAAATAAAAAATAATCATTAATTTATTATAATTAAATTACTTCCCACCCTATTCCCCTGTAAACCCACAACCCACTACAGAACTAAAAACGCAAAAGTTAATAAAAATAAAAATAATAACTACTAAAAATGTAACACATATATTAAAAAACATAAACAATTCTTATACAAAAGAATACATCACATACATTTAAAATATATACTAAATTACGTAAATCAATATTTTAAACAACTATATTTTTGCAATCAATATTAATGACTTTTATATTTTTAAAAACTATATTTCTTACCTTAAAATCGATATTTTTGACCACAATATTCTTGCTGTCGATATTTCTGACTCAGCTGCTTGAAGCTCAACTCAGAGAAGACCGAGGTCCTCATCCTCGGACCTTGCACCTCCGCCTGGGACAACACCTGGTGGCCCACCGCCCTCGGGAATCCACCCACACCTACAGACCACGCACAAAACCTCGGTATCATCCTCGACTCCTCCCTCTCCAGGAACCGCCAAATCAACGCCGTCGCCTCCACCAGTTTCAACTGCCTATGCATCCTCCGTAAGACCTTCAAATGGATCCCCCCCCGACTGCAGAAAGACCGTCACCCACGCACTCATAACCAGCAGACTGGACTACGGCAACGCCCTATACGCCGGAATCAACAGAACCCTTCTACACAAACTCCAAACCATCCAGAACGCCGCAGCCAGACTCGTCCTCGGGACACCGCGCCACAAACACATGACCCAACACCTACGAGACCTCCACTGGCTCCCCGTTGAGAAGAGGATCACCTTCAAACTCCTCACCCACGCCTACAAATCCCTCAACAACTCCGGACCCAAATACCTCAACAATTATCCTTCCACATGCCCAAGAGGAACCTCCGCTCCGCCGACCTCGCCCTGGCAGAGGTCCCCCGCATCCACAGAAACAGAGCATGCAGGAGAGCCTGCTCCTACATCACGGCCAGGACCTGGAACGAGCTCCCGGTGAACATCAGACGCTCCTCGACCCTGCACACGTTCAGGAAGAACCTCAAGACCTGGTTCTTCGACTGATCTGGAGCTGCTCCCCCCTACCCCCTAGCGCCTTGAGACCCTCACGGGTGAGTAGCGCTCTCTATAAACCCCTGATTGATTGATTGATGATATTTAGGACTCAATATTTCTGTAGTTTGACATTTCCAACTCGATATTATGTCTCCACACCGTATAATTGTCAACCACAAGACCATTCTGAATTTCTGTATAACTCTGAACTGTTCTATCAAAGGCCTCCAAAGGACTAATGTTATGTATTTTGATTTCTCCACCATCTCCTGTACTATGATTTACTGAGTAAAATCAATAAAAACATGTCTGAAAAAAAACCATAAGGTAAGCACCACTTCCTGTTTGTGTAGGAAGAATGTGCACACTTTCACACAGTATTCCCAATGGGAAAGTGTCCAGAGCCCTAAGGCCACAAGCAGGGAATCAGCAAAACCCCAGTGGTGTCCAATGGGAAGAGCCAACCTCCTAGGTATGGAAAACCCACATGAGGATCTTCACTACCTGGACATGAAACACCCATGTGTACCTGCCCTGCATTTTTCATATCAATTTCCCGTCCCTCAGGGCTTACCCTAAGGGGATTCCAGCAGTAGTGGATGGCCCACTCAGGGTTTGCTAATGAGTGAGAAATGCCAACCTGAGCATAAGCGCAACTGCGCACTCACAGGCCTGCAATGGCAGGCCTGATACATGTTTGGTAGGCTATTCTGGTGGGTGGCAGAAACAGTGCTGTGTCCCACTATTAGCCAGTGCAGTTCCTGCCCTGGGTATGTGGTCTAACTTTCTACAGGGCACTCACAGGTACAACACCTAAACCAATTGAGTAAGCACCACTTCCTAGCACGTGTAGGAAGGGCGTGTGTGCTTTCACACTGCATTACAACCAGAAAGTGCCCAGAGTACTAAATCTATAAAAAGAAAAGCAGCAGAAACCAGGAGGAAAAAAAACTAAGCGTTTTAAAGGAATCCCCTAAAAAGGGCGATGTCGAACAGATCGGAACGTTGACTAGCCAGTAACAGATTGATTCATAATAATTTTAAATTAAAATAATTCATTGAGGCGCTTGCCCTTTATTTAAATCATATTGTGTTCATTGTTTGTGACATTAGCATTCATTTATCGCACCACTGAATAATTTAGGGTCACTTAGAAATATTTATCTAAGATAAGAGTTTCTCCTATATTTTTACTAAACCCTTGCATGATTACTAGGAAGCCCTAAATATTTCCATCTGTATAAAATGTGCCACTTACATCCTCAGGACAATAGGCTTGCTATATTTCTGAAACATTATCTGAACTTAAGTGAGGCCTGTAGACAAAAGGTTCACTGGGAAATAGCATCAACAAAGCTCATTCAATCATAGGAGCATTCACCTATCACAGGCGACAAGCACTTGCGGCCACAGCGGGTGTTGCAGCACTTCTGGTCATCTTGGCAATCACAGTCCTTTGTGCACTGGTTCAGTCGAGGTTCTGAGCACCTGAATGTGCCTGCCGGGCAGCTGCCAGGTTTCACAATATCTGAAAAGGTATTGGTTTAACATGATAAGTAAGTTGATATTGCACAACAGAATCTGAGCTTGCTGGAACTTGCACCCCCACCATGCACTGCTTATGACCTCACATATTGCATCACTCATGACTTGCTCTATGACACTGATGACATCTCAAATGACATCACTGATGACATTATTGATGACATCATCCAATCTTCTTTTGGGCACTCTACTCTATAAAACAAGTAGGGCGTTGGAGGCCTGAAAGTGGAACTAAATAGCACAAGATAATAAAATGCATCATTAATGTCATCCAGATACTACACCCTTAGGTTTAGTAAGCAAGTGTTATGTGTAAAATTGACCCTATACCATACACTTCATGGGCTATCAAGTTCACATTAACCGTCAACGACAGGTATATGGGAAAACCTCATTGTACTCAGTGTTCACTATGAATACAACTGTGCAGGAAAAGTCAAGTTCCTCAAGATGCTCTTCTGTTCTAAAGTAAATGCCCTAAAACAGACAGCTTTTATCTGTATCAAACCCCTCAAAGTCAGAGAACCTACACTGAGCAATGAAGTTGATATTTGTAGGAAAGTGTGCACTGTAACCATTATGTACTCTATGGAGAGAATTTACACACTGTTTGCATTTTGTAAACCCTAACACCCATTAGCTGGACACAGGCTGTACAAAATCATGAAGAAAAGTGATATGATAGATACTCACCACTATATAAACTATGAAACAAACTAACATAATTGTTGAATGATTTAATCAGTGACATCATCAATGATGTCGATTTAGATGTCATCAGTGATGTCTTAAATGATGTCATAGACCATGTCATGTGTTGTATAATATAAGAGGTCATCAGCAGTGCGTGGCGGGGGGTGTAAGTTATAGTAAGCTCAGCTAAGTATAAGTGGTGATTTTCTGTGCTTTTTTTTAGTTCAAACGTTAATGTTTGAAAGTGATGTTACAAAAAATGGATGCTGCTTGTGAAAGACTAGTCAAACATGTACTTCTGAAGATACAACATCTGAGTCCGCTCACACCCTCACACACACTTTCCCTTGAGGAAAGACAGAGAATGGAGAAAAGAGAGCCAGCTTTTCATCCACAAACCCTTAATCGCAAACTTCAGAGAGTAGTGTGAATACCAAATGAGTCTTGTATATATTAAAGTACAAGCCAGACATCCCTTACAATTGCTAGGAGTAACCCTTCAACTCATACTGAGCAGTGTACAGAAGGCACACAACACCAACAGACAACCAAGCAACCTCCCCTGCTCGAAAAAGCATGATATGCGTGGTACACCGACCAACATGCAAAGTCCAGAAAAGGAAACCCATGCTATTACAGCTGCAGGGGGAATATGGGGAGGGGAACAAGATGAGCAATAGTATCCATTCCCTACAACAAACATAGTAAATGTTATGTTAGAAATTTGTAAAGCGCCTGGTTACTCCAATCTGGAGTATTCCCGCGCTAGGTTTTCTCTTATACGTCAATCAGAAGTATACAGCAAGCCAGTTATAGTCGTTAAATGACCGTGGATTGCCTGAATAACCAGGTTTTCAAATTCCTATGAAACAGCACTTCTGAGGGCTGCATTCTGAGATCCAGGGGGAGAAGGTTCCACATTTTAGCCGCAAGCAGACTATATTATCTGCCACCCAGACGAGCTCTGTGACCTTTGGGAATCGTCACTTATGCTGTTCCCGACAATCTAAGACTGCGATTGGGCTGATAGAGTTTAATCAGGGGTATCAGGATACGAGAAACGTTCCCGTTTACGATTCTATGACTGAAACATAGAGCTTTGAAGGCCACTCTGGCCTGCAAAGGGAGCCAATGGAGCTTTATAAGAGCCAAACCCAACGGGGAACACCTAGGAATATTAAGGAGCATACCAGCGGCTGGAGTCTGCACCCTCTGCAACATTCTCATTTTGCCATTGGAGACACCAAGATAAAGGACATTGCAGTAGTCCAGATGAGACACTATCAACGCCTGGATGATTTCTTTCTTAGCTGACTCTGGCAGCAACTCTAAGAATTTGCGAAGCATCTTCAAGATGCCAAAGCAAGTGCCAGCCAGAGATGAGATCTGGTGGACAGTGCTGTGTCGAACCAAACCCCCATATTTTTTTATTTTAGGTTTGTAGACAAGGACCTGCCCCAGTTCAGGGGGCCACCAAGCAGAGGACCAAATAGATGGTTGCTAACCAACCATGAGAATATCAGTATTTCCAGCATTTAATTGAATCAGCTGAAAGTCATCCATTTTGCCAGGTCCGCAAGGCACGCTCTAAATTTAGGGTCAGCATCAGCTTTGCCCTGTGCCAGAGTGATAATCATCTGAGTATCATCAGCATATGAAACCATCTTTACCCCATGAAGCTCCACTACATCCACCAGAGGGTGCATATAAACATTAAACAAGGTCGGACTCAGAGCCGAACCCTGAGGCACCCCTTGCAACAAGGAGCGAATCCCGGACTTGTAGGACTGCTAGACGGCCTGGAAAAAACATGTGGGAAATCTGTGATCCTGTCAAGTGCGTAGCCCCTATCTACCAGATCCCTGAGGCGTTCCAAAAGAAGGCCATGGGAGACCGTGTCAAAAGCGCTGCTTAAATCCAGCAGGATCAGGGCTGATGTCTTGCCCTCACCTGCAAAAAGACTAAAAGATTCAGAAGCTAAAAGCAGAGTCGATTCGGTACTGTACATGTGTCTAAATCCTGATTGAGTCTCATGTAACAGATTATTTCCTTCAATATACTTCGTTAACTGATAAATAAAGAATTCTTCTGCCATCTTAGCAAAAAGGGGAAGCAAGGAGACAGGTCTCGGATTTTCTGGTAGAGTGGGGTCCAATGATGGTTTCTTAAATAAGGGAAAAAGAACAATTGATGGACAGAATGCAGAACAATGTCATACATTCACCCCAGTACAGAGATCTGGGCCTAAATCCATGTTTTTTTTGCTCTCCATGCCATTCCAGTTTGAACCCAGCCATATGTAAATCAGTCTTGGCCCTGCGCCCAATGGGAACAGTCCAGCCCAAACTGCCAAGCCAGGTCCTCCATGGACTGGAAACAAGCATCTAGGACCGGTTTCGGGGTTTCACCCCTCATCAGCCAGGATAGTTTGACTCCTGTGGCATGGAGAGCATGGGAAACTAAAGAACAAAGATGGATTTAACCCAGATCTGTGACTGGGGGTAAGTGTCTGAAAAGTTTCAGTGCTCAGTCCATCATCTCCTTGTGTTTGCTTTCTTAAATAAAGGGACCACCATTGCGTGTTTCCAGTCCAACGGGACTAGACCAGACGCAAAGGAAAGATTAAGAAGATTGCAAACAACAGGGGCAATAGCATTCTCCCTGCGTAGCAACATAGTTGGAGGCATTGGATCAGCAGGACAGTCTTATTTCACAGCAGAGAGAAGACAGAGGGTCTCCAACAAAGTTGAAGCTTTAAGGTTGATAAGACTCTCGGGAGGGAGTGTTTTCTCCGGGGGGATGAATTTAAAATTCCTGCTAGCTTCAGGAAAGGAGGCATAGATAGTATCCATCTAACGGACCACCAGGTTGCAGTGTTCTGAGGAAGATGGGATGGAGACAGCAACTCGCTCAAGAGAGGAGAGGTTTTTGACAATCTGAAAGATCTCCCGGGGTAAACCTCTTGAGGATTCAATTTTAAGCTTGTAGAATTTACTACGAGTACTCTTGATCTGTTAATCATAATTTTTGAGTGCTTCTAAGTGTGCAGTTTTGTCATCAAGCTTTTAGTCTCTTCTCCTAAGGTGTTCTAACCTTTTAGAGTCCTTTTTAAGGCCCAAACGCTCCTCAGTAAACCAATCCGCTGTTGGATTGTGGAGGGGGCTATTACATGTCTTCAGAGGAGCTAGGGTGTTCAGAGCCCTGCTTATTGAGGAAGATATTTGTTTATTGGCATTCTGCAGGCATGTATCAAGTACCGGGGGATTTCTAGCCAGTTTGGCAGTAAAAGCAGCAGAGGTGACTAGCGACCATTTACGTGTTTTGTTTTATAGGAAGGGGAGTGATTAGAAGAACCTAATATATTTGAGGAGTCATTGATCTGAAAAGGAAGAAAAGCGTGGTCAGACCAAGCAACAGGGATCGGGTAAGCAAATTTTATAGAAATACAGTTTGAAAAAATGGGATCTAAGGTATGCCCCCCAATATGCGTAGGAAAGCGGACTAACTGAAACCGTTCCAAAGCCTCAAGGTCCTTAACTAACGACAATGCTACGGGACAATGAGAGTCTTCCAAATGTAGGTTAACAAATTGCATAGGAAGGAAGAAGGTCTACCAGGGCATTTTAAAAAGCCCTGGCATGTCCAGGAGGTCGAGAGATAAGAAGACCTATTACAAAGTGAGAACAGGTGAGAGATAAAGGAAAGAAGGCTGCTTCACAGCCAGAAATAGTGATTTCCATGAGCTTGAGTTGAAGCTCACTTTTAAAGATCACTGCCAGCCCCCCACCCCTTTGTTTAGGTCTATCACTTCTCAGTATTGAGTAGCCGTCAGGGACCGCATCCAAAACATCTGGTGCAGACTGAGTAAAGTACATACCAAATCTTGAAAACTACATTCCACAGTGTAACCCAGCGAATAGCAGGGAGTACAACCAAATCGCCCATAAAACCACATCCCAACCTGACTTCCTCTAAACAAAGTAAAAAATCTGAATTTCTCATCTGGATGAGAGAGAGGTCTGTCAGCACACCAGCTAGTGAGTGAGTACATGGTGGCGTAGCTTCATATTTCTTAACATTGAGAAAGTGTGCAGAGAGTATCCTTGCAACAACGAACAAAGAAAGGATTCTTCAATGATTATTTGCCCAGGAGAGACAAGGGCTGCTTAGGGAATCTTCTATCCACAACAGGGTCCAACATGCAGCACCAGTGACAATTGCGTGGTATGGTACCAGAATATTATACCCAAATATACTATTGAAATATTGTGGCCTGAATATATCATCCAGTTGGAGATAAAAAAAGAAAATTCCCACCATTAATGATGATACTTTTATGAATAATACTTAATACACAATGTTTCAGTCAGATGATATTTTATCTAACAATATCCTGACAACCAAGCCACACTGGTAACTCATCAATGAAATCCTCAGCAACACAGTTACAGTTACAATCTGCATGCAGACACTGCAGTGGCAGGTCTGAGACCCCTTTTAAGGGCTGCTTGAGTGGGTAGCACAATCACTGCTGCAGGCCCACTAGCAGCATTTGATTTACAAGCTCTGGCACTCTCAGTGCACTTTACTAGGGACTTACTAGTAAATCAAATATGCCAATTATGGAAACACCAATCCATAACACAATTTACAACAGGTGCACTTGAACTTTAACACTGAACAGCAGTGAGAAAGTGCACAGAGACATAAAACCAGCAAAAACAGAGTCAAAACCGGGAGGTCAGAAAGAAAAGACGCCAGGGGAAACATGCCAAAAGAAGCCAGGTCTAACAGCATGTTTTATTTTATTTTATGTATGCAAAACACTGATTTGTGATCTCTATGTTTAACAGATCTGAAGAAGCGCTACTGTGCGCGAAACACATGTTGGTTGTAGTGCTGTGGCTGTATTGCTGTATTAACTGACTCATCGACAGAATAAAGAAAGATTTCAAGAAATAATACAAGAATTACTATTGTTTGTTGTCGGTAACATCTCAGTAATGTTATATATATATATATATATATATATATATATATATATATATATATTATCTACTGGCGGTCGCCAGTAGATACTTATAGTTAGGACCTATTTTCCATAGGAAATCCGCAACATTCTATTTGAAATAACTTTGGCGCCGGTTAACGAATCTTCGCGAAGTTTTCAAAACTCGTGGGGCGCTCCCGTCCACTCCTAGCCTGAAAGTCTTGGGGTGATTCGTCAAGTGGGGGCCGAGAAAAAAGGGGGTCTCAAAACGTGTTTTCCCCATGCAATTTTCCATAGGAACCTTTCATCGCAGCTACAGCCCGAACTGCTGAACGGATTTACACCAAATTTGGCAAAAAGGTAGCCCTTGGCTCAGAGTCGTGCCTTTTGGTTAAATGGTGTAAATCTGTTCAGTAGTTCCTGAGAAATTTGAAAAAGAAAACACATATATATCTGGGCGGAGCCTAACCACACATGTCATCGTGAGATCTGATTGGCTGTCAGCACTTCATCCTGGAATTGCTGGCAGCCATCTTGGGACCAATATAAATGATAGTACCCCATTGAAATGGACTGTAGTGAATCGAAGATTTTGAGGGTTACCAAAAGGAGAACTATAAAGGGTGATAACAGACTTTAGTTACATTAGAATTCATTTGTTGATGGTACCATACTAATTTCAGGAATTGTGGTGTGTTCCAAGGTGATTTTACCCTGTGAAAAACCTTCTGCTGGGATATCATGAATCATGTTTGAGAGAAAACTATTTTCACATGCTTGTCCCATACAGTTTTGGAAGGTGCTCCAGAAGCTAAAATGAGAGCATATTTTCTGTAAATTCACATTATCTTTCTCAGTCATGTGAGAATGAAGTCTGACATTCTCAGTAAAACATGTACATCCAACAAGGACAGAGACTGTCTGTTGATTCCTTTGTGTTCTACTGCAGCTTCCCAGAGTGTTCTAAAGAACAACTAGAGTGCTAACAGCCTTACTTATGACAAAAGTATGGCACACCTGAAGCCATCTTGATTGGAATATACTGGTAACACTTAAAACATTTAATTTAAAAAGGAACAAATTGATGGGGTTCATTTTGTCATAGAAATTATGGTTAGTGCTGTAGAAAGAAAAATTAGGACATGTTTCAAGTGTGATCTCAAATATCTTCCTGTTATATTTCAACAGGAGCAGCCTGTCAGTTGATGCCTTTGTGTTCTACTGCAGCTTCCCAGAGTGTTCTAAAGAACAACTAGAGCGCTAACAGTCTTACTTATGACAAAATTATGGCACCCCTGAAGCCATCTTGATTGGAATAAACTGGTAACACTTAAAACATTTAATTTAAAAAGGAACAAAATGAGGGGGTTCATTTTGCCATAGAAATTATGGTTAGTGCTGTAGAAAGAAAAATTAGGACATGTTTTAAGTGAGATCTCAAATATCTTCCTGTTATATTTCAACAGGAGCAGCCTGTCAGTTGATGCCTTTGTGTACTACTGCAGCTTCCCAGAGTGTTCTAAAGAGCAACTAGAGTGCTAACAGCCTTACTTATGACAAAAGTATGGCACACCTGAAGCCATCTTGATTGGAATAAACTGGTAACACTTAAAACATTTAATTTAAAAAGGAACAAAATGAGGGGGTTCATTTTGCCATAGAAATTATGGTTAGTGCTGCAAAAAAGAAAATTTAGTGCATGTTTTAAGTGAGATCTCAAATCCTCTTCTCTTTCATTAGAAAATTCTGACATGCAGACTGAAACAATCACTTTCAATACCAGCAGTAGACTTCCAGTTAACTCCTTGGTGAGCAGTAGCTTTACTACAGTGATCTAATGAACAACTAGAGTAATAACATTCTGAATTTATGGCAAATGTGTGACACATCTGAATGCCTTCTTGATGGAATCAAAGTAAAAAACTGAAAGCATTTCCTACTGAGGAGACTGCAGTAAATGAGGAAATTAGGAAACTTCATAACAAAGAAGTCTTCCAAGATGGCCACCAGTGAAAAAAGAGCCCAAATGTAGCACAAATATTACCCAGATGTAGCCCACATATAGCCCAATGACAAAAGTGTGCAAAACACTTTTTATTTTTAGCTTTTTGCAGTTTTATGTAGTGCAGACTGGTCAGGTATTGGAGCGTTGCATCTTAAAACATGACCCCCTACACTACAAAAACACCACTGCACTACCCTAAACCCTAAAACACTACCCCAGCACGACCCCTACACTACACAAGCACCACTGCACTATCCTAAACCCTAAAACACTACCCCCAGCATGACCCCCTACACTACACAAACACCACTGCACTACCCTAAACCCTAAAACACTACCCCAACACCACTGCACTAACCTAAATCCTAAAACACTTCCCCCTACACGACCCCCTACACTACCCAAACACCACTGCACTACCCTAAAACATGACCCCCTACACTACACAAACACCACTGCACTACCCTAAACCCTAAAACACTACCCCCAGCACGACCCCCTATACTACACAAGCACCACTGCACTACCCTAAACCCTAAAACACTACCCCCAGCACGACCCCCTACACTACACAAACACCACTGCACTAACCTAAATCCTAAAACACTACCCCCAGCATGACCCCCTATACTACACAAGCACCACTGCACTACCCTAAACCCTAAAACACTACCCCCAGCACGACCCCCTATACTACACAAGCACCACTGCACTACCTTAAACCCTAAAACACTACCCCCAGCACGACCCCCTACACTACCCAAACACCACTGCACTAACCTAAATCCTAAAACACTACCCCCAGCATGACCCCCTACACTACCCAAACACCACTGCACTACCCTAAAACATGACCCCCTACACTACACAAACACCACTGCACTACCCTAAACCCTAAAACACTACCCCAGCACGACCCCCTACACTGCCCGAACACCACTGCACAGCCCCAGCAAGACCCCCTACACTGCCCGAACACCACTGCACTGCCCTAGACTCTGAAACACCAGCCCCAGCAAGACCCCCTACACTGCCCGAACACCACTGCACTGCCCTAAACCCTGAAACACCAGCCCCAGCATGACCCACTACACTGCCCGAACACCACTGCCCTGCCCTAAACCCTGAAACACCAGCCCAAGCACGACCACCTACACTGCCCGAACACCACTGCACTGCCCTAAACCCTGAAACACCAGCCCCTGCACGACCCCCTACAGTGCCCGAACACCACTGCACTGCCCTAAACCCTGAAACACATACCCTAGCACGACCCCCTACACTGCCCGAACACCACTGCACTGCCCTAAACCCTGAAACACCACCCCCTTCACGACCCCCTACACTGCCCGAACACCACTGCACTGCCCTAAACCCTGAAACACCACCCCCAGCATGACCCCTACACTGCCCGAACACCACTGCACTGCCCTAAACCCTGAAACACTACCCCCAGCAAGACCTCCTACACTGCCCGAACACCACTGCACTGCCCTAAACCCTGAAACATCACCCCCAGCAAGACCCCCTACACTGCCCGAACACCACTGCCCTAAACCCTGAAACACCACCCCCAGCACGACCCCCTACACTGCCCGAACACCACTGCACTGCCCTAAACCCTGAAACACCACCCCAGCACGACCCCCTACACTGCCCGAACACCACTGCACTGCCCTAAACCCTGAAACACCACCCCCTGCACGACCCCCTACACTGCCCGAACACTACTGCACTGCCCTAAACCCTGAAACACCATCCCCAGCACGACCCCCTACACTGCATGAACACCACTGCACTGCCCTAAACCTGAAACACTACCCCCAGCAAGACCCCCTACACTGCCCGAACACCACTGCACTGCCCTAAACCCTGAAACACCACCCCCAGCAAGACCCCCTACACTGCCTGAACACCACTGCACTGCCCTAAACCCTGAAACACCACCCCCTGCACGACCCCCTACACTGCCCGAACACTACTGCACTGCCCTAAACCCTGAAACACCATCCCCAGCACGACCCCTACACTGCATGAACACCACTGCACTGCCCTAAACCCTGAAACACTACCCCCAGCAAGACCCCTACACTGCCCGAACACCACTGCACTGCCCTAAACCCTGAAACACCACCCCCAGCAAGACCCCCTACACTGCCCGAACACCACTCCCCTAAACCCTGAAACACCACCCCCAGCACGACCCCCTACACTGCCCGAACACCACTGCACTACCCTAAACCCTGAAACACCAGCCCCAGCACGACCCCTACACTGCCCGAACACCACTGCACTGCCCTAAACCCTGAAACACCACCCCTGCACGACCCCCTACACTGCCCGAACACCACTGCACTGCCCTAAACCCTGAAACACCACCCCCAGCACGACCCCCTACACTGCCCGAACACCACTGCACTGCCCTAAACCCTGAAACACCACCCCCAGCACGACCCCCTACACTGCACGAACACCACTGCACTGCCCTAAACCCCGACACACTACCCCCAGCAAGACCCCCTACACTGCCCGAACACCACTGCCCTAAACCCTGAAACACCACCCCCAGCAAGACCCCCTACACTGCCCGTACACCACTTCACTGCCCTAAACCCTGAAACACCACCCCCAGCATGACCCCCTACACTGCCCGAACACCACTGCACTGCCCTAAACCCTGAAACACCACCCCCAGCATGACCCCCTACACTGCCCGAACACCACTGCACTGCCCTAAACCCTGAAACACCACCCCCAGCACGACCCCCTACACTGCCCGAACACCACTGCACTGCCCTAAACCCTGAAACACCAGCCCCAGCACAACCCCGTACACTGCCCGAACACCACTGCACTGAGGTTAATGTTCATTGGCAGCGAACCATTGAATGTAGAAGTGTTGCCAGCGATTCCCTCCCCCTATGCGGAACACCATGGACATTTTATTGGCTAAAGTGTTCCAAGTACAAGTTTGCTCTTTATTGGCTGGGAACGTTTGACTGTTGTGAAGCGTTTTGTGACGCACTTCAATGGAGTACGGGAAAACAAAGTTGTAGCGGGGAGGGTAGGAACACTATTAACTCTGTAAAGTGGTCACAAGGTGGTGAACAGGGATTGTGAAGGTAAAAATTGTTTTTTTATATATTTTATATATTTTAAGGGCCTTTTATATTATTGGCGGGAAAATAACAGAGTGTGTTGCGGTCTTTTATTTATTAAGTTTGCGGGTGGGATACTTCCCAGTAGCACTATTTACTTGGAATGTGGTGTTTACTTTTCTGACGGGGAGGTGTGGTTGCGCAGCAAAAATTTCAGTCTAGGTTTGAAACAGTTTTTATTAAGCAATTACAAATAAACTTTCTTCGAAAACTGAAGCTGTATATATCAAAGAGGTGACAAATAAAAACGCAATTCATAAAATATCCCTTAAGCGTGGCCACACCCTCCCTTTTTTTCTGCTATAGTTTGTAAAACTGTTGCCCCATATTCTTGATAATATAAGAGGGCATGAGTTACTTTTAGATAAAGTAGAAAAGAAGTGCTACAAGAAACACTCCTGCACTACATCATCTCAGGTCACAAGAACAATAACAAGTAAAAAACAGTTAAAAACAAATCACTTTATATTACATAGAAATGTACGCTTTTTCATTTTTTATAATTTCTATTCTGTAGAATTCGGGAAAGTTCGGTCGTAGTGCTTAGAGGTCGCTCACTGCTCCGCTAACAAATCACGTACTCCTTTGAGAATATATAGGATAGTAGTATAATAATATACACTACTGGTAGTATATATTCTATAGGGAGAAGGTGAATAGGAACCGCAACAAGCAAAAATAGAAATATCAAAAAAACTCCACTGAGGTCAGTATAAATGTAAATATTACAATATACATACTCACACTATGTGATCTCAAGGGAGAAATAGACTAAAAACCAGAAGCTGCTGACGTTACATATAAATATTTTGTCTTCGCGCCGACGGGTCACCAACTCCTCTGAGATCATAATGTGTGGTTATTATAATATACATACTCACACTATATGATCTCAATGGGGAAATAGACTACAAACTAGAAGCCGTTGACGTTACATATAAATCTTTAGTCTTCGCGCCGACGGGTCACCAGCTCTGAGGTTAAGTACAGTGTCAATATTATAATATACAAAGTCACACTATATGATCTCAAAGGAGCCAGAAAAGGAACAATGTTTGCTGTATTCTGTCTGTTTCTGAAAACAAGCTGCTGACATTACATATAAATGGCAAAAACAACCAATAACACTTTTTTCTAAATACAAATCTTTAAATATTGACAAATAGCTCTGTATTATAAATATCTACTATGCCATAATCAAACAACTTACAACTCTGGAATATGTTTTGTTGCCGCAAAACAAGAATCCGACGCTAGAAAACGGAACGTGCATCACAGAATGGACATGCGTAAATACCTCGCATAAACGAAGCTAATCAAACAACGGGTGTGGTTTATATACTTTTTGGTTATTGAGTAGTCTATGGAAGGAAGATGCATCTCCGCCCATTTAGATGTCACGTTTTACAGTTGACACGTGCTCACGTTTTCACTGTTTAACTTGTGCACGTGTTGGGAAAAATTACAAAATGTGAAGCGGTAAAGGTTTCGATTTCGATCCTAACACGTTTAAGGTCCTTAATATGTACATACGTTGCCGAGCTTAAAAACTGTTACCCGGCAAACCGTGTCATTTCCATTGTCATGACTACAAACATCTATTAATTGACGTAATTCTAAATAGAAGACATAAAACAAAATATCGTTCAGAATAGAAAAAAAATACGTGCTAATATTTCTCATCACTATGGTTTTAAATTAAAAAAATACCAGCATTTGTAAAGCGTACAGCTTCCCCCGGAAAAGTGTGCCGGCGCTCGGGGGCGTTGGGAAGATTGAGCAAGGTGTTGCCCACAGTGACATAGTGGTGGGCTAACGTGTCGCCTTAGCCGGGAATCGAACTGTGAACGCTGTTGTTCGAAGTCAGGTATCATAGCTGCTGCGTGACATATTTTCCACATTTAAATGTTAATTAGTGCTAATTAAGTTTTAAACATTGTTAAATTATAACTTATAACAGACTACTGTTACAGTTAGTTTTTCACTACAAAAAGTATGCACGTCTTTTTAAAATGTACTTAAAAACAATATAGGTTTCAGGGACATTGTAGTTAGAAATGAGCATTTATAAAACCATTGAAATTCACAGAAAAAAACATAGGTTTTACAGACGTTATAGTTAGAAATTAGCATTTAAAAAACTTTAGAAATTCACTGAAAAAAACCATAGGTTTTAGGGACGTTATAGTTAATTGGACATTTCACTATAAAACCAGAGAAATTCCACCGTTATAGTTAGTTCAGCTAACTATAACTCGCGCACCCGCAATGCACTGCTCATGATGTCACATATTACATCATTCATGACATGGTCAGTGACATCGCTGATGACATCACTGATGACATCTCAAATGACATCACTGATGACATCATCCCGTGACTGTGTGTTTCTGTAATTTTTAAATATGTTTTATATATATTCCTAGGTGTATTGAAGAATGAGTGGGTGTATAAGTGTCTGGATGGAGGATTTAGTAGGCGGGTGACTGGCTGTATAGGTGAGTGATTAAATGTGTCTTACTGAATGGATGGGTTAGCGACTAAACTGTGTGAATGTCTGTCTGTTGTTGTGCAAGCTGCTGCATGGGTTGGTCAGTAGCTATATGAGTGTCTATATAGGTTATTAATTGGTTGTTTGAGTATTTTTGGGGAGATTGAGTGTGTGTGTGGGTGGGTCTGAGGTGTGTGACTCTGTGCATAGATGTGTGAGTGGTTGATTCACTGGATGTATGGGTTCAACAGTGTATGTGGAAACACGTGTATGGGTGCGTGAGTGTGTGTATCGGTGTGTTGGTAAGTGAATGGATGTGTCAGTGGTACATGTCCAAGTAACTACATATGTAAAAGGCAGTGGATGTGAGAGTTCAAGTATATAAAGGACTCTACATGATAGTTGGTGATTTTGAGACTGGCTGTATAGATGAGTCTGTACTTGTATCACTAATTATATAATAGAGTAAGTATGCATTAGTATCTGTATGAATAAGTGAGGTGGTGTGTGTATAATTGTATAGGTGAGTAAATGGGACTGTGATAGATTCTTTGCATGACTAAGTAGGTGTGTGAGTAACTGCATGGATGAGTGGCGGTGTAATTGTCTGTATAGGTGCATATGGTAGAGTTGTATTTATGAGTGACTGCATGTATCAGTGATTGTATGGATGAATGAGTAGATGTGTGTGTAGACCTAGCAATCAGTGAGTGCGTATGTAGTAACAGGTATTGGTGTGTTAACTATTTTGAAAATGGTTGTGTGTATTTTACAGTGGGTGTATTAAAGGTTATATTAGAGTGAGAGGATATGCATCAGTTTTTCACGTGGAAGATGTCATCAGTGATGTCATCAGTGATGTCATTTAAGATGTCATCAGTGATGTCATCAGTGATGTCACTGAACAAGTCAGGAATGATGTAATATGTGACGTCATGAGCAGTGCATAGCGGGTGCGCGAGTTATAGTTAGCTGAACTAACTATAACGATGGAATTTCTCTGGTTTTATATGAGTGAAATGTCCAACTAACTATAACGTCCACAAAACCTATGTTTTTTATCAGTGAATTTCCAAAGTTTTTAAAATGCTAATTTCTAACTATAACGTCTGTAAAACCTATGGTTTATTTCTGTGAATATATATATATATATATATGAAACCAGGTTCTCTCCTAAGCAACACCAGAAAGAGAGCTCCAGGATGAAAGTGGCTTTAATGATTTTCTTGCGCGTGATGAAAGCAGTCCATGAAACGCTTGGCAGACACGTTTCAGCCTCAAATGGCTTTCTTCAGTGTCCGTCTCATGGGCTCCTCATTATCCATGGGGGTCAAACATAATGGAGATGTTATAGTGACTGCTCCCAGTCAGGTGGTTTCTTGCCCCTCCTCCATCTTAAGGGTGTACAGACATCTCGCGCTCTCCCTGCCAGGCACAGCATGCTGGTAGTTTTTAGTCCTAGATGGATGCCAATTCAGTAATGCGGACAATCCAAACACCAAGTGATGTACCAATAGATAGTGGTTGTCGGACTCCACTCCAGCTCGAGTGCCCAGAGGGATGCTGGGCCACTTCACAACCCTTTCTCAGGCAATACGTATTGCATCCTCTCTCCCCAGTGCAGAAATAAGTCCTTAGTAGTAATTGGAACTGCTGGGGGGGAAGCGCATTGCAGTTCGATGCAATTTCCAAAAAGTGCAGGCTTCCTGCACTGCTCCTGACCGAGAGGGTGTGTCGTGAGCCAGAGCCTGCTTGCTGGCAAAACATGAAGCCAGGTTCTCTCCCAAGTGACACCAAAAAGAGAGCACGACCCAGCTCCAGGATGAAAGTGGCTTTAATGATTTTCTTGCGCGTGATGAAAGCAGTCCATGAAACGCTTGGCAGACGTGTTTCAGCCTCAAATGGCTTTCTTCAGTGCCGGTCTCACGGGCTCCTCATTATCCATGGGGGTCAAACATACTGGAGATGTTATAGGGACCACTCCCAGTCAGGGGGTTTCTTTCCACTCCTCCATATTAAGGGTGTACAGACATCTCGCGCTCTCCCTGCCAGGCAACAGCATGCTGGTAGTTGTAGTCCTACATGGATGCCAATTCAGTAATTCGGACAATCCAAATACCAAGTGATGTACCAATAGATATTGGTTGTCGGACTCCACACCAGCTTGAGTGCCCAGAGGAATGCTGGGCCACTTCACAACCCTTTCTCAGGCAATACATATTGCCTCCTCTCTCCCCAATGCAGAAATAAGTCCTTAGTAGTAATTGGAACTGCTGGGGGGCAGCGCGTTGCAGTTCGATGCAATTTCCAAAAAGTGCAGGCTTACCGCGCTGCTCCTGACCGAGAGGGCGTGTCGTGAGCCAGAGCCTGCTTGCTGGCAAAACATGAAACCAGATTCTCTCCCAAGTGACACCAGAAAGAGAGCACGACACAGCTCCAGGATGAAAGTGGCTTTAATTATTTTCTTGCGCATGATGAAAGCAGTCCATGAAACGCTTGGCAGACGCGTTTCAGCCTCAAATGGCTTTCTTCAGTGCCGGTCTCACAGGCTCCTCATTATCCATGGGGGTCAAACATAGTGGAGATGTTATATATATGCATCTAGAAAGCTCTGGCTCGAGTATGATTCAATCACTACTAGCTCTGTCCCACAGGTAAAAAAATACTTTCGGCAATATATCTAGAGGATACAATGAGGAGAGCCATTTCATGGATCTTTAATCAGTACTTTACTCTCTAACAAAACGGACTTCAAGTTCGAAGAGTATCTTGATTTTTTTGCAAGTCCCACTTCAAAGGAAGCTCTATATCCAGCTAAGGCTAAACCGTCCTCCATTGGCCTTGTTTATGAGCATCTGATCCAACTCGTCGCCTAAGAAGGACACATGTCCAGTGTGTAGGGCTTCATGGGAAGATGCTAAGCATGTCCTTTTTCTTTGTCCAGCATATAAAATTGCATGAGCAAAGTGGATTAAAACACTCTGCCTACATTTGGGGACTAGACACTACTAGGGGGCCTTGCGGATTTGCCAAGCTGATACACACCAAAAAGTAGTGTTTCCTGTGTCCAGCATTTTGAGAGCAGCTTGGTTTGTAAGATATAAACATCTGACTGCCCAAAAATCTGCCCTGTAAATTATTTGTGCCTCTAGCTGTATGAGTAAGTGTAGGAGAGTAGGATCTGCCTCTTATGTTGCCCCCACTTTTTTTCTGATGTTACACTGGTTTCTGGCTATAGTCAGGCTGGATCCCTGCCAATCAGGGCCCCAGCCTCTCTGTTCTCTCTAAACAATTTGAGGTGCGCTAGTGATTGGATACTGTGGTGCCTTATGAGTCCCTAGTATATGGTACCTTAGGTGCCAAGGGCATAGGTACTTCACAGGCCTACCAGGGGCTGAGGCATGTATTATGCAACCCCTGGGAAGCAGACTAAATCTGACACCACAGGCCTGCTACTGCAGCCTGGGTGAGGTGGTGCTAGCACTCCTCACTGAGATATAGGTTCCCTATATCTCTCCTGCACACACATTTAAACCTATCAGTCACCCCTAAGGCAGGCCCTATCAATCCTGAGGGCAGGGTGCTTGGTTTCTAATGTGAGGGGGTGCCTCTGCCTGACCAGGGCCCCTCTGCAGCTCTCAGAGTCCATTCTCTGGTGCTGTTTGTGGATGCGGTTAAACCATATACTCTTAAGTGCATTATATCCTCGCGGTAAAATGCTAACTTTGGAATGGCTGCATCAAAACATGTCGTGTTGGGTGTCAAACATCTTGGAAAACTACCCCCCGCCAGTTCTGGCAGCGGGGGTAGCATTCCACCCTTCTAGAGGGATAGACATGTACCCACTGTGGAAACACGGTAGAATCCTGAAGAGCCCTGGCATCACAAAATGGATGCCACCAGCCACAGACACGGGGCTGCCCTCCTGCTGATGACCGAAACTCGCAGTGGAGGAAGCCCAACAAAAGGTATCCTGTCACAGGGAGGTGTAACCACCTCCCAGACAGGGTTTAGTGTATTGGGGCTGGGTGGGTGCACTCTTAGAGTGCTTTGAAGTCCTGCACTGGGGGAGCAGAAGGCTCCTCTGTGCATATGCCAGTTCAAACCGGCTCAGGGGCTACCTGCCCCTGCTCTGGCATGAAACTGGACAAAGGGAAGTGGGTGTAGCCACCCACTCCCCTGACCCTCCCATAGGTGGGGTCATAGAGCTAGTCCCTCCATTCTTTACAGTATAAGATAGGGAACCCTTGAACCTGAAGGTTAGATATCCCTGGATAACGCTCTGAAGAAGAATCCTGGCCCTTCGACGTTCCATTACCTTTGGAAGTCAGAAGAATCTCCCTTGGAGTCAAGGAGTGACTCCCCTGCTTGGCAGGCACCAAAACTACAAATGATGGTCGCAAACTACGCCGCTCCCGCCGGAGTCCGAAGTCCCTGAAGCCCAAGAAGTGGATTTCCTGACTTTTCCAAGGCCATTGTGAGTCCCCAGCGAAGCTGAGGCAAGTGGACCCCACGAGTGATGAGGAACCATGACCCCTGGGTACCGTGCACTATTGTCGAGTGCAACCCCTCCACAATGATCTAAGAACCTGTGCGTTAGACCACGTGTGGTCCTAGCCTCCAGCAGGAATCCCTCCGAAGATCAGAGGCCTACACCATCCCAAGTGACCGTGGGCCGCTGTTGAGAAAATCCTCCCAAGGCATCTTTGCGATTCCTTGCCTGGCTCGTGGGTCTCCTGAAGACTTTTCCAAGAAACCAAAGAGCTCCCCTAGTTGCTCCAGGCCTGCCCTGACTTACCCTTGCTGGGTGAGTCCCTCAGACCTTGCTAGTCTGCGCCATTGTTTTTTTGCACTTTCCACAAGACTTGCTGTTACCAAGGTTTGTTGGCTCCAATCGAATTGCCGACACCACAGTAAGCTGCAGACGTCGTGGTCCATGCCGAATCCAGCTCCTGATTGTCGTCGACACCTCCTGGACCTCGTGGCTGAAGAGTCAAGGCAACCTCGATCGACCTGAATCCTGCGATGACGGTGGGCATCCATCTTCCTTGCCCCGAGTCAGTGCAAAGTGACTTTGAACACTGTCCCCTCTGCTTTCAGGTCATCCTTCTTCCGAATCCAGGCTTGGATTCCACCGGACACTTCTTCGGACATCACAAGTAGCAAGTCTTCTTTGTTCGCCATTGAAAACGACGCCACGACCCGACACCAAAGGACACCTATGCACCCGGCTTCCCTGGGTGAGGTAACTCCAGCACTACAGTGCTCCTGTGGGTGTGGGCCCTAGAACTACTTACCCTGTAAGTGCCTTGCTTGTTGGTCCACCCGAAGTATCCTAAAACTCTTTATTTCCAACCGCGACTTGCCCCATTGAAGTCAACGGCGATCCGCGCCTGTGTATCCACACTGCACGCGTCCCCCGTGGGTCCTTTAATTACCTGCCTTGGGTGGTTTCGTGAGGCCCCAGCACTTCTGAAGGCCCTAGGCCTTGTCTCCTCGCAAGTCGTTGTTTCTAAGTCTCTTTCTTAGTATATGGTCTGGTACGCCCCTAGGGCCCCCAGCCATATTGTGCTTAATTTATTGTGAAACGTTGATTTGTGCATATGTTCCTGACTTCTAATCTCATAAAGAGATTAGTAGAGAGTGTTTATTAATAAATACATATATATTTGATATATATACCTGTGTGGTGTCTTTTCAGTTGGTGATTCAAGAGATTGTGTGGTAAAACAAGCTGCTTTACATTCCTTCAAGACTTAGCCTGAAGGCTGCTCTCCACAGCTACCACTAAGATATCTTTCTATAAAGGTTGTCTTAAACCTATCTACCATAAGAGTCGAATTGGACTGGGGCAAGGTGTCCACTTTAATTAGTGAACAGCATATACCAGGCCAACTTCTCACATTGGTGGGCAGCGTGTGGGATTCCAGCTTGCTATTGTTTTACCAGAAAATCTCTATTTGAATTACTAACTGAAAACCACTATAGGTACTTAAGGTACATATAAAGTCAAGCTTAGTATCAATACGTTCTACTGAACTGAGCTGTGTGCCAAGGGATAGCACACCCTTTCTACAGCTCAAGCTAGGATCAGTAGGCCACAAACTAGTGTAGGTAGTACAACACTGCACAACACTAGAATGTCCTTAAAAGGTGGAGCCAGTGGGTCCACCCAGCCTCAGTACAAGGACATGACTTTCTCTGACTTGAGAGCCATGTGTGTTGAAAGACACCTGAAGCTAGGACAGAGTCCCTCCACCCTGCACCTGATAGATCTGCTAACAACAGATGATCTTAAATTAGCTCTAGGAGCTAAGGGGTCTGAATCAGTGGGTGGGTCAATTATAGTATCTGGGTCAGATGATGAAAATACAAATGACCAGGACTCTGTGATTGAAGGGCAAGGCTCCAAGGGGCCTGAAAAGGACAGAGGAATTCTCCCTAAGAGAACTGACAGAGAGGAGGAGAGGCACAGGTCCCCTTCCAGGGAATCTGAACACTCTTATCACTCTGGCAGAGAATGTGTCCAACAGAGGAACTCATACTTTCCCATAAGAGAGACCTCCTCTGAAAGAAGGTGCAAACTACTACAGTATGAGGAAGCAAGAATTGCCCTCAGAACCAAGCAGTTAGCACTGGATAGGGAAGCCCTGGAGATCCAGAGAGTGGAGAGGTGTGGTGCAGCGGCCAGGGCAGCTGACTTCGGAGCACAGGGGTCACGGTTCGATCCCCGGCTCCGGCGGCAGCTCAGCTCAGCACCATGTGACTCTGGGCAATAGCTCACTTAATTTCCACTACGGCCCCCAGCGCCTTGAGACCCGTAAGGGTGAGTAGCTGCGCTATATAAAAACAGACTTACAAAAAAATACGGACTTACTTCTAGAAGAGAGGGGTTAGAACCCCCTGGTGGCAGCAACAGTGTCCCTAGAGGCAGAGAATATATTCCAGACCATAGGAACCTGAGCAAGGTTGTTCCTCCCTACCAGAGTGGGGATGATATCCACAAGTGGATAACTGCTATGGAGAGGGCCTGTAGAGTACAGCAGGTCCCCCAGAAGCAGTGGTCAGCAATCTTGTGGCTCTCCTTTTCAGATAAAGGTAGAGACAAGCTCCTCACTGTTAAAGAAGAGGATGCTGATGATTATGAAGTCCTGAAGAGTGCACTGATAGATGGGTTTGGCTTAACCACTGAGCAGTACAGGTTGAAGTTCAGAGACACCCAGAAGGCACAGACTCAGGACTGGACTGACTTTGTTTATTGTGCAACCAAGGCTCTGGAGGGTTGGGTGGTTGGCAGTAGGGTTACTGATTTCAAGGGATTGTATAATCTGATAATGAGAGAACAGATCCTTAATAATTGCCAGAACCAGTTGTTGCACCAGTACCTGGTGGACTCTGATCTGACCTCTCCCCAAGAATTGGGAAAGAAGGCAGACAAATGGGTCAGAACCAGGGTGAGGCAGAAAACCCAGAACCAAGGGGGTGACACAAAGAAGCAGGATTCTAAGGGCTCTGAGAAAGGTGGGGATAAGGCAAAAGACCAGAAGTCTTCACAAGGGCCCCAAAAATCTGCATCTGGTGGGGAGTCACAGTCCAACAAGGGAAAAGGCCAAAAGAAGTCCTGGTGCAAATTCTGTAAACAGAAAGGGAACTGGACTTCTGATTGTACCAAGTCCAAAGACCAAACCACCACCACTCCTGCCCCTAAGGCAACTGTTCCCCCTAGTCCAGCTACTGGTGGAGGTGGTAATCAGAATAAGGGTGTAATAGGGTTGACCCTGGGTTCTGAAGTGGACTCTGACCTAGTCAGAGTACCCACTCAGGCAATGCTGATTTGTGATGGAGACATTGACATGTCCTTCCTAGTAAGCCCCAGTAATCTGGGCAAATACAAACAGCAGCCTGTAATAAATGGCAAACAGGCTTTGGCATTTAGGGACACAGGTGCTAGTGTCACCATGGTGGCAGAGGATCTTGTGGACCCTGAACAGATCATCCTGGGCAAAATGTACCAGGTGACCAATGCAAGCAATGTCAGGACCAACCATAGTCTGGCAGTTGTGAATTTCTCCTGGGGAGGGGTAACTGGCCTCAAGAAGGTTGTAGTCAGTGCAAACCTCCCTGTAGAATGTCTGTTGGGCAATGATCTAGAGACTTCAGCCTGGTCTGAAGTAGAGTTATGGACTCATGCTGCGATGTTGGGCATCCCTGCAGAGGTATTTGCTGTGACCAGGTCACAGGCAAGAAAGCATAACACTGAACCAGCTCTGGATCCTGGAACAATGGACCAGATGCTTCCCAAGAGGAGGAGCAGTAGGGTAAAGGCAGTGCCTTCCCCTCTGACTCAGATCACAGATTCACCCCCAGAGGGAGGTGAAGCAGATCCTGAAGAAGGAACTGCCCCAGAGGGACTTGAGCCTGATCAGGTTGAGTTCTTGGGGGCAGGGGGCCCTTCTAGGGAAGATCTGAGTAAGGAGCAACAGTGCTGCCCCTCTCTTGAACCCCTGAGACAGCAGGCTGCTGCTGAGGCTGCTGGGAGTGCTAGTGGGTCCCATAAAGATTATTTGGATGAGGGACTCCTATATTCTGAGAGTAGAGACCCAGCCCCTGGAGCCACCAGGAGGTTGGTAATACCTCAGAAGTTTAGGGGGTTCCTCTTGACCTTAGCACATGATATCCCTTTAGCAGGTCACTTGGGCCAAAACAAGACCTGGGACAGGCTTGTTCCACATTTTCATTGGCCACATATGTCAGAGGACACAAAGGAGTTTTGTCGCTCCTGTGTCACATGCCAAGCCAGTGGTAAGGCAGGTGGCACAACAAAGGCCCCCTGATACCACTACCTGTGGTGGGGGTACCCTTTGAAAGGGTAGGGATTGACATTGTTGGTCCCCTTGACCCTCAAACTGCATCTGGGCACAGATTTATCCTGGTGGTAGTGGATCATGCCACCAGGTACCCAGAGGCAATTCCTCTGAGGACCACCACAGCCCCTGTGGTGGCAAGAGCCCTCATTGGAGTTTTCTCCAGAGTGGGTTTCCCAAAGGAGGTCATTTCCGACAGAGGTACCAACTTCATGTCAGGATATCTGAAAGCAATGTGGAGGGAGTGTGGTGTAACTTACAAGTTCACCACCCCCTATCACCCACAATGCAATGGGTTGGTTGAAAGGTTCAACAAAACCCTGAAGGGAATGATTAAGGGACTCCCAGAGAAGCTTAGGCGGAAATGGGACCTTCTTCTTCCTTGACTGTTATTTGCATACAGAGAAGTTCCACAGAAGGGGGTTGGTTACAGCCCATTTGAGCTTCTGTTTGGGCACCCTGTAAGAGGTCCATTGTGTTTGGTTAAAGAGGGCTGGGAGTTACCTCTCAAACCCCCCAAACAGGATGTGATGGACTATGTACTTGGTCTCCGCTCCCAGATGGCCGAATAGATGAAAAAGGCAACTAAAAACCTGGAGGCCAGCCAAGAATTGCAAAAAGCTTGGCATGACCAAAAGGCTGTGCTGACTCTGTACCAGCCAGGACAGAAAGTGTGGGTGTTGGAGCCTGTGGCCCCAGCAGCCCTCCAGGACAAGTGCAGTGGCCCCCATACCATAGTTGAACAGAAGGGAGAAGTCACCTATCTGGTGAATCTTGGAACTCCCAGGAGCCCCCTGAGGGTGTGCCATGTCAACAGATTAAAACCATATGTTGACAGGGCTTACATGGGCTTGCTCATGGCAACTGATGAGGACCAGGAGGAGGAGAGTGACCCTCTCCCTGACCTGCTCTCTCAGAACCCTGATGATGGGTCAGTAGATGGTGTTGCTTTGGCAAGCAGCCTCACTGACCATCAGCAAACTGAGTGCAGACAAGTTCTGCAACAGTTTAGACCTATGTTTAGCCTGACCCCTAGTCAGACTACCTGGTGCACCCATGAGGTGGACACTGGAGACAGTCTGCCTGTCAAGAATAAAATCTACAGGCAACCTGACCACGTCAGGGACTGTATCAGGACTGAAGTCCAGAAAATGTTGGAGCTAGGTGTAATTGAGCCTTCAGCCAGCCCTTGGGCTAGCCCAGTAGTCCTGGCACCCAAGCCTCATACCCAGGGTGGTAAGAAAGAAATGAGGTTTTGTGTAGACTACAGAGGCCTCAATGCAGTCACTAGGACTGATGCCTATCCCATACCAAGGGCAGATGAGCTGATTGATACTTTGGCCTCAGCCAAGTATCTAAGTACATTTGACCTAACAGCTGGCTACAGGCAGATCAGATTAGCTGATGATGCAAAAGCCAAAACAGCATTTTCGACCCCTGGTGGGCACTACCACTTTGTGGTGATGCCCTTTGGATTGAAAAATGCACCTGCCTCTTTTCAGAGGTTGGTGAATAAAGTTCTGGCAGGGATGGAGACTTATTGCTCAGCTTATCTAGATGATATTGCTGTCTTTAGTTCCTCCTGGCAGGATCACCTGGTCCACCTCAGAAATGTTTTGGAGGCTCTACAGAAAGCAGGCCTCACTATCAAGGCCACCACATGCCAGATAGGGCAGAGTCAGGTTGTGTACCTGGGCCACCTTGTGGGTGGAGGCCAGGTTCAACCTTTACAGAGCAAAATCCAAACCATAATGGAATGGGTTGCTCCAACCACCCAGACACAGGTGAGAGCCTTCTTAGGCCTGACTGGGTACTATAGGAGGTTTGTCAAGGGTTATGGATCTATAGTGACCCCTTGAATGGTCTGACCTCAAAGAAAATGCCAAAAAGGTTCAGTGGACAGCTAGCTGTCAAAAGGCATTTGAAGACCTAAAGCAGGCCATGTGCACTGCCCCCATCTTACAGATTCCAGATTACACCAAAAAGTTCATTGTCCAAACAGATGCTTCTGAGCTGGGTGTGGGAGCTGTACTGTCTCAACTGAATGATGAAGGTCAAGACCAGCCAGTAGCTTTCATTAGCAGAAGGCTGACCCCTAGAGAGAAACGTTGGTCAGCTATAGAGAGGGAGGCCTTTGCTGTGGTGTGGGCCCTGAAGAAGCTGAGGCCATACTTGTTTGGCACTCACTTCATAGTTCAGACTGACCACAAGCCCCTCCTATGGCTTAAACAGATGAAAGGTGAAAACCCAAAACTTTTGAGGTGGTCCATTTCCCTACAGGGGATGGACTATACAGTGGAACACAGACCTGGGGCCCAACATGCCAATGCAGATGGACTCTCAAGGTATTTCCACTTTGAACACGAAGACTCAACTGGTCAAGGTTAGTTTAGTGTCCCTCCGTTTGGGGGGGTTGTGTAGGAGAGTAGGATCTGCCTCTTATGTTGCCCCCAATTTTTTTCTGATGTTACACTGGTTTCTGGCTATAGTCAGGCTGGATCCCTGCCAATCAGGGCCCCAGCCTCTCTGTTCTCTCTAAACGATTTGAGGTGCACTAGTGATTGGATACTGTGGTGCCTTATGAGTTCCTAGTATATGGTACCTTAGGTGCCAAGGGCATAGGTACTTCACAGGCCTACCAGGGGCTGAAGCATGTATTATGCCACCCCTGGGAAGCAGACTAAATCTGACACCACAGGCCTGCTACTGCAGCCTGGGTGAGGTGGTGCTAGCACTCCTCACTGAGATATAGGTTCCCTATATCTCTCCTGCACACACATTTAAACCTATCAGTCACCCCTAAGGCAGGCCCTATCAATCCTGAGGGCAGGGTGCTTGGTTTCTAATGTGAGGGGGTGCCTCTGCCTGACCAGGGCCCCTCTGCAGCTCTCAGAGTCCATTCTCTGGTGCTGTTTGTGGATGCGGTTAAACCATATACTCTTAAGTGCATTATATCCTCGCGGTAAAATGCTAACTTTGGAATGGCTGCATCAAAACATGTCGTGTTGGGTGTCAAACATCTTGGAATACTACCCCCCGCCAGTTCTGGCGGCGGGGGTAGCATTCCACCCTTCTAGAGGGATAGACATGTACCCACTGTGGAAACACGGTAGAATCCTGAAGAGCCCTGGCATCACAAAATGGATGCCACCAGCCACAGACACGGGGCTGCCCTCCTGCTGATGACCGAAACTCGCAGTGGAGGAAGCCCAACAAAAGGTATCCTGTCACAGGGAGGTGTAACCACCTCCCAGACAGGGTTTAGTGTATTGGGGCTGGGTGGGTGCACTCTTAGAGTGCTTTGAAGTCCTGCACTGGGGGAGCAGAAGGCTCCTCTGTGCATATGCCAGTTCAAACCAGCTCAGGGGCTACCTGCCCCTGCTCTGGCGTGAAACTGGACAAAGGGAAGTGGGTGTAGCCACCCACTCCCCTGACCCTCACATAGGTTGGGTCATAGAGCTAGTCCCTCCCTTCTTTACAGTATAAGATAGGGAACCCTTGAACCTGAAGGTTAGATATCCCTGGATGACGCTCTGAAGAAGAATCCTGGCCCTTCGACGTTCCACTTCCTTTGGAAGACAGAAGAATCTCCCTTGGAGTCAAGGAGTGACTCCCCTGCTTGGCAGGCACCAAAAACTACAAATGACGGTCGCAAACTACGCCGCTCCTGCTGGAGTCCGAAGTCCCTGCAGCCCAAGAAGTGGATTTCCTGACTTTTCCAAGGCCATCGTGAGTCCCCAGCGAAGCTGAGGCAAGTGGACCCCACGAGTGATGAGGAACCGTGACCCCTGGTTACCATGCACTATTGTCGAGTGCAACCCCTCCACAATGTTCTAAGAACCTGTGCTTTGGACCACATGTGGTCCCAGCCTCCAGCAGAAATCCCTCTGAAGATCAGAGGCCTACACTTTCCCGAGTGACCGTGGACCCCTGTTGAGCAAATCCTCCCACGGTGTCTTTGCGATCCCTTGCCAGCCAACTCGTGGGTCCCCTGAAGACTTTTACAAGAAACCAAAGAGCTCCCCTGGTTGCTCCAGGACTGTCCTGACTTATCCTCGCTGGGTGAGTCCCTCAGACCTTGCTGGTCTGCGCCATTGCCTTTTCGCACTTTCCACCAGACTTGCTGTTACCAAGGTTTGTTGGCTCCAATCGAGTTGCTGACACCACAGTAAGCTGAAGACGTCATGGGAGACGCCGAATCCAGCTCCTGGTCATCGTCAACACCTCCTGGACCTCGTGGCTGAAGAGTCAAGGCAACCATGATCAACCTGAATCCTGCGACGACGGTGGGCATCCATCTTCCTTGAGCCGAGTCACTGCCAAGTGACTTTGAACACTGTCCCCTCTGCTTTCAGGTCATCCTTCTTCCAAATCCAGGCTTGGATTCCACCGGACACTTCTTCGGATATCACAAGCAGCAAGTCTTCTTTGTTCGCCATTGAAAACGACGCCGTGACCCGACACCAAAGGACACCTATGCACCCGGCTTCCCTGGTGAGGTAACTCCAGCACTACGGTGCTCCTGTGGGTGTGGGCCCTAGAACTACTTACCCTGTAAGTGCCTTGCTTGTAGGTCCACCCGAAGTATCCTAAAACTCTTTATTTCCAACCGCGACTTGCCCCATTGAAGTCAACGGCGATCCGTGCCTGTGTATCCACACTGCACGCGTCCCCCGTGGGTCCTTTACTTACCTGCCTTGGGTGGTTTCGTGAGGCCCCAGCACTTCTGAAGGCCTTAGGTCTTGTCTCCCTGCAAGTCGTTGTTTCTAAGTCTCTTTCTTAGTATATGGTCTGGTACGCCCCTAGGGCCCCCAGCCATATTGTGCTTAATTTATTGTGAAACGTTGATTTGTGCATATGTTCCTGACTTCTAATCTCATAAAGAGATTAGTAGAGAGTGTTTATTAATAAATACATATATATTTGATATATATACCTGTGTGGTGTCTTTTCATTTGGTGATTCAAGAGATTGTGTGGTAAAACAAGCTGCTTTACATTCCTTCAAGACTTAGCCTGAAGGCTGCTCTCCACAGCTACCACTAGGATAGCTTTCTATAAAGGATGTCTTAAACCTATCTACCATAAGAGTCGAATTGGACTGGTGCAAGGTGTCCACTTTAATTAGTGAACAGCATATACCAGGCCAACTTCTCACACACAAGATGATGGACGGAAAGCTGCACATTGGCAAACATTCACCCCCAGTCACAGATCTGGGTTTAATCCATCGTTATTTTGCTTCACCACGCCACCCCAGTTCAGACATAGCCATATGCAAATCAGTCTTGACCCTGTGCCTCATGGGAACAGTCCAGACCGAACTGCCAAGCCATGTCTTCCCTGGACCGGAATCAAGCATCCTAGGACCGGTTTCAGGCTATCAGCCTTCATCAGCCAGGATAGCTTGACTCCAGTGGCGTAGTGAGCACGGGACCCACGTCTGGGCATACCCTTCCCACTTAGGGCGAAATGCAAAACACACAAGATGATGGACGGAAAGCTGCACATTGGCAAACATTCACCCCCAGTCACAGATCTGGGTTTAATCCATCGTTATTTTGCTTCACCACGCCACCCCAGTTCAGACATAGCCATATGCAAATCAGTCTTGACCCTGTGCCTCATGGGAACAGTCCAGACCGAACTACCAAGCCATGTCTTCCCTGGACCGGAATCAAGCATCCTAGGACCGGTTTCAGGCTATCAGCCAGGATAGCTTGACTCCAGTGGCGTAGTGAGCACGGGACCCACGTCTGGGCATACCCTTCCCACTTAGGGCGAAATGCAAAACACACAAGATGATGGACGGAAAGCTGCACATTGGCAAACATTCACCCCCAGTCACAGATCTGGGTTTAATCCATCGTTATTTTGCTTCACCACGCCACCCCAGTTCAGACATAGCCATATGCAAATCAGTCTTGACCCTGTGCCTCATGGGAACAGTCCAGACCGAACTGCCAAGCCACAGTAAGCATGAGAAAGCTCACTCAACTATGGCATAAATTGACTGCATGCATTCCTTTAAGACATTTTTATTGATTTGTATCTATTTATTACGTACACTGTTATATGCTTCTGTTTCATCTGTTTTAAGGTTTTCTCGGATGTGTTGATGAATTCTTGTAGATTTGATCTAACAAATAAATTATATATATATATATATATATATATATATATATATATATATATATATATATATATATATATATATATATAGATAGATAGATATCAAGCGTTCCTAAACCTCCAGGATGGCGAGAAGGAACAGGCGAACTCCTCTTGTGGTGGCGATGAAGGTATTATTTTATTTCTCACTGCTGCCTGCCATGACGCGTTTCGGCCAGTACAATGGCCTTGTTCACATATGGCTAGCTTTGCAAAAACACAATTTTTTGGTACAATGCTGAACCTGTGTCACATGGTCATATAGGCATAGAAAACAGACTACTAGGCAATGTATAGATGGTAACAATATAGTACATACTATACTGTGCATATTGAATCCTGTAGATATTAAGGCTAGGCGAAATGTAACTCTATAAAGTGCTAGAAGTAATGTGCAAATATACATTTCAGAAATAAATATGTCAATAAATATATATATATATAGATATGTAAGTAAATATATAGCTGTATAAATACTGGTTTTACTAAAAAATAAGATATATCATTAAAATTATATCATATTCAAAGAAGCCACTTATTTACCGCATACATGCGTGAATAAATATATAAATACAGTATATATGACATGTCCTAAAATTAGCCAACAGAGAATAAATATAGCACAAATATGGTACTAAGAACAAACCATTCTAGCTAATCCTTATGAGTCTGTAAAATCAGAAGTAAGACCACGTTAAAAACATTTCAAAATCGGACACCTCTAAGTGTTGACCCAAGATAATTGCATGAATGCAAAATACCATGTATGTGCAACTAAATACTAAGTGCTAACTATGTACAAATATAAAACAGTACAACATCATATTATCCCAGTTGCTAATGAAATCATATTGAGAGCTGGGAAGAAGTTATGAGGTGTGTTACATAAAGAATAGAAGGTTTAAAATTGCAAAAATTCTTAATGTTTCAGAGAGCGCCAGGAAAATCTAATAGAGTAACGCCAATGTAAAAGTGCAAAATGATCAAGATTAAATCCAGGACGAAATAAGGTACTGCAAAAGTGTGGGGAATAGGACCATCATAGATATTACAGATATTAATTATAAATAAGTGTACATGTCTTCAGTGGTGTTGAGACCAAATGGGGCCTTACTGTCTAGTTCTAATATGAATCTGGTCTCTACTTGTCTTAACATTCTTTCTCTGTTGCCACCTCGTCGTAATTTAGGGATGGCGTCAATTACGTAATATGAGAGGCACTGCAAGTCATTGTTGTGAACTTCCTTAAAATGACGAGCCACCGGATAGGAGGTGTCATTGTTGACAATGGCTCTCAAATGCTGAAGAATGCGGGCATGTACTTTAAGTTTTGTGCTGCCCACATAATTGAGGCCACATGTACAAGTAAGAACATAGACAGCATACTCTGTCCGACATGTATAATGTCCTTTGATCTTAATCTCTTTAGGACTGAATGGTATAGTGTAGAAAGTGCGGTTAACCCCAAATTTACAGGCCCTGCAGTAGGTGCATTTAAAGAAACCCTTTTTAAGTTGTAACCATGTAGTACTCTCAACCCTTTCTGGGCTACTCTTGACCAGGTGATTTCTCATGGACACAGCGCGTCTATATGTGATGGTAGGTTTGTCAGGTATGCAAGGTGCCAAAACTGCATCTGTTTTAAGTATGGGCCAATTGTGATTAATAATGGCTCTTAACTGTCTATGTTGTCTATTATATGTAGTAATCAGGCAGGGAGCATTATCCTCATCTCCCTTCTGACTTGTCTTTACTGGTTTATTGGATGAATTAAGCAGTGATCCTCTCATTTTCTGTGAAGTTTTTTCTATTGCTTCCTTAAGTACTGATTCACTGTATCCTCTAGCTTGGAATCTAACTAGTGCTTCCTGTGAGCATCTTGAAAATTCGGCCTCTGTGCTGCAAATACGCTTCAACCTTAGAAGCTCTCCATAGGAGATACTTTTAATTAGATGACCGGGTGGGAGCTAGATGCATGTAAGGTGGCATTACCTGCGGTCGGTTTCCTAAACAGAGTGGACTCTAGTTTGTTACCCGACACATAAATAGTTGTGTCTAGGAATGCCACCTCTGTCTGACTGATGTGTGAGGTGAATTTGAGGTTAATGTTGTTTCTATTGAGTTCATCAATAAAATATTTAGCACCTTCAAAACCCCCTTTCCAAATTAAAAACACATCGTCAATATATCTCAACCAGTATAGTACATTGTCATCATATATCCTGGCCAGGGTGCCCCTGAGAACCTGCTCCTCCCACCAGCCCACGTGTAAACACGCGTAGCTGGGAGAGAAGCAGGCCCCCATGGCAACCCCACGTACCTGACGATACAGTTCATTGTCAAACATGAAGAAATTATTAAAAAGGCACCACTTAATCATTTCAAGGAGCATTATGTTGTGATTATGCATGTTCAGAGATCTTTTATCCAAATAATGCTTTACTGCAGTGAGTCCTATCCCATGGTCGATGCTCGTGTAGAGTGATTCGATGTCCATAGTGATGAGCAAAAGTTCTCCCATGTGATATGTTGGATTTTCTCCAAAAAGTCTCCAGTATTCCTAACATAAGAAGGGAGAGTCTGCACATAGGTTTGTAGGAAATAATCCACATATTGTGTAATATGTTCACTGATGCCCCCAATAGCAGAAATGATGGGTCTACCTGGAGTAGGATTAGTCTGTTTATGGATTTTAGGGATAAGGTAAAGCGTGGGGATGACAGGAAAATTATTAATCATAAACTTGTACTCCTGATTAGAAATCAGCCCCTGTCTTTTCCAGCCCATTAAATTCTTTTTCAGACTCTCCTTTGCCTTATTGTATTCTGCTATAGTAGTGATAGTGTAACAAGCGGGGTCTGATAATTGTTTATGCGCTTCTTCAGTGTATTGAGACCGGGGCCATATCACAATGTTGCCCCCCTTATCTGATTTATTGATGACAATGTCCTTATTGTTACGCAATTTGTGGATAAGTCCTTCATATTGCATATCACGAAATTTCAATCTTTTTGCACTATGGTTGACTTTGGAATACAATATTTTTGTTTCTTCAATCACTCTTTCGTGAAATATATCTATGGCATCTCTTGGCATGATAGGAAAAAAAGTAGGTTTGGCCTTAAAAGGACTGATGCCTGCACTAGGTTGTATAAGGTTGAGGGCTGTTAGCCTTTCCTGAGTTGATATCTGACTGGAATTGCACGCATGATCTTGTTGATTTTCGTCATCCAATTCATGTAAAGCCAGTAAAGTTGCAGCATCTGATGCCAGTAATGTGGTTGTTTTGGTAGGTATTTGACTGACTTGTTCCTTGTTAAGTTGGTTACCATTTTTAATTTTGAAGAACTTTTTTAATTTAAGTTTCCTGATATATTTATAAATATCAACACGAGTTTTACCGTAATTAAAATTGCTTTCAGGGCAATATGGTAGCCCTAATGCCAAGAGCTGGGTTTCTGCTTTAGTGAGAACAACAGATGACAGATTTATAACTGTTTTAGAATTATCAGTTACTGTTTGCGCCAGTGTTGCTTTCTTGCTGGCTTCCCTCTTCCGGTGCCTGCGCCTTTCTCTGTGCCACTGGTTTCGTCTTTGCCTGATGTTTTTATTGTGTTTCGAGTCCGTGGGCGCAGGGTCTTTAGACGGTCTGTTACTAAAAAAGTTAATTCTTCTGATGGGCTGAGTATGTTTGCCTCATCGGGGATATTACATGCTCTTAGCACTCCATCATCCGACTCATTATCACTTGTGAGAGAGCCTGTCTCAGAACCAGACACTTCTACAGTAACTCCACTTGCCACAGTTTCCTTTTGCTGACCTGTTGCATTACGGGAGATATTGCCCAATCTGATTTTTTTGGCATCATCATATTTTCGAGAAAATGTAATAGACTTGACCCAGCTCATAGTCTGCTTTATCTCTAGCATATTTAGATGCCTTTCTTATTTTAATTCTGTCCTCGTGTTTTTTCATTCTCTCATCAATTTCTTTTTTGTTTTGTCAATATAATCCGATTGTTCCAACTTACTAAGTTGCTCATTTATGTTTTGTATTTCTTTGAGTAATTCCTCTCGATCAGTTTGGGCATATTTTATCAAAATTCTTACAAGATTCATGGATGCTGCTAGATTATTGCTGGCCCATTCCTTTAACATCTCCGGTTTCGGATTTTCAAATGAAGGTGCAAGTAAAATACGAAGTCCTCGTTGTTATGTTGCCTCGTGCAACAAGGCCTCGCTTAGCGCAGTGACAATCAGACACTCCTCACACTCTGGTAATCGTGTGGGCCGGAAGTCCCGTGCGACCTCCGCCCGTTTATTTAAGCCCTCTGGCCACGCCTGGCCAGAGAGTGCTACATTGTGTGCAGGCCCTTCCGGGCCATGGGCATTGGGGGTCACCTTCTCTTATATCCACTAGACCGCTACATCCCATCCCAAGTCAGTGTTCAAACAAAATTATAAAACAGTTCAGCATATGAAATCTGCAAGTCTTTGGTTTGGTCTGGGATTCAGCCTCAGGTTGTATCGGTGTTGATGATTTTCTTGGCGTCCTCTCGGGCTGGCGTTTCCCCTGGTTTCTATGCCAGAGTTCGGGTCATCCACCACACCTTGAGTCTGGACCGCAGGGGCTCCCGTTTGGTCTTCTTCCGGGCACACGGCTAGGTTTCCGCCCATGGGCTCGCTAGCCTCCTGTGGTTCGGGCTGCTGCGCTTCCATGTCTGGTGCTTGTACTTTCTTGAACCAAGATATGTTCCTGGTAATGGTTTCGACTCCTTTCCTTGCTGTGAGGGCAGTCCCATTTAGAGTCACTACGGTCCACAACCCAGGTTCATATGCTGTGCGGAATTTTCCTCCACCGCGACGGTTCCGTACCAGGACTGTGCATCCTGGCGCTATGACGCGAGTCTTTGCTCTCCTCCGATTGCTGGCCTTCTCATTGGACTTTGTACGCCGAGCCTGGGTCTGAATAGGGTCATACGGTTCCGGTGTCCAACTGTCAGCTACTGGGATAGTATCTCGCCGGGGCCCAGCGAGCATCAACGACCAGGGCGATCGCTGGGTTGTGCAGTGTGGGGTACTTCGGTACTCCCGTAGGAATCGTTGGAGTGCTATTTCCGGGTCAGTTTGTTCCGCCATTGCTATCCGCAGGATCTTGTTCAGAGTTCGCATGAAGCGTTCAGCTTCGCCATTGGCCTGCGGCCATTGTGGAGTGATGCGATGGTGTTTTACTCCTAGACGTGTTAAGAATTCTTTAAACTCTCCCCCTTGGAACGGGGGTCCGTTGTCTGTCTTGATAGTGTGCGGTAGTCCGAAAAGAGCAAATGTCTTTTCCAGCACCGGTTGTAGGTGGTTGAACGAGGTGGATGGCAAGACGTCAACTATGGGGTATTTGGTGTAGTTGTCAACCAGAACAGCGGTCACCCGGCCGTCCGGGAAGCTCCCAAAGTCTAAGCTTACCCATGTCCACGGGGATGGGGCTGGATCTTCCGTGATGATTGGTGCTGGGTGTTCCGACGCACTGGTCAACTGGCAGGCTCGACAGTTTCTGACTACAGCTTCCACAGCTGTTTCGAGGCCAGGGAACCACACTTTTTCTCTCATCCTCGACTTCATCCTTATGGTCCCCTGGTGGCCCTCGTGTGCTAGGATGGTGGCGCATTCCTGGAGACTCACAGGAACAACGATCCGAGATCCTCTTAGTACTACTCCGCTCGCATCAGCGCAAAGTTCGTCTCGGACTCGCCAGACTTTCCCTAGCCGGGTCCGGTCCAGTTCGTTCCATCCATTGACGCCGTGAAGGAATTCGTCCCACGACCCCTTCTGTAGGGCCTCCGTCACTTTCTGGAGTACTGCGTCATTGTCGGTTTCTGCCTTGATTTCCTCCAAGGATAGAGCTCGTGGGCAAGCCCATTGGGACACCATGCTGATGTATTCCTCCGTCTGTTGTTCATGTTCTGGGTTCACATCCGCCACAGCTGGGGGATGTCGCGACAGGAAATCAGCGGGATTTTTGGCTCCTGGTCTATATACAAGCTCCATCTGGTAGTGTTGTAATTGTATTGCCCACCGCTCGATCCGTGGCGGCGGGTGCGGCGCTGTGCCTTTGAACAATGGGAGCAGTGGCTGGTGGTCCGTCACGACCCTGAACGGGTGTCCGCTGACATACAGGTGGAAGTGGCTGCAGGCCCACTTTATCGCCAATGCTTCTCGTTCGATTTGAGAGTAACGGGCTTCTGTCGGGGTGAGAGCTTTACTCGCAAATGCCAGCGGGGCCCATTTTCCTGGTTCGGTTTCTTGGGCAAGGAGTGCTCCTAGCCCCACGGGGCTAGCATCTACGACCAGTTCGGTCAGCCGGGCGGTATCAAAATAGGCCATGGTGGTTTTTCCTAACAGTGCTGATTTCACCCTTTGGAATGCTTCCTCTTTGTCCTTTCCCCACTTCCAGACGGCCTCTTTCTTTGTCAGAGCACGTAGAGGGTCAGATATAGAAGCCAGGTTGGGTATGAACCGTCCACAGTATGTGGCCATGCCCAAGAAGCTCCGGACTTCGGACGCTGTCGTGGGAGCGGGGGCCTGCTGAATGGCTTGCGATTTCCTGCGGTCTACCTTCACCCCTTCTTGGCTGAACACGTAGCCAAAGAATTCGATAGATTTCTGAAAGAATTGGCACTTCTCACTGTGAAGCGTTACTCCGTGCTCGGCTAGACGTCGGAGAGTGGCGCGGAGGTGTCGGTGGTGATCTTCAATGGTAGCTGAGTGTATCAGTATGTCGTCACTGACATTCAACACTCCTGCGAGTCCCGACAGTACTTCTCTGACCGCATTTTGAAAGATCTCGGCTACCGAAGATATACCAAAGTTCAGCCTCTTGTAGCGGCGTAGCCCCAGATGCGTTGAAAATGTAGTGATATATCTGCTCTCCTCCGCTAGTCTCAGCTGGTGGTATCCAGCGTTGAGGTCCAGCTTGGAGAACCAGCGAGATCCGTTGAGGTCGGCTAGGATATCATCTACTGTCGGCGTGATATGTCTTTCGCGCTTTATGGCTTGGTTGGGCATGCGCATATCTATGCAGATCCTGACTTTTCCTGGCTGCTTCGGCTTCTCAGCTATTACCATCGGCGACACCCACGGAGTTGGTCCCGTGACTTTCTCTATAACTCCCTGTTGTTCTAGGTTCTGCAACTCCTCTTCCACCAGTGGCCGGAGGTGGAATGATATGCGTCAATGTCATAACGCCACTGGTTTCACTGCCTTGTCAATATGGAGTCTCACCGGTGGTCTCTTCATGCTGCCGAGACCGTTGAATAGTTGGGGAAACATTTCAAGTATGTCTGTCGTTTGCAGCGTCTTGACAGCATTGGCAAAAGTGACTAGGCCGAGGTCTTCCGCTGTGTGACTGCTCACAAGGATGTCTGCTTCCCGATCAATCACATGAAACACTGTGGTGATTTCGTGCTCCTCTGATTTGACCTGTACCGTCATCTTGCCTTTGAGAGGTAATGGCGTCTGGTTGCCATATGTCAGGATCTTCACGTGTGACGGGGTCAGTATGGGTTTTGGATTTAGCCGTCGGTATTGCTGATACCCCATCACATTCACGGATGCTCCCGTGTCGATTAGCGCCGTGACTGTCGACCCAGCAATCTCGATGGCACACGTTGGCTGTGGGCGTCGTCTTTGTTTGAGATCACTTGCGAACGAAATCAGGTAGCACTCATCCTCATCTTCGGTGGATGAGTCTTCTAGGTATTGTCTGTGCTGCGTTGGTGTCCTGGGCGACTTGGAGTAGTCTGCCTCGTCTAGTGTCAGGTGTCTTACAGCCTTGGATGGTGGCCTCCTTCCGCGAGTTCCTCTGGTCCGATAACCTCCTCTGCACACACTCGCAAAGTGGTTTGGGGTGCCACACTTCGTGCAGTTTCTGCCTTGCGCTGGACATTCGTCTTGGGGGTGTTCCTCTTTGCCACAGTATCCGCACTGTGATCTGCGCGCGTTCTTGGTCGGCCATTTTGGTCGGGCGCCCTTGTTCTGTGTGCGCACGGCGTCTGCTCATTCGGTTTTGATCAGTACCGTCTTCTCATTTTGCTGAGTGAGGGCGACGTCCATCGCAGTCGCTCTGACCTCCGATAGGTCATGGGACCGTGCTAGGATAAGGATGTTCTCCAGTGTGATCCCTGGCTGTCTCAGAATGAGGGTCCGGAGAGGTTTGTTCCGGCACCCTTGGATGAGTTGTGCCCTCACCTCCTTGTTCTGGTCGTCATCGGTACATGTACTGGCCAGTTCCCGTAGGCGTGCGTGGAACGCGTCCATCGTTTCCCCTTCCCTTTGGCGCGCTTAGCGGAGCTTGAAACGCTCATAGTCGGGGTTGAGTTGAGGATCAAAATGTGCGTTCAATGCTCTGACCGCAGCGTCATAGTCGGTGGGCCCTCCGGTGGCAGGTGTGAGAATAGCTTATAGATTTCTTCTCCTCCGAAATGCAGTAGGAGTGACCGTTTGACTGCGCCGTCCGTTTCTCTGGTGGCGGTGAAATAGTTGTTTAACCTGCCAACCCACACCGTCCATCTGGGGGACGCAGTAGCCGGGTCAATGAGTTCGCTGAAGGGAGGCATTGCACTGATTTGTGAGTGCTGAGATACTGGTTGCATTACTTGTGGCTCATTCGGGAGTGCTGCTTGCGCAATTGCAGCTGCTGCTGTGACCGACATGTCTGAACTTTGGACAGCAAATGTGTTGGCGCCACCACCCTGCCGCTGATCCTGTTGCCCAAGGTGATGGTGTGTGTTGCTTCCCAGTTAAAAGTGCCAGGGCTTGATATGCTGAGGCATGGAAGGACTGCTGCCTGCGTGTGTTTCAGGTTTTTTTTTTGGTTTTTTTCTTCACGCTCTCTCTCTCCCCTTTAATTGCTGCACTTGGTTTCGGGGCATGTAGCAGGACTGTGCCGCTTGAGCGCGCACAGCGGATGTGTCCGCGGAAGCTGCTCCGGGGGGCTGGCGATCACAGCAGGCAGGGCCGTCCCTGAATTGTGAGGCTGACGGCGGCTGGCATCAATGCGCATGCGCGCGTCCGCGATACCAGCCAACGGGTTGCTGAGCGTGACGATGCCTCTTCCCTTGCGCTCGGCGGCTCGCAGTTTCGCGGTACCTGCTGGAGTGTGGAGCACCGCCAGCCGTCCGCGGCTCAGTGCTGCCGCTCGTGAGGTCTGTGACGGCAGGGCAGCTGACGGCAGAGCAGCGGGTGTCGAGTCACCGTGGTCGCGGTGAGGAGACAGTACTGGGGGTGCAATTGTCGTGGGCCGGTGCCCACCCTCGTCGCCAGTGTTATGTTGCCTCGTGCAACAAGGCCTCGCTTAGCGCAGTGACAATCAGACACTCCTCACACTCTGGTAATCGTGTGGGCCGGAAGTCCCGTGCGACCTCCGCCCGTTTATTTAAGCCCTCTGGCCACGCCTGGCCAGAGAGTGCTACATTGTGTGCAGGCCCTTCCGGGCCATGGGCATTGGGGGTCACCTTCTCTTATATCCACTAGACCGCTACACTCGTGGCACCCTTCCCACTTCCTCATACTTTTGAAGTGACTTATGTTCCCACCATTTCGTTATTTCATTTTTAGTGCACTTTTCCAGTTGTTTTAAAAGAGATCTCATATCTGATTGATTTTCATTTCCATGCGGAACTGAACTCCGCGGCGTAAAGCTTGTTACATTATTAAACATTTCATCTGCTGCTGCCTCGCGCTCCCGCAAAGCGTCTTGTGACATTGCAGAGGTTATGAGAGATTTCCACGTATATTTTCCTAACGTTGGAAAGAATGATTTTGCCACACACCTCCTCACCTGTGACACTTGCCGCAATAAGCTTCACCGCTGACACAAAAAAAGCAAAAACGCGTCCTCCGACTCGTTTGTTCTTCCCCAGCTGATGAAAGTGTGAAGGCTGCACAGGGGGCTGCCGCCGAGATAATCCTCCCGGATTGTAACTCGCGCGTGTGCCTGAAGGCGGCTGCCTGCTTTGGAAGAGGGGGCTCGCCAAAAGGAAGCAGACCCACTTCCCATCCGTAATGACGTAGATATCAAGCATTCCTAAACCTCCAGGATGGCGAGAAGGAACAGGCGAACTCCTCTTGAGGTGGCAATGAAGGTATTATTTTATTTCTCACTGCTGCCTGCCATGACGCATTTCGGCCAGTACAATGGCCTTGTTCACATATGGCTAGCTTTGCAAAAACACAATTTTTTTATACAATGCTGAACCCGTGTCACATGGTCATATATGCATAGAAAACAGACTACTAGGCAATGTATAGATGGTAACAATATAGTACATACCATACTGTGCATATTGAATCCTGTAGATATTAAGGCTAGGCGAAATGTAACTCTATAAAGTGCTAGAAGTAATGTGCAAATATACATTTCAGAAATAAATATGTCAATAAATATATATATATATAGATATGTAAGTAAATATATAGCTGTATAAATACTGGTTTTACTAAAAAATAAGATATATCGTTAAAATTATATCATATTCAAAGAAGCCACTTATTTACCGCATAAATGCGTGAATAAATATATAAATACAGTATATATGACATGTCCTAAAATTAGCCAACAGAGAATAAATATAGCACAAATATGGTACTAAGAGAACAAAACATTCTAGCTAATCCTTATGAGTCTGTAAAATCAGAAGTAAGACCACGTTAAAAACATTTCAAAATCGGACACCTCTAAATGTTGACCCAAGATAATTGGCAATCCTTTTTAAGTCATTTTTTATGTGAGTGCCGGCGACGACCCACTTGGGTTTTACTGAACCACCAGTCCCAGGAAGCATTGCTTTAGGTGGTTCACCTGAGCGTTATTATTATGGGGATTTACTGGTGGTTGCCTCATGCCGACACGTCACATGGTCTGCCACTGAAGAGGGCGTTGGCCCGAAACGCGTCTGGCAGGTTAACCAGAAAAGGACTTTGTTCATGGCGTGTGCCCTTGCTTTGGCGTAATTTCCACCTGGGATTGCATCCCACCTAGAGGCAACTCTTTTTTTGTATAATATATATATATATATATTGTGAGAAGTTGGCCTGGTATATGCTGTTCACTAATTAAAGTGGACACCTTGCACCAGTACAATTTGACTCTTATGGTAGATAGGTTTAAGACAACCTTTATAGAAAGCTATCCTAGTGGTAGCTGTGGAGAGCAGCCTTCAGGCTAAGTCTTGAAGGAATGTAAAGCAGCTTGTTTTACCACACAATCTCTTGAATCACCAAATGAAAAGACACCACACAGGTATATATCAAATATATATGTATTTATTTCTAAACAACTCTCTACTAATCTCTGGTGAGATTAGAAGTCAGGAACATATGCATAAATCAACGTTTCACAATAAATTAAGCACAAATATGGCTGGGGCCCTAGGGGCGTACCAGACCATATACTAAGAAAGAGACTTAGAAACAACGACTTGCGAGGAGACAAGGCCTAGGGCCTTCAGAAGTGCTGGGGCCTCATGAAACCACCCAAGGCAGGTAAGTAAAGGACCCACGGGGGACGCGTGCAGTGTGGATACACAGGCGCGGATCGCCGTTGACTTCAATGGGGCAAGTCGCGGTTGGAAATAAATAGTTTTAGGATACTTCGGGAGAACCTACAAGCAAGGCACTTACAGGGTAAGTAGTTCTAGGGCCCACACCCACAGGAGCACCGTAGTGCTGGAGTTACCTCACCTAGGGAAGCCGGGTGCATAGGTGTCCTTTGGTGTCGGGTCGCAGCGTCGTTTTCAATGGAGGACAAAGAAGACTTGCTGCTTGTGAAGTTCGAGGAAGTGTCCGATGGAATCCAAGCCTGGATTCAGAAGATGGAAGACCTGAAAGCAGAGGGGACAGTGTTCAAAGTCACTTTGCCGTGACTCGGGGCAAGGAAGATGGATGCTCACCGTCATCGCAAGATTCAGGTCATTCACGGGTGCCTTGACTCTTCAGCCACGAGGTCCAAGAGGCATCGACGATGACCAGGAGCTGGATTCGGTGTGTCTCATGACGTCTGCAGCTTACTGCGGTGTCAGCAACTCGATTGGAGCCAACAAGCCTTGGGAACAGCAAGTCTCGTGGAAGGTGTAAAAAGGCAATGGCGCAGACCAGCAAGGTCTGAGGGACTCACCCAGCGAGGGTAAGTCAGGGCAGGCCTGGAGCAACCAGGGGAGCTCTTTGGTTTCTTAGGAAAGTCTTCAGGGGACCCACAAGCCGGTTGGCAAGGGATCATGAAGACACCTCAGGAGGATTCGCTCAACAGGGGCCCACGGTCACTCGGGACAGTGTAGGCCTCTGATCTTCGGAGGAATTCCTGCTGGAGGCTGGACCACACGTGGTCCAAAGCACAGGTTCTTAGAACGTTGTGAAGGGGTTGCACTCGACAATAGTGCACGGTACCCAGGGGTCACTGTTCCTTGTCACTGTTAGGGTCCACTGGCCTCAGCTTCACTGGGGACTCACGATGGCCTTTGAGAAGTCAGGAAATCCATGTCTTGGGCTGCAGGGACTTTGGACTCCGGCGGGAGCGGCATAGTTTGTGACCGTTGTTGTAGTTTTTGGTGCCTGCCAAGCAGGGGAGTCACTCCTTGACTCCAAGGGAGATTCTTCAGTCTTCCAAAGGTAGTGGAACGTCGAAGGTCCAGGATTCGTCTTCAGAGCATCATCCAGGGAGATCTAACTTTCAAGTTCAAGGGTTCCCTATCTTATACTGTAAAGAAGGGAGGGACTAGCTCTATGACCCCACCTATGGGAGGGTCAGGGGAGTGGGTGGCTACACCCACTTCCCTTTGTCCAGTTTCGCGCCAGAGCAGGGCAGGTAGCCCCTGAGCCGGTTTGAACTGGCATATGCACAGAGGAGCCTTCTGCTCCCCCAGTGCAGGACTTCAAAGCACTCTAAGAGTGCACCCACCCAGCCCCAATACACTAAACCCTGTCTGGGAGGTGGTTACACCTCCCTGTGACAGGATGCCTATTGTTGGGCTTCCTCCACTGCGAGTTTCGGTCATCAGCAGGAGGGCAGCCCAGTGTCTGTGACTGGTGGCATCCATTTTGTGATGCCAGGGCTCTGCAGGATTCTACCGCGTTTCCACAGTAGGTACATGTCTATCCCTCTAGAAGGGTGGAATGCTACCCCCGCCGCCAGGACTGGCGGGGGGTAGTATTCCAAGATGTTTGACACCAAACACGACATGTTTTGATGCAGCCATTCCAAAGTTAGCATTTTACCGCGAGGATATAATGCACTTAAGAGTATATGGTTTAACCGCATCCACAAACAGCACCAGAGAATGGACTCTGAGAGCTGCAGAGGGGCCCTGCTCAGGCAGAGGCACCCCCTCACATAGAAGCCAAGCACCCTGCCCTCAGGAATGATAGGGCCTGCCTTAGGGGTGACTGATAGGTTTAAATGTGTGTGCAGGAGAGATATAGGGAACCTATATCTCAGTGAGGAGTGCTAGCACCACCTCACCCACGCTGCAGTAGCAGGCCTGTGGTGTCAGATTTAGTCTGCTTCCCAGGGGTGGCATAATACATGCTGCAGCCCCTGGTAGGCCTGTGAAGTACCTATGCCCTTGGTACCTAAGGTACCATATACTAGGGACTCATAAGGCACCACAGTATCCAATCACTAGTGCACCTAGAGTGCACTCCAAGTTGTTTAGAGAGAACAGAGAGGCTGGGGCCCTGATTGGCAGGGACCCAGCCAGACTATAGCCAGAAACCAGTGTAAACATCAGAAAAAAAGTGGGGGCAACATAAGAGGCAGATCCTACTCTCCTACATATATATATATCCATCCAAAAATGGTTAGCCCCAATGGGAGAAGCCACGAGGTAGGTAAATGGTTCAAATGTTATTTAATGAAGGCAGCTGCATACAGGTTACTGCAAGGTGACAGTTTATCAAGTCCTCAGCCCCACCAGGCGCGTTTCGGGAATCTTCTCCCTTCATCAATGGTAATCAGCTTAGCTCAGAACGGCATTTCCGGCACCTTTTAACTTCCAATCAACCAACCTCAGTGGGCGTGGCCGTCCTCACAGCCTTATGGTTATTGTAGTACAGGAATATCCCCTCAAGTGAGTCCATCTCATTTGCTGAGCAGTTTAAAGGCAAAATTAAAAACCAAGTGGTTAGATACTCAGTTCCACTGCAAGTACCTGCTGTCTTCATCAGCCATCCTCGTGAACTCTACCTCCCGTTTTAATCGTGACGCCTCATGGCATTATCACGGGCCCGCATCTCCCACGGTGGGCTTCTCCCGCAGCTGGGCTCCAGCCGCTACATATCCATCCAAAAACGGTTAGCCCCAATGGTAGAAGCCACGAGGTAGGTAAATGGTTCAAATGTTATTTAAGAAAGGCAGCTGCATACAGGTTACTGCAAGGTGACAGTTTATCAAGTCCTCAGCCCCACCAGACGCGTTTCGGGAATCTTCTCCCTTCATCAATGGTAATCAGCTTAGCTCAGGATGGCATTTCTGGCACCTTTTAACTTCCAATCAACCAACCTCAGTGTGCGTGGCCGTCCTCACAGCCTTATGGTTATTGTAGTACCGGAATATCCCCTCAAGTGAGTCCGTCTCATTTGCTCAGCAGTTTAAAGGCAAAATTAAAAACCAAGAGGTTAGATACTCAGTCCCACTGCAAGTACCTGCTGTCTTCATCAGCCGTCCTCGTGAACTCTACCTCCCGTTTTAATCGTGACGCCTCATGGCATCATCACGGGCCTGCATCTCCCACGGTGGGCTTCTGCCGCGGCTGGGCTCCAGCCGCTACATATCCATCCAAAAACGGTTAGCCCCAATGGGAGAAGCCGCGAGGTAGGTAAATGGTTCAAATGTTATTTAATGAAGGCAGCTGCATATAGTTTACTGCAAGGTGACAGTTTATCAAGTCCTCAACCCCACCAGACGCGCTTCGGGAATCTTCTCCCTTCATCAATGGTAATCAGCTTAGCTCAGGACGGTATTTCCGGCACCTTTTAACTTCCAATCAACCAACCTCAGTGGGCGTGGCCGTCCTCACAGCCTTATGGTTATTGTAGTACCGGAATATCCCCTCAAGTGAGTCGGTCTCATTTGCTCAGCAGTTTAAAGGCAAAATTAAAAACCAAGTGGTTAGATACTCAGTTCCACTGCAAGTACCTGCTGTCTTCATCAGCCGTCCTCGTGAACTCTATCTCCCGTTTTAATCGTGACGCCTCATGGCATCTTCACGGGCCGCATCTCCCGCGGTGGGCTTCTCCCACGGCTGGGCTCCAGCCGCTACATATCCAGGAGCCAGGAGGTTGGTTGATTGGAAGTTAAAAGGTGCCGGAAATGCTGTCCTGAGCTAAGCTGATTACCATTGATGAAGGGAGAACATTCCCGAAACGCGTCTGGTGGGGAATGCCAAAGTTTCTCCCATAGCCTCTGCACTCAGGACGGGTGCATCCATTCGCGAGGCAGGAATTCGTGCTACACAGCAACTTATATCAAAGATTACCCCTTGTCACAGCCGCTGGATGTCAAAATTAGAAACAGCCGTAGGTGTCGGTCCAATGACACGGCATCCTTGAGTTTATATAACTCACGCCATCATGTGGTCGACAGGGAATATAAACAGCGGCGGTGCCAGCAGCATATAGTAATCTTCCTTTGTCAAAGTTTCCCACATAGCCGCCTCACTCAGGACGGGTACATCCATTCGCAAGGCGGGGACTTGCGTGCTAGACAGCAACTTATATCAAAGATTATGTTGCACTCACTGGGTATTTTAAGATGTATTTATTTGTAGCAGCTACATCGCATGACATGTTTCGGCGTTTTGCCTTCTTCAGATGCCGTTGACTGCACTCCATCCGATGCACTGTGCATAATTGGCTGAAATACCGTGCCGACCCTCATCATAGGTCGGCCCTCATCCAATAAGAGAACCAAATTTATGTTTGGATGTCTCTCCTCCCCTTGAGACATCACTTCGTCATCCATTGTGCAATCAATCTGTATACGGGCTCCAATGCCCCATTTACTTTTCACCCCTATGGGCCGGCTTAGATGCACGCAAAGTAGTTTCTTGGGAAAGGATCACCATTTTTAATTAATTCAGGTCCCCTCATCATTTGACTTGGATAGTTATAAAACGTCTAAGTAGGGTAAGCCGTTCAGTGCATACAAGTGACCCCTCGTCACAGCCGCTGGATGTCAAAATTAGAAACAGCCATAGGTGTCGGTCCAATGACACGGCATCCTTGAGTTTATATAACTCACGCCATCATGTGGTCGACGGGGAGGGGAATCTAAACAGTGGCGGTGCCAGCAGCATATAGTAATCTTCCTTTGCAAAAGTTTCCCACATAGCCGCTGCACTCAGGAGGGGTGCATCCATTCATGAGGCGGGAACTCGTGTGCTACACAGCAACTTATGTCAAAGATTATGGTGCACTCACGGGGTCTTTTAAGCTGTATTTATTTGTAGCAGTTACATCGCATGACGCGTTATGGCGTTTTGCCTTCTTCAGATGCCATTGACTGCGCTCCACCCGATGCACTGTCCATAATTGGCTGAAATACCGTGTCGACCCTCGTCATAGGTCGGCCCTCTGCCAATGCGAGAGCCAAATTTATATATATAGAACAAAGTTTGTTACTGTACATAACGCACTCTCAGGACCAGGCAGGGTGGTCAAACAATCCGTTTATTTCCAATGACACCGCTAAGACCTCCCTCAACCTTCTCACCTTTGTCCAACATGGTACCAGTGGAAATAATCACTTTTGAGAAACTGATCCTCAACGATCTCACTGCAATGGAAAAAGAGCGTTGCTTTATTTCATATAATATTTCCCTGGGAGGAAAAACCGCCTTGAGCACATTGAAATCTAATGAACACATAATTATAAAGCCAGCGGACAAAGGTGGTGGTATAGTGTTGCAAGAACTTGCCCTCTACAAAAATGAAATTATGAGACAACTAGAGAACACCGATCATTACTGTAGACTCCCCACCAACCCCACCCCTGAACTTCAGAAACTGATTCTCCAAGTGACAACTGAAGGCCTCGAACAGGGTTTCCTGACCAAACTAGAACACCAATTCCTTAACACCAAATCGCCCCGCACACCAGTAATTTACACCCTCCCCAAGGTACATAAAAACCAAGAAAACCTGCCAGGCCGCCCCATTGTGTCTGGCTGCGGCTCCATCCTGGAACCTCTGGGACTATATGTCGACTTCTTTGTAAAAGAATTTGTCCCCTCCACTGCCTGCTATGTCCGCGATAGCACGGAAATGATTAATCTTGTGGAAGACCATCCTTTCAACCCCCTGACTGACATCTTGTGTACTCTCGATGTAGAATCATTGTACACGACCATTCCCCAAATTGACTCTATGCTTGCGATTGAAGCCATTCTCAACACACGTCCACGTCCTAACGCAGTACCCACAATCTTTATACTGCAACTCTTAGAAATTTGCCTCACAAGGAATTTTTTCCTCTTTGACAGCCAATACTACCAACAAACTAAAGGTACATCCATGGGAGCAGTTTTTGCTCCCAACCTGGCCATACTCTACATGGATGCCCTTGAGACTAATTCTATTCTTTCTCCGGTAAATCCCTTCCACATTGCCATCACAATGTGGAAGAGATACATTGATGATATTTTTTTGATTTGGCATGATTCACAGGCTCTCCTTGAACAATTCTTGCATTGGCTAAATAACAACTGTGGTGGTCTTAAATTCACACTATCACATGGCAGAACGACCATTCCCTTCCTTGACCTTAACATTCTGCACAAAGAAGGTTCCCTGATTACCAGTTTATTTAGGAAACCTACAGAGCGTAACACACTGCTCAAATATGACAGTAATCATCCACGTGCACTCAGGAACTCACGCCCCTACTCCCAATTCCTCCGTATCAGATGGAACTGTACATTAAAAGAGGATTATTTTTCTGAAGCTACCATCCTCAGCACCAAACTTACCTCAAGGGGGTACCCGCGCAGACAAGTACGGAATGCCCTAAAGAGAGCATGGTACTGCCCTAGAGATTGCCTACTTGAACCCATGACTAGACAACCTCAAAACCGCATAGTATGCGTAACCACTTTTTCCCCAGCTTCACACAAATTACGCAAAACCATACTAAAACATTGGAACGTCATTAACGCGGGCATCCTCAACCTGGAACGTCCCCTTTTTGCTTTAAAAAAAAGCAAAAACATCAAAGACCATCAAGTCAGGGCCGCGCTACCCAGCACCTCATTTTCAGGTACACTACACGACCATTGGGGCCTCCCTCCACTAACAGGGCATGCCAATTGTGGGAACTGTACAGTCTGTAAATTCACTGCCGATTGTAAAGAATTTGTATTTGGAAATATCAAAGTTGTACTGAAAGAATTTTCGAATTGCAATACTTGCAACGTGATCTATGCCATCTTATGCCCCTGCAACATGATCTATATCGGACAGACAACACAAAAAGTCCGGGTAAGGATCTGCCAACACAGAAGCAGGTTACGTTGTAACACGCCAAATGCACCTTTGGTTGAACATTTCCGAACCATGGGCCATACTGAGGATGACATACGCTGGACAGTAATAAGCATGGTCAAACTGCCTCCACGAGGAGCCAATCTCTCACAACTTCTGAATAAAGAAGAACTGAAATGGATCCTGCGCACTAGCAGTATCCACACAGGCTTGAACCGCCTTGAGGATTGGACAACATTGTTATAACAGACTACTGACCATTTCTCCCAGTGTTCAACACTAAAGACACTTTAAGCATTAAATGGCTTAATCAACAGCTTGTCTTGCTAAATGCTCCATCAAGTTAGGATATGCTATTTCTCTCCTTTTTCCAATTCACAATTTTTTAACTAAGCAATCACTGATTTATTGCATAATGTTTTCCCAAAAAGCTTTAATTTCGACAATCTCGTGGCCAACATGCTTTTAATTTTTCCAAGTCACAAATTTTAACTAAGCACTCACAGATTTATGATCTAATGTTTTGCCAAAAAGCTTTAATTTCACCAGTATCATTGCAACATGCGTTCACTACTGCTGTATTTTGCCTTTCATAATTTCTCCAAACAGGTATTCCTGTGCACCATTGACTCCGTGTTTGTCCATATACTCATCACCCCACCTTAATATGGCCGCCATGTTACCACGATCACCCAACCGATTGGTACAGTTTCTGAACATAATCATAGCGTGGCATGTAAAATCATTCCTCTGAGCATATTGCCAACACGAAGCTATTCATCGTAAAAAGTGCTTTACAAGTTTCTCCATACCGGTGCTCCCCTGCACCTCTGACTCTAAGGCTGTCTATACTTTCATCCCTTTACCCTCTTTTACTTCACCGCGCGCATTCAACCACTCCAATATGGCTGCCACGGTCACATGACCGCGCGCTACTCATTTTAAACACACTCACAGCCCGGCTTCCCAACTTCCGGGACAAGCTGACGCAAGTATGCAGCCTCCAACCGCGTGACCGGTAAGCCCCCTATGAATGCTCCAAAACATTCAAGGTTAGCAATCTGAATCTGCCATTTACCCTTTTCTCCCTCCATCCCTCACTCCCAGAACTCCTGCACGCCACGTACCAAGACCCTTGCGGCTCAACATCTAATGGACACCGCTCGTGGCTAGGTTACCCTGACTTATCTCCAGTACGCTAACCTATTAGGTAAGCATCGTCTCCTGACTTATCCCGTGGACACATATCTGCCGCCCCTGCCTTCCCCTCTCCCCCCTCAATTATTCTCTTTCCAAACCGACAGGTCCGGATATTATCCTCGCTGATACGTGTATCGTTCATCATCCACCACACGTCATCTTGTTCCCATAAATTGATGCAAGGTAATCATTGGCCTTTCATCCATCCCCACCTTCACTTATTAGCCACAAAAGGCATCTTCACAGCCTTGAATCACCACGTGTCCACCCTTGTACACTCATCTCTCTCACTCACTATTGATAGCATTTACCTCTCACACACATGACTGTGGTACATTTTTGTTTCACATATTAAGTGCACCTCGCCGCCTAGCTCTCTACGTGTTAATGTGCATCAACGCGTAATACCGCTACTGGCCCGCCTATAGCCGCCGCAATCTTGCGACTTAATTGACTCTAGCCCTTACTCTCTTTAACTAACCATTTCCTTCTTTTTTTTCCCCCTTCTTTTTGTAATATCTACTCTCTCTTCATTCAGTGAATTACAGGCAAATGTTTTCAGGCATTGTATTTTCAAAGTCCTGATGATGATCCTATATCTCTGGTTAAGGATCGAAACGCCGTCGACAAAGTTGTCATCCTTATACACTGTGATTTATATGTTATGTTATGTGTAAAGGTGACCCCTCCGCAATTGTTGTTTGTTCTAATGTAATTAACGGATACAAACAACCACATGCTGCCTGAGCCTTTCTTTCGTTTTCCCTTGTTATGTGAGTTTGGGGATACAGGCTTGTGTCCCACTGTTATTAATTCACATGTTTTGTACATTTAATTTAATTGCATATTAAATTGCCTTTATCCGGCTGGATAAATGTCTGAAATATAGTACCGATTGAGGCTATATTTATCTCATCTCCAATCTATGTTTTCTCAGGGACCACTGTCTCTCGAAATACGTTTCAGCTGAATGGCAGCCTTGATCACACACACCATAACCCAGTGTAAGGAGCCCTAATGACTCTGTGAAATGAAATAAACAAAGGACTGTTAATGCACATGAGACACTGCAAAGGGTAACTGTTTCGGCCATTTTGGAATGTATACCATGTCACAGTTTCAATAAGACGATGCCACAATAAAAGCAGCACATTTCGACCGAAAATCACAGTAGTAGAGCAATGAGGCAATGTTAGCAATGATGCCACATGTCTTGTGACTACCAACAAATTGCTGGGGCATGAAAATCGGAAATACAAACACTGTACATTCAGTAAAGAATACCACGTGAATGCTCAAACATGTAAATAAAAATGTGTGTCGCCATGAATATAGCGCAGAAGCAGCCGTGGTGAAATATGCTGTGCAGTATGGTCCTAGGTGATGACATGGTGTCAAAGTGAGCCTGCACAGTCATGATGTGTATAAAGGTGGAGATGCAGCTAGTCAGAGACGATGCTGGTGATGACCTAGTGTCAGAGTAACAACTGGCACCCAGCTCTCGAGGGTGCTTGAAGGCAAGTGCCAAACATGATACTACCCTCCCACACACATGCAATGAGTCAGCCAAGTGGCCATGGGGGACAACAGTATGAGAAACTTCCTGCCCCTGGATGCTCTACAATGTTGTCCAAGTGGTTGCAACCTCGTCTCGTGCATTAGCCCAAAACAAAAACATAAAAAGTGCAAGAAATTAATGATGTGAATCTTATCTGAGGCAAAATGTTCAATCAGTGCCTTCGAAGAAAAGGGTAGGAAACCTGTGACTTGTGTTTCTCAGGAGTGAGTGGGTCCCTGCTTTTCCTCCTGTGGAGCGAAGAGAAACAGAGAAAAGAATCAGTGGGCACATCATGACATGAAACACAAATATACTATAAATGTAAAATACATCTAGAATATATCAGATCTGGAGGGGTGGAGAGAACTCGGTAGATGAGGGGAAAAAAGAGGAGAGGGGTGGGAGTGGGAAGAGGGAGGGGGAGGGGAAGGGGGGAAGGGAAGGGGGTGTGAGGGAAGGGAAAGGAGAGAGAAACAAGGGTACTGGAAATACAGGAAATAGCAGACAATTACTCGTCTTTGAAATGTATACCCAATTCCTCATCCAGATTCAAACCCCCTGGGCTCTTGGTTTGGAGATCAAAGATGTACTTTGACTCCTTCTTTCTGAGTTTAAGGACCCTGTCACCCCCTCTGGTGTTGTTCATGACTTGTTCTATGGCAAAGTAGGACAGGAGGGAAGCGTTGGAGAAATGTCTGTCTTGGAAATGGCGGGCAACCGGATAGTTAGGGTCCTTGTTGGTGATGGCCCTCATATGTTCTAATATTCTTTTCTTGGCCATCAGCATCGTGGTTTTGCCAACAGTGAACTCTTTCCACATGGAGCTGTTTTTGCAAGCCTTGCAGTGGCCACATGGGAAGAAGCCTTGTAAATTGTATTCTCTGTTGGTGACCTGTGTGGAAATGTCACTGTGGACTAACAGGTCCCTCATGTTGAGTCCTCGTCTGTATGTGACGTTGGGCCTGTCCCTGACAGAACTACCTATGACATTGTCGCTGGTGAAGATATTCCAGCTCTTAACTAGAATCCTTTTTATCCCCCTGGAATCCTCATTATGTGTGAGGATGATTCTGGTGTTATCTTCACTGTTCCCGTCTAGGGTTTTGTCAGTGTTGAGGAGGGTTTCACTTCTTTTGATATGATTGGCTCTCTCCTTGGCCCTATTTAAGACCCATAGGGGGTAGCCCCTTTCCCTGAATCTTCCAAATCATGGTGGACTCTTCCAAGAGGTAAATGTCCTAGGACTTGCAATTGCATTTGGCTCTCAGTAATTCCCCGAATGGAATACTCCATTTGAGAGTTTCAGGATGGCTGCTCAAGGCATGCAGGATACTGGTGCCTGCTGTCTCCTTCCTGAAGAGTCTTGCATGAATGGTGTTCTGCTTGATTTCAATCCTTACATCTAGGTAATTGACAGTCGTTTTGCCTATGGTGCTGGCGAGGTTGATATTGCGATTGTTGGTGTTAAGTTTCTGAATGAACCCCACAGCTTCTTCTTCAGTACCCTTCCAGAAGATGAACAGGTCATTGATGTACCATAGCCAAAGTACGACCTGTTCAGTCTCGGGAAGTCTCTCATTCTTCTTGAGGATTTCTTCCTCCCAGTATCCTAGAAACAAATTTGCGAAACTGGGCGTGAAGCAAGAACCCATGCCAGTCCCAAGGATCTGTTTGTACAGAGTACCGTCAAAGAGAAAAATATTGTTTTCAAGACAGTACTGTTTCATTTCTAGGATCATGTTGGTGTGATCCCTGAATCTGACATGTCGTGGTTGGCGAAAGTGTTGGCATGCTTCTATCCCCTGGGAGTGATCTATGATGGTATAGAGGGAATGTTTATTTATAAAGTTTTATATAGCGCAAACATGATCCCGCGGGATATTAGAGTGCTTCACAATTAGGGGGGGAAAGATGAGCAGGGATGTACAGGCGTCAAACACAAATCAAACTAAATAGTTACATAGGGTGAATCAAAGTACATCACAATAGATAAAAAATAGCGAATCTGGGAGGGGAAGAAAAGAATAATTAAGGAAATATAGCAAAACAATTCAAGACGTAGAGGTGTAAGTCCAGTATCTTACTGCAGATGATCCAAACCCAATTAAGGTAAATGATCAGGAATCTTTTAGCTTCCAATTTGAAGGCAACCGTGGAGGAGATTCTGCGTAATTAATGCGGGAGAGAGTTCCAGATCCTCGGGGCAGAACCGGAGAACGCTCTTTGACAAGTTCTCTTTTTGCGAAAGATCTGTGGTTTCAGGAGGAAGGAGTTCGCACTTCTTGAGGGTTTTGAAATGGAGAGCTTTGTGAGACAGGCAGGCAATCTTTAGCTGTATTCTTGCTTCAAAAGGCAGCCAATTTAGAGATTCTAAGACTGGGGTAATGTGCGCATTTCGTTTTGTGCCCGTAGTCAGTCTGGCAGCAGCATTCAAGGCAGCCCTGAGTGGCACCAAGGTATATTTAGGGAGGCCACAGAGCGTAGCACTGCCATAGTCTAGCCTCGGCAAAACCAGCGCTTAGACCACCTGCTTGAAGTCTACTTGTGGAAGGAAAGGTTTATGATTCCCGAGTAGTCTTATCTGGTGGTTCGCTCCCTTGCAAACCTTGCTGATATGATTCTTCATATTTAAATGCTTGTCCAGGGTGATTACAAGAGATTTGGCTGAATCAATAATGTGGGGGGAGCAGTTGAAGGCAGTGAGATGGTTCATCCAGAGGTCTATCTTGGGGGTATGATTCGGAGGAGAAATGAGCAGGAATTCGGTTTTGGAAGTGTTGAGAAGGAGGTGGTTCTCAGTTAGCCAGTTTTGAGCATTCATGAGGGTAGTGTTGAGTGATATAAGATTTTCCGGGGAGGAGATTTTCAGGTAGAGTTGCGTGTCATCCGCGTACATATGGAAGAGAATGTTCATTGAATTTAGTGCATTAGCTAGTGGTTCCAGGAATAAGTTGAAGAGTATGGGAGATAAGGCGGACCCTTGTGGGACCCCCGTGGATAATGGTGTGGGCTGGGATAGAGAGTGGTTCACCTTTATTCTTTGGGATCTGTGATGGAGGAAGGACGAGAACCATTGCAACACCAGACCTGAGAGGCCCATCCTGTGCTCCAAAATAGTTAAGAGGATGTCGTGATTTACAGTGTCAAACGCAGAGGAGAGGTCAAGGAGGATTAGGAGGCACTGAGGAATTGACTTCAAGCGTGATGAGGAGGAAACCCTCCTCCCAATGGGTGCCCTCTAATTTCCCCAGAAAATCCTTGGTGTCCCGGACGTGTGACGGGAGACCTGCTAAATGTTCCCTGAGAAAACGATCCATGTATTTGGAAACATTTTCCAAGGAACTGCCCCTGGAAGACACAATGGGACAGCCTGGAGGATTAAGGGCATCCTTGTGGACTTTGGGAAGCAAATATAGTACAGGTAACTTGGGGGTGTCTTGTTTCATATAACAGTACTCCTCCCACTCCAGGACACCCCTGTCTTTCCATTCTGTAAGCATATTTCAAATGCCCACAGCGCTCTTGATGTAAGTGTCTCTTTGGACAGTAATGTAAAATCTGATGCCATTTAACTGGCAATTAGCCTCAGTGATGTATATTTCCCTTGTGAGGAGAACAATGTTGCCGCCCTGTCACGTGGCCGATAGGGACATTGTCGACATCGCTAAGTTAGCATGAGCCCACCAGCCATGATGCAGCTTTTGCTCGCATTACTACATGGCTTTGTTTTTTCAAGACTCTGTTTATGTCTTTCACATGAGAACCATCTGCTTGGTTCGTTCTCTGCCTATTCCTGGAGTTTAGTCTGAACACTGTGAGCAAAGTCGATAAACAATACCCCTTGTTATTTTGTTCTGGTCAGTCCCTAGCACCTAGACAAAAGATGCTAACACAGCTGCTACTGAAAACTCATGCTTTGATATTATGGGGATGCATGTTTAGGTAACATACACTTGCAGAGGGAGCTTTCCAGGGAGAAGAGCCATGCAGTTCCTATGATGTAGATATACCATCTAGGAACTAAGGTATGGGGACTGCTGACAAAGCCCAGAGATCTTCTATTATATATTAATAATTCATCTCGCCAAGGGGAGGGTGGTTAGGCCTTATAGTCCTTTATCCGCTGTCTTTATATGATGACATCTCCCTTTATGATATATGGCCTTGCTGCAATGCTAACTGTATTGATATTATGAATTTTGCTGCTGGTTGTGGCTCGTATACTGTGTTTTAGAGCATGATAGTTGAAATATACATTTTAAACTATATTCGTGTTGCAGTCAGTTCTTATTGTGGACAGGTACGAGAGTGTGAGCGAAAAGGTGTGTCTTGTTACCGCGATTCCTGAGAGATCCGGGAGTGTTATGTTCTGGGATTCTTCAATCCAGTGGAGGAGGGTATAGTGGATTGACGATCTTACTGAGGTAAGCCTACTGGACTGCTACCAAGCCGGGAGGAGGAGTAGCTGGGCTACGGAGGTCACACCGTGATCCCCGACCCCGGTGCAGGTCGGAGCGAGGGTGGCGCTAACACAAATATTACTGCTGAGGGTATCGCCTATCTGACAGGCAGTTGCACCTACACATTTCAGCACATTTGAGTCATACAAGATTAAAGGGGGTGGCGTGATCTAGCAGTCAACTATGTCTGCAGGCACAGTGCACTGCTCTACTTTGTGAGACATGGCAGGAAGGACCTGTCATTGGAACAGGGGGACCCGACCAGGAAGACACAAACATCTTCAATTCGAGCAATTTATTTCCATTCAGTATGGAAGAAGAGGCAGAGAGGAGAGCGGCTTCTCTTACTCTCTTTGCAAGAACTCCGGAAACAGGAGAGAGCACATTGAGGAGAACCAGTCAGAATCCAACATTGGATGACAAACTTAAAAATTGGAGAAACTAAAAAAATAAGAAACTTCAAAATGGTGGTAAGCCATATCTCTCCAGAACTACGTTGATAAAGGTATGATCCCAAGAGGATTGAGGATTTACACTATACCCTCCTATGACTCACCCAATCCTAAGATGTTGGTGGAGTGGGCAGACAACTTAGCAGCCAGCTCCAGGTGCATGATGGAGATTTTAATAAAATATGCCTGGATAGACCGTGATATTTTGTTGAAAGAGATCAAATCCATTGAGGAAGATTTGAATAAAAACATGGAGCAAGGTATCTTGAAAATAGCACTCGAGATCATGAGAGAACATCTCAAAACTCATGAGGATGATATAAAAGCTCGCAAGCAACAGAAGTGGCACAGGGACTGTGAAGATTATGAGAGCGGCAGGATCCTAACATTTAACAAGAAATTTGACTATGTGTACCTATCGCAACATATAGGCCAAGGAACACACAAAACTACAGCAGGAAGTTCAACATCAGAACAATCAACCTTCAGTGATATAGAATCAGATACCTCTGGCAGCAACACGTCTATTGGAGAGCAAAGTGGCAGACCGGTGACTTTTTTAGACGAATACCGGCTGTTACGCCGGGGCAGACAAACAACGAGAGGCACGCATCTGCCAACGACAAGGGGTCAGAAGGGTCGAGAAAGGGGAAGAGGACGAGGAGGAGCAGGAGATGAAGGAAGAGGATCCAACAAAGATGGCAAAAGCAGCAGAGGAAGGGATCGCATGGGAAACAGCAACAGAGGCTCCAAGAAAACATTGTAATGGATAAAGAAACAGTAAATAAAACCATAATCAATCTTTCCAACAGGCAGACAGCGAAAAACAAACATTGTGCCTGTGGCTGTCTTTCTGTCCATCTACTCCTTTTAACTACACCGAGACTAGAATAGATCTATACAAATTTGTGAGAAAACTCAAATTAAGAAAATGGCACAAACTCAGACCCTCAGACACTGGCAGAAACCTTGAACTGTCTGACAGGAGAGCGGAGGTGGATCTCAATATTGGTGATATTGACACTCTCTTGACCCTCCATGATCTACAGAAAAGAAATAAGCAGCTGGGGGAGAATACCAACTTTAAACCACGGTCCACATTCTACCCCACCTTACCCCATGAAAACATTGATACTTTTCATGACATTGTGACGAAAGGGCTGGTGTAATTTCGTCACAGAACTCGTTTCAGTGGCAAACCCACCCCCAATCTTACACATACACAGAGACTCACCCTCACATCTCTCTCTGCAGATAAGAACCTTATCATATGCCCAGCTGACAAGGGCGGTAACATTGTTCTCCTCACAAGGGAAATGTACATCACTGAGGCTAATCGCCAGTTACATGGCATCAGATTTTACATTACTGTCCAAATAAACACTTACACCAAGAGCGTCGTGGGCATTTAGAATATGCTTACAGAATGGAAAGACAGGGGTGTCTTGGAGTAGGAGGAGTACTGCTATATGAAACGAGACTTCCCCAAGTTACCTGTACTATATTTGCTTCCCAAAGTCCACAAGGATGCACATAATCCTGTGGGCCATCCAATTGTGTCTTCCAGGGGCAGTGCCTTGGAAAATGTTTCTAAATACGTGGATCATTTTCTCAGAGAACATGTAGCAGGTCTCCCGTCACACGACCGGGACACCAAGGACTTGCTGGGGAAATTAGAGGGCACCCAATGGGAGGAGGGTTTCCTCCTCATCACGCTTGAAGTCAATTCCCTCTATACCATCATAGATCACTCCCAGGGGATAGAAGCATGCCAACACTTTCTCCAATCACGACATGTCAGATTCAGGGATCACACCAACATGATCCTAGAAATGATACAGTACTGTCTTGAGAACAATATTTTCTCTTTGACGGTACTCTGTACAAACAGATCCTTGTGTCTGCCATGGGTTCTTGCTTCGCACCCAGTTTCGCGAATTTGTTTCTAGGATACTGGGAGGAAGAAATCTTCAAGAAGAATGAGAGACTTTCCGAGACTGAACAGGTCGTACTTTTGCTTAGTTACATCGATGACCTGTTCATCATCTGGAAGGGTACTGGAGAAGAAGCTGTGGTGTTCATTCAGAAACTTAACACCAACAATCGCAATATCAACCTCACCAGCACCATAAGCAAAACGACTGTCGATTACCTAGAAGTGAGGATTGAAATCAAGTAGAACACCATTAATACTAGACTCTTCAGGAAGGAAAGAGCAGGCAACAGTATCCTGCATGCCTTGAGCAGCCATCCTGAAAATCTCAAATGGAGTATTCACTTCGAGAAATTACTGAGAGCCAAACACAATTGCAACTCCAAGGAGGCTTACCTCTTGGAAGAGGCCGCCATAATTGGAAGATTCAGAGAAAGGGGCTACCCCCTATGGGTCTTAAATAGGGCCAAGGAGAGAGCCAATCATATCAAAAGAAGTGAAACCCTCCTCAACACTGACAAAACCCTAGACAAGAACAGTGAAGATAACACCAGAATCATCCTCACACACAATGAGAATTCCAGGGAGATACAAATGATTCTAGTTGAGAGCTGGAATATCCTCACCAGCGACAATGTCATAGGTAGTTCTGTCAGGGACAGACCCAACATCACATACAGACGAGGACACAATATGAGGGACCTGTTAGTCCACAGTGACATTTCCACACAGGTCACCAATAGAGAATACAATTTACAAGGCTTCTTCCCATGTGGCAACTGCAAGGCTTGCAAAAACAGCTTCATGCTGAAGGAGTTCACTGTTGGCAAAACCACGAAACATATTTTCCAGGTTCCTCACATGCAGCACGACATTCGTGATATATGCCATTGAATGCCCCTGCAAATTGTGGTACATAGTGAGCACGACGCTGATGGCCAAGAAAAGAATATCAGAACATATGGGGGCCATCACCAAAAAGGACCCTAACTATCCGGTCGCCTGCCATTTCCAAGACAGACATTTCTCCAACACTTCCCTCCTGTCCTACTTTGCCATAGAACAAGTTATGAACAACACCAGAGGGGGTGACAGGGTCCTTAAACTCAGAAAGAAGGAGTCAAAGTACATCATTGATATCCAAACCAAGAGCCCAGGATGTTTGAATCTGGATGAGGAATTGGGTATGCATTTGAAAGAAGAGTAATTGTCTGCTATTTCCTGTATTTCCAGTACCCTTTTTCTCTCTCCTTCCCCAACCCCACCCCCTCCCCTTCCTTTTCCCCTTCCCTTCCCCCTTCCTCTTCTCCCCACCCCTCTCCTCCTTTTTCCCCTCATCTAACGAGTTCTCTCCACCCCTCCAGATCTGATGCATTCTAGATATATTTTACATTTATGGTATATTTATGTTTCATGTCATGATGTGTGCACTGATTCTTTTCTCTGTTTCTCTTCGCTCCACAGGAGGAAAAGAAGGGACCCACTCACTCCTGAGAAACACAAGTCACGGGTTCCCTTCCCTTTTCTTCAAAGACACCGATGGAACATTTTGCCTCAGATAAGATTCACATCATTCATTTCTTGCACTTATTATGTTTTTGTTTTCGACTTAAGGACGAGACGTGGTTGCAACCACTTGGACAACATTGTAGAGCATCCAGGGGTAGGAATTTCCCCATACTTTTGTCCCCCATGGCCACTTGGCTGACTCATTGCCTGTGTGTGGGAGGTTGTAGTATCACATTTGGCACTTGCCTTCAAGCACCCTCGAGAGCTGGGAGCCAGTTGTTACTCTGACACTAGGTCATCACCAGCATCGTCTCTGACCAGCTGCATCTCCACCTTTACACACATCATGACTGTCCAGGCTCACTCTGACAATATGTCATCACCTAGGACTATGCTACACAGCATTTTTCACCATGGCTGCTTCTGCGCTATATTCATGGTGATACACATTTTTATTTACATGTTTGAGCATTCACGTGGTATTCTTTACTGAATATACAGTGTTTGTATTTCCGATTGGTATGCCCCAGCAATTTGTTGGTAGTCACAAGACATGTGGCATCGTTGTTAACATTGCCTCACTGCTCTACTACTGTGATTTTTGGTCGAAATGTACTGCTTTTATTGTGGCAACGCCTTTTTGTAACTGTGACATGGTATACATTCCAAAATGGCTGAAACAGTTGCCCTTTGCATTGTCTCATGTGCATTAACAGTACTTTGTTTATTTAATTTCACGGAGTCATTAGGGCTCCGTACACTGGATTATGTTGTATGTGATCAAGGCTGCCAGACAGCAGAAACGCGTCATTGGAAATAAACGGATTGTTTAAACCCCTGCCTGGTACTGAGAGTGCGTTGTGTACAGTAATTAACTTTGTTCTACATGAAATTGCTGGTTTACTCCGCCGGAGTGCGCACTACTTCCCGACGGGTCTGCTGGTTTCAGAAGGAGTGCGACTTTGTTGGGATATATATATATATATATATATATATATATATATATATATATATATATATATATATTATCTACTGGCGGTCGCCAGTAGATAGTTATAGTTACAACCTATTATCCATAGGAAATCCGCGACATTCTATTTGAAATAACTCTCTTGCCGGTTGACGTATCTTCGCAAAATTTTCAAACTTTGTGGGGCGCTCCGGTCCGCTCCTACCCTGAAAGTCTCGGGGATTCGTCAAGCGGGGGCCGAGAAAAAGGGGGGTCCCAAAACGCGTTTTCCCCATGCAATTTTCCATAGGAAACTTTAGACACGGCTACAGCCTGAACTGCTGAACGGAATTACACCAAATTTGGCAAAGAGGTAGTTCTTGGTTCAGAAAGAACCCTTTTGTTAAATGGTGTAAATCCGTTCAGTAGTTGCTGAGAAAATCAAAAGTAAAAGTACATATATATCTATGGCCGCGTCGGATTCGCGCACCCTCCCGATCACGAGCTGCATGCTAATTGGCTGTCAACACTCCAAATCAGGAAGTGTTGGCAGTTATTTTGTCCCTCGGTAGAACCGAGGGACAGAAACAAGTGCGCAAAGCGCACAAAGGGGGCAGGGTAGAAACACCCTGACCCCTAGGTCTGCTCAGGGGGTCCCACAAGGACCCCCTGGGCAAAATGTTTTTTTTTAAATCGGCAGGATGCGCTCACGGTGCGCGAATCCTGCCGAAAAAAATCGAAGCGCGGTCTCCCGCGCTTCGATGTTATTGGCCCCTGGGTGGGCCAAGTCCCGGGGGCATGCTGGGGGGTTAATTTATGTGTGGGGGCCTCTAAGGGCCCCCAAGCCCCGGGGACCACCACCCCACGGGGCTTTATGTAGAATGGTGCGGGAGGGCTCTGAGCCTCCCGCAGCCCCCGGGACCGCCACCTCCCGGGGCTTCTTTTTATTTTTGAAAAACCTGTGTGGGGGCTCCAGCCTCCACACGCCCGGGACCACCACCTCCCCGGGGCACTAAGAAAATTACAATGGGGGTCCGTTTTGGACGCCAAGCCCCGGGACCACCACCTCCCGGGGCTTTCAAAATGTAAGGAGGGGGCCGCGTGGCCCCCTCCTGGAGCCTGTGGTGGCCCTGGGGACCGCCACCCCCAGGGCCGGCTCCTGCAGTGTCCCGGGGTGCCTACCCTCGGGACACTGCTGTTTGCAATGACAGGACGCTCCTGTCATTGCAAACTGCTTTGGATATTGGAAGAGAGAGCAGGAAACCTGCTCTCTCTTCCAATATCCAAGCTGATTGCTTTTCCACATGGGGAGCAGCATGTTAGCTGCTCCCCATGTGTAAAGCAATGCCGGCTCCCGTAGGACACGGGGAGCCGGCGGGACTGTGGGGGTTTGGGGACCCCCACAGTCCCCAACAAGAGGCCAGGCCCCGGGGATGGGGTCCCCGGGCCATAAGTGGCCACGGAGGGGGCCACGCAGCCCCCTCCCCAAAGGTAAAAAAAGTAAAAAAAAAAAAGTGCAAGGCCGGCCCCGGGGATGGGGTCCCCGGGGCCTTAAATGGCCACGCAGCCCCCTCCAAATAAAAAAAAAGAGGCCATGCCCCGGGGGATGGGGTCCCCGGGCCAATACAGGCCCAGGGAAGGGGGCCACGCGGCCCCCTTCCTGTTTTTTTTTTTTATTTTAATTTTAGTGGTAGGGTAAGGCCCTGGGGGATGGGGTCCCCAGGGCCTAAAAATAGGAAAAAGGAAGGGGGCCACACAGCCCCCTTCAGGGAAAAAAAAAAACGATCGGGCCCGCAGGCCCCGCCCCTTCCTTCACCACTCTGCAAACGCGCCCTGGCGCGTTTGCAGAGGGGAACAAATTCCCCTTGAATACTGGAGGTCCCTGAGCCAACTAGCCCACCAGGAACCTCCAGTATGCGTCAGGGGCTGCCTTGCAGAGAGGTGTACAGAGGCCACGCCCTTTTACACCTCTCTGCAACGCAGCTCTGTGGCGCTTTGGAGGTATATGGTGGGCTAGTTGCACCCCAGGGAACCTCAGGATTCAAGGGAGTTAATCCTCGACTTAAAACGCGCCTCGGGGCGCGTTTGCACAGTGGTGAAGGGAGGGGCGGGGCTTCAGGTGACATGTGTGCAAACAGGCCCCGTGGCGCGTTTTAAGATGGGGAATTAAATCCCCTTCAATCCTGAGGGTCCCTGGGGCCAACTAGCCCAACAGGTACGTCCAGAAAGCGCCACAGAGCTGCGTTGCAGAGAGGTGTAAAAGGGGTGTGGCCTCTGTACATGTCTCTGCAACGCAGCCCCCTGGCGCATACTGGAGGTTCCTGGTGGGCTAGTTGGCCCGTAGGGACCCTCATGATTCAAGGGGACTTAATCCCCCAACTTAAAACGCGCCACGGGGCGCGTTTGCACAGATGTCACCTCAGGCCCCGCCCTCCCTTCACCATTGTGCAAGTATTCCTCTAAAATCAGCCGAAATACGAATTCTGATTTACTCACCTGTTATCAGGAGAGACCTCAGTGCTGCATCTTTCAGCCCAGTACTAATCCTGAAAAGTAATTTTAACCGTACTTACCAGTAACTTGAATTTCCTTCCATAGGCTAACATTGACTGGTTTCACTTGGAAATTCTTCTAAGTGTGGAGTTTTGGAACTTTAAAATATTCCTCTAAAATCAGCCGAAATACGCATTCCGATTTACTCACCTGTTATCAGGAGAGACCTCAGTGCTGTATCTTTCAGCCCAGTACTGGTCCTGAAAAGTAATTTTAACCGTATTTACCAGTAACTTGAATTTCCTTCCATAGGCTAACATTGACTGGTTTCACTTGGAAATTCTTCTAAGTGTGGAGTTTTGGAACTTTAAAATATTCCTCTAAAATCAGCCGAAATACGAATTCCGATTTACTCACCTGTTATCAGGAGAGACCTCAGTGCTGTATCTTTCAGCCCAGTACTGGTCCTGAAAAGTAATTTTAACCATACTTACCAGTAACTTGAATTTCCTTCCATAGGATATAATTGCCTGCTTTTTGCTGAAAAAGTTTCTAAGTGTTGATTTTTGAAACATACAAATATTCCTCTAAAATCAGCCGAAATACGAATTTCGATTTACTCACCTGTTATCAGGAGAGACCTCAGTGCTGTATCTTTCAGCCCAGTACTGGTCCTGAAAAGTAATTTTAACCGTACTTACCAGTAACTTGAATTTCCTTCCATAGGCTAACATTGACTGGTTTCACTTGTAAATTCTTCTAAGTGTGGAGTTTTGGAACTTTAAAATATTCCTCTAAAATCAGCCGAAATACGAATTCCGATTTACTCACCTGTTATCAGGAGAGACCTCAGTGCTGCATCTTTCAGCCCAGTACTGGTCCTGAAAAGTAATTTTAACCGTACTTACCAGTAACTTATATTTTCTTCCATAGGAATCCATTGTCTGGTTTTCAGCAGAAAAGTTTCAGTGTCGATTTTCACAAACTACAAATATTCCTTAAAAATCGCCTGTATGACTTAAACGCATTCTTTCAACTGTTTACAGGAGATGCACCAGTGCTGGATCCAGGATCCAACACTGAGTAAGAAAAAGTAACGATAACAGTTTTTACCTGCTAAGTGAATTTCCTTCCATAGGATAACATTGGTGATTCTATGAGAAAAAGTTTCTAAGTGTCAACTTTTAAAATACAATAATATTCCTTAAAAATCACGACTGTAACCAAAACGCTTTTACTCAACTGTTTACAGGAGATGTACCAGGACTGAATCTAGGATCCAGTCCTGTGGTTAGAAAAGTAATCCATAAAGTAACTAATTGCATTTAACTAGAAATTCACATTGAGCTGAATGTTGCATTGTGTTTGAAAATGTGGTGCCCATTGCAACAACTGTAACTACTGTACTTAAAAGTCTATTGCCTATGTGCAAAGTATTTAAACTAAAGTAATTCATTCTGAGAAAGTATTTTTTGTAATGTAATGTATAATGTAATTACAATGTAATTTAAAAATAAAATATGTAAAAAAAAATCTAAAAATGTAATAAATCAGTATGAAAAAAATTAATATAACAATTAATACATTTAAAAATTGTCATTTACAAAACCTTTGAAATTCACTAAAAAAACGTAGGTTTCAGACATGTTATAGTTAGGAATTAGCATTTAAAAAACCTTTGAAATTCACTGAAAAAACCATAGGTTTCAGATAAGTTATAGTTAGAAATTAGCATTTAAAAACCTTTGAAATTCACTGAAAAAACCATAGGTTTTAGGGACAGTTATAGTTAGTTGGACATTGCACTCGTACAAAACCCGTGAAATTCCCCGTTATAGTTAGTTCAGCTAACTATAACTCGCGCCCCGCAATGCACTGCTGATGACGTCACATATTACATCACTCATGACATGGTCAGTGACATCACTGATGACATCACTGATGACATCTCAAATGACATCACTGATGACATCATCCACGTGATAATCTGATGCACCTCCTCACACCCTAATATAACCTTTGATACACCCAATCTAAATTACAGACTGCCATTCGCAAAACCATAGACACTCCAACACCAATAACTACATACCCACTCACTGATTCTTAGGTCTACACACACACATCCACTCACTCACCCGTACAGTCACTCATACTTATGGTCACTCAGTACAGGACAATCATATGCACTCTTACTCCTATATAGACACTCAAACACCGCCACTCATCCATAGTGGAGAGGTGTGGTGCAGCGGCCAGGGCAGCTGACTTCGGAGCACAGGGTTCACGGTTCGATCCCCGGCTCCGGCGGCAGCTCAGCTCAGCACCATGTGACTCTGGGCAATAGCTCACTTAATTTCCACGACGGCCCCCAGCGCCTTGAGACCCGTAAGGGTGAGTAGTTTGCGCTTTACAAATACGGATTTACATAGAGGTACTCACACACCTAGTCAGTCATGCAAATAATTAAACACACTGCCATTTACTCACCTATACAGTTATACACACACCAGCTCACTTAATCATACAAATACTAGCACATTGTTACGCTCTTATACAATCACTGATACAAGCACACACTCATCCACACAGCCACTATCACAATCACTCACTCTCGCTTATAGCTATTTATATACTCCAATACACATATATACTGCCTTTCACATATGTAGTTACTCACACATGTACCACTGGGACATACATTCACTCACTAACACACTCTTACACACACTTACCCACCCATACAGTCTATCACAGATGCACTCTTGAAACCATCCACCCAGTGAATTACCCACTCACACATCTATGCACAGTCGCACACACCCCATCCACACAAACACTCAGGCACCCATACAGATACTCAGACAACAAATCAATAACTCTTATAGACACTCATGTAGCTATTCACAAACCCATGCAGCCACTTACACAGCAACAGACAGATACAGACATTAACCCAGTTTAGTCACTAACCCATGCATTCAGTAAGATACGTTTAATCACTCACTTATAGAATTAGTCACGCACCTACTAAATCATCCATACACACACTTATACACCCACTCATTCTTCAATACGCCTTTCCCTATATATATTAAAAATATTTAAACTTTACAGAAACACACAGTCACTGGATGATGTCATCAGTGATGTCATTTGAGATGTCATCAGTGATGTCATCAGTGATGTCACTGACCATGTCATGAGTGATGTAATATGTGACGTCATCAGCAGTGCATTGCGGGGGCGCGAGTTATAGTTAGCTGAACTAACTATAACGGGGGAATTTCACGGGTTTTGTACGAGTGCAATGTCCAACTAACTATAACTGTCCCTAAAACCTATGGTTTTTTCAGTGAATATATATATATATCTATATGTATACGTATATATATATTCACTGAAAAAACCATAGGTTTCAGATATGTTATAGTTAGAAATTAGCATTTAAAAAACCTTTGATATTCACTGAAAAAACCATAGGTTTTAGGGACAGTTATAGTTAGTTGGACATTTTACTCGTTCAACACCCGTGAAATTCCCCGTTATAGTTAGTTCAGCTAACTATAACTCGCGCCCGCAATGCACTGCTGATGACGTCACATATTACATCACTCATGACATGGTCAGTGACATCACTGATGACATCACTCATGACATCTCAAATGACATCACTGATGACATCATCCAGTGACTGTGTGTTTCTGTAAAGTTTAAATATTTTTAATATATATAGGAAAAGACGTATTGAAGAATGAGTGGGTGTGTAAGTGTCTGTATGGATGATTTAGTAGGTGCGTGACTGACTCTATAAGTGAGTGATTTAACGTATCTTACTGAATGCATGGGTTAGTGACTAAACTGGGTGAATGTCTGTATCCGTCTGTCTGTTGCTGTGTAAGTGGCTGCATGGGTTTGTGAATAGCTACATGAGTGTCTATAAGAGTTATTGATTTGTTGTCTGAGTATCTGTATGGGTGCCTGAGTGTTTGTGTGGATGGGGTGTGTGCGACTGTGCATAGATGTGTGAGTGGGTGATTCACTGGGTGGATGGTTTCAAGAGTGCATCTGTGATAGACTGTATGGGTGGGTAAGTGTGTGTAAGAGTGTGTTAGTGAGTGAATGTATGTCCCAGTGGTACATGTGTGAGTAACTACATATGTGAAAGGCAGTATATATGTGTGTTGGAGTATATAAATAGCTATAGCTTAGAGTGAGTGATTGTGATAGTGGCTGTATGGATGAGTGTGTGCTTGTATCAGTGATTATATAAGAGCGTAACAATGTGCTAGTATTTGTATGATTAAGTGAGCTGGTGTGTGTATAACTGTATAGGTGAGTAAATGGCAGTGTGTTTAATTATTTGCATGACTGACTAGGTGTGTGAGTACCTCTATGGATGAGTGGCGGTGTTTGAGTGTCTATATAGGAGTAAGAGTGCATATGATAGTCCTGTACTGAGTGACCATAAGTATGAGTGACTGTACGGGTGAGTGAGTGGATGTGTGTGTGTAGACCTAAGAATCAGTGAGTGGGTATGTAGTTATTGGTGTTGGAGTGTCTATGGTTTTGCGAATGGCAGTCTGTAATTTAGATTGGGTGTTTCAAAGGTTATATTAGGGTGTGAAGAGCTGCATCAGATTATCACGTGGATGATGTCATCAGTGATGTCATTTGAGATGTCATCAGTGATGTCATCAGTGATGTCACTGACCATGTCATGAGTGATGTAATATGTGACGTCATCAGCAGTGCATTGCGGGCGCGAGTTATAGTTAGCTGAACTAACTATAACGGGGAATTTCATGGGTTTTGTACGAGTAAAATGTCCAACTAACTATAACTGTCCCTAAAACCTATGGTTTTTTCAGTGAATTTCAAAGGTTTTTTAAATGCTAATTTCTAACTATAACATATCTGAAACCTATGGTTTTTTCAGTGAATTTCAAAGGTTTTTAAATCCTAATTCCTAACTATAACATGTCTGAAAACCTACGGTTTTTTCAGTGAATTTCAAAGGTTTTGTAAATGACAATTTTTAAATGTATTAATTGTTATATTAATTTTTTTCATACTGATTTACTACATTTTTAGAAACAATTTTTTTACATATTTTATTTTTTAAATTACATTGTAATTACATTATACATTACATTACAAAAATACTTTCTCAGAAAGAATTACTTTAGTTTAAATACTTTGCACATAGGCAATAGACTTTTAAGTACAGTAGTTACAGTTGTTGCAATGGGCAACACATTTTCAAACACAATGCAACATTCAGCTCAATGTGAATTTCTAGTTAAATGCAATTAGTTACTTTATGGATTACTTTTCTAACCACAGGACTGGATCCTAGATTGAGTTGAGTAAAAGCGTTTTGGTTACAGTCGTGATTTTTAAGGAATATTATTGTATTTTAAAAGTTGACACTTAGAAACTTTTTCTCATAGAATCACCAATGTTATCCTATGGAAGGAAATTCACTTAGCAGGTAAAAACTGTTATCGTTACTTTTTCTTACTCAGTGTTGGATCCTGGATCCAGCACTGGTGCATCTCCTGTAAACAGTTGAAAGAATGCGTTTAAGTCATACAGGCGATTTTTAAGGAATATTTGTAGTTTGTGAAAATCGACACTTTGAAACTTTTCTGCTGAAAACCAGACAATGGATTCCTATGGAAGAAAATATAAGTTACTGGTAAGTACGGTTAAAATTACTTTTCAGGGTCAGTGCTGGGCTAAAAGATGCAGCACTGGGTTCTCTCCTGATAACAGGTGAGTAAATTGGAATTCGTACTTTGGTTGATTTTAGAGGAATATTATAAAGTTCCAAAACTCCACACTTAGAAGAATTTCCAAGTGAAACCAGTCAATGTTAGCCTATGAAGGAAATTCAAGTTACCGGTAAGTACGGTTAAAATTACTTTTCAGGACCAGTACTGGGCTGAAAGATGCAGCACTGAGGTCTCTCCTGATAACAGGTGAGTAAATCAGAATTCGGATTTCGGCTGATTTTAGAGGAATATTTGTATGTTTCAAAATCAACACTTAGAAACTTTTTCAGTAAAAAGCAGGCAATGATATCCTATGGAAGGAAATTCAAGTTACTGGTAAGTACGGTTAAAAGTACTTTTGAGGATCAGTACTGGGCTGAAAGATGCAGCACTGAGGTCTCTCCTGATAACAGGTGAGTAAATCGGAATTCGTATTTCGGCTGATTTTAGAGGAATATTTTAAAGTTCCAAACTCCACACTTAGAAGAATTTCCAAGTGAAACCAGTCAATGTTAGCCTATGAAGGAAATTCAAGTTACCGGTAAGTACGGATAAAATTACTTTTCAGGACCAGTACTGGGCTGAAAGATGCAGCACTGAGGTCTCTCCTGATAACAGGTGAGTAAATCAGAATTCGGATTTCGGCTGATTTTAGAGGAATATTTGTATGTTTCAAAAATCAACACTTAGAAACTTTTTCAGCAAAAAGCAGGCAATGATATCCTATGGAAGGAAATTCAAGTTACTGGTAAGTACGGTTAAAATTACTTTTGAGGATCAGTACTGGGCTGAAAGATGCAGCACTGAGGTCTCTCCTGATAACAGGTGAGTAAATCGGAATTCGTATTTCGACTGATTTTAGAGGAATATTTTAAAGTTCCAAAACTCCACACTAAGAAGAATTTCCAAGTGAAACCAGTCAATGTTAGCCTATGGAAGGAAATTCAAGTTACTGGTAAGTACGGTTAAAATTACTTTTCAGGACCAGTACTGGGCTGAAAGATACAGCACTGAGGTCTCTCCTTATAACAGGTGAGTAAATCGGAATTCCTATTTCGGCTGATTTTAGAGGAATATTTGTATGTTTCAAAAATCAACACTTAGAAACTTTTTCAGCAAAAAGCAGGCAATGATATCCTATGGAAGGAAATTCAAGTTACTGGTAAGTACGGTTAAAATTACTTTTGAGGATCAGTACTGGGCTGAAAGATACAGCACTGAGGTCTCTCCTGATAACAGGTGAGTAAATCGGAATTCGTATTTCGGCTGATTTTAGAGGAATATTTTAAAGTTCCAAAACTCCACACTTAGAAGAATTTCCAAGTGAAACCAGTCAATGTTAGCCTATGAAGGAAATTCAAGTTACCGGTAAGTACGGTTAAAATTACTTTTCAGGACCAGTACTGGGCTGAAAGATGCAGCACTGAGGTCTCTCCTGATAACAGGTGAGTAAATCGGAATTCGTAGTAAGGCAGATTTTAGAGGAATATTTGCACAATGGTGAAGGGAGGGGCGGGGCCTGAGGTGACATCTGTGCAAACGCGCCCGTGGCGCGTTTTAAGTTGGGGGATTAAGTCCCTTGAATCATGAGGTTTCCTAGGGGCCAACTAGCCCACCATGAACCTCCAGTATGCGCCAGGGGCTGCGTTGCAGAGACGTGTAGAGAGGCCACACCCCTTTACACCTCTCTGCAACGCAGCTCTGTGGCGCTTTCTGGATGTACCTGTTGGGCTAGTTGGCCCTCAGGGACCCTCAGGATTGAAGGGGATTTAATCCCCATCTTAAAACGCGCCACGGGGCCTGTTTGCACACATGTCACATGAAGCCCCGCCCCTCCCTTCACCACTGTGCAAACACGCCCTGTGGCGCGTTTTAAGTTGGGGGATTAAGTCCCCTTGAATCCTGAGGGTCCCTGGAGTCCAACTAGTCCACCATATACCTCCAAAAAGCGCCACAGAGCTGCGTTGCAGAGAGGTGTAAAAAGGGGCGTGGCCTATGTACCCGTCTCTGCAAGGCAGCCCCTGGCGCATACTGGAGGTTCCTGGTGGGCTAGTTGGCCCCCAGGGACCCCCAGTATTCAAGGGGAATTCGTTCCTCCTCTGCAAACGCGCCAGGGGCGCGTTTGCAGAGTACTGCAGGGAGGGCGGCGGCCTCCGGCACGATGCCGGTCGTTTTTTTTTTTAAACGGGAAGGGGGCCGCGTGGCCCCCTTCCCTGGGCCTGTATTGGCCCTGGGGACCCCATCCCCCAGGGCATGGCCTCGATTTTTTATTTTTTTCTTTGGAGGGGGCTGCGTGGCCCCCTCCTCAGGCCATTTAAGGCCCCGGGGACCCCATCCCCGGGGCCGGCCTTTCCTTATTTAAAAAAAAAAAAATTGAACTTTGGTGAGGGGGCTGCGTGGCCCCCTCCCGGGCCACTTATGGCCCCGGGACCCCATCCCCGGGGCCTGGCCTCACATTGGAGACTGTGGGGGGTCCCCAATCCCCCCACAGTTCCAGCCGGCTCTCGCCTCCTGCGGAAGCCGGCATTGCTTTTCCACATGGGGAGCAGCTAACATGCTGCTCCCCATGTGGAAAAGCATGGTTTGCATTTTGAAAGAGAGAGCAGGTTTCCTGCTCTCTCTTTCAAAATGCAAACCAAGTTTGCTATGACAGGACGGGAGCCGCGAGGCTCCCGTCCTGTCATAGCAAACAGCAGTGTCCCGGGGGTAGGCACCCCGGGACACTGCAGGAGCCGGCCCTGGGGGGTGGTGGTCCCCAGGGCCATCAAGGGCTCCAGGAGGGGGCCGCGCGGCCCCCTCCCATTCAGTGCACAGCCACGGGGAGGTGGTGGTCCCCGGTGCTTGGGGGTCCGTAACGGACCCCCATATTTAAATGTTTAGTGCCCCGGGAGGTGGCGGTCCTCGGGGCATGTGGGGGCTGGAGCCCCCACACAGGTTTTAAAAAAAAAAGCCCCTGAGAGGTGGCGGTCCCGGGGCTGCGGGAGGGCTCAGAGCCCTCCCGCCATCATTTCTAAATAAAGCCCCGGGGGTGGCGGTCCCCGGGGCTTGGGGGCCTCAGAGGCCCCCCTACATAAATTAAAACCCCCACCATGCCCCCGGGACTTGGGCCACCCGGGGGCCAATGAACATCGAAGCGCGGGAGACCGCGCTTCGATTTTTTCTGGCAGGATCCGCGCTCCTGAGCGCATCCTGCCGATTTTTAAAAAAAATAAAAAAAAATTTTGCCCAGGGGGTCAGGGTGTTTCTACCCTGCCCCCTTTGTGCGTTTTGCGCACTTGTTTATGTCCCTCGGTTCTACCGAGGGACAAAATGGCTGCCAACACTTCCTGATTTGGAGTGTTGACAGCCAATTAGCATGCAGCTCGTGATCGGGAGGGTGCGCGAATCCGACGCGGCCATAGATATATATGTACTTTTACTTTTGATTTTCTCAGCAACTACTGAACGGATTTACACCATTTAACAAAAGGGTTCTTTCTGAATCAAGAACTACCTCTTTGCCAAATTTGGTGTAATTCCGTTCAGCAGTTCGGGCTGTAGCCGTGTCTAAAGTTTCCTATGGAAAAATGAATGGGGAAAACGCGTTTTGGGACCCCCTTTTTCTAGGCCCCGCTTGACGAATCACCCCGAGACTTTCAGGGTAGGAGCGGACCGGAGCGCCCCACAAAGTTTGAAAATTTTGCGAAGATACGTCAACCGGCAAGAGAGTTATTTCAAATAGAATGTCGCGGATTTCCTATGGAAAATAGGTTCTAACTATAACTATCTACTGGCGACCGCCAGTAGATAATGTTTATTTCAGCCGTTATAGTTAGCTGAGCTAACTATAACTCACGCCCCACCAATGCACTGCTGATGATGTCACATATCACATATTACATCACCCATGACATGGTCAGTGACATCCCTGATGACATCACGGATGACATCTCCAATGACATCACTGATTACATCACTGATGACATCATCCAGTGACTGAGTGTTTATAAAAAGTTTAAGAATGTTATATATATATATGTGAGCAGCTTCTTTTGCCAAGGTATTGGCATGGCCCAGGCACGCCCCACAAATCAAGCCAAGCAAGGACAGCTGCGATGCAGATGGTGATTTCACGATGGGTCGGGTGCATTGGTTTCCGTACCCCTGCCTGGCGGACGCTTGAATTTGGAGGCTGGAGCGTTGAGGGGACTCGAGGGAGCTCTGAGACAGTGTACCAACCCGGACTTAGTTATTTGGCCACACCATGTTTTATCCTTCACGTTGCACAATCCACATGGATTTTAAAATCAAATCCCCACGTAGCACTTACCAGTAATGAAGAATTCTGGGACTGGTAGTTCCGATGTATAGCCAGTCGATGCACGATCACATGGTTGGGGGCGGAGCAACATTTCCATAATTAGGAAAAGTGCGGGACACATTTAAACAGGAGTGGCAGAGAATTCCGGGAGGAGCGGCATCTGACGAAGGCCGCCAAGGCCGAAATGCATTATGCCCGTGCAGTCCATTAAAGAGCTTCCATCCTGTCCCTTCGTGTGGCCTTTGCTTCTGCAGTTTGGAGGAGTTCTTTTTGATATATATATATATATATATATATATATATATATATATATATATATATATATATATATATATATATATATATATATATATATATATATATATATATATATGCCAAGGTGTATTGAAGAATGAATGGGTGTATGAGTGTCTGAATGGATGATTTAGTGAGTACATGACTGACTGTATAAGTGAGTGATTAAACGTGTCTTAGTGAATGCATGGGTGATTGATTAATCTGTGTGAATGTCTGTATCAGTCTGTCAGTTGGTGTGTAAGTGGCTGCTTGGGTTGCTGAGTAGCTACATGAGTATCTATATGGGTTAATGATTGGGTGTCTGAGTACCTGTATGGGTGCCTGAGTGTCTATGTGGGTCGGTGAGGGGGGTGTGACTCCCTGCATGGATGTGTGAGTGGGTGATTCAATGGGTGTATGGGTTTATGAGAGCATCTGCAAGGGGCTGTATGGGTGAGTGAGTGTGCGTATGGCTGTGTTTGTGAGTGAATGGATGTCTCAGTGGTATATATGGAAGTAATTACATATGTGAGTGTTGGCATATATAGGTGACTATTTGTGAGAGTGAGTGATTGTGAGTGTGGCTGAATGGATAAGTGTGTGCTTGTGTCAGTGATTGTAGAAGAGAGTAAGTATGTGTTAGTATCTGTATGAATAAGTGAGGTGGTGTGTGTATATCTGTATAGGTGAGTAAATGGTAGTGAGATTGATTCATTGGGTGACTGACTAGGTGTGTGAGTAACTCTATGGGTGAGTGGCAGTATGTGAGTGTCTGTATGGGTGTATGAGTATATATATCAGTGGCTGTATTGATGAGTGACTGCGTTTATGAGTGACTGTATGGGTGAGTGAGTGGTTGTGTGTTTAGACATATGAATCAGTGAGTGGGTATGCACTAACTGGTATTGGTGTGTCTATGGTTTTGAGAATGGTAGTCTGTATTTTAGAGTGGGTGTATGAAAGGTTATATTAGGGTGTAAGAGGTACATCAGATATTAAGTGGATGATGTCATCAGTGATGTCATCTGTGATGCCATTTGAGATGTCATCAGTGATGTCATAAGTGATGTCACTGACTATGTCATGAGTTATGTAATATGTGACGTCATCAGCAGTGCATTGCAGGGGCACGAGTTATAGTTAGCTCAGCTAACTATAACAGCTGAATTTCTCTGGTTTTGTACGAGTGAAATGTCAGCCTTACTATAACGTCCCTGAAACCTGTGTTTTTTTCAGTGAATTTCTAAGGTTTTTTAAATACTAATTTCGAATATAACGTCCCTCAAACCTGTGTTTTTTCAGTGAATTTCCATGGTTTTTTAAATGCTAATTTCTAACTATGCCTACATAGGTAGGGATTGTGCAGAAAGAGGAAGAAAGGCACAGAAAGAAGCAATAGAAGTGCAGAAAGAGGCAAAAGAGGTGCAGAAAGGGGAAGAAAGGTGCAGAAAGAAGCAAGAGAAATGCAGAAAGAGGCAAGAGAAGAGCAGAAAGATGAAGAAAGGTACAGAAAAAAGCAAGAGAAGTGAAGAAACATGCAATAAAGGTGCAGAAAGAGGCCTACTTCAACTCTATGGTTCCGCAGACTCATACAAAGTAGCTTAATCACTAATCCTTCTCCCAAGATGTCTTAAACCTCACTTTTCTCTTGAAGGTTCACTATTCATCGACTGCTCAGAATGTTAGGCCTACCAAATGTAAAACATAAATCCTAACCATATCACTGTTGTAAGTCTCACCAACTTTGTGAAGGTATGCATGCGTGTGTCTGTGATTTTACCTAGTGATATGTTACCTAAAAATAAATATACAAATACTTTAATACCTGCATTTCAAACATCATACTCTGTAAATCTGTGTACAAGAAGGTGTATGTATTTCTTTCTGCTCATAATAAATGGCACATGGGTATTCAATAGTATATTTGAGGGGCTCTATAACACCTATATACGTAAGACATGTCTGCCTGTGCAACCGAATGACAGAGCCGAACTGAGAAGATTTGAATACCTATAGGAGAAGCTACCCGCTTTTTAAGCTACCATCTTCAGATGCATAACACATGTGAGAATACATGTGCAAGTAGACATATACCTCACTCACGAGAGCATGCAGACCTTTAAACTTGACAGCTTGCACTTCCCGTTTGAGCACAGAAAGAGGCAAGAGAAGTGCAAAAAAAAATAAGAGGTGCACAAAGAGTAAGAAATGTGCAGAAAGAAGCAAGAGAAGCACAGCAAGGTGCAATAGAAGTGCAGAAAGAGAAAGTAAGATGCAGAAAGAAAAAAGAGAGGTGCGGAAAGAAGCAAGAGAGGTGCAGAAAGAGGCAGAAGAAGTACCGAAAGAGGCAAGAGAGGTGCAGAAAGTAGCAAGAGAAGTGCATAAAGAAGCAGGTGAAGTGCAGAAAGAGGCAAGAGAATTGCAGAAAGAAGCTAGAGAACTACAGAAAGAGGCAAGAGAAGTGCAGAAAGAGGTAAGAGATGGACAGCAAGAGGCAAGAGAAGTGCAGAAAGGAACAAGAGAAGTGCAGAAAGAGGCAAGAGAGGTGCAGAAAGAAGAGTGTGAGGTGCAGAAAGAGGCAAGACGTGCAGAAAGAAGAGAGTGAGGTGCAGAAAGAGGCAAGAGAAGTGCAGAAAGAGGAAAATGAGGTACAGAAAGAGGCAAGTGAGGTACAGAAAGAGGCAAGAGAACTGCAGAAAGAGGCAAGAGAGGTGCAGAAAGAAGCAAGAGAGGTGCAGAAAGAAGCAAGTGAGGTGCAGAAAGAGGCAAGACGTGTAGAAAGAAGAGAGTGAGGTGCATAAAGAGGCAAGTGAAGTGCAGAAAGAAGCAAGTGAGGTGCAGAAACAGGCAAGAGAGGTACAGAAGGTGGTAGGACAGGTGCAGAAAGGATAGAGTGAGGTACAGAAAGAGGCAAGAGAGGTGCAGAAAGAGGTAAGTGAGGTGCAGAAAGAGGCAAGTTAGGTGCAGAAAGAAGCAAGAGAGGTTCAGAAAGAGGCAAGAGTAGTGCAGAAAGAAGATACTGAGGCCCAGAAAGAGGCAAGTGAGGTGCAGCAAGAAGCAAGAGAGGTACAGAAAGAGGAAGAAAGGCACAGAAAGAGGAAGAAAGGTGAATAAATTGGCAAGAGAGGTGCTGAAAGTAGCAAGAGAACTGCAGAAAGAGGAAGATAGGTATAGAAAGAGGTAAGAGAGGTGCAGAAAGAGGAAGAAAGGTACAGAAAAAAGAAGACAGGCACATAAAGAGGCAATAGAAGTGCAGAAAGAGGAAGAGAGATACAGAAAGAAGTAAGAGAAGTACAGAAGAAGCACCAGACATGCAGAAAGAGGCAAGAGAAGTGCAGAAAGAGGCAAGAGTAGTGCAGAAAGACACAAGAGGAGTGCACAAAGAGGGAAGATAAGTGCAGAAAGAAGCAAGAGAGGCACAGAAAGAAGCAACAGAGGAGCTGAAAGAGGGAGAAAGGTGTAGAAAGAGGCAAGAGAGATGCAGCAAGAGGAAACAATGTACAGAAAGAAGCAAGAGAAATTCAGAAAGAGGCAAGAGAAATGCAGAAAGAAGCAAGTGAAGTGCAGAAAGAGGCAATAGAAGTGCAGAAAGAGGTAAGAGAGGTACAGAAAGAGGCAAGAGAAGTGCAGAAAGGAACAAGAGAAGTGCAGAAAGAGGCAAGAGAGGGGCAGAAACAAGAGTGTGAGGTGTGGAAAGAGGCAAGCAAAGTGCAGAAAGAGGCAAGTGAGGTACAGAAAGAGGCAAGAGAGGTACAGAAAGAGGCAAGAAAAGTGCGGAAAGAGGCAAGAGAGGTGCAGAAAGAGACAAGTGAGGTGCAGAAAGAGGCAAGAGGTACAGAAAGAAGAGAGTGGGTGCAGAAAGAGGCAAGAGAAGTGCAGAAAGAGGTAAGTGAGGTGCAGAAAGTGGCAAGTTAGGTGCAGAAAAAAGCAACAGGGGTACAGAAAGAGGCAAGAGAAGTGCAGAAAGAAGAGATTGAGGCAGAGAAAGAGGCAAGTGAGGTGCAGAAATTGGCAAGAGAGGTACAGAAAGAGGAAGAAAGGAGCAGAAAGAGGAAGAAAGGTACAGAAATTGGCAAGAGAGGTGCAAAAAGAAGCAAGAGAACTGCAGAAAGAGGAAGAGAGGTGTAGAAAGAGGCAAGAGAGGTACAGAAAGAGGAAGAAAGGTGCAGAAAGAAGAAGAGAAGCACAGGAAGAAGCACCAGAGGTACAGAAAGAGACAGGAGAAGTGCAGAAAGAAACAAGAGGCATGCACAAAGAGGGAAGACAAGTGCAGAAAGAAGCAAGAGAGGCACAGAAAGAAGCAAGAGAGGTGCAGAAAGAGGAAGAAATGTGTAGAAAGAAGCAAGAGAAATTCAGAAAGAGGCAAGAGAAATGTAGAAAGAGTAATAAAGGCGCAGAAAGAACTAACAGAAGTACAGAAAGAAGCAAGAGAGGTGCAGAAAGAAGCAAGAAAAGTGATGAAAGAGACATGAGATTTGCAGAAAGAAACAAGAGAGGTGCAGTAAAAAGAAAGAGAGGTGCAGAAAGAAGAGTGTGAGGTGTGGAAAGAGGCAAGCAAAGTGCAGAAAGAGGCAAGCGAGGTACAGAAAGAGGCAAGAGAAGTGCATAAAGAGGCAACAGAGGTACAGAAAGAAGCAAGAGAGGTGCAGAAGGAAGCAAGTGAGGTGCAGAAAGAGGCAAGACGTGCAGAAAGAAGAGAGTGAGGTGCAGAAAGAGACAAGAGAAGTGCAGAAAGAGGCAAATGAGGTGCAGAAAGAGGCAAGACAGTTACAGACAGTGGTAGGAGAGGTGCAGAAAGGATTGAGTGAGGTGCAGAAAGAGGCAGGAGAGGTGCAGAAAGGTGCAATAGAAGTGCAGAAAGAGAAAGAAAGATGCAGAAAGAAAACAGAGAGGTGCGGAAAGAAGCATGAGAGGTGCAGAAAGAGGCAAGAGAAGTACCAAAAGAGGCAAGAGAGGTGCAGAAATAAGCAGAAGTGCATAAAGAGGTAAGAGAGGTACAGAAAGAGGCAAGAGAAGTGCAGAAAGGAACAAGAGAACTGCAGAAAGAGGCAAGAGAGGTGCAGAAAGAAGCATGAGAAGTGCAGAAAGAGGCAAGTGAGGTACAGAAAGAGGCAAGAGAGGTACAGAAAGAGGCATGAGAAGTGCAGAAAGAGGTAAGAGAAGTACAGAAGGAAACAAGATGAGTACACAAAGAGGGAAGACAAGTGCAGAAAGAAGCAAGAGAAGCACAGAAAGAAGCAAGAGAGGTGCAGAAAGAGGAAGAAAGGTGTAGAAAGAGGCAAGAGTGATGCAGAAAGAAGAAGAAATGTGCAGAAAGAAGTAAGAGAGGCAGAGAAAAAGGCAATAGAAGTGCAGAAACTGGAAGAAAGATGTGGAAATAAGCAAGAGAAAAACAGAAAGAGGCAAGAGAAATGCAGAAAGAGTAATAAAGGCACAGAAAGAACCAACAGAAGTACAGAAAGAAGCAATAGAGGTGCAGAAAGAAGCAAGAAAAGTAATGAAAGAGACATGAGAGTTGCAGAAAGAAACAAAAGAGGTGCAGTAAAAAGAAAGAGAGGTGCAGAAAGAAGAGTGTGAGGTGTGGAAAGAGGCAAGCAAAGTGCAGAAAGAGGCAAGTGAGGTACAGAAAGAGGCAAGAGAGGTACAGAAAGAGGCAAGTGATGTGCTGAAAGAGGCAAGAGAAGTGCAGAAATGAGCAAGAGAGGTGCAGAAAGAAGCAAGAGAGGTGCAGAAAGAGGCAATACATGCACAAAGGATAGAGTGAGGTGCAGAAAGAGGCAAGAGAAGTGCAGAAAGAGGCATGTGATGTACAGAAAGAGGCAAGAGAGGTACAGAAAAAGGCAAGAGAAGTGCAGAAAGAGGCAAGAGAGTTGCAGAAAGAGGCAAGAGAGGTGCAGAAGGAAGCAAGTGAGGTGCAGAAAGTGGCAAGACATGCAGAAAGAAGAGAGTGAGGTGCAGAAAGAGGCAAGAGAGGTACAGAAAGAGGCAAGAGAAGTGCAGAAAGAGGCAAGAGAGGTGCAGAAAGAAGCAAGAGAGGTGCAGAAGGAAGCAAGAGAGGTGCAGAAAGAGGCAAGACATGCACAAAGGATAGAGTGAGGTGCAGAAAGAGGCAAGAGAAGTGCAGAGAGAGGCAAGTGAGGTGCAGAAAGAGGCAAGAGAGGTACATACGGTGGTAGGAGAGGTGCAGAAAGGATAGAGTAAGGTGTAGAAAGAGGCAAGAGAGGTGTAGAAAGAGGCAAGATAAATGCAGAAAGAGGCAAGGGGGGTGCAGAAAGAGGCAAGGGAGGTGCAGAAAAAAGCAAGTGAGGTGCAGAAAGAGGCAAGAGTTACAGATAGAAGAGAGTGAGGTGCAGAAAGTGGCAGGAGAAGTGCAGAAAAGAGGCAAGTGAGGTGCAAAAAGAGGCAAGAGAGGTACAGAAAGCGGCAAGAGAGATACATATGATGGTAGGAGAGGTGCAGAAAGGATAGAGTGAGGTGCAGAAAGAGGCAAGAGAGGTACAGAAAGAAGAGAGTGAGGTGCAGAAAGAGGCAAGAGAAGTGCAGAAAGAGGTAAGTGAGGTGCAGAAAGATGCAAGTTAGGTGCAGAAAAAAGCAAGAGAGGTACAGAAAGAGACAAGAGTAGTGCAGAAAGAAGAGACTGCGGCAGTGAAAAGAGACAAGTGAGGTGCAGAAATTGGCTAGAGAGGTACAGAAAGAGGAAGAAAGGAGCAGAAGGAGTAAGAAAGGTACAGAAATTGGCAAAAGAGGTACAGAAAGAAGCAAGAGAACTGCAGAAAGAGGAAGAGGGGTGTAGAAAGAGGCAATAGAGGTACAGAAAGAGGAAGAAAGGTGCAGAAAGAAGAAGAGAAGCACAGGAAGAAGCACCGGAGGTGTAGACAGAGGCAAGAGTACTACAGAAAGAAGCAAGAGAAGTGCAGAAAGAAACAAGAGGAGTGCACAAAGAGGGAAGACAAGTGCAGAAAGAAGGAAGAGTAGCACAGAAAGAAACAAGAGAGGTGCAGAAAGAGGAAGAAAGATGTAGAAAGAGGCAAGAGAGATGCAGAAAGAAGAAATGTGCAGAAAGAAGTAAGAGAAGCAGGGAAAAAGGCAATAGAAGTGCAGAAACAGGAAGAAAGATGCGGAAATAAGCAAGAGAAAAACAGAAAGAGGCAAGAGAAATGCAGAAAGAAGCGAGTGAGGTGCAGAAAGAGGCAAGAGAATTGCAGAAAGAGGTAAGTGAGGTACAGAAAGAGGCAAGTTAGGTGCAGAAAAAGCAGGAGAGGTACAGAAAGAGGCAAGAGTTGTGCAGAAAGAAATGACTGAGGCAGAGAAAGAGGCAAGTGAGGTGCAGAAATTAGCAAGAGAGGTAGAGGAAGAAAGGAGCAGAAAGAGGAAGAAAGGTACAGAAATTGGCAAGAGAGGTGAAAAAGAAGCAAGAGAACTGCAGAAAGAGGGGGCGTGGCTTGGAGCCCGGCGGACATGGAGGCGTCCGAGTGAGGCTCCCGGTTCGGAGCGGATGAAGCGCGCTCAAAACGCAATATCCTGAGCGCTGCATGAAGAACATCAGCGGGTGAACGGGTGAGCGCTATGATGCGGTCCCTTTCACCGCTGCTCCGATATCCCTGAGGTGCTCATATCTTGCTTTTGCGAGCATCTGAGGGGTCGCGATGTAACGGCCGCCATTTTGTTTTTTTTTCTCACGGAGCAAAAGCTCCTCTAAACTCCCAGATAGCAGTTTTTTCTGTATTGCAAAAGGCATGGCAGGCTCCTTGGCGCTTGGGCAACCTCTTCTCTTTCCACAGCAGAGTCCTAAGCAGCGCGATACCTCATTCGCACCTCACCTTATCTATCAACACTGAGGTGATGTGAAACAGCCGCCATTTTGTGCCTTATCATCAAATTTTGTGTGATTGATCCTCATTACGGACAAAAAGCACGTTGGCTACACCGTTATTGAATTCATCTTTAGGGTTCATTTGGTGGCAACGACTCAAGAGTCTCCAGTCATATAAAGGCTTTCAAGATGCTTAATCTCACCTTTGGCTCTTAGTACTCTGGAGTGGTCCTCTTTTGGTTAATATTGTTGGATGGGCAGAACAAAAGGTACCCTCTCTGCTACTCCGAAACCAAAGCGCATCTTCATCAAAAATTCAACAATTGTTTCTGAACTCTCTCGGCTGGAAAATTTAGGGGTCCTTGAAATTGATCAGTGCAGCACAAACATGGAACCTACGCAGGGAGCAATAGGAAAGTCCAATGTGAAACGTCTAAAAAAGGACCCTCCCTCACCACCCAAATTGGATGCTCCAGTCTCCATGGAATTAATACTTCAGGAAATAAGAGCTCTCAGACCTTTTGTGGAAGAAACAAATGCCAAACTACAAACCCTCTCAGACAATTGGTTACAGCTGGACGCAAGACTTACAATGGTGGAGCAGAATGTTTCCTCCTTCCAAAGTACCACCAAGGACGTATACTCCTTGCATTCCCAAGTATCTTCACTACAAAAACAGGTCGAGGACTTGGAAAATCGAAATAGGAGGAATAACATACGCATTTATAATTTGGCAGAGGGGGTCGAGGGTACAGATCCAATTGCTTTCTTTAAATCTTTTCTTCCCAAGGTTCTTCTTCTACCAGAAGGAACTATATTGAACATACAACGTGCTCATAGATTGGGTCGCATTGCCACTAATTCTTTTTCTCCACAGAAGCCGAGGGGTGTCATTTTGTACTTCCTGGAGTACACAGATCTGTTAAAGGTTCTGGCTGCTGCTAGGGCTATTCAAAAAATCTCATGGTCTGGTGCTACACTGTTCTTTGCGCAGGATTATTCAAAAGCAACAGCGTCAAGACGCAAGGCCTTTCTCGACATGAGACCAGCTCTTCGTTCCATGGGCGCCAGATACGGCCTTTTCCATCCATGCTTATTTAAAGTTACTTACAACAACAAGACTACTTCATATGACGATCCAGTGCGTCTGCAAAGCTTCCTTAATGCGCACAATATTGATTTCATGGACTCTTCAAGACCATCATCTTCGCATGTTATTTCATTTGCCTGAGTCGCATATTTATGATGTTATTTTCTTATGTATCACAGGTTGTATGCCGTTGCATATATGTTTGGGTCATTCATCCCAATGTTATCTTTGACAACACTCACCAATGTTTTGTGATTTTGCTTCTTCATTGTTTTGGATTGGTATTTTAATTAATGTCATTCTGACCATCTTATCTTTCTTTGTCTCCACAGTCCCATTTGTGTTTTGGCGTGTTCCCCTCCTGGCCCGGTCTAGCTCTCGCTGGTCGTCTCGTCTGCTTCATGTGGTTCCACCTACCCCTCCAATTTTGTTCCCTTTATGTAGGTATGTCGTTTGTTTTGTTATCTGTTTTCTATATTGTTTCACAATTTTTCTCTCTCTATGAACTTGGTGTCTTTTATAATCCTTTCCTATTTTACTCTCTCTTATGCATTTCATCACTTACCACCCCAATACTTAATTATCTTACCTCTTTACTCCCCTTTTGTATAACCATTTACTCTAGCCTTCTTTTTTCATTTCACCTCTCTCTACACATATGGCCTCTACTGTCTAAGGTTTCACTCTCTTTATATCTGAAATATTCTCATTCTTCCTGCTTTCATCACTCTTGTCTATTCATACACAGTTTTGTTGCAATTAATTGGTTCTATGCCCCATGGTTTAGACCATTTTAGCTTTGATTATATATGTCTCTAAAACTCATTTCATGGAATGTTCAGGGTCTAAATTCTCCCATAAAAAGACAAAGGGTACTCACTCATCTGGCTAAGCTGAACGCTGATATAGTTTTCTTACAAGAAACTCATCTTACAGATGTTGAATCATCAAAATTAAAAAGAGGATGGGTGGGAACTGTATTCTCGTCTCCAGGTGATGGGAAACGTAATGGAGTAACAATACTCTGTCATAAATCTATTCCAATTTCACTTGTGTCGCAGGAATCTGATACAATGGGCAGATGGCTGAATGTTAAATTGTTGTTGAAAGATGTTCCAGTCTCCCTTTTCAATGTTTATGCTCCTACATGTAGCGAACCCTCTTTCTGGTCCACTCTGGCCAAACAAATAACGCAGTCTATGGAAGATAATTTTGTATTCGCTGGTGACTGCAATCAGGTTTTTGATCCATTTGTTGACAGAAATTCTAAATCTTCCTTTATTCCCAACAAACCACATAAGTCTTTTATCCACACTATTACCCAACATAAACTTCTGAACGCTTGGCGTTTATGCCATCCGACTACCAGAGAGTACACTTTCTATTCCCCCTCCCATCATACCCAGTCAAGAATTGATTACATTTTTGTTTCCCATAATATTTCTCAAACAATCTCTCATGCGGAAATTGGCCCCATTTTACTCTCGGATCATGCACCTGTCTCAATTGGCATAGACATTTTACCTAAGTCTTTATTCCCTAGGAGGTGGCGTTTCAACAACGCTCTCCTTTTAAATCCAGAGTTCACTGCTTCCTTTACTTCTTTCTTCAATGAATTTTTTGAAATAAACTACACTGAGCACATGCCGTTTTCCACTATTTGGGATGCTTATAAAGCCTCAGCACGAGACTTCATTATTGGTTTTGTTTCCAAAAATCGCAGGAATGCACGCACACATACTAAAAATCTCCTTAACGATATCAAAAAACTGGAGCATTCTTATTACACATCCCATTCAAATGAATGCCTGACAGCCCTGATAAACGCTAAACTGCAATTTAATAAAAAGTCGACTGATGATGCATCACTATACCTGTTAAAATCTAGTTCAAAGTTTTATGGAGGCAGAAACAAAGCAGGGAAAATATTGGCTAATTATTTAAAAATTAGGCAGAACAAGTCAAATATAGAATCGGTTTATGACACTAATTTAGATTTAAAATTCAAAGATGTCGAAATTTTAAACGAATTTGCCCTTTTTTACAAATCTTTGTATTCATCTGAAACACAGCCTTCCGAACAATCCCTATTACAATTCTTTTCTAATATACCAAAACCCTCATTCTCTTCTCTAGATTTATCACCTTTGGAGTCAGACATCACACAGCAGGAACTCATGAGTGCACTACAACACTTAAAAAAGGATAAAGCACCAGGTCCAGACGGTTTTATCGTTGAATTTTACATACACTTCTCCAAACTCTTGCTGCCTAAGTTATTTTCTTTAATGAAATCCTTTTGCTCCTTGGATGAATCCTCTGGATCCTTCTCAGAAGCTCATATTTGCCTCATTCTCAAGGAAGGCAAGGACGCTAAATTTTGTAAAAATTATAGGCCCATTTCTCTGGTTAACATTGACTATAAAATTTTCTCTAAAGCATTGGCTCTCAGGCTTGACTCCTACCTACCGAACTTGTTGGGAAGGGAACAGTCTGGCTTTGTAAAAGGAAGACTCATTACAGACAATACACGTCTTCTTTTTAATGTTTTTTCCAAATCTTCCCGCCTAAAACATTCCCTAGCAGCGATTGCACTGGACGCAGAGAAAGCGTTCGATAGGGTTGAGTGGATTTATTTGTTTTATACTCTCAAATGGTTTGGCTTCGGTCCTAAATTCATATCCTTAATTTCTCTTCTTTATTCCCATCGTCGTGCTGCGGTTTGCGCCAATGGTTTGTTTTCCTCATTCTTCGACTTGGGTAGAGGAGTTAGACAGGGTTGCCCCCTTTCTCCCTTTTTATTTAATTTGGCGCTGGAACCATTCCTTTCCAAATTACGCCTCAACCCAAATATACATGGTTTCCAAACACATAACTGTCATATTAAGCTTGCAGCTTATGCTGACAATATATTGCTTTTTATGTCAAAACCAAATGAATCAATTCCTGCCTTTCTGGCGGAAGTTCATGCGTACTCCTTATCTCGGGCTACAAATTAAATGATGACAAGTGCAAAATCCTGCCCTTGACCAAATATACTTTTAAACCAGAATTTAGTGCCTCCAACTTCACATGGAGTCCCAATCATATTAAGTATTTAGGACTACATATTACACCATGCATCTCTGACACAGTAGCTTTATGTTTGTTGAAATGTACTCAAAAGATTTCAGACCTCACTGCTAAGTGGCATCCCCTCTACTTGTCTTGGTGGGGATGCTTGGACACTATTAAGATGATGTTATCGCCCATAGTTTTATATACTATTTCTAATATACCAGTCCCAATTCCTGTTAAGTCATTTAAGAAGATTAACTCTATTCTTTCTTCCTTTTTATGGAACAATAAGAAGCCCAGAATGTCTTTGTTGAAGCTGATCTGTCCCAAAACGGAGGGTGGAGTCAACTTCCCAGATTTTCAGGCGTTTCAGAAGGCATTCCTTTTACGTCAGGCCTCTCTTTGGCTACTTGACCCCACGGATGACTGTCCCTTATGGACCTCCATTGAACGATTATTTCTGTCTCCCTTTTCTTTTCATGAATACCTCTCCTTCTCGCGCAAACCACAGTCCCTTTCTACTCCCATAATTAAATTAACGACTACATTTCGTCAATCGTCACCCTCCCAGACTCTGCCCACTACTGATTCTTTTCTTAGTTCAACTATCTGGCACAATAAATATTTGCTTATCCATAATAACCCTTCTACTGGAAAACTTGGAGGCAGAAGGGTCTGCTTTGGGTCCACCAATTATTTTCTCACTCAGTCTTCTTGTCTTTCCCCTTGCTTAGTCAGTTGTTTCACTTACCTTTCTCATTCACTCCTAAATATAATCTTTTAAAGGAAGCAGTGATGTCTACATATACCCAATTATCTAGAACACCAATTATTTCTAACGATTCAAACTCCATTTCACAATTGCATGCCTTGCTGAAGCTTGCACCCAAAGCTTCCACCATATACAGTTTTTTACAAGGTAGTGACACGATCAGGCAGAAATCCAGAATAGAGGAGTCGTGGGAGCATGATTTTCAGACATCTTGGTCAATTCCTCTCTGGAGGAGTTTATGGATTAAAATACGGAGATCCTCCAGAGCAGCAAACATAACGCAAACTTTATACTTTGTATTTAATAGACTTTTATTGTCACCACATGTTTTAAGTAAGAGTTTTTCAACTATACCGGATGTCTGTTGGACATGTTCCTCTCCAAATGCTGATTTGTTCCATATGTTATTTTCCTGTCTATCTGTATGTAACTTCTGGAAACAGGTTTGGGCTCAAATCAACCTAATTTTTGGAACTAAGTTTTCTTTTTCTTTTAATAACATCTTCCTGGGTAGTCTCTCACCTGTCTGGGAAAATGTAATGTTCAATGTCAAAATTATTGATCTGTTATTAGCGGTTGCATTCCAACAAATTACTATAAATTGGAAGGACTCCACTAAAATTTCTTATAGAGCCTGGTGGTATGCCATTTGTCATAACCACAGGTTAGATACTGCTTTCGTTTATCCTATAACCTTGGCGATGAAGCGTTTAGAATTGTGGTCACCTCTTACTACATTTCTTGACACAAGTGCCAGGAGGCATTCCCAGTTACGACCATCTCAACAAGAAGTTCTTAAACCCCTTGATTCCCTAACATTCCTAATATCCTTCATTATTTACTGTTATTAAGATTTTCTCTGTATTATTTGATCCTTGTATGTTGTCTTTTATGAGCCTAATTCGTATATTTTCATTACCTTTTTTACGATATCTTTTTGATTGTATTGTTCTGAGATTACTATTTTGTATTTTTCAATGACACCTTGATTCTTTTCAATAAACTTTTCTTGAACTTAAAAAAAAAAAAAAAAAAGAACTGCAGAAAGAGGAAGAGAGGTGTAGTAAGAGGCAAGAGAGGTACAGAAAGAGGAAGAAAGGTACAGAAAGAAGAAGAGAAGAACAGGAAGAAGCACCGGAGGTGCAGAAAGAGGCAAGAGAAGTGCAGAAAGAGGTAAGAGAAGTGCAGAAAGAAACAAGAGGAGTGCACAAAGAGGGAAGACAAGTGCAGAAAGAAGCAAGAGAGGCACAGAAAGAAGCAAGAGAGGTGCAGAAAGAAGAAGAAAGGTGTAGAAAGAGGCAAGAGAGATGCAGAAAGAAGAAGAAATGTGCAGAAAGAAGCAAGAGAAGCTGAGAAAAAGGCAATAGAAGTGCAGAAACAGGAAGAAAGATATGGAAATAAGCAAGAGAAAAACAGAAAGAGGCAAGAGGCAAGAGAAATGCAGAAAGAGTAATAAAGGTGCAGAAAGAACAAATAGAAGTACAGAAGGAAGCAAGAGAGGTTCAGAAAGAAGCATGAAAAGTGATGAAAGAGACATGAGAGTTGCAGAAAGAAACAAGAGAGGTGCAGTAAAAAGAAAGAGAGGTGCAGAAAGAAGAGTGTGAAGTGTGGAAAGAGGCAAGCAAAGTGCAGAAAGAGGCAAGTGAGGTACAGAAAGAGGCAAGAGAGGTGTAGAAAGAGGCAAGAGAAGTGCAGAAAGAGGCAAGAGAGGTGCAGAAAGAAGCAAGAGAGGTGCAGAAAGAGGCAAGTGAGCTGCAGAAAGAGGCAAGAGAGGTATAGACAGTGGTAGGAGAGGTGCAGAAAGGATAGAGTGAGGTGCAGAAAGATGCACGAGAGGTGCAGAAAGAAGAAAGAGAAGTGCAGGAAGAAGCAAGTGAAGTGCAGAAAGAAGCAAGAGAAGTGCAGAAAGAGGTAAGAGAGGTACAGAAAGAGGCAAGAGAAGTGCAGAAAGGAACAAGAGAAGTGCAGAAAGAGGCAAGAGAGGTGCAGAAAGAAGAGTGTGAGGTGCGTAAAGAGGCAAGCAAAGTGCAGAAAGAGGCAAGTGAGGTACAGAAAGAGGCAAGAGAGGTACAGAAAGAGGCAAGAGAAATGCAGAAAGAGGCTAGATAAGTGCAGAAAGAGGCAAGAGAGGTGCATAAAAAAGCAAGTGAGGTGCAGAAAGAGGCAAGAGGTACAGAAAGAAGAGAGTGAGGTGCAGAAAGAGGCAAGAGAAGTGCAGAAAGAGGCAAGTGAGGTGCAGAAAGAGGCAAGAGAGGTACAGAAAGCGGCAAGAGAGGTACATACAATGGTAGGAGAGGTACAGAAAGGTTAGAGTGAGGTGCAGAAAGAGGCAAGAGAGCTACAGAAAGAAGCGAGTGAGGTGCAGAAAGAGGCAAGAGAAGTGCAGAAAGAGGTAAGTGAGGTACAGAAAGAGGCAAGTTAGGTGCAGAAAAAGCAGGAGAGGTACAGAAAGAGGCAAGAGTTGTGCAGAAAGAAGAGACTGAGGCAGAGAAAGAGGCAAGTGAGGTGCAGAAATTGGCAAGAGAGGTACAGAAAGAGGAAGAAAGGAGCAGAAAGAGGAAGAAAGGTACAGAAATTGGCAAGAGAGGTGAAAAAGAAGCAAGAGAACTGCAGAAAGAGGAAGAGAGGTGTAGAAAGAGGCAAGAGAGGTACAGAAAGAGGAAGAAAGGTACAGAAAGAAGAAGAGAAGAACAGGAAGAAGCACCGGAGGTGCAGAAATAGGCAAGAGAAGTGCAGAAAGAGGTAAGAGAAGTGCAGAAAGAAACAAGAGGAGTACACAAAGAGGGAAGACAAGTGCAGAAAGAAGCAAGAGAGGCACAGAAAGAAGCAAGAGAGGTGCAGAAAGAGGAAGAAAGGTGTAGAAAGAGGCAAGAGAGATGCAGAAAGAAGAATAAATGTGCAGAAAGAAGCAAGAGAAGCAGAGAAAAAGGCAATAGAAGTGCAGAAACAGGAAGAAAGATATGGAAATAAGCAAGAGAAAAACAGAAAGAGGCAAGAGAAATGCAGAAAGAGTAATAAAGGTGCAGAAAGAACCAATAGAAGTACAGAAAGAAGCAAGAGAGGTTCAGAAAGAAGCATGAAAAGTGATGAAAGAGAGATGAGAGTTGCAGAAAGAAACAAGAGAGGTGCAGTAAAAAGAAAGAGAGGTGCAGAAAGAAGAGTGTGAAGTGTGGAAAGAGGCAAGCAAAGTGCAGAAAGAGGCAAGTGAGGTACAGAAAGAGGCAAGAGAGGTGCAGAAAGAGGCAAGAGAAGTGCAGAAAGAGGCAAGAGAGGTACAGAAAGAAGCAAGAGAGGTGCAGAAAGAGGCAAGTGAGCTGCAGAAAGAGGCAAGAGAGGTACAGACAGTGGTAGGAGAGGTGCAGAAAGGATAGAGTGAGGTGCAGAAAGAGGCAGGAGAGGTGCAGAAAGGTGCAATAGAAGTGCAGAAAGAGAAAGAAAGATGCAGAAAGAAAAAGAGAAGTGCAGAAAGAGGCAAGAGAATTGCAGAAAGAAGCTAGAGAAGTACAGAAAGAGGCAAGAGAAGTGCAGAAACAGGTAAGAGAGGTACAGAAAGAGGCAAGAGAAATGCAGAAAGGAACAAGAGAAGTGCAGAAAGAGGCAAGAGAGGTGCAGAAAGAAGAGTGTGAGGTGCGGTAAGAGGCAATCAAAGTGCAGAAAGAGGCAAGTGAGGTACAGAAAGAGACAAGAGAGGTACAGAAAGAGGCAAGAGAAGTGCAGAAAGAGGCAAGAGAGGTGCAGAAAAAGAAGCAAGAGAGGTACAGAAAGAAGCAAGTGTGGTGCAGTAAGAGGCAAGATGTGCAGAAAGAAGAGAGTGAGGTGCAGAAAGAGTCAAGAGAAGTGCAGAAAGAGGCAAGTGAGGTGCAGAAAGAGGCAAGAGAGGTACAGATGGTGGTAGGAGAGGTGCAGAATGGACTGAGTGAGGTGCAGAAAGAGTCAAGAGTAGTGCAGAAAGAAGTGACTGAGGCCCAGAAAGAGGCAAGTGAGGTGCGGAAAGAGGCAAGAGAGGTACAGAAAGAGGAAGAAAGGCACAGAAAGAGGAAAAAAGTTGCAGAAATTGGCAAGAGGGGTGCAGAAAGTAGTAAGAGAACTGCAGAAAGAGGAAGATAGGTATAGAAAGAGGGAAGAGAGGTGCAGAAAGAGGAAGAAAGGTACAGAAAGAAGAAGACAAGTACAGAAAGAGGCAAGAGAAGTGCAGAAAGACACAAGAGAAGTGCACAAAGAGGGAAGACAAGTACAGAAAGAAGCAAGAGAGGCACAGAAAGAAGCAAGAGAGGTGCAGAAAGAGGTAGAAAGGTATAGAAAGAGGAAACAGAGATGCAGAAAGAGGAAGAAATGTGCAGAAAGAAGCAAGAGAGGCACAAAAGAAGCAAGAGAGGTGCAGAAAGATGGAGAAAGGTGTAGAAAGACGCAAGAGAGATGCAGAAAAGGAAGAAATGTGCAGAAAGAAGCAAGAGAAGCAGAAAAAGGCAATAGAGGTGCAGTAGGAGAAAGAAAGATGCAGAAAGAAAAAGAGAACTGTTGAAAGGAGTAAGAGAGGTGCAGAAAGATGCAGGAGAAGTACATAAAGATGCAAGAGAATTGCAGAAAGAAGCAAGAGAAGTGCAGAAAGATGCGAGAGAAGTGCAGAAAGAGGTAAGAGAGGTAGAGAAAGAGGCAAGAGTAGTGCAAAAAGGAACAAGAGAAGTGCAGAAAGAGCAACAGAGGTGCAGAAAGAAGAGTGTGAGGTGCGGAAAGAGGCAAGCAAAGTGCAGAAAGAGGCAAGTGAGGTACAGAAAGAGGCAAGTGAGGTACAGAAAGAGGCAATATAGGTACAGAAAGAGGCACGAGAAGTGCAGAAAGAAGCAAGAGAAGTGCAGAAAGAGGCAAGCGAGGTGCAGAAAGAGGCAAGAGAGGTACAGAAAGCAGCAAGAGAGGTACATACGATGGTAGGAGAGGTGCAGAAAGGATAGAGTGAGGTGCAGAAAGAGGCAAGAGAGGTACAGAAAGAAGAGAGTGAGATGTAAAAAGAGGCAAGGGAAGTGCAGAAAGAGGCAAGTGAGGTGCAGAAAGAGGCAAGAGAGGTGCAGAAAAAAGCAAGAGAGGTACAGAAAGAGGCAGGAGTAGTGCAGAAAGAAGAGACTGAGGCGGAGAAAGAGGCAAGTGAGGTGCAGAAATTGGCAAGAGAGGTACAGAAAGAGGACGAAAGGAGCAGATAGAGGAAGAAAGGTACCGACATTGGCAAGAGAGGTACAGAAAGAAGCAAGCGAACTGCAGAAAGAGGAAGAGAGGTGTAGAAAGAGGCAAGAGAGGTACAGAAAGAGGAAGAAAGGAGCAGAAAGAAGAAGAGAAGCACAGGAAGAAGCACCGGAGGTGCAGAAAGAGGCAAGAGAAGTGCAGAAAGAAACAAGAGGAGTGAACAAAGAGGGAAGACAAGTGCAGAAAGAAGCAGGAGAGGTGCAGAAAGAGGAAGAAAGGTGTAGAAAGAGGCAAGAGAGATGCAGAAAGAAGAAGAAATGTGCAGAAAGAAGCACGAGAAGCAGAGAAAAAGGCAATAGAAGTGCAGAAACAGGAAGAAAGATGTGGAAATAAGCAAGAGAAAAAAAGAAAGAGGCAAGTGAAATGCAGAAAGAGTAATAAAGGCACAGAAAGAACCAATAGAAGTACAGAAAGAAGCAAGAGAGGCGCAGAAAGAAGCAAGAAAAGTGATGAAAGAGACATGAGAGTTGCAGAAAGAAACAAGAGAGGTGCAGTAAAAAGAAAGGGAGGTGCAGAAAGAAGAGTGTGAGGTGCGGAAAGAGGCAAGAGAGGTACAGAAAGAAGGGAGTGAGGTGCAGAAAGAGGCAAGAGAAGTGCAGAAAGAGGCAAGTGAGGTACAGAAAGAGGCAAGAGAGGTGCATAGAAAAGCAAGAGAGGTACAGAAAGCGGCAAGAGTAGTGCAGAAAGAAGAGACTGAGGCGGAGAAAGAGGCAAGTGAGGTGCAGAAATTGGCAAGAGAGGTACAGAAAGAGGAAGAAAGGAGCAGAAAGAGGAAGAAAGGTACAGAAATTGGCAAGAGAGGTACAGAAAGAAGCAAGAGAACTGCAGAAAGAGGAAGAGAGGTATGGAAAGAGGCAAGAGAGGTACAGAAAGAGGAAGAAAGGTAAAGAAAGAAGAAGAGAAGCACAGGAAGAAGCACCGGAGGTGCAGAAAGAGGCAAGAGAAGTGCAGAAAGAGGTAAGAGAAGTGCAGAAAGAAACAAGATGAATACACAAAGAGGGAAGACAAGTGCAGAAAGAAGCAAGAGAGGCACAGAAAGAAGCAACAGAGGTGCAGAAAGAAGAAGAAAGGTGTAGAAAGAGGCAAGAGAGATGCAGAAAGAAGAAGAAATGTGCAGAAAGAAGCAAGAGAAGAAGAGAAAGAGGCAATAGAAGTGCAGAAACAGGAAGAAAGATGTGGAAATAAGCAAGAGAAAAACAGAAAGAGGCAAGAGAAATGCAGAAAGAGTAATAAAGGTGCAGAAGGAACCAATAGAAGTAGAGAAAGAAGCAAGAGAGGTGCAGAAAGAAGCAAGAAAAGTGATGAAAGAGACATGAGAGTTGCAGAAAGCAACAAGGGAGGTGCAGTAAAAAGAAAGAGAGGTGCTGAAAGAAGAGTGTGAGGTTCGGAAAGAGGCAAGCAAAGTGCAGAAAGAGACAAGTGAGGTACTGAAAGAGGCAAGAGAGGTGCAGAAAGAGGCAAGAGAAGTGCAGAAAGAGAGGTACAGAAAGAAGCAAGTGAGGTGCAGAAAGAGGCAAGACATGCAGAAAGAAGAGAATGAGGTGCAGAAAGAGGCAAGAGAAGTGCAGAAGGAGGCAAGTGAGGTGCATAAAGTGGCAAGAGAGGTACAGATGGTGGTAGGAGAGGTGCAGAAAGGATAGAGTGAGGTGCAGAAAGAGGCAGGAGAGGTGCAGAAAGAGGTAAGTGAGGTGCAGAAAGAGGCAAGTTAGGAGCAGAAAGAAGCAAGATAAGTACAGAAAGAGGCAAGAGTAGTGCAGAAAGAAGAGACTGAGGCTCAGAAAGAGGCAAGTGAGGTGCAGAAAGAGGCAAGAGAGGTACAGAAAGAGGAAGAAAGGCACAGAAAGAGGAAGAGAGGTGTAGAAATTGGCAAGAGAACTTCAGAAAGAGGAATAGAGGTATAGAAAGAGGGAAGAGAGGTGCAGAAAGAGGAAGAAAGGTGCAGAAAGAAGAAGACTAGCACATAAAGAGGCAATCGAAGTGCAGAAAGAAGAAGAAAGATACAGAAAGAAGCAAAAGAAGTACAGGAAGAAGCACCAGAGGTGCAGAAAGAGGCACGAGAAGTGCAGAAAGAGGGAGAAATGTGTAGAAAGAGGCAAGAGAGATGCAGAAAGAGGAAGAAATGTGCAGAAAGGAGCAAGAGAAGCAGAAAAAAGGCAATAGAAGTGCAGTAGGAGAAAGAAAGATGCAGAAAGAGGCAAGACGTGCAGAAAGAAGAGAGTAAGGTGCAGAAAGAGGCAATAGAAGTGCAGAAAGAGGTAAGTGAGGTGCAGAAAGAGTCAAGTTAGGAGCAGAAAGAAGCAAGAGAAGTACAGAAAGAGGCAGGAGAGGTGCAGAAAGAGGTAAGTGAGGTGAGGAAAGAGGCAAGTTAGGAGCAGAAAGAAGCAAGTGAGGTGCAGAAAGAGGCAAGAGAGATACAGAAAGAGGAAGAAAGGCACAGAAAGAGGAAGAAAGGTACAGAAATTGGCAAGAGAGGTGCAGAAAGTAGCAAGAGAACTGCAGAAAGAGGAATAGAGGTATAGAAAGAGGGCAGAGAGGTGCAGAAAGAAGATGAAAGGTGCAGAAAGAAGCAAGAGAAGTACAGGAAGAAGCACCAGAGGTGCAGAAAGAGGCAAGAGAAGTGCAGAAAGACCCAATAGGAGTGCACAAAGAGGAAAGACAAGTACAGAAAGAAGCAAGAGAGGCACAAAAAGAAGCAAGAGAGATGCAGAAAGAGGGAGAAAGGTGTAGAAAGAGGCAAGAGAGATGAAGAAAGAGGAAGAAATGTGCAGAACGAAGCAAGAGAAGCAGAAAAAAGGCAATAGAAGTGCAGTAGGAGAAAGAAAGATGCAGAAAGAAAAAAGAGAGGTACGGAAAGAAGCAAGAGAGGTGCAGAAAGAGGCAGGAGAAGTACAGAAAGAGGCAGGAGAAGTACAGAAAGATGCAAGAGAGGTGCAGAAAGAAGCAAGAGAAGTGCAGAAAGAAGCAAGTAAAGTGCAGAAAGAGGTAAGAGAGGCAGAGAAAGAGGCAAGAGAAGTGCAAAAAGGAACAAGAGAAGTGCAGAAAGAGGCAACAGAGGTGCAGAAAGAAGAGTGTGAGGTGCGGAAAGAGGCAAGCAAAGTGCAGAAAGAGGCAAGTGAGGTAGAGAAAGAGGCAAGTGAGGTACAGAAAGAGGCAAAAAAGGTACAGAAAGAGGCAAGAGAAGTGCAGAAAGAGGCAAGAGAGGTGCAGAAAGAGGCAAGTGAGGTGCAGAAAAAAGCAAGTGAGGTGCACAAAGAGGCAAGAGAGGTACAGAAAGAGGTAAGTGAGGTGCAGAAAGAGGCAAGTTAGGTGCAGAAAAAAGGAAGAAAGGTACAGAAAGAGGCAAGAGTAGTGCAGAAAGAAGAGACTGAGGCAGAGAAAGAGGCAAGTGAGGTTCAGAAATTGGCAAGAGAGGTACAGAAAGAGGAAGAAAGGAGCAGAAAGAGGAAGAAAGGTAGAGAAATTGGCAAGAGAGGTGCAGAAAGAAGCAAGAGAACTGCAGAAAGAGGAAGAGATGTGTAGAAAGAGGCAAGAGAGGTACAGAAAGAGGAAGAACGGTACAGAAAGAAGAAGAGAAGCACAGGAATAAGCACCGGAGGTGCAGAAAGAGGCAAGAGAAGTGCAGATAGAGGTATGAGAAGTGCAGAAAGAAACAAGAGAGGCACAGAAAGAAGCAAGAGAGCTGCAGAAAGAGGAAGAAAGTTGTAGAAAGAGGCAAGAGAGATGCAGAAAAAAGAAGAAATGTGCAGAAAGAAGCAAGAGAAGCAGAGAAAAAGGCAATAGAAGTACAGAAACAGGAAGAAAGATGTGGAAATAAGCAAGAGAAAAACAGAAAGAGGCAAGAGAAATGAAGAAAGAGTAATAAAGGTGCAGAAAGAACCAATAGAAGTACAGAAGGAAGCAAGAGAGGTGCAGAAAGAAGCAAGAAAAGTGATGAAGGAGACATGAGAGTTGCCTAGAGAAACAAGAGAGGTGCAGTAAAAAGAAAGAGAGGTGCAGAAAGAAGCAAGAGAGGTGCAGAAAGTGGCAAGTGAGGTGCAGAAAGAGGCAAGAGATGTGCAGAAACAGACAGGACAGGTGCAGAAACTGGCAACAGACGTGCAGAAAGTGGCAAGAAAGGTGCATAAAGAGAAAACAGGGGTACAGAAAGAGGGAAGAGGGGTGCAGAAAGAGGAAACAGGGGTGCAGAAAGAAGCAAGATAGGTGCAGAAAGAAGTGAGAGATGTGCAGGTAGAACCAACAGAGGTGCAGAAAGAGCTCAGAGGGTTGCAGAAAGAAGCAAGAGAGGTGCAGAAAGAAGCAAGATAAGTGCAGAAAGAAGCAACAGATGTGCAGAAAGAGGCAAGAGGGGTGCACAAAGAGACAAGAGAGGTGCAGAAAGAGGGAAGACGAGAGCAGAAAGAGGCTAAAGGGGTGCAGAAAGAAGCAAGAGAGGTGCAGAAAGAAGAAAGAGAAGTGCAGAAAGAAGCAGGAGAGGAGCAGAAAGAGGCAAGAGAAGTGCAGAAACACACAAGAGATGTGCACAAAGAGGGAAGACAAGTACAGAAAGACGCAAGAGATGTACAGAAAGAAGCAAGAGGGGTGCATAAAGAGCTAAGAGGGTTGCAGAAAAAAGCAAGAGATGTGCAGAAAGAAGCAAGAGAAGTGCAGAAAGAAGCAACAGAGGTGCAGAAAAAGGCAAGAGAAGTGCAGAAAGAGGCAACAGAAGTGCAGAAAGCTGCAAAAGAGGTGCAGAAAGAGGCGTAGCAAGAGGGAAGAGGGGTGCAGAAAGAGGCAAGGGGGTGCAGAAAAAAGAAAGACTGGTACAGAAAGAGTAAGAAAGGAGCAGAAAGTGGAAGAAAGGTACAGAAATGGGCAAGAGAGGTGCAGAATGAAGCAAGAGAACTGCAGAAAGAGGAAGAGAGGTGTAGAAAGAGGCAAGAGAGGTACAGAAACAGGAAAAAAGGTGCAGAAAGAAGGAGAGAAGCACAGGAAGAAGCACCGGAGGTGCAGAAAGAGGCAAGAGAAGTGCAGAAAGAGGTAAGAGAAGTGCAGAAAGAAACGAGAGGAGTGCACAAACTGGGAAGACAAGTGCAGAAAGAAGCAAGAGAGGCACATAAATAAGCAAGAGAGGTGCAGAAAGAGGAAGAAAGGTGTAGTAAGAGGCAAGAGAGATGCAGAAAGAAGAAATGAGCAGAAAGAAGCAAGAGAAGCAGATAAAATGGCAATAGAAGTGCAGAAACAGGAAGAAAGATGTGGAAATAAGCAAGAGAAAAACAGAAAGAGGCAAGATGAATGCAGAAAGAGTAATAAAGGCACAGAAAGAACCAATAGAAGTACAGAAAGAAGCAAGAGAGTTGCAGAAAGAAGCAAGAAAAGTGATGAGAGAGACATGAGAGTTGCAGAAAGAAACAAGAGAGGTGCAGTAAAAAGAAAGAGAGGTGCAGAAAGAAGCAAGAGAGGTGCAGAAAGAGGGTAGTAAGGTGCAGAATGAGGCAAGAGAGGTGCAGAAAGAGGCAACAGGGGTGCAGAAAGAAGGAAGAGAGGTGCAGAAAGAAACAAGAGATGTGCAGACAGAAGCAACAGAGGTGCAGAAAGAGCTAAGAGGGTTGCAGAAAGAAGCAAGAGAGGTGCAAATAGAAGCAAGAGAAGTGCAGAAAGAAGCAACAGATGTGCAGAAAGAGGCAAGAAGGGTGCAGAAAGAGATAAGAGAGGTGCAGAAAGAGGGAAGACAAGTGCAGAAAGAGGCTAGAGGGGTGCAGAAAGAAGCAAGAGAAACACAGAAAGAAGCAAGAGAAGTGCAGAAAGAGGGAAGAGAAGTTCAGAAAGAGGCAATAGAAGTGCAGAAAGAGGCAAGACCTGCAGATAGAAGAGAATGAGGTGCAGAAAGAGGCAAGAGAAGTGCAGAAAGAGGCAAGTGAGGTGCATAAAGAGGCAAGAGAGGTACAGACGGTGGTAGGAGACGTGCAGAAAGGATAGAGTGAGGTGCAGAAAGAGGCAAGAGAGGTGCAGAAAGAGGTAAGTGAGGTGCTGAAAGAGGCAAGTTAGGAGCAGAAAGAAGCAAGAGAAGTACAGAAAGAGGCAAGAGTAGTGCAGAAAGAAGAGACTGAGGCTCAGAAAGAGGCAAGTGAGGTGCAGAAAGAGGCAAGAGAGGTACAGAAAGAGGAAGAAAAGCACAGAAAGAGGAAGAAAGGTGCAGAAATTGGCAAGAGAGATGCAGAAAGTAGCAAGAGAACTTCAGAAAGAGGAATAGAGGTATAGAAAGAGGGAAGAGAGGTGCAGAAAGAGGAAGAAAGGTGCAAAAAGAAGAATACAAGCACATAAAGAGGCAATAGAAGTGCAGAAAGAGGAAGAAAGATACAGAAAGAAGCAAGAGTAGTACATGAAGAAGCACCAGAAGTACAGAAAGAGGCAAGAGAAGTGCAGAAAGAGGCAAGAGAAGTGCAGAAAGACACAAGAGGAATGCACTAAGAGGGAAGACAAGTGCAGAAAGGAGCAAGAGAGGCACAAAAAGAAGCAAGAGCGGTGCAGAAAGAGGGAGAAAGGTGTAGAAAGAGGCAAGAAAGATGTAGAAAAGGAAGAAATGTGCTGAAAGAAGCAAGAGAAGCAGAAAAAAGGCAATAGAAGTGCAGTAGGAGAAAGAAAGATGCAGAAAGAAAAAGAGAGGTGTGGAAAGGAGTAAGAGAGGTGCAGAAAGAGGCAAGAGAATTGTAGAAAGAAGCAAGAGAAGTGCAGAAAGATGCAAGAGAAGTGCAGAAAGAGGTAAGAGAGGTAGAGAAAGAGGCAAGAGAAGTGCAAAAAGGAACAAGAGAAGTGCAGAAAGAGGCAACAGAGGTGCAGAAAGAGGCAAGACAGGTACAGAAAGCAGCAAGACAGGTACATACGATGGTAGGAGAGGTGCAGAAAGGATAGAGTGAGGTGCAGAAAGAGGCAAGAGAGGTACAAAAAGAAGAGAGTGAGATGCAGAAAGAGGCAAGGGAAATGCAGAAAGAGGCAAGTGAGGTGCAGAAAGAGGCAAGAGAGTGCAGAAAAAAGCAAGAGAGGTACAGAAAGAGGCAGGAGTACTGCAGAAAGAAGAGACTGAGGCAGAGAAAGAGGCAAGTGAGGTGCAGAAATTGACAAGAGAGGTACAGAAAGAGGACAAAAGGAGCAGAAAGAGGAAGAAAGGTACAGACATTGGCAAGAGAGGTGCAGAAAGAAGCAAGAGAACTGCAGAAAGAGGAAGAGAGGTACAGAAAGAAGAAGAAAGGCACAGAAAGAGGAAGAAAGGTGCAGAAATTGGCAAGAGAGATGCATAAAGTAGCAAGAGAACTTCAGAAAGAGGAATAGAGGTATAGAAAGAGGGAAGAGAGGTGCAGAAAGAGGAAGAAAGGTGCAAAAAGAAGAAGACAAGCACATAAAGAGGCAATAGAAGTGCAGAAAGAGGAAGAAAGATACAGAAAGAAGCAAGAGTAGTACATGAAGAAGCACCAGAAGTGCAGAAAGAGGCAAGAGAAGTGCAGAAAGAGGCAAGAGAAGTGCAGAAAAACACAAGAGGAATGCACTAAGAGGGAAGACAAGTGCAGAAAGGAGCAAGAGAGGCACAAAAAGAAGCAAGAGCGGTGCAGAAAGAGGCAAGTGAGGTGCAGAAAGAGGCAAGAGAGTGCAGAAAAAAGCAAGAGAGGTGCAGAAAGAGGCAGGAGTACTGCAGAAAGAAGAGACTGAGCTTGGGAAAGAGGCAAGTGAGGTGCAGAAATTGACAAGAGAGGTACAGAAAGAGGATGAAAGGAGCAGAAAGAGGAGGAAAGGTACAGACATTGGCAAGAGAGGTGCAGAAAGAAGCAAGAGAACTGCAGAAAGAGGGAGAGAGGTGTAGAAAGAGGCAAGAGAGGTACAGAAAGAGGAAGAAAGGAGAAGAAAGAAGAAGAGAAGCACAGGAAGAAGCATCAGAGGTGCAGAAAGAAGCAAGAGAGGTGCAGAAAGAGTAAGAAAGGTGTAGAAAGAGGCAAGAGAGAGGCAGAAAGAAGAAGAAATGTGCAGAAAGAAGAAAGAGAAGCAGAGAAAAAGGCAATAGAAGTGCAGAAACAGGAAGAAAGATGTGGAAATAAGCAAGAGAAAAACAGAAAGAGGCAAGTGAAATGCAGAAAGTGTAATAAAGGCACAGAAAGAACCAATAGAAGTACAGAAAGAAGCAAGAGAGGTGCAGAAAGAAGCAAGAAAAGTGATGAAAGAGACATGAGAGTTGCAGAAAGAAACAAGAGAGGTGCAGTAAAAAGAGAGGTGCAGAAAGAAGCAAGAGAGGTGCAGAAAAAGGGAAGTGAGGTACAGAAAGAGGCAAGAGAGGTGCAGAAAGAGGCAACAAGGGTGCAGAAAGAAGCAAGAGAGGTGCAGAAAGAAGCAAGAGATGTGCAGGCAGAAGCAACAGAGGTGCAGAAAGAGCTAAGAGGGTTGCAGAAAGAAGCAAGAGAGGTGCAGAAAGAAGCAAGAGAAGTGCAGAAAGAAGCAAGTGAAGTGCAGAAAGATGCAAGAGAAGTACAGAAAGAGGTAAGAGAGGTAGAGAAAGAGGCAAGAGAAGTGCAAAAAGGAACAAGAGAAGTGCAGAAAGAGGCAACAGAGGTGCAGAAAGAAGAGTGTGAGGTGCGGAAAGAGGCAAGCAAAGTGCAGAAAGAGGCAAGTGAGGTACAAAAAGAGGCAAGTGAGGTACAGAAAAAGTCAATAAAGGTACAGAAAGATGCAAGAGAAGTGCAGAAAGAAGCAAGAGAAGTGCAGAAAGAGGCAAGCGAGGTGCAGGAAGAGGCAAGAGAGGTACAGAAAGCAGTAAGTGAGGTACACACGATGGTAGGAGAGGTGCAGAAAGGATAGAGTGAGGTGCAGAAAGAGGCAAGAGAGGTACAGAAATAAGAGAGTGAGATGGAGAAAGAGGCAAGGGAAGTGCAGAAAGAGGCAAGTGAGGTGCAGAAAGAGGCAAGAGAGGTGCAGAAAAAAGCAAGAGAGGTACAGAAAGAGGCAGGAGTAGTGCAGAAAGAAGAGACTGAGGTGGAGAAAGAGGCAAATGAGGTGCAGAAATTGGCAAGAGAGGTACAGAAAGAGGACGAAAGGAGCAGAAAGAGGAAGAAAGGTACAGACATTGTCAAGAGAGGTGCAGAAAGAAGCAAGAGAACTGCAGAAAGAGGAAGAAAGGAGCAGAAAGAAGAAGAGAAGCACAGGAAGAAACACCGGAGGTGCAGAAAGAGGCAAGAGAAGTGCAGAAAGGAACAAGAGGAATGCACAAAGAGGGAAGACAAGTGCAGAAAGAAGCAAGAGAGGTGCAGAAAGAGGAAGAAAGGTGTAGAAAGAGGCAAGAGAGATGCAGAAAGAAGAAGAAATGTGCAGAAAGAAGCAAGAGAAGCAGAGAAAAAGGCAATGGAAGTGCAGAAACAGGAAGAAAGATGTGGAAATAATCAAGAGAAAAACAGAAAGAGGCAAGTGAAATGCAGAAAGAGTAATAAAGGTGCAGAAAGAACCAATAGAAGAACAGAAAGAAGCAAGAGAGGCGCAGAAAGAAGCAAGAAAAGTGATGAAAGAGACATGAGAGTTGCAGAAAGAAACAAGAGAGGTGCAGTAAAAAGAAAGAGAGGTGCAGAAAGAAGAGTGTGAGGTGCGGAAAGAGGCAAGAGAGGTACAGAAAGAAGAGAATGAGGAGCAGAAAAAAGCAAGAGAGGTACAGAAAGAGGCAATAGTAGTGCAGAAAGAAGAGACTGAGGCAGAGAAAGAGGCAAGTGAGGAGGTGCAGAAATTGGCAAGAGAGGTACAGAAAGAGGAAGAAAGGAGCAGAAAGAGGAAGAAAGGTACAGAAATTGGCAAGAGAGGTACAGAAAGAAGCAAGAGAACTGCAGAAAGAGGAAGAGAGGTATAGAAAGAGGCAAGAGAGGTACAGAAAGAGGAAGAAAGGTGCAGAAAGCAGAAGAGAAGCACAGAAAGAGGCAAGAGAAGTGCAAAAAGGAACGAGAGAAGTGCAGAAAAAGGCAACAGAGGTGCAGAAAGAAGAGTGTGAGGTGCGGAAAGAGGCAAGCAAAATGCAGAAAGAGGCCAGTGAGGTACAGAAAGAGGCAAGTGGGGTACAGAAAGAGGCAATAAAGGTACAGAAAGAGGCAAGAAACGTGCAGAAAGAGGTAAGAGAAGTGCAGAAAGAAACAAGAGGAGTTCAAAAAGAAGGAACACAAGTGCAGAAAGAAGCAATAGAGGCACAGAAAGAAGCAAGAGAGGTGCAGAAAGAGGAAGAAAGGTGTAGAAAGAGGCAAGAGAGATGCAGAAAGAAGAAGAAATGTGTAGAAAGAAGCAAGAGAAGCAGAGAAAAAGGCAATAGAAGTGCAGAAACAGGAAGAAATATATGTAAATAAGCAAAGAAAAACAGAAAGAGGCAAGAGAAATGCAGAAAGAGTAATAAAGGTACAGAAAGAACCAATAGAAGTGCAAAAAGAAGCAAGAGAGGTGCAGAAAGAAGCAAGAAAAGTGATGAAAGAGACATGAGAGTTGCAGAAAGCAACAAGAGAGGTGCAGTAAAAAGAAAGAGAGGTGCAGAAAGAAGAGTGTGAGGTGCGGAAAGAGGCAAGCAAAGTTCAGAAATAGGCAAGTGAGGTACAGACAGAGGCAAGAGAGGTGCAGAAAGAGGCCAGAGAAGTGCAGAAAGAGGCAAGAGAGGTACAGAAAGAAGCAAGAGAGTTGCAGAAAGAAGCAAGTGAGGTGCAGAAAGAGGCAAGACGTGCAGAAAGAAAGAGAATGAGGTGCAGAAAGAGGCAAGAGAAGTGCAGAAGGAGGCAAGTGAGGTGCATAAAGAGGCAAGAGAGCTACAGACGGTGGTAGGAGAGGTGCAGAAGGATAGAGTGAGGTGCAGAAAGAGACAGGAGAGGTACATAAAGAGGTAAGTGAGGTGCAGAAAGAGGCAAGTTAGGAGCAGAAAGAAGCAAGAGAAGTACAGAAAGAGGCAAGAGTAGTGCAGAAAGAAGAGACTGAGGCTCAGAAAGAGGCAAGTGAGATGCAGAAACTAGCAACAGAACTTCAGAAAGAGGAATAGAGGTGCAGAAAGAAGCAAGAGAGGTGCAGAAAGAGGGACGAGAGGTGCAGAAAGAGGCAAGAGAGGTGCGGGAAGAGGGAAGAGGGTGTAGAAAGAGGCAACAGGGGTGCAGAAAGAAGAGGGTGTAGAAAGATGCAACAGGGGTGCAGAAAGAAGCAAGAGAGGTGCAGAAAGAAGCAAGAGATATGCAGGCAGAAGCAACAGAGGTGCATAAAGAGCTAAGAGGGGTGCAGAAAGAAGCAAGAGAAGTGCAGAAAGAAGCAACAGATGTGCAGAAAGAGGCAAGACGGGTGCACAAAGAGATAAGAGAGGTGCAGAAAGAGGGGGGACGAGTACAGAAAAAGGCTAGAGGGGTGCAGAAAGAAGCAAGAGAAATGCAGAAAGAAGCAAGAGAAGTGCAGAAAGAGGGAAGAGAAGTTCAGAAAGAGGCAAGACGTGCAGAAAGAAGAGACTGAGGTGAAGAAAGAGGCAAGAGAAGTACAGAAAGAGGCAAGTGAGGTGCAGAAAGAGGCAAGTTAGGAGCAGAAAGAAGCAAGAGAAGTACAGAAAGAGGCAAGAGGAGTTCAAAAAGAAGGAACACAAGTGCAGAAAGAAGCAATAGAGGCACAGAAAGAAGCAAGAGAGGTGCAGAAAGAGGAAGAAAGGTGTAGAAAGAGGCAAGAGAGATGCAGAAAGAAGAAGAAATGTGTAGAAAGAAGCAAGAGAAGCAGAGAAAAAGGCAATAGAAGTGCAGAAACAGGAAGAAATATATGTAAATAAGCAAAGAAAAACAGAAAGAGGCAAGAGAAATGCAGAAAGAGTAATAAAGGTACAGAAAGAACCAATAGAAGTGCAAAAAGAAGCAAGAGAGGTGCAGAAAGAAGCAAGAAAAGTGATGAAAGAGACATGAGAGTTGCAGAAAGCAACAAGAGAGGTGCAGTAAAAGAAAGAGAGGTGCAGAAAGAAGAGTGTGAGGTGCGGAAAGAGGCAAGCAAAGTTCAGAAATAGGCAAGTGAGGTACAGACAGAGGCAAGAGAGGTGCAGAAAGAGGCCAGAGAAGTGCAGAAAGAGGCAAGAGAGGTACAGAAAGAAGCAAGAGAGTTGCAGAAAGAAGCAAGTGAGGTGCAGAAAGAGGCAAGACGTGCAGAAAGAAGAGAATGAGGTGCAGAAAGAGGCAAGAGAAGTGCAGAAGGAGGCAAGTGAGGTGCATAAAGAGGCAAGAGAGCTACAGACGGTGGTAGGAGAGGTGCAGAAGGATAGAGTGAGGTGCAGAAAGAGACAGGAGAGGTACATAAAGAGGTAAGTGAGGTGCAGAAAGAGGCAAGTTAGGAGCAGAAAGAAGCAAGAGAAGTACAGAAAGAGGCAAGAGTAGTGCAGAAAGAAGAGACTGAGGCTCAGAAAGAGGCAAGTGAGATGCAGAAACTAGCAACAGAACTTCAGAAAGAGGAATAGAGGTATAGAAAGAGGGAAGAGAGGTGCAGAAAGAGGAAGAAAGGTGCAGAAAGAAGAAGACTAGCACATAAAGAGGCAATCAAAGTGCAGAAAGAGGAAGAAAGATACAGAAAGAAGCAAGAGAAGTACAGGAAGAAGCACCAGAGGTGCAGAAAGAGGCACGAGAAGTGCAGAAAGAGGGAGAAATGTGTAGAAAGAGGCAAGAGAGATGCAGAAAGAGGAGGAAATGTGCAGAAAGAAGCAAGAGAAGCAGAAAAAAGGCAATAGAAGTGCAGTAGGAGAAAGAAAGAGGCAAGACGTGCAGAAAGAAGAGAGTGAGGTGCAGAAAGAGGCAAGATAAGTGCAGAAAGAGGTAAGTGAGGTGCAGAAAGAGGCACGTTAGGAGCAGAAAGAAGCAAGAGAACTACAGAAAGAGGCAGGAGAGGTGCATAAAGAGGTAAATGAGGTGCAGAAAGAAGCAAGTTAGGAGCAGAAAGAAGCATGTGAGGTGCAGAAAGAGGCAAGAGAGGTACAGAAAGAGGAAGAAAGGCACAGAAAGAGGAAGAAAGGTACAGAAATTGGCAAGAGAGGTGCAGAAAGTAGCAAGAGAACTGCAGAAAGAGGAATAGAGGTATAGAAAGAGGGAAGAGAGGTGCAGAAAGAGGAAGAAAGGTGCAGAAAGAAGAAGAGAAGCACAGGAAGAAGCATCGGAGGTGCAGAAAGAAGCAAGAGAGGTGCAGAAAGAGTAAGAAAGGTGTAGAAAGAGGCAAGAGAGATGCAGAAAGAAGAAGAAATGTGCAGAAAGAAGCAAGAGAAGGAGAGAAAAAGGCAACAGAAGTGCAGAAACAGGAAGAAAGATGTGGAAATAAGCAAGAGAAAAACAGAAAGAGGCAAGATGAATGCAGAAAGAGTAATAAAGGCATAGAAAGAACCAATAGAAGTACAGAAAGAAGCAAGAGAGGTGCAGAAAGAAGCAAGAAAAGTGATGAAAGAGACATGAGAGTTGCAGAAAGAAACAAGAGAGGTACAGTAAAAAAAAAAAGAGGTGCAGAAAGAGGCAAGAGAGGTGCAGAAAGAGGGACGAGAGGTGCAGAAAGAGGCAAGAGAGGTGCGGGAAGAGGGAAGAGGGTGTAGAAAGAGGCAACAGGGGTGCAGAAAGAAGCAAGAGAGGTGCAGAAAGAAGCAAGAGATATGCAGGCAGAAGCAACAGAGGTGCATAAAGAGCTAAGAGGGTTGCAGAAAGAAGCAAGAGAGGTGCAGAAAGAAGCAAGAGAAGTGCAGAAAGAAGCAACAGATGTGCAGAAAGAGGCAAGACGGGTGCACAAAGAGATAAGAGAGGTGCAGAAAGAGGGGGGACGAGTACAGAAAAAGGCTAGAGGGGTGCAGAAAGAAGCAAGAGAAATGCAGAAAGAAGCAAGAGAAGTGCAGAAAGAGGGAAGAGAAGTTCAGAAAGAGGCAAGAGAAGTGCAGAAAGAGGCAAGACGTGCAGAAAGAAGAGAGTGAGGTGAAGAAAGAGGCAAGAGAAGTACAGAAAGAGGCAAGTGAGGTGCAGAAAGAGGCAAGTTAGGAGCAGAAAGAAGCAAGAGAAGTACAGAAAGAGGCAAGAGTAGTGCAGAAAGAAGAGACTGAGGCTCAGAAAGAGGCAAGTGAGGTGCAGAAAGATGCAAGAGAGATACAGAAAGAGGAAGAAAGGCACAGAAAGAGGAAGAAAGGTACAGAAGGAGGAAGAAAGGTGCAGAAATTGGCAAGAGAGTTGCAGAAAGTAGCAAGAGAACTTCAGAAAGAGGAATAGAGGTATAGAAAGAGGGAAGAGAGGTGCAGAAAGAGGAAGAAAGTTGCAGAAAGAAGAAGACAAGCACATAAAGAGGCAATAGAAGTGAAGAAAGAGGAAGAAAGATACAGAAAAAAGCAAGAGAAGTACAGGAAGAAGCACCAGAAGTGCAGAAAGAGGCAAGAGAGGTGCAGAAAGAGGCAACAGGGGTGCTGAAAGAAGCAAGAGAAGTGCAGAAAGACACAAGAGGAATACCAGTAAGAGGGAAGACAAGTGCAGAAAGAAGCAAGAGAGGCACAAAAAGAAGCAACAGAGGTGCAGAAAGAGGGAGAAAGGTGTAGAAAGAGGCAAGAGAGATGAAGAAAGAGGAAGAAATGTGCAGAAAGAAGCAACAGAAGCAGAAAAAAGGCAATAGAAGTGCAGTAGGAGAAAGAAAGATGCAGAAAGAAAAAAGAGAGCTACGGAAAGAAGCAAGAGAGGTGCAGAAAGAGGCAGGAGAAATACAGAAAGATGCAAGAGAGGTGCAGAAAGAAGCAAGAGAAGTGCAGAAAGAAGCAAGTAAAGTGCAGAAAGAGGTAAGTGAGGTAGAGAAAGAGGAAAGTGAGGTACAGAAAAAGGCAAGTGAGGTACAGAAAGATGCAAGAAAGGTACAGAAAGAGGCAAGAGAAGTGCAGAAAGAGGCAAAGAGGTGCAGAAAGAGGCAAGTGAGGTGCAGAAAAAAGCAAGTGAGGTGCACAAAGAGGCAAGAGGGGTCCAGAAAGAAGAGAGTGAGGTGCAGAAAGAGGCAAGAGAAGTGCGTAAAGAGGTAAGTGAGGTGCAGAAAGAGGCAAGTTAGGTGCAGAAAAAAGCAAGAGAGGTACGGAAAGACGCAAGAGTAGTGCAGAAAGAAGAAACTGAGGCATAGAAAGAGGCAAGTGAGGTTCAGAAATTGGCAAGAGAGGTACAGAAAGAGGAAGAAAGGAGCAGAAAGAGGATGCAAGGTAGAGAAATTGGCAAGAGAGGTGCAGAAAGAAGCAAGAGAACTGCAGAAAGAGGAAGAGAGGTGTAGAAAGAGGCAAGAGAGGTACAGAAAGAGGAAGAAAGGTGCAGCAAGAAGAAGAGAAGCACAGGAATAAGCACCGGAGGTGCAGAAAGAGGCAAGAGAAGTGCAGATAGAAGTAAGAGAAGTGCAGAAAGAAACAAGAGGAGTGCACAGAGACGGAAGACAAGTGCAGAAAGAAGCAAGAGAGGCACAGAAAGAAGCAAGAGAGGTGCAGAAAGAGGCAGAAAGTTGTAGAAAGAGGCAAGAGAGATGCAGTAAAAGAAATGTGCAGAAAGAAGCAAGAGAAGCAGAGAAAAAGGCAATACAAGTGCAGAAAGAGGAAGAAAGATGTGGAAATAAGCAAGATAAAAACAGAAAGAGGCAAGAGAAATGAAGAAAGAGTAATAAAGGCACAGAAAGTACAGAAAGAAGCAAGAGAGGTGCAGAAAGAAGCAAGAAAAGTGATGAAGGAGACATGAGAGTTGCAGAAAGAAACAAGAGAGGTGCAGTAAAAAGAAAGAGAGGTGCAGAAAGAAGCAAGAGAGGTGCAGAAAGAGGCAAGTGAGGTGCAGAAAGAGGCAAGAGAGGTGCAGAAACAGGCAGGACAGGTGCAGAAACAGGCAAAAGACGTGCAGAAAGTGGCAAGAAAGGTGCAGAAAGAGACAAGAAAGGTGCAGAAAGAGGGAAGACGAGTGCAGAAAGAGGCTAGATGGGTGCAGAAAGAAGCAAGAGAGGTGCAGAAAGAAGAAAGAGAAGTGCAGAAAGAAGCAGGAGAGGAGCAGAAAGAGGCAAGAGAAGTGCAGAAAGACACAAAGACGTGCACAAAGAGGGAAGACAAGTCCAGAAAGAAGCAAGAGATGTACAGAAAGAAGCAAGAGGGGTGCATAAAGAGCTAGGAGGGTTGCAGAAAAAAGCAAGAGAGGTGCAGAAAGACGCAAGAGAAGTGCAGAAAGAAGCAACAGAGGTGCAGAAAAAGGCAAGAGAAGTGCAGAAAGAGGCAACAGAAGTGCAGAAAGCTGCAAGAGAGGTGCAGAAAGAGGCAAGAGAGGCGTAGCAAGAGGGAAGAGGGGTGCAGAAAGAGGCAAGGGGGTGCAGAAAAAAGCAAGAGAGGTACAGAAAGAGGAAGAAAGGAGCAGAAAGTTGAAGAAAGGTAAAGAAATTGGCAAGAGAGGTGCAGATAGAAGCAAGAGAACTGCATAAAGAGGAAGAGAGGTATAGAAAGAGGCAAGAGAGGTACAGAAAGAGGAAGAAAGGTGCAGAAAGAAGGAGAGAAGCACAGGAAGAAGCACCGGAGGTGCAGAAAGAGGCAAGAGGGGTGCAGAAAGAGGCAAGAGAAGTGCAGAAACAGGCAAGAGAAGTGCTATAAGAAGTAACAGAAGTGCAGCAAGAGGCAAGATAAGTGCTGAAAGAAGGAACAGAAATGCAGAAAGAGGCAAGAGAAGTGCTGAAAGAAGTAACAGAGGTGCAGAAAGAGACAACAGATGTGCAAAAATAGACAAGAGAGGTGCAGAAAGAGGGAAGATGAGAGCAGAAAGAGGCAACAGCGGTGCAGAAAGAAGCAAGAGAGGTGCAGAAAGAAACAAGAGAGGTGCAGAAAGAAACTAGAGAAGTACAGAATAAAGCAACAGAGGTGCAGAATGAAGCAAGAGGGTTGCAGAAAGAGGCAAGAGAAGTCCAGAATGAAGCAACATAAATGTAGAAAGATGTAAGAGAAGTGCAGAAAGAGGCAAGAGAAGTGCAGAAAGAAACAAGAGAAGTGCACAAAGTGGGAAGACAAGTGCAGAAAGAAGCAAGAGAGGCACAGAAATAAGCAAGAGAGGTGCAGAAAGAGGAAGAAAGGTGTAGAAAGAGGCAAGAGCGATACAGAAAGAAGAAGAAATGTGCAGAAAGAAGCAAGTGAAGCAGAGAAAAAGGCAATAGAAGTGCAGAAACAGGAAGAAAGATGTGGAAATAAGCAAGAGAAAAACAGAAAGAGGCAAGATGAATGCAGAAAGAGTAATAAAGGCACAGAAAGAACCAATAGAAGTACAGAAAGAAGCAAGAGAGGTGCAGAAAGAAGCACGAAAAGTGATGAAAGAGACATGAGAGTTGCAGAAAGAAAGAAGAGAGGTGCAGTAAAAAGAAAGAGAGGTGCAGAGAGAAGCAAGAGAGGTGCAGAAAGAGGGAAGTGAGGTGCAGAAAGAGGCAAGAGAGGTGCAGAAACAGGCAGGACAGGTGCAGAAACAGGCAAAAGACGTGCAGAAAGAGGCAAGAAAGGTGCATAAAGAGGCAATAGAGGTACAGAAAGAGGGAAGAGGGTGCAGAAAGAGGCAACAGGGGTACAGAAAGAAGCAAGAGAGGTGCAGAAAGAAGCAAGAGATATGCAGGCAGAAGCAACAGAGGTGCAGAAAGAGCTAAGAGGGTTGCAGAAAGAAGCAAGAGGGGTGCAGAAAGAAGCAAGAGAAGTGCAGAAAGAAGCTACAGATGTGCAGAAAGAGGCAAGACGGGTGCACAAAGAGATAAGAGAGGGGCAGAAAGAGGGAAGACGAGTGCAGAAAAATGCTTGGGGGTGCAGAAAGAAGAAAGAGAAATGCAGAAAGAAGCAAGAGAAATGCAGAAAGAAGCAAGAGATGTGCAGAAAGAGGGAAGAGAAGTTCAGAAAGAGGCAAGCGAAGTGCAGAAAGAGGCAAGAGATGTGTAGAAAAAGGCAAGAGAGGTGCAGAAAGAGGCAAGAGAACTGCAGAAAGAACCAACATTGGTGCAGGCAGAGGCAAGAGGGTGCTGAAAGAGGCAAGAGAAATGCAGAAAGAAGCAACATAGGTGCAGAAAGAGGCAATAGAGGTGCAGAAAGAGGAAAGAGGGTGCAGAAAGACGCATGAGTGGTGCAGAAAGAAGCAAGAGAAGTGCAGAAAGAAGCATTAGCAATGCAGAAAGAAACAACAGGGGTGCAGAAAGAGGCAAGAGGGGTGCAGAAAGAGGCAAGAGAAGTGCAGAAACAGGCAAGAGAAGTGCTATAAGAAGTAACAGAAGTGCAGCAAGAGGCAAGATAAGTGCTGAAAGAAGGAACAGAAATGCAGAAAGAGGCAAGAGAAGTGCTGAAAGAAGTAACAGAGGTGCAGAAAGAGACAACAGATGTGCAAAAATAGACAAGAGAGGTGCAGAAAGAGGGAAGATGAGAGCAGAAAGAGGCAACAGGGGTGCAGAAAGAAGCAAGAGAGGTGCAGAAAGAAACAAGAGAGGTGCAGAAAGAAACTAGAGAAGTACAGAATAAAGCAACAGAGGTGCAGAATGAAGCAAGAGGGTTGCAGAAAGAGGCAAGAGAAGTCCAGAATGAAGCAACATAAATGTAGAAAGATGTAAGAGAAGTGCAGAAAGAGGCAAGAGAAGTGCAGAAAGAAGCAAGAGAAGCGCAGAAATAAGCAAGAGAAGTGCAGAAAGAGGCAAAAGATGCTCAAAAAAGGAAAGAGAGGTGCAGAAAGAGGGAAGAGAACTTCAGAAAGAACCAACAGAGGTGCAGAGGCAAGAGGGGTCCTGAAATAGGCAAGGGCAGTACAGAAAGAAGCAACAGAGGTACAAAAAGAGGCAATAGACGTGCAGAAAGAGGCAGGAGAAGTGCAGAAAGAAGCAAGAGAAGCACAGAAAGAAGCAAGAGAAACGCAGAAAGAAGCAAGAGAAGTGCAGAAAGAAGCAAGAGAGGTACAGTAGGAGGCAAGAGAGGTGCAGCAGAAGGCAAGAGAGGTGCAGAAAGAGGGAAGAGGGGTGCAGAAGGAGACACGAGGGTGCAGAAAGAGGGAAGAGGGGTGCAGAAAGACGCAAGAGGGGTGAAGGAAGAAGCAAGAGAGGTGCAGAAACAAGCAAGAGAAGTCCAGAAAATAACAGAGGTGCAGAAAGAGGCAAGAGGGGTGCAGAAAGAGGCAGGAGAAGTACAGAAAGAACCAACAGAGGTGCAGAAAGAGGCAATAGACGTGCAGAAAGAGGCAAGAGAAGCACAGAAAGAAGCAAGATAAACGCAGAAAGAAGCAAGAGAAGTGCAGAAAGAGGCAAGAGAAGTGCAGCAACAGGCAAGAGAAGTACAAAAAGAGGCAAGAGATGCATAGAAAAAGGCAACAGAGGTGCAGACAGAGGCAAGAGAACTGCAGAAAGAACCAACATTGGTGCAGACAGAGACAAAAGGGGTGCTGAAAGAGGCAAGAGAAATGCAGAAAGAAGCAACAAAGGTGCAGAAAGAGGCAAGAGAACTATAGAAAGAGGCAAGAGAGGTGCAGAAGGAGGCAATAGAGGTGCAGAAAGAGGAAAGAGGGGTGCAGAAAGATGCAAGAGGGGTGCAGAAAGAGGCAAGAGAAGTGCAGAAAGAACCAACAGAGGTGCACAAAGAGGCAATAGAAGTGCAGGAAGAGGCAAGAGAGGTGCAGAAACAGGAAAGAGAGATGCAGAAAGAGGGAACAGGGATGCAGAAAGAGGGAGGAGAGGTGCAGAAAGAGGGAAGAGGGGTGCAGAAAGAGGCAAGAGGGGTGCAGAAAGAAGCAACAGAAGTGCAGAAAGAAGCAACATAAGTGCAGAAAGAGGCAAGAGGGGTGCAGAAAGAGGCAAGATACGTGCATAAAGAGGCAAGAGAAGTATAGAAAGAGACAAGAGAAGTGCAGAAAGAGGCAAGAGAGGAGCAGAAAGAGGCAAGATAGATGCAGAAACAGTCAAGAGACCTGCAGAAAGAGGCAAGAGAAGTGCAGAAAGAACCAACAGAGGTGCAGAAAGAGGCAATAGAAGTGCAGGAAGAGGCAAGAGAGGTGCAGAAACAGGAAAGAGAGGTACAGAAAGAGGGAACAGGGGTGCAGAAAGAGGCATGAGAAGTGCTGAATGAAGTAACAGAGGTGCAGAAAGAGGCAAGAGAAATGCTGAAAGAAGGAACAGAAATGCAGAAAGAGGCAAGAGAACTGCAGAAAGAGGCAAGAGAGGTACAGAAAGAGACAACAGAGGTGCACAAAGAGACAAGAGATGCGCAATAAAAAGCAAGAGAGGTGCAGAAACCGGAAAGAGAACTGCAGAAATAGGCAAGAGAGTTGCAGAAACAGGCAAGAGAGGTACAGAAAGAGGCAAGAGAGGTGCAGAAAGAGGGAACAGGGGTGCAGAAAGAGAAAGAGGAGTGCAGAAAGAAAGAAGCAAGAGAGGTGCAGAAAGAGGCAAGAGAACTATAGAAAGAGGCAAGAGATGTGCAGAAGGGGGCAAGAGAGGTGCAGAAAGAGGCAGGAGAGGTTAGAAAGAAGCAAGAGAAGTGCAGACAGAAGCAACAGAAGTGCAGAAAGAGGCAAGAGGGATGGAGAAAGAGGCAAGTGAAGTGCTGAAAAAAGCAACAGAGTTGCAGAAAGAGGCAAGAGAAGTACAGAAAGATGCATCAAAGGTGCAGAAAGAGACAATAGAAGAGTAGAAAAAGGCAAGAGAGTTGCACAAACAGACAAGAGAGGTGCACAAAGAGACAAGAGATGTGCAGAAAGAGGGAAGACGAGTGCAGAAAGAGGCAACAGGGGTGCAGAAAGAAGCAAGAGAGGTACAGAAAGAAGCAAGAGAAGTGCAGAAAAAAACAGTAGTGCAGAAAAAGGCAAGAGAAGTGCAGAAAGAGGCAAAGGAGGTGCAGAAAGAAGTAAGAGGGGTGCAGAAAGAGGGAAGATGAGTGCAGAGAGAGGCAAGGCAGCTGCAAAAAGAAGCAAGAGAGGTACAGAAAGAAGCAAGAGAAGTGCAGAAAGAAGCAAAATGTGTGCAGAAAGAGGCAAGAGGGGTGCAGAAAGAGGCAAGAGAAGTGCACAAATAAGCAACAGAGGTACAGAAGGAGACAAGAGAGGTGCAGAAGAAAGAAGCAAGAGCGGTGCAGAAAGAAGCAAGAGAAGTGCAGAAAGAAGCAACAGAAATGCATTAAGAGGCAAGAGGGGTGTAGAAAGAAGCAAGTGAGGTGCAGAAAGAAGCAAGAGAGGTGCAGAAAGAAGCACGGGAAGTTCAGAAAGAAGCAGGCGAGGTGCAGAAAGAGGCAAGAGAAATGCAGAAAGAGGCACAAGAGGTGCCAAAAGAGGCAAGAGAGAAGCAGAAAGAGGGAAGAGGATGCATAAAGAGGCAAGAGAAGTACAGAAAGAAGCACCAGATGTGCAGAAAGAGGCAAGAGAGGTGCAGAAGAAAGAAGCAACAGATGTGCAGAAAGAGGTAAGAGAAGTGCAGAAAGAGGAAGACATTTGCATAAAGAAGCAAGAGAAATGCTAAAAGAGGCAAGAGAGGTGCAGAAAGAAGCAAGAGTGTTTTTCACACCATTAGTACCAATTTAACACCCACAATTAGCAATAAGTAACAGGTGACCGTTCTGGGTTTACAATGGGCCTTCCACCACGCTGTAACACTTGTTGCTGCCTTTTTGGTAACGTTTGAGCCATTTGAGCGAGAAACAAGGCTTTTTTTGTTCAAATCTGCAGATTAGGCAGCAGATGATGAATTATGTGGCTAATGTGGGAAATGTATAATTGTGCGAAAGTCGGTGCAGCCAAACAGTCGCATATTTCCAGTGGCCCTGCTCATACCTCTTACTAGGTCCAAAAGTGCTCCTCAGTGGTTCCTTCTTTTTTTTGTCTCATTGAGTTTATAGTTCAGCTTCTATGGAAACGAGGAAGACTAAACCTGAGGATACCACTCCACAACACAGACTACCATACCACATAATTACTCTCCATAACACATAATCCCACTCTACATAATTCCTATACACTAAATACCACATACTTTCTATCCACTTAATTTCACCATACAACATACCACATAATTCCACTCCACTCCAAAAAATATTAGTTAAAAGATTTTACATTTACAAAGCCAATAGCTCTAACTCTCGCAAATGCGAAACCTATTACATTGCAAATGCTTCTTTACCTAGTAGTCGCGTTTGCAGAGTGGTGGAGAAAGGGTGCTGGGCCTCCGACCAGCGATCAGGAATTCCGCTGCGTAGGACTTACAGGAGGTACCAGGAGGGCTTCTTGGCCCCCAAGGTCCCTCAGGAGTAAAGTGGACTTCATTCCCCAACCTGTAGTGTGCCAGGAGGAGCGTTTGCAGAGTGGTGGAGAAAGGGGAGCGTGGCCTCTGAAGATCTCTTAGCAAACCCACTGTGTGGGACTTACTGGAGGTAACAGGAGGGGTAGTTGGCCCTCAAGGGCTCTGCAAGGATGGATGCGAGCGATGTTGAAAATGGCAGACACTCCCTGGTACACAGAGCACACAGAACATATGCCGGTTCCTCGTCGCTCCAGGCTTATCAGGGCTTGGCGCTGAGTCGCTTTCGGTGCTGTGTAAGCCTGGGCGTAGTTCGCGAAGTAGCGCTACGCGAAGCTACGCAAAGTGCAGTTTGCACTACGCGAGCTACGCATAGCACTACGCGAACTGCGTAGTGCACTGTTCGCAATGATTGCACAGTGCCGGATGCTTGTCCGCACTGTGCAATCATTGAAAACGGCATCTTGCACAGTGCGAGCTGTCTTTTACTGCCGCTCGAGTAGATTTTTACTCGAGCGGCAGCTTTCTCAACGCGGACTGGTAGTTTCTCATCGCGTGCGGTCGCGAGCATACGCGACCACTCACAATGAGAAACCTGACCTCCCCGCGTTGAGAATCTCGCCGGGAGGTTTATTTTCCACGCTCGCGATCGGCAACTTGATGTTGCTGATCGCGAATGAGGAAAAAGTCTCGCCGGGATGTCATTTTGCTTGCTCGCGGTCGCCAACTTGACGTTGAGGACCGCGAGCAAGCAAAAAATGACCGCTGCACTACGCTACGCTACGCTACGCGTGTTTGCACTGTGCTACGTGCAATTCGCGTTGTGCGAAGTAGCGCAAACTTCACAAACTACGCGAGCGTAGCGTAGTGCTTTGCCCAGGGTTAGTGCTGTGCTTTTTCATATTTGAAACTGACGGCATTTGTCCCGTGTACCAGACTATACACAGCATTTAAATTTAACTGTGTACAACAGATATGGCTTCCTGTTATTGACGTCACTGTCCAAAACGTCCTGTTAATTTGAAATTCCTACGTGGAGTACCTATGCTTGCAGGTACAGATCCTTGGTTTTGACAGCAATGGACCACAGGCATAACTGTTACTATTATAGACCTTGAACCATTCCCATGTTTAGGATACGGTGAACTAATGTGAATGGCTATATGATGGGTGCTAGGAATTGGTCATCTACCCACAGACACTCAGAACATAGAAACCATCCCATTGACACTATTACCTCGACACTTTGCCTTTGGAGGTGCCGGGTGTCCCTTATAATAATAACTAGCCTTGAAAAAGTCCTTTGGACGAAACACGTGTTGGCTGCCAGTGTGTTTTATAATTGGATTTTGAGAAGAAAATAAAGAAAATAACGAGAAAAGAATTTCTTACGGACTTCCTTTGCTTATTATATTGGACACTACCTATATTACAGAATGGACTAAATTTGGTGTGCCTCGGCATATGTGCAGAATACTCAATAGTCCTTCCCCTGATAGGATTGCCACATGGGGACCTGATCTCTATCTTTACATCTGAAGAATTATCAGCATGGACCAGAGTGGGGTTAGACAGGGTGGCAGATCTCTACCACCAGAATACCTTACCTCCTTTGAAGACTTAGTGGAAGATGCTCGCCTCCTTTCTGGCCAATTCCTCCCAGTATGAAGCCCTAATACAGACATTTAGAGTTCTCTGGGGGTGCTGTGGAGAGGAGCTCAGTGTTACATTACCTGCTGACCTTGGGATAAGCAGGCCATTTGGTGAAGTGGCTATGCTGCTCCTTGTCCGATGCAACCCGTAAGCCCTTGACAAGATTGCGTGAGCGTTGGGAGTTGCTGCTGGAGGGGGAGCTTACAGATCCAGAATGGAATATGGTACTTGCTTACCCCAAAATAGTTTCTCGTTCCACAAGGTTGAAGTACACACAGTTCAATTACCTGCATATTATCTATATGACACCACATAGTATGTGGGTTGCCTATGGTGGCAACGCCCGCAGTTGCCCCAGTTTGCGAGGGCGCGGTTTTCATACATATGACATGGACATGTTCTGGTCTGAAGCCATTCTGGGATGAGGTGGTAGCGGTGGTAGGTCTGACGCTGGGACGTGCACTTTGCCGCATGGTTGAGTTCTACCTGCTGGGGCTCTTCCCCCACCCGCCCAAGCGGAAAGTTGGGAATGGAGTTATAGACCTGGCTCTAGCCCTTGCCAGACAAAGGATTGCCATGACTTGGAAATCCACTACCTGTCCAGTGGTGGGAATCTGGAGACAGAACATCACAGTTTGGGCTGGGGCGGAGGGCAGGGCTTTGGCTAGGTAAGAGGCAAAGGGCCTGCAAAAGCACCCTATTGCAGCACAGTGGAGAGAAACTCCAGAGGTCGGGGAACACCCTGAGTGAGAACAAGATTCGGAGGGCAGTGGTTGGGACGGGTCTCTGATGGGAGTCTGAGGGTCATTTACAGCCCAGAGATCAGGATAGAGAGATGGCACACACTAAAAGATAATGACAAGCGATAGAGGGGGTAGTTTCTGGGGCACAGGATGGATGGGCCGGATCTGGGATGGGTCGCATGGAGGTGGGTACCTCTGAAGAGTTTCTTTACAAGTGACAGTTTCTGGAGAGAGACAGGGATGGCAGCCAGTTGATTGCAGCACTCCCCTGGTCCCCCCCCCCGTCTGGCTACCATGCCACATGTCAGGATGGGGTTTTTCTTAGCTCCTGGGAGATAACATATCACCTAGCATATGTTCATTGATAGTGACATTTAGGAGGCATAATAAGGGAGACCTCCCCGTTGGAGCACCTATTTGAGATACGTCAGACCATAAACCGTCCATAGGTGCCAGCAGTTTGGAGAAGGTTTTGTAGCGGAGGGAAATTCTTACAATGTACACAACCCACAATGATTTGTATCACTATGTATGATATCTAAGTTGTTATCCTTAGATGGATACTGTGGTTGACGAGCCTGCATATGGTGGAATGGCAGTGTCTAAATTTCAAATGTATTGCTTCCTACCACATTGGATAATCGAAAATTGGAAATAACTGCATCTGACTTAATGTGATTATGATAAATGTCAATAAAAACATGTTTTAAAAAATAAAAAATGTTATTGGCAAAACAAAAACGCTTTCCCTATTGAAACTTTGGTTCTAACTATAACTACCTACTGGCTATCCCCATACATATGCTTTTTATATTAGTATATTGTTTTTAAAAAACGAAAATTATTATAATGTTAAAAATATGTTTAATAATAGTGGTATAAGTATGTATTTATGTTTTAATATGAAATGTTACTTATATTTATTTCATGTACATTATATTCATGTTATGTATTAAAATAGTTAACATTATTGAAAAACATTATTTTGTTTTATGTTTTCGATATTAGTGTAAACAATATTTTTTTCGATATTTTTGTACCTACGTTTATACCTGTAGGGAAACAATACTTGTGTCAACGAGATTTTTGACCCTATATTTGTATGTCACAATATTTGAGGAGTCGATGTTATGTCAGTGATACTCTATGTCACAACATTCTACAACACAGCACTCTACAACAGGCCACTATATGCTACTCCACAGTACCCCACGACACTCTACGCTACAACACTGTACCCCACGACACTCTATGCCCAAACACTGTGCCCCCTGAGCATTCTATGCCACTACACTCTACGCCACGGACACTCTACAACATGATACTCTAGAACTCAACTATCTATGGGCCCGATTCACAAAAGTAATCTGAGACAAAATCCTAACTTTACGACTTTGGGTATTCACAAAAGGCATTTAGTAATAGTAAAGTTAGGATTCCTAACTTTACTACTACTAAACTGAGAAAAATCCTAACTTTACGACTTTCGGTATTCACAAAAGGCATTTAGTAGTTAAGTTAGGATTCCTAACTTTACTATTATAAATGCCTTTTGAGAATACCGAAAGTTGTAAAGTTAGTATTTTGCCTCAGATTACTTTTGTGAATCGGGCCCGAAGTCACTCCACTCTACACAACTCCACGGTACCCCACAACACTCTAGGTCATGACACTGTACCCCACTCTACTCTACTCTATGTCACTCTAAAATATTGTACTCCAGGAGTCTAAGGACTTTTGGTCTCAGTTAAACTTAAGACCAAAACTTAAGTTAAACTGAGTCAAAAGTCTAAATTTACTGCTCGTAAATGCCCTTTGTGAATACCGAAATTCGTAAAGTTAGACTTTTGTCTCAGTTTACCTTTGTGAATCAGGCCCTTGCTATTGACAGCGTTCGAAAGATCCAGGTCGCAGCTAGTACAAGCTCCATGTTTGAGGTCGCTTCATGCCGTAATAGCATATTATTGAATAGCATATTATTGAATCATGGTAAGATCACATTCCTTTCCCTTTGAGGAAAGAGATTGTTGTAAAGGTCAGTGGTGTTAAGAACTTATTGTTGATGGCGCAAGAAGTATTACGTATGTACATACAATCTAACTTATAGAGGTTGTGTGATGCAATCAGATGGTCAGAGACTAAAATCTTGATTTGCAAAGAAGAAATAATATCGATATACTCTAGGAAAAAGGGAGTGTACCGTGATCAAGGAAATGATGTAAACTAAGCATTTTTATCACAGATTTTAAGTGTTATCACAGATGTAATCCCTACTTCAGTTTTTCTTCCACAGGTAATGAGTATGTAAGATATAGAGCAGAGGTCTTCAAACTTTTTGTTGCTGAGACCCCCTGTCAAAAATGTTAGGCATAAGGACCCCCTCATGACAAAAATTTCTAGAACTTGGTACTCCTCATCATTGACAACTATTGACAACCATAAACACCCCCAATTCCCACAGGAAATCATATTTACAGTGGGGAAATAAATTAAACAGTGTTTAGCAAACCAAAGGTCAGTGAGCATGGGGGTGTGGTGAAAGGTGTGGCTAAAAACAAAGGACCTCATTTATGAGAAATTAGCATAGGGCAGCACCACAAGTCTTCTTGGTGTGCCCCCTATGCCAATGTGAAAGGGCAGGAATGCACCTTATTTATGAAATATCGTGCATTCCTGTCATTTACTCCTGCGATAGCGCACAAATTGCTGCCTAGCGCCACCATAGGAAGGATTGTTTCATGCAGGAAAGGGCACTTTCCTGCACATAAACAATCCAGAGAGGAGTTTCCCTCTTTCTATCTGTGCTGCAAAATGCATCACACATGGAAAGAGGAAAAAATGAGGAGAAATGAAAACATTTCTCCTTGTTACGCCTGCTGTGGGGAGGTGTAAGGTTTTGGCGCTGCCCCAGGTTTACATTGCTTTGTAAATCTGAGGCAGCGTCAAAGTCCATGGGTGTTGCGTGGGAACACCCACCACAATGCCTATGCAATGCTTACTTGACATAGAGTAAGGCAACGCCACGGCTTGTGCTGCTTTGTCTTATTCCATATCTATGAGGCCATGCAAAGCCATGCAGGGTGACTTTGGTCGCCTCATAGATATGATTGAGACGCTTGTGCCACCGGAGCTTCAAAAAAAAGTGACGCTCCAGTGGCAGAAGCCTCCCATGAATCAGCCCCGAAATATTTTGTTCGTTTTTTTTAGGTCAGCATCAGGTAGCTACATATAAAATAATGGGTAGCTTAAATGAAAAATGCATTTTAAAAAGTTGTTACTCAGTGGTAAATGCACTGTAGTACATTATGAAACCTGTATTAGTTAATGCACTGCAGAGGTCTTTGTTTATCCAGAGAGCCACAGAATTAAATTTGGTTGGTGCAGTGGAGAATAGTGACTTGTGTATTTTCAGTGCTACAAGGTCACAGCCTGTGACAGAAAGCAATGTGAATGTGTAAGTCATATACATGCATTACACACATTATAAGATACACTGCTACAAACTGTGCAAATAGTTTTAGGATAAAATGGAGCTTTAAAAATGTAGATTTTAGTAAATCCAGACCATAAGTAATGCAATTTTATTTTTGCCTAATTGTCCCTTCAACACCTCCTCAGGGGTACTAAGCGCTGTGTAAATACAATTGCGATTAAAAGCATGCACTTCACAGCCCAGTTTTTAACTCTTCCTACTACCACCTAAAAAAAACAAATCTTTGCCATCACAATGCTTGGGGTGCTTCGAGCAATTGAAGCCAGAACCACTCCCAAGCACCCTTTACATTTGCAAATTTAGTCATAGTGCACATTTGCACTTCATTCAGGCAAGCAGGCACCCTGGCCCGAAGGATTGTTTTACCTGTCTGCCAGGCCTCTTTGTTTCACAGCACAGGAGACTCAATTAACTTCAGCTGAAGCATTTTAACGATCGGAATGAAGCATCCCGGACGGTTGTCGTTGTCCAAATTGTACTGCACATGGTTTGCATTCCAGGCAGAAATGAGGCCTGGAAATGCGCAACCCCCTTAACAGGACTCCAAGGCCAACCTGGGGGTTGCACCCCACAGATTAAAGACCTCTGATATAGAGGGACCAATATACTGAGTGTTGTCATAAAACATGTTGTGACTGTATATAGCATACAAAGTAAGATAATTGTGGCACAGAAGTCTCCAACCTCATAACCATGATCTTCACCTCGTTCCAGATCTCCCTCCCTGCAGTACCCTCCCTAAAACCCTTCCCCCCTTCTGGCTACTCTGAACCTCTGCTACATTACGCTACAGAGTCGGTGCTGCAGGAAGGTGGGCATATTGAGGTCGCTGCTCTCAGAGATCTATTAATCCTGACATAATTGCAAACCTTTAACAACTTGTGTTTCTCATGAGCAGTGCCTCCAAGATGTCTTCCTTTGATAATTCATGTAGAATGCTAACTAGCATGCAGAGTGACATAGCTGCAGCACAGTTGGACCAGCTGCCCTAGCTACCCATGTAGCCAAATTGCAAATTCTGATGGGTTCTAGAACCCCAGCCTCTCCTGCTGCTCATCCCATGCATGTGTCAGGCAGTCCAGTCTTGCCCACAGTGTCTGTGATTGTTCCCACGCCTGTGACTTTGGCTTCACCAGAGTGCTTCACAGGAGACCCTTCTCATGCAGAAACCTTTCTCATGCAGGTGCAATTGAACTTCATGGTTCCTCCTGCTGCCTTTCCTGATGCACAATCTCACATCACCTTCTTGATTTCCTATCTGAGCAGCAATGTAGCCATGTGGGCAGTACCATTAGCCAACTCAGATGACCGCCTGTTGTACAATTGGAAGAATTTGAATAAATATTTGATCGACACACTATCAAGGTGTCAGCTGATTGTGAATAGAGCTCAAACAAGGAAACATAGACATGGTTGGTTATCTCACACAGTTTAATCGACTGGTTTCAGAGACTAACCACCCCGAAGAAAAAGGGGCTGCATTGTATCAAGATCTGAAAGAAGACATCAAAGATCTTATAGATCAGATCTACACACAACCCAGGAGTTGTGAGGATCTAATAGCCCTTACCATACCTGTAGATCACCGGCTCACAGACCGAAAAGGTGGGTGATCCTCCTTACTACCGAATTCTTCCATATTCCTTAGTTTTTAAGCTGGGCCCTGCTTTTGCATCAAAAATGTTATGTTTGGCTGAGGGTTGTATACAAATCGTGTACACACTTCTTTGATACTCCCGAAGAGGTGTTCGCCTGGACGGATGAGAGGCAGAAACTCAGGCCGCACACCCCGCCACACACTGATTCGGGGTCATCCTCTGGGGAGGCCACACAGAAACTCATTAAACCTAAAGGGAAGCAGAACAGCAGATCACGTTCCAGGTGCCGTTCAAAGTCATGAAGTGCATCTAGCTCCAGATTGACCGCAGATCGTCACGATTCATCACATTCGCAACATGGAGACTGAAGACCGTAAAAGATGACTTTTATATGGCTGATGATATAGACCTGGGGCCTTCGAAAGCCTTTTCCCCCATAACTCTCTTCTCAGTATCTGAGAACGTTACTTATGTTTGGGGGTGGTTCACTGGGGATCCATTGGTCTGGGGTTGCGCCCTGCCCCCGTTGGAGCAGCAGTAAGACCCCAACCGCGACAGATGCTTCAGCTTTTTTGAGGTATTGGGTAGGGTGGGTGGGGGAGGGAGGGAATGGGTTTGTTTAGATTTTTTAAATTTTACTGTGCAGATGGTGTTCGTGCCCCACGTCAAGCCGAGTCCTACATTAACTCTCCAGATACTGCCCAATGTTAGAATCAGCTAGCAGACTTTAGATAGTCAGCTGGAATGTCCGGGGTGCGCTCGACAAGGTTAAAAGACGTGCTAACCTTCGGCAGGCTAAACGTGCCTCAGCAGATGTCCTGTTGCTACAAGAAACCCATCTTATGGGTACCAAGGCACCATGCCTTTCCCGTTTTGGCTACATACAGGTCGTCCATGCCGGATTTACCAGGGGTTCCCGTGGGGTGGCGTTCTTAATTCATCGGAGAGTCCCCTTTACACACACACAAACATGGGCCAATCCCCAGGGTAGATACATCATTGTGACCGGTACGTTATATGGGGAACTCATTATTCTTGGCAGTATTTATGCGCCCCCCCATTATCCGAGTCATTTGCAGAGCGCCTATCAAATATAATGCTAGATGTACCCAAAGGCCTCTGCATAATAGGTGGAGATTGGAATGATGTCTTGATTCAGGCCCAGGACAGATGGAGACCATGTGGAGGGTTGGGGACACTTAGAGAAACCCGACTACAGACATTAGTGCAAGACATGGGTTGGATAGACACGTGGAGACATTAACACCCGACTATGCAAAGCTATACATACTACTCTACAGTCCATGATTCATTCTCACGCTTGGACTATATTTTTGTACCGGCTAGTTACTATTATCGTATCCACAGACATACTACCCAGGGGTTTATCGGATCATTCCCCAGTGGTGTTGACGATGCGTTTGGATGTAGCTCGCTGCCCTTCCGATGGTGCCTGTCGACATGGCACCTCCATACTCCACAATATAAGACATATATGTATCGGGCCATTACAGATTACTTAACTGATAATTTAGGAACGGTGACCTCGGCGGAGACCATCTGGGAGGCCATGAAGCCAACCCTCAGAGGTGCCGCTATATCCTTTTGTACTGCACAATGTAAGAAGCGTCTGGGGGTATTACTCCAAACTGAGGCTCAGATGCTGGACTTGGAGCAGCAGAGTAGGGGTGAGGACGAAAGGCTGATTCGCGGCCATCTCTTTCTTGTGCAACAAACATATGCCAACACACTGCGCGATGAGGCCAGAAAAGCTTGGCTGGCCTCCCGCAGCAGAATTTACCAAGGGGAGCTCTCTCCTGCACCACCTGTGCCAACAAGCATTCCACCCACCAACGATACCTGGTATTCTGGGTGAGAATGGCCAAATACTTACGGACCCAGTCCAAATTGCATCCAGCTTTGCGACCTATAATGCTGATCTATATACTCCCAAGGGCGCTCTACCAGAACCCATGATACACTGCTTTCTCGATGACCTACCCCCAAAGGCCTTATCGGATACAGCGCGAGCTGAATTAGATGCCCCTCTGACCATCGAGGAGCTGGGTGCAGCCCTTACAGACTTGCGCACAGGCAAAGCTCCGGCCCCTTGCGGTTTCCCGTGCAAATTTTACAAGCTTTTTCAGTCTCAGTTCATTCCCCACTACCTTGCAGCGGTAAACATGACCCTCGAGGAGGAACGGCTCCCGCCAGACTGGCGCCACACCGAAATTGCAGTATTCCTCAAGCCCGGCAGACCCCCGGATCAGCATTCATCATATCGTCCTATATTGCTGTGAATGTGGAGGCCAAATTCTTGGACAAAGCCCTCGCTAACAACATCCTTCCCTATATGACAGACCTGGTTCACCCTGATCAGGCAGGATTTATGCATCATCGGGCTACTCGCCACAATATCCGGTGGGCTCACAATGCAGTGGCATCGATTGAATGTCTTGAAGGTCCGGCAGCATTACTGCTGGCCGATATAGACAGGGCATTTGATTCGCTGGGGTGGACGTACCTGTTTGCCCTCCTATGCCGCTTAAACATCGGACCGCGTTTTATGTCATTTATTCGACTGTTATATACCGACCTTACGGCCTCGGTTAGAGTGGCGGGCGCGGTCTCTGACCCCTTCTCTATAGGGCGCGGCACTCACCAGGGATGACCTCTATCCCCTTATTTATTTTCATTGGCAATGGAGCCGCTGGCCTTGTGGGTCAGAATTGGCGCACAGGTCCAGGGATTTGAATGGCCAGGCGGAATATCAGACCGGATCGCCCTTTATGCAGATGACGTCTTTTTCTTTCTTTTAAAGCCGCATCGGACAGGACCTCGATTGCGCCGCATAATGCAAGTATTCAGAGAAAACTCAGGACTGTATATGAATGCCCGTAAGTCTATACTGTGGCCTCTGCAAGGAGACTTAGAGATGGGCGCCTGGGCGGAGTAGGTGACTCTAGCTGTAACCAGGTTTAAGTATCTCGGGGTCCACCTCTCGTCCTCCCAATCGATATTGTGGGATAAAAATATTGCCCCCATCTGGGCGCACACCCAGACTGAGATGAGGTTGTGGTTGCGTATGCCTTTATCTATTTTGGGACGGTCTGCAATTTTTAAGATGGTATCACTCCCTCGCCTTCTTTATCAGCTGCAGAACCATCCCTATCAGATACCGCCCATCTGGTTCCGTCAGCTCAATTCGAGGCTAAGTTGTTTCCTTTGGAATGATCGAGCAGTTAGAGTTGCACTCAAAACGTGTTTTCAATCTATATACTGTGAGGGGTCAGCGACCCCTGACATTCAAGCATACCACGCAGCGTCTCATCTCCTGGTGTTCAACGATTGGTGGTACGGGAATCGAGATGACCTGGCGTATCAGGTAGAACGGTGGCTCATGGGCGACACACTACCCCACTTACTCCTACATACCTCAAAAGAGCTTCGACGACTTCTGTCTGCCACGCGCATGGAGTTCAGAGCATGGAAAGATTCATTGCGCAGAATGGGATGGTGGGGACGACTGACGAGAGAGACATCCCTCTGGCTGAGCGGCCTTCTACCACAAGTATCTACCCAGTCTGGATTTCGGGAATGGGATGCCATAGGTATCTCTACTTTGGGAGACGTAATGCAAGGCACCACCTTGAAGTCCTTCCAAGAGCTCAGAAAATAATTTGTTATGCCGCATTCACAAGTCTATAAGTACCTGCAAATGCGGCATGCTCTAACCCCATACATTGCACACCTGGAATCTCTCCCGGAGTTCAATCCGATAGAAGCCAAGGTGTTCATGGGCGACCTAGGGGATCCCAAGATTGCAAAGATATACCAAACCTTAGTGACAAATCTCTCTACCACACTAGACTCACTCCCGGAGAGATGGCAGAAAGACCTTGGTCCCCTCGATGGTGATGACTGGACGGAGGCGCTAGAATCCCCACTGGGAGCTGCAATAGCTTCTCGCCTAAGGCTTATCCAGTTCAAATACATACACCGTGCTTATTTCACCAGGCATAGGCTGTGGAGGGCAGGACTGATAGCTTCCCCTACATGCTTATGATGCGACGGCGCAGTTCATCCACACCATTTGGGAATTCACTGTGCTCAATAGATTTTGGAGGGGGGTTACGGCCTGTTTGTCAGAAGTACTGGGTTGGGAAATACCCTTATCTCTGAAACTTGTCCTGCTACACATCACTGACGAAATAAGGAGCAATATCTATAAAACGCATTTGCTATTCTTGGGCCTCACTTTGGCTAAGAGAGATATAGCTACAGTATGGAAGGACTGAGCCCCCCCTAAATTGAGTGCTTGGAAGGCGGGTCTTGATTGGTGCATGTGTCAGGAGCAACCTATATTTACAGCGCGGGGTTGCCCACAGAAGCATCCTGAAATTTGGAAGCGATGGGCAGATTTTAGAGGTCTCATTCTGGAACCCACTCCACTGCAACATGCTGATGTGGAGGCCTTCTGAGAACAAACCATGGCGGAAAATAATGATACAAAGGACTACGCCACTTATGAACTGGCTTGCTGGGTACCTGGACTATTACTAAGTCATAGCACACTTGGTTGTAATGTTACGGGCTGATGTTTACAGTCCCGAAATGTTCATTTTCATATACTATAAATGTCATACTATTGTCATGGAAGTCACCAGCTTGGATGTTATGATACCGATCAGTTTTCATTGTATTTCTCCTGTCCGAAATTTGGCTATTTTCTCTGCTGACTTAATAAAAATGTGTTTTGGAAAAAAAAAACGTTGTGTTTGTTTTATTTCGATCAGAAAATTACTATTCCTGGTGCTTTTAGAGGGTGAGCAAACAGCCCTCCCAAGTACCACGCATTAGGCGTTAGACTAACGCATTTCAGTGTGGTGATCTGCATCACCGCACTGAAATAGAAAGTCACGCATAATACAGGCATAGCACCTCCTCGGCTAATCATGCACCAATAATGCTGACTGAAACTAAAGCTGAAGAAAGTGCTCCATGCGCGCTGCTCCCGACAAGCTTGGGAACTGGCTGAGCTGCCCTGGAGCTGTAGCTACTACAATATAATAATAGGACTACCTGCGCAGCATTCCTGATAGATGACATGATAGAGAGTGAGAGGGGCGTTGCGAGCGAGTGGCTACAGTTCATAAGATAAAGTTGTAATAGCAGCGCTTCATGGTACATTTTATCTAAATAAAATGAAAATGATCCCTGCTACTGGAGCCGATCGAACCCCATGGACCGCGGCAGACGCTGGAGCCCAGTGCACACCACTGTGCATCTACTGCTGAGCCTGTGAGTCAGTCTGAATCATGCCCAGGCAGCTTGTGTTTGCTGCGGGAGTCATTGTGGGGAGGAGGCTCATACCGAATTGCCACTCTGCCTGCCTCACAAAGTAAGTGAGTCAGTGACTGCTGTTCATGAGTAATCCTGGCATAAGAGTGTAACTCGATTTAATAAAATTAGGGGAAGTGCCTTCAGATAAACACCCAACTAATCCTCTCACTCATCGACAACTCCACCACAACCAGAACCAACTTCCACAGATGCATGACAAACGTCGCCGACTGGATGAAAAACAACTGCATGCAGCTGAACACAGACAAGATGGAAGTACTGATCTTTGGCAACAGCAGAAACACATGGAACGACTCCTGGTGGCCATCAAACTTAGGACCCACACCCACTCTCTCTGACCATGCAAGAAACCTCAGAATCATCATTGACGGCAAGTTCACTATGAAATCACAGATCAACACCGTGTCCTCTGCCTGCTTCCTCACTTTGAGCATGCTACGTAAGATCTCAAGCAGCTAACCCTACACACGGGGCGCTCTGTGTCACAGGCCCTCATCACCAGCTGACTGGGCTACGGCAATGCCCTCTATGTAGGAATCACCGCACACCTACAGAGACTTCAGACCATACAGAACACTGTAGCCAGACTCATCCTCGGCCTTCCCCAACAAACCAACATCACGACCCACATCACGACCCACCTCAGGCAACTCCACTGGCTCCCTGTACAGAAGAGATGCCAATTCAAGCAGGTGACCCACACACACAAGGTTCTACACAACCAAGGACTTGCCTATATTAACCCCCGCCTGAACTTCTACCAACAGTCGAGTAGACTACGCTCCACTTCCCTTTCACTTCCCCATACTCCTCATATCTACTGCAGCAAAAATGGAGGACCCTCCTTCTCCCACATTGCAGCAAATACCTAGAACAGTCTCCCCACAACCCTCCAGACCATCGCCTCACTTCCCGATGGCCCTCAATACCTGGCTGTTTGAATAAGCCTGCGGGACAAGCAAGCGCCTGGATACCCTATCGGGTGATTAGCCGTACTTTATAAATCTTGATTGATCCATTTGAGAGGGCATTAGTTGTTCATGGGCCTCTGTGACAAGGGCTCATTTTCTGGGTGTGTACAGAGTGGTACGCTGGGCCTCTGCTTCAACATTTTTGGAACATTATTGTGTGATGGTCTCTGATGATCTGGTAGTGGGTTTGTATGTGAGTCTTGATTTGCTTGTACTCTTATTTCAGTATATGCAACATTGGGGAAGGTATATGATTTCTGATGTTTTGTTTGTTTATTGTTTATGAATTTTTATTTACTTCTTCAACCCTTTGGTTTTGGTATGTCCTCATTGGTAAGTATGGTTATCAGGAAAAAGGGAGAAAGCAGTAATACCTAAGTCACTTGTAGTAATTTATATTACTCTTTCTAAATGTCTTCCTTGTACCACACCTTAGTTATGTTGGGGTTCAAGGAGGTGTTATATAAAGATGACCACAAGTAATCTAGGCATTGCGAAATTTTAGAAGCATTGTAAAAGACCAATTTTTCATGGTAAAGGCCACTTATGCATAACTTTGTGATCTTTACATAATTTATATCCATTTTGCTAGAAATATCAGCATCTTCAGAAAAAAACACTATTACTTTTAGTGCTGCAATATAATGAAAACAAAACAGCAAAATATTATTTATGACCCCAAAAGACTGCAACCTAACCAATTAGCTTTTTTTATTGTCTTCTCTGCATTATGCCCTAGCACATGGCTGAGGTGAAGGGCAGTGCCAGACACTCACTACTTACAGCTCTGACAGAGACAGCAGGAAGTATTACTTGAGATGCGCTATGCACATCTTCACACATACAGAACTGAAGATAAGACAAAAAAAAGCATGTCATAATGTACTTTCCACTGGGTCGAAGCACTTCTTTCCACAAGCCAAGCAGCACTTCTGACACCCTGGGCAGTCATCATCTTTTTCACACCGTGGTTTATAGATAACTGGGCAGGTTCCTGGCTTCACTGTAACAAAAGACAACATACATTTTATAACTACATGTTACGGTATTAAATCATGTTTTAAGTTAGTTGTCTTTCAGCTATTAGGGGGTTCAGAAATATCAGCGGGTCTGTGTTTAAAGTACAATTATTATATTGTCACAAATGAAATTGTAATTAATACGTATATTTATTGTTTCATAAATGTAAAACAGTAATTGTGAATTCATTCAGCTCATACAAGCCACAAATTAAATGGCTTTCATTTTTTAGGTTCATGAACTGCCATTAACTATTTTCATGGAAGTGGTTACGGCTGTGTAACTCTAGGAGCTATTCCCCACCTCCTTTTCCTTGCCCTCTTTCTATCAGTTAATGGTCTTCATACTTGTAAATGGGCCCACCACCATGTGTAAAACAATTTCACCCCACTATTACAAGCATATTATTTAACAGTTATTGTAGAAAATGTTAAAAACTGCAAATTCTGATTTGTAGTAGTGCTTTTCAGTTTACTACAAACATATATGCAATGCAAAATATTGCACGCAAGCCAAACGTCTGTGAGCAGGTAACCTTCCTTCATTCCCATACCCGAACAAAGGCACACACTTCTAGTGTTCAGTATGGTCCGCCTCGAAATGAAGGATCTTTTCCATTCCAACTCACAGTGTAAAATCAATACAATTATTCAATTAGTGTGGTAAGATAACATTCTAAAAGTGAAACAATGAACTACTCTTCTAGCTATCGTAGATCGTTAGATACCTACAACAAAAAGAAAATGTGAAAGAGTTTCAGGCGCACATGGAGAGATAGCAAAACCTCCCTCTGCCTTTTGCGCGCTGCATCGGCGATTTGGCGTTGCAGCGCAAGCAATGTAATTCGTTTTATTTATTTATTTAGTTACTCAACTCTGTTCAGCCGTATTCCGTATACCCCCCACCCTGCCCCTCCCCCGCCCCACCGCCCCACCGCCCCGCAGCACTCCCTCAAGGAGCCACTACTGGTCAGATCCCTGTTTAAAAACCCTCTGCTATAAACAAAAAGCTGCATGGTGTGGAATATGTTGGTTTGTAAGCACAAAAAGATTGTACATACTGCATGCACTGTATCATTTTATTATTCATTGCTAATAAGCTGTTTTCTTCATTAATAAAAATATATATTTTTTAAAAACCCTCTGCTGACCCCAGCAAATTCAATAACTATCACCCCATCTCGCTCCTTCCCTTCCCCGCCAAAATCCTCGAGGTCACCAAACACCTTGAGAGCAACAACTTGATGGAAACCTCCCAATCCAGCTTCCACACCAACCACAGCACCGAGACCACCCTGATCGCTGCCACGGACACATCAGGACTCTCCTCGACCGGAGAGAGACAGTGGCCGTGATCCTCCTCAACCTCTCCTCTCAGCAGTGTTCGATACCATATCCCACCACACCCTTATCAAGATACGCCACCACATCAGGATCCAGGGAGATGCCCTCAAATGGATCACATCCTTCCTCACAGGACAAACTCAGAGAATCCACCTACCACCCTTCACTTCAAAAGCCAAGAGCATCATCTGCTGCGCCTCTCAAGGCTCATCCCTCAGCCCCACCCTGTTCAACATGTACATGATGCCCTTAGCCAACATCATCAGAACCTGTGGCCTCAACATCATATTCTATGCAGACAACATACAGCTAATCCCTTTGCGCTCATTAGATCCCCTTCACTTCTAGGACCAACTTCCACAACTGCATGATGAGCATCGCTACTCGATGAAGACCAATTGCCTGAAGCTCAACACGGACAAGACAGAGGTACTGATTTTTAGGAACAACGCCTCCCTGTGGAATAACACCTGGTGGCTCGCCGAACTCGGGCCTACACTGACAGACCACGCTGTCACCTTGGCATCATCCTGGACAGCAAACTCACCATGAAATGCCAGATCAATGCAGTCAGCTCTGCCTGCTTCCACACCCTTTGCACGCTCCGAAAGATCTTCAGATGGCTCCCCGTCAACACGAAGAGTGCCGTCAATCAAGTCCTAGTCACCAGCCGGCTTGACTACGTCAGCTCAATCTACGCAGGACTCACCACCCACCTCCTAAAGAGACTCCAGATGATACAAAACTCAGCATCCAGACTTATCCTCGACCTCACCAAGCGGACCCACATCACCCCGACCTCAGAAACCTCCACTGGCTCCCCATCCAGAAAAGATGTCAATTTAAGATGCTGATAAATGCCTGCTAGGGCTCCACTGCCTGAACTTTCACCAACCCTCCAAACACCTGCGCTCCACCTCCCTTGCCTTGCTCGCACATTCTGCATCTGCCGAAGCAACAGAGGAGGACATTCTTTCTCCTACCTCTCCGCCAAGTCCTGAAACGAACTTTCTCTGAACCTTCAAACTTCATCCTCTGGACCCGAAATCATGAAGGGACTCAAAATCTGGTGTCATGTGGCCCGGTAAGAACAACGCCATTTTCATGCTCATGTTCCTTAACTTGCCTTCTTTCTGCAACGCAGTGGCTTTTGACATACATTTGCACACATGTCAGTGCAGAATAACATTCTCTGGAACTGCATATGCTTTCATTCCTATTTTGTAGTCACACTATCACGACACCTTGAATATTTTGTACAAGGGATAAAGTTCACAGAGCAAATGTTGTTTTTTTGTTATTGTCCATGTGGCGACAGAGCTATCATACTACCATAAACAATAGCGGCCTAACTAGGGTTTCAACATGATAGCATGAGGGTTGTTTATTATATAAGCAGTGCAACCACATTGTTCATTAGAGGAGCACTCAGCAGACACTGAGAGGTCACTGCATGCCAAAATTCCAGCTCAGCTGATTCCCTCCTTACCACACGAGAGATGTCCAGTTTCAGACCAAGACGGACAGCCTGTTGACACTTACCCACAGGCAATGGGAAGTTAGTCCCCCGGCAGGAATTTATTTGGCAGATCACCGACCCTAGGCCACACTACTCTTATAGAGCGCCTGTACCTGTCCTGGCTGTTGCAGGCATACAAACTGTCCTTTCACCGCATTTCGCTGGCTGCAAGAACAAGATATTTGTGTCAATAGATCTTATCAAACCACTTTAAGTGGCCGGTTCTACACAGTAGACCACACAGGCTCCAGGGTAGTTACCTGTCTCCGCTCTACCATTAGAAAATTCTATTGGAAGCTTTGATCAGTGATGAAGCTTCTTCTCCCTGGTTGGGGTTAGCTAGTAATAAAGTATCTCTTCTACCTGCTACATCAACAACTACCATACCAACAACTTGTACGGAAACACAGATTTCAGTCTTGAAACCACAAATGAATGGTGTCTATGTCAATGTACCACAGTCCGTGTCAACTCCAAGTTCTGCAGAGGCTCCAAAGCTCACAAAAATAGTTCGAACAGCCTCCGGTTATTTTAAAAGCTATGATGACCTGAAATCATCTGAGTCACCTCCGCCTCTACCTGCATGAAGTAGACTGTGTGTATTCTACTTATGCGTGAAGAAGACGTACTTTGTTGCTCCATGGCTCTACCTGTGGATTACGATTAATTTACTTTTCCTCATCATTTGGATTTGTTTTGTGACAGTCTTTTTCTTGTTTCTCAATGGACACTATCTCCCAGAACGCTCTTCTGACCCCATTCTTTATCACACAATGTGCCAAAAGAATTTTCCCTGGTGAACATTTCTGCTGTTCCCATTCCTGATGGTATTGTTTGGGATAGGGTATTGTATGAAATATTTATTCCTACTGAACTTTTACAAATGGCATATCTGTTCAAATTTTCATTGAATGATTTTATTACCCCTAGATTTATCTTTGATGATTGGGACATTAACATAGTGCATGAAATACTAGAAGATCTAGAACATTCTACTGTTTATAACTCTGATGAACTGTATATTGGTACTGCTAACTATGATGAAATGTCCTGTTTTCAGCATTACGGTCACTATTTTGTGCATGAAGCAAGTACTCCATGTGTTGTATTTAATTATACACAATGGAAACACTGCAGTACACCAACACGGGGTAGCTCCAAAACAGTTGCTCAGAAGTTTGCATATTTTTCAGGCCACAATGCATCTGACCCAGGGTCTTATTATTATAAGCTCACACCAATGCCAGCTAAGAAAAATGAGCTCACAGACACCAAGTTGATTTATTCTGCATCTTTTATTTCCCAGTTGTCCACAAAAGGGTTCGAATTTTGGAGGGACACAGTTGATGTGAAATTGATTTGGGGGACTAAGGATTGGCAAGTTCAGGGAAACAAGGCCTTATTTAGAGCATGCCTTATACCACATCAAATGATTTTCCTGAACAAAACTGTGCAGCAAGTATCATGTCTTGGCCTGGTTAAGATAAAAGATTTAAATAAACCAAGGATTCTCACATTTGCAAGTTTTACGGACTTGTAATAGTTAAAAAATTACACGGAGGAAACACTAGACACCATACTCACAATGGCACATACAATTCATTGGGTATCAATCATGATGGATGGTTAGTGTGGCCGTTAGAAACCAACCGATGTCAGGCATGTTTCCTAGGTAACACAAAAGTGGTTAAGATCAACAGACCTGGCCTACGATATGCTCAGACACAACACTCAGGGGTGGTAACAACCTACAGTATTGAGTGGTTGAGCCATGATTGGCTAATAACCTCAACATTGTCTCAGGTGAAACAACACTTGCCCCTTCTTTCTAATGGCATGGGACTACAGGACTTTCTCCTAGGTCCTCAAAAACCACGTCAAAAGCACTTTGGGTCTCATTTACAAAGGTAAAGTAAGACGAAAGTCTAACTTTACAACTTTCGGTATTCACAAAGGGCAGTTACTACTCGTAAATGCCCTTTGTGAATACTGAAAGTCATAAAGTTCGACTTTCGTCTCACTTTACCTTTGTGAATTGGGCCCTTCCTGTATGAAATTTGCAATGAAGTGTAAAAGATTTCCCAGCAGGAGGCTGCTCAGAGACTTTGCAAGATTGACAGGGCAAACCTAGAAAGGACTCTGGCAGTGGTTCATAATAGTATGACTACCTTGTCCATTTATCTGCAATAGACATTATACAGAGTCATGTCTTCTATACCACATGGGCCGTCACATCTTAGGGCTATCATGTTACAGAGCTGGACTCTTCAGACACTTCGCACCTGTTGCTTACCTTGGTGACACCTTAATGCCATAGATCTGTTTTTACCATATAATCTCACAAAATAGTAGATCATGGCAACGAAGGATTCAACATACACCATGTTACACATAGAGAAGTTGGATAAATGATCTTTTACTGTTGCTGAAACACCTTCTGTGGATTGGATAATCCATGGGTTTATTTCTCTGCCGATTTTGGCATTCCACTACCAATTCTGTTTACAACACCATCAAGTAGGTAGATATGAAGCACTAGGAGAAGGATATGTACAGGAGTCATGGATTTTACCTTTAGTTCCCGCTTTAGGAATGGTGAAGCTGAAGTTTGTTTGAGCAGCACTGACTGCAAGAGTACTTTAGGGCATACCTTACTGTGCAGGAATGTTTGGCTGCTAGGCACATGCAATGAGTCCGAGCTAACTTGTCCTGTTATCTGAAGGGTACTCTAGCTGGTGTGATCTGTCCAGCCTTCAGATTGATCTTGAATGGGAGTTATTTGATGATGAACCATCAGAGTTGCTGTGGCATGAAATGGTACTAGCCTATCTGGTGAAGGTTTCTGCGGTCATGACCTGTTGCACACAATTACTGCTTCTACCTGCCCGCACAGTTAGGGAGGTAACGCTTTGTCCTTTAATTAAGATTTTGAATGTGTGCTTTGACACTTTAAGCAGACTGAAAGTCTGATTGATCCAGAAGGTTCACTGACAAAATATCGATGAACAAATATAGAATGCAAAAATATGGACTCCCTATACTTAAACAGGTAAGTACAAAAATATTGAAAAAATATTGAAATATCGATGTTAAAAATATAGTTGGACAAAATATCGATGTTTATATATATAAAATAAAATAATAAATATTAAATATATTAAATAATAAAAACATTTTTTAAATAAAGTAAATTTAATATACATTTTAACAAATATAACAAATAAACGTAATTAAAAAAGTTAAACACACATACATAATAAATATATATATATATTTACTTTAAAACACGTATTAAACTATTAATTTTAATTTATTTTATCATTTTAAAATTATTTAAAAATACAAATATATATATATATACATATATATGAACGATAAAATCTATTTTAAAAAATTCCATTATAAATTAAAACATTAAACTATTCAAAAATCTTTAACCTTAAATTTACCACTACAGTCAGTGCAACAGTAGGGAAAGTGTTGGATAACCGAGGGGTAAAAATTACTATTCCCACTCCAGTGAGTGCAACAATAGGGAAAGTGCTGGGGTAAAAATTACTTTTCCCACTCCAGTGAGTGTAACAGTAGGGAAAGTGTTGGATAGCGGACGGATACAACTTACTATTTCCACTCCAATGAGTGTAACAGTAGGGAAAGTCTTGGATAGAGGAGGGATAAAAATTACTCTTCCCACTCCAGTGAGTGCAACAGTAGGAAAAGTGTTGGATAGTGGAGGAATACAATTTACTATTCCCACTCCAGTCAGTGCAACAGTATGGAAAGTGTTAGATAGCGGAGGGGTAAAAATTACTATTCCCACTCCAGTAAGTGCAACAGTAGGGAAAGTGTTGGATAGCGGAGGGATAAAATTTACTATTCCCACTCCAATCAGTGCAATAATAGGGAAAGTGTTGGATAGCGGGGGGGGGGGAAATTACTATTCCCACTCCAATAAGTGTATCAGTAGAGAAAGTGTTGGATAGAGGAGGGTAAAATTACTATTACCACTCCAATAAGTGTAACAGTAGGGAAAGTGTTGGATAGCGGAGGGGTAAAATTACTATTTCTACTCCAATGAGTGTAACAGTAGGGAAAGTGTTGGATAGCGGAGGGGTAAAACTTACTATTCCCACTCCAGTGAGTGCAAAAGTAGGGAAAGTGTTGGATAGCAGAGGAATAAAATTTTCTATTCCCACTCCAGTCAGTGCAACAGTAGGGAAAGTGTTAAATATCGGAGGGGTAAAAATTACTATTCCCACTCCAGTGAGTGCAACAATAGGGAAAGTGTTGGATAGAGGAGAGGTAAAATTACTATTCCTTCTGCAGTGAGTACAACAGTAGGGAAAGTGCTGGATAGCGGAGGGATAAAATGTACTATTCCCACTCCAGTGAGTGCAACAATAGGGAAAGTGTTGGATAGCGGAGGGGAAAAAATCACTATTCCCACTCCAATAAGTGTAACAGTAGAGAAAGTGTTGGATAGCGGAGGGGTAAAATTACTATTACCACTCCAATGAGTGCAACAGTAGGGAAAGTGATGGATAGCGGAGAGATAAAATGTACTATTCCCACTCCAATAAGTGTAACAGTAGAGAAAGTGTTGGATAGCGGAGGGGTAAAAAGTACTATTCCCACTCCAATGAGTGCAACAGTTGGGAAAGTGTTGGATAGCGGAGGGGTAAAAATTACTATTCCCACTCCAATCAGTGCAACAGAAGGGAAAATGTTAGATTGCCAAGGGTAACAATTAATATTCCCACTCCAGTCAGTTCAAAATTAAAACAAACAAAATATTAACAACAAAAATATTTAAAAACAAAACAATTAAAAATATATAAATATGTTAAAAATTAAAATACAAATATATTTAATATTACAAATTTTAAAAAACATATTATAATGTTGAATGCATATGACACATACCTACAAATATTATATTAAATAAAATAAAAAAGAATTTTAAAACAAATACATATATTTAATTAGAAATTATTTAGAAACAAAAACATTAATTATTACATAAATTTACATTTTTATTTCCCACCCTATAACACCACACAATTCACAACCCAAATCTAAATTAAAAAAGTAGTTACATAATTAACATAATTAATTACCAATTAAATAAATATTATTAATTAAAAACAAATTAAAACTCATAAAAATTAATAAACTTCCCACACTTTACCCCTATAACCCCCACAAACCACAGCTAAAATTAAACAGTAAAAACAATAATTACACAATTGAAACTTATTTTCAATAAAAAACTTATAGTATTTTACAACTAATTATAAAGTAAGTAAAATGTATTTACTCCCCACCCTTTACCCCTATAAAAGTAAAACCCACACACAAAAAATATAAACAATTACCCTAATTAAATATCAATTCACTAATAATAATGATCAACTAATTATTAATTAATTCAACATGAATTACTTCCCACCATTTACCCCTATGAACCCACAACCCACACCTACAATTAATTACACCATTTTCATATTTAATTTTCATTAATTAATTAATATCAATTAACAACTAATTATTAATTAATCAAAAATAAATTACTTCCCACCCATTACCCCTATAAACCTCACAACCCGCACCTAAAATTAATTACACAATTTCCACATTTAATTTTTGATTAATTAATTAATACTAATGAACAACTTATTAGTAATTAACAAAAAATAAATTACTTCTCACCCTTACCCCTATAAACTCCACAACCTGCATCTAAAGATATTACACAATTATCATAATTAATTAGCAATTAATTCATTAATATAGATTAACAACCAATTAATATTTAATTAATAATAAATTACTTCCCACAAATAACACAACATCTCAATTAAATAAATATTAATAAATACAAAATAATCATCAATTTATTATAATTAAATAACTTCCCACCCTATTCCCCTATAAACCCACAACCCGCTGCGGAACTAAAAAATGCAAAATTTAATTAAAATAAAATTGATAGCTACTAAAAATTTAACACATACATTACAAAACATAATTAATTCTTACACAAAAAAATACATCACATACATTTAAAATATATACTAAAATACATAACACAAATTAAAAAATAGATATTTTAAACATCTATATTTTTGCAAACGATTTTAATGACTTCTATAGTTTTTTTAATGATATTTCTTACCTTAAAATCGATATTCTTGACCACGATATTCTTGCTGTCAATATTTCTGACTCATGAAATTCAGCACTCGATATTTCTGTAGTTCGACATTTCCAACTCGATATTCTGTCTGCACACCGATCCAGAAGTATGTGGCCTTAACATCTGCAAAGTTTGATCTTCATGTTGCAAGGTCTTCTTCTGAGATACAGTTGCTACTTCGCACTAATTTACCACACCATTCTGGGGAACTTATGCACCGTATTTTTAACATGTCTAATACGGCTGGAGTAGCGCACTTTTTTAAGATCCTTGGCTCTGGACTGGTTAGTACGTTCCAGACATTCTTTGGAGTTATTCCATCATTCATACACTCTGTCTGCCTTACCATACAAGGGATGTACAGCTTCAGTCCAAGACGGATATCCTGATGACATTTACTCACAGGTAATGGGGAGTTAGTCCACCCAGCAGGGATTTCTTCAGCAGATCACCCACCATAGGCTATACTAGGTTAGGGAGCACTAGATTGGAGTGCACTATATTACATTACATACATGCTAGCATATATTCATTGTTTTAGCACAGTGATGGAATTAGTCCTCTTATCCTCTGTTCTTGTCTTGCTAATTATGCTAATATGTTTCATTCTATTAGTAATTGCACGCACATATTTTACTCAAAAATCTCACTGCTTCAATAAATATTGAAACTGCAGTTCGTGTATTTCGTGTGAATTTTTCTTGGGTATGCATGAGAGTCCAAACGAAAAGGTTCTAGATATGCTACCACTATTTCTTTGGGGAGTCAGGGTTGTCATGTTCTGAGGTTGCACTCACATTTGTTACCCTGCAAGGTTAGGGGTGCAGATGGTGCACTGTGGGCTAGCAGGACTATAGGCTAACATATCCTGATGGAATGCATGAGATCAGTCTGGCACAATCCTGACATGTATGTTCGCCAACAAATGCACAGTTTTACCAGGGCGGTACAAGCCATAAGACGTGCAGAAATACAAGTTCAATTTGGCCTCGTGATGGGCCACCCATTGCAGAGCAGAAAAAATAAATGCACAGTCCCGACAAAAAGGAGCATGGAGTGTATAAACGATGGAATAACTATGAAGACTCTCTGTAAGGTACTTAACAGTCCAGAGCCAAGGGTCTTAAAAAAGTATGCTACTCCCACCGTATTAAACATGTTAAAAATGTGGTGCACACGTTCCCCAAAATGGTGTGGGAAATTAGTGTGAAGTAGCAACTGACCCTAGCAAGAACCTAGCGCCTGGATACCCTTTTGGATTAATTGATTGATTGAGAGTCCTTCTCTGACAAGGTGGAAAAATAATTATGGATGTTCCTCTGGAATGGAGACACACCCAGGAATGCACTGCAAATGCTTTACAGGCTAGTGTACAACTGGAGTGTCACTCATCTCAATATTAGGCACATTACTGAGCTTCTCAGCACTAGGGTATTAATGACTGGGGATTTAATAAAGAAGCTTTCTGGCAAACAAACTAAAAAGACTGCAAATAGAGACTTCCATTTATACCCATGATATATATATGTAAAATATGAACAGGAAATGGTTGCTGGTACCCACCCAGGTGATACTGTATACATGGAACAAAACTACAAAATACTTGGTTTGGGAGGGCAAGGTAACTAAGGCAACACCGTTGTGGAAAGGAACCGCCTTGAAGGAATTTCCAGGATTTAAACATTGGGACAACATAGGTATAGACACACGGGCATGGCTGGATTGCAGGTGGACAAACTCCCGGAAAGCTGAAGCCCGTCAATGCCAGTTTCAGCACCCAGGAGGCCAGTATTGGTCTGCAGGAGGTTGGTTTCGGTCCCTTGAAGTGGTGGTATAAGTTACGTTATCCTGTGGCAATTTGCAGTTGCTGCCTATTTGACTTTTGATTATTTTTTTGCTGTATAGAGCTCATGTGCTCGTCTGCACACGCACACCAATTACGGCTAACTTGGTGCCTGGCCCAATTAACAGAACAAGCACAGGAGACAGCAGAAGTGAAGACAGAGAAGCACATGCATGGCAGTAAAAACAGCCTGAGTCTTGTACCCTCGCAGCATGCAGTTAAAGTCATTGTGCTTGGCTATGGCCACATGCATAATTATACCTTGTCCTCACTCTTGCCTGAGGCACTTTATGCTGGGCCCACAATATTTGTGAGTACTCTTCTTGATGAAAGCAGCAGGTATTCAACCCAATCCCTGAGCATTTATAAACTCCCCCCAAAAAATGGTAAATCTGGGAAAGCGGCAAAATTCATGGGTGGATTTTTGGAACACCCATGCTTCACCCATGGAACGCCTCCCTGGGGCAGAGTAATGCACTGCAGCGATTTGCACTGTGTTGCGATACTCTAGATTTATCAAGACACACAGGTCCACACAAGGTGCCTTTGCGTGGCTTCATAAATCTAACTTAGTAGCTGCTTTGCCCTTGCTCCCCTTTGTAGGATGCAAGGGCCAAGCAACTGCTTGATAAACATGCCCCTTTGTCTGTAGCAGTTGCTCATTGTGCTGAGCTGAGGTTTGATACTGCATGAGTCTCTTTACATTCTGGAACTAGTAGCCATAGAATACAAAGTAAAAATATAGACTGAAACAACTACACAGGTACTGCCCTGGAAATCGATTCAACTGTATGCAACATGTGCACCTAGCGATTTGTTGGTTATTCTGAAGAGAGCAATTGTAGATAATTGTAGATAATAAACATCCTGCTTGCATTTGCAGTACCGGGATTTACATAAATGCTCTGTATGTGTTAGAGTAGTAGTCTGGTTGGGGGCTCACTTCAGATTTTTTTTTTTTCAGATTCAGATAAACTTTATTCGGTCTTTTACGACCATAAAAGTATACAATATAGACAACATACAATTCGTTAAAATAAAATAATAAAAATAATAAAATAACAACAACCCTATAATTCAAAAAACTGTCTCAAATACAATTCAATAGGTTCAGTAAAATGCATGTGTATACTGTGCAGAAGGTCAAATTTCAGTATTCAATACACATTTATTAGACCCGTGATCCTCAAGAACGTTTTAAAAGTTATATTAAAAACTTCTAAAATCGCAATTCATTATTTAACCTCATTAAAATTCATATATTACACTCCACATTCCTTTTAGTATTTAATAGCCCATTGGCCACATAGAGCTATAAAATAGACAGCTTGGTTCTAAACACATTTAAAAACAAACTCTTTAACTTTTTGTATGTACTTCCCCATGGCACAAGCTATATCTAAGTTCATCATTTCTGTTAGAAGGTTTACTGCTTGCGCCCGGTTTTCAATATCATACTTTTTAAAAATTGGGCATAAAAACTCTCTTCGTAACTCTAAAACCTTCTGGCAATCCAGTAATACATGTAAAATACCACATGTTGTTCCTAAAGTGCAGGTGCATTTTCCCTTACTGTCTATCATAGATCTTTTTACCCCGTTATTCATATAGCATGGGTTTACCCCAATTCTTAACCTTAACACTTCTCTCCTTAGTCGACAGCTAGGCAACCTGTCAATATAAGGAAAATGTTGTTCATTTTGCCACGCTGAGGCCATGAAGAGAACTGAACTTTTCCTCAAGAGGTAATCTTGGTCCTGTGCTCGGGAGATTTCTTTTCCCAAGGCCCTAAGTTCCCTCTTGTCGATCTTAATTTGGAGGGTCTGAGGGCACAGCGTAAGCTTTATCATGCGACACACTTTAGTAATTGTGCCTCGGATTCCTTTCGCCCAGGTTAGCTCACTCTTCACAATCTCGTTCCTGCACCATTGTGAGATCTTATAATCCTCTCCCGTTCCCAAGCGCTGCCAGAATCGTAATAGTGCCATACAAGCTATTATACCCCATGAGGTGGTTCCCAATTCTAGTCTCACAGCTTGGACCATTGAAGATTTGGGCAGTGAGAATAGATTTTTCAGTGTTACCCTCCTCCAAGTCCCATCCGATTTTGACACTCAGATAAAGCACTTCTGCACCATATAAAAATTGGGGTGATACCATTGCTAAGTATGCTTTTAGGACCGGTCTATCGGACATTTCTCCATAAGCACAATTAAATCTTTTAATCCCTTCACCGATGCCAATGCCCTCAACTTTAGTGCGTTGAGATGAGTATGCCATTGCAGGTTCCTCTCGAACCACATCCCCAGGTACCTATATTCTGCTACCTTTTCCAACTTCTCGGTACCCAGAGACCAAGTGAACCCTATTTTCCCTCGACCAAAACATAAGATCTTTGTCTTATCCATATTGACAACAAGTTTTTTCACTTGACAGTATTCATGGAACCTATTTAACTTTCTTTGTAAGCCAATCTCTGTCTGATCCATAATAACAAGGTCATCCGCATAAAGTAGATATGAGATTTGTTTCCCATCTTGCTTTGGACTAGCCCCACTTACATTGCCTAGGGTTAAAGGCAAGTCTGCAATGAACAAGGAAAAAAGCAGGGGGGCCAATACGCACCCCTGCCTCAGCCCATTGCCAATCTGGATTTTCTGAGATAAATTCCTGTCTACATCTAAAATGATCTGGGCCCAGTTTTCGGTATACAGTGCTTGGATCAGCCCTAGTAAATCCCTAGGGACGTTATACCCAATCAAAGTGTCCCATAGCTGCTCCCGGTCCACCAGATCAAATGCTGCGCGGATGTCAACGAAGCAGCAGAACAACCTTCCCCTCTGCTCAATTGACTTCCGCGCAATGGACCAGAGTGCAAAACAATGGTCTACTGCTGAGTGTCCTTCTTTGAACCCTCCCTGTTCCGGGGGCACAATGCGATTTTCTTCTACCCAGTTCTTAAATATTCGCAAGATTACTTTGGCGAAGACTTTTTCTCCTATATCAAGGGGATTTATTAATCTATAGTTTTTTGGGGCACTTACGTCTCCTTTTTTGAGGATTGGCCTTACGATAGCTCCTCTCCAGTTATCTGGTATAGTACCTGTATTAAGGATCCCCTGAAACATTTTCGCAAAGAACTCTGACCACCACTCTGGCTTAGTTTTTATAATCACTGCCGGCAAATTATCTGGGCCTGCAGCACAGGTTAGGTTTAGGCTAGATATTATTTTCCTAATATGGTTGGAGGTAAAATGTTCCTTTATCTCATCCCTCACTCCTGACCATGCTGTTGTACTTACTTTCTCTAACCTTGGCCATTTCCCATAGATTTCCCCCAAGTAACCCACCCAGTTATCTTCGGGAACCGAACAGTGCAGAGACCCTAATATTTTACCGGAGCTTTCTTTGACCAACTTCCAGAAGCCTTTCACATCTTTAGACTCAATTACAGCCAGCATACTTGCCCAGCAATTGTCTTTATAGGTTCTTTTTTTATTCCTAATGATCATTTTATATTTTATCCTTAGTTTCTGGAGGGTAGATAACAGATCAGCATTATACCTTATTCTAAGTCTTCTTTCCTTTTGTCAAATACATGCCTTTACTTTGCGACATTCCTCATCAAACCATGGTCGGTTTTTAGTGGGGGATCTATTATTATTGGTTGCCCCGGGTTTGACACATTACATTTTTACCCTTACGCATTCTACGAGTTGTCTTATTGTATTTTCATACCAGGCTTTGTCGTCATCAAGTGGGGATTTTTCTAATGAGAGAGTCTGCTGGACAGCACTTAGTTTTATAACATGCTCCTCTGAAATACGGGTTGTGAGCCACTTTGGGTAGTCCACATGTACTTGGAAAACCGTCTCTCAGATTTCCCCTTTTTGCATATAATTTTGTCCTCACAGGATAATGATCACTACCTTCCACCCCTACTACCTCGAAATACTGAATTAGTTCAAAGCTCCAGGCATGTGTAAACACAATCTATAGGGCACGGTTGCTGGCCTATTGTGAAGGTGCGTCTAGCCGTCCAATCAGCTTCCATTCTTCCATTTACACATAGCAAACCCATAGAGCCCAACAATTGACCAAAAGCCAAATCTTGGGACGAGATATCTCCACTAGGAAACAACGCCGTCTCTATACTATAGGCACTTAACAGATCCTTACACCATGGATCTATTCTACGAGGGTCTAATCTGTGGTTGAAATCACCCAACAACAGGAACACATCCTTCTGGTAGGTGTCACATACAGACTCCATATCCTTTTTTAAATTTCCCAGTTCCACCTTATATTCATCTTCCTTTCCCTTCTGAATATACACATTAACGATACATATACCTTCATAGCATGGGTCAACATTCAGTGGCAACACTCTACTACCTAGCGCCCATTTATATTTTAGATCGAGGGGTTCTGTTTTCCTGGCAATTTTTGTGGAGATCAGCGTCAATTGTCCTCCTGAAGGTCTGCCAAAAGAATTCTTCCTCGCTACTTTTGAGTATTGGGCTAACCCTTCAAAAGATAGGGTTTCGTTGCACAGCCAAGTCTCCTGCAGGCATACAATGTCATAGCTCACAATAATCTTATTAAAATGTTCTTGGGTCGCTATTCTCTTATACCCCTTTATATTCCAAGATAGTACAGACAGGCTGTGCGACGACCCATGCTCCTAGTCAACCTCACTCAGGCACCCCTCATCCTCATACTCTGGGGGAGCAAGGACTCTATATCTGTTCCCAACTAGCAGATCTTCTTCATCTCTCTCTATTTCCTTCGTAGCTATGGTAATTTCAAGATCTTCCTTATTATCCCAGCAGGAATTGATCAGTCTTATCTGACTTACTCCCAGCCCGGCGTGGTTCCTGAGAAATAGCTTCCCCTGCTTATTATTCAGCATTTCCACCCTTTTTATTAATCTGATACCCTCCTTTAGCAGCTCATATTCTGCGTTTTCTAATGCTGCTTTTACTAATGCCGAGTAAAGGAGGACCTTGGTTACTTCGCCCCCTTTGTTATTTGCCAGGAACCCTACTTCTCTAAGGTCCTCAGAGCCAATATAACGCAGGCTTGCACATTTAGATAAGGAAAAAAGGAGTTGGGAACGGTTTAGGGGATTTAGTTTCCTAGCTTTTTTCCCATCTTTACTCTGCCCTGTTGGCTCAAGGAAAACATACAGGTCCTGATATCGTTCTGACCCTACTCCTGGTGGGCCCCCCCTAATAACCTCCTCCCTTCTTCCGCTGAATTCCTCCTCCTTACCTCTCTTCCTAAGGCCCCTACTACTGCTAAGGTTACTAGGTCCTGCGTTTGTATTCTTTCTCATCCCTCTGTCCTCATCACTCAATTTATACTACCTCAAGGTTTTCCTGAAGTTGTCTTTACTATTCTTAGAATTTCCTTTATCTTTTTCCCGCTTCCTCTGTTTTTCTAGGTTACTGGTAGATATTCTTTTTTCTGGGATGTTTTGCTTTTTTGGTGATAGGGGCACTTTCTTTCCTATAAACTCATGTTCTTTCCCTACTCCCGTCCCTCTTCCTTGCTGCCTTAAGGTTTGGCCTTTACTAGGGCAGTTCTCCCACCTTCTTGGCCGCGGGATATACTGCTTATAATTCCTCCTTTCCCCCCATCTTTTTACAATCATCGGGTAGTGAGATATGAATAGGCTAGGCTCCTCCTTAAATGATTGAATATCCCTTACCACTTCTTCCTCCCTACCAGCTTCCTTTTCCTGAAGATCTCCAACTGGCCTAACTATAGAGGGCATTAGGCCTTTAATTTGTATCAGCTCCCCAATCATAGTTTTAAACTGTGCACTTTGGGTTTTTTAAATTTCATTATTCAACACTGAAACCTCTAACAGACCCTGCAAAGTTTTTTGAAGAATCAACATAACTTCAAGCATAGAGGCACTTGCGGTTCCATTGACCTCCAGACTATGCATTGATGGGCCCAACAGATCATTTCCTATGGCATAGGAACTTTCTGTTCCTTCTTTCTCATTAAGATGGTCTTTAGTATGTTTATTGACCCCTTTGCTCTGTGACTTGCTAATTGAGACCTCCTCTTCCTCCTCTGCCTCAGTTTCTTGATCAATCGAGGGCTGGAAGAGCCTTGGAGAAGAGGACAATCGTGGATCAAGGGAGATCCCTGAGATGTTAAAATTGATTTGATTTGGGGAATCCAAGTCCAGGGCTACCGGATCTACGGGTGTTGGATGATTCTCAACAACACTCAACTCCTTTTCAGTCACATCCTTCCCTTTGAAGTGTTTCCCAAAAAGTCTTTAATTGAATTAGAGACTGATGATCCTCCTTTACACCCCCAATCTTAATTGTCTGTGGAGTTAAATTCAGTGATTGGGTGTTTCTCTGTACAAGTTTTTTACTTCCAGAAGATACTCCTTTAACACCTTTCAACTCACCCATTTCTTTCTGCGTTTCAGCCATATTCTCTGCCCCTAATCCGCTATTATCTGGCTTTTTGGTATTTTTTGGGGCTTTCCAAGCTTTTCCTTTCCCAAGTGCCATCTCTTTTTCTTCTTTCTTCTTTTCCAACTGACAGGAGGAGCACTGTAGGAGGGTCGAAACTCGGTCGCGCTCGGCCACACTTAACCCCTGCCCATTGGCGAGTGGCGACTCGTTGGTGGTCTCTGTGCAGGGGCAAAGAGGCAAGTTTTTTTGCGGGGCTAAGGGGGCCGTGGGGCTAAAAGGTCGCAAGGCAACAACTTGGCGTATTGAGAAGCGCACAGAGGTACAGAGGCAAAGAACGGCAGATAAACTGGAGCTTTCAGTGGTTTAAATGAAGTTTTGTATATTCAATAAATACCATTGTTGGCCACAGGAGGGCACAAAAGACCACGTTGTGCAATAGAAAATACTTCTAAATGTATTATTCAGTCAGCGTGATGATTTTATCTTTAATTATTGTATTGTAATTGTAGTGTTTCTTCCTGTTTTGCTGCCATTGTGAACAGACACTATCACTCCGACCCTATTACCTTATATTCGGTAAAACAGTACTTCCCTTACACTGCATACAGTCTCCATATCGCTGGCGTGATGAACGCAGTGATGATGCCCAGGGCTTTTCTTTCCCTGCCAGGCTCGCCAAGGGAAGAGCTGGTCCCAGTGGGTGAAATGTATAAATGTAGGTGGCCAAGTGTGCTTGGAGACACCCCCACCCCTAAGATGGCGGTCAAGAACTTAGGGGTTTGGATGGATTCCTCCCTCAGCTTCCAAGAACATACAAAAAAAGTCGCGGGCACTTGTTTTGGTCTCTTGTGGGGTCTCAAGCCGTTGCTGAGGTTTTTCAACCCGCCTACACGCCAGCTGATTGTCCAGTCTGCTATTCTATCCAGACTGGACTATGCTAACTCGCTCCTCTTAGGAGCCAATCAGGCTAAGGTAATGCGACTACAGCGTGTGCAGAATGCGGCTGCCAGAGCCCTCTTAGGGCTCCCACATCACTGTTCCGTCACTGACGCCGTTTGGCGGATTCACTGGCTTCCAGTGGCCAAACGGATCCAATTTAAGGCATTTTGCCTATCCTTTAATATCTTGAAACTAGCTTCACCCAGCCTCCTTGCCAATATGTTAACCCCCTACGTATCCACGCGCGAGCTGCGATCCTCGGGGCAGTACTTTGTTACTGTCCCCCGGGTGAAGCGTGTCCGGGCTGGTGGTCGATCTTTCCACTACATGGCCGCTAAGCTATGGAATTCTCTGCCCCCTCAGATTCGCTGCTTAAATCACTTGTTGGCTTTCAGGAAAGCAATTAAAACCTTCCTCTTTCCGCCAGCTTAGGCTGCCTGCTCTTTTTTCCTGTTACTTACCAGTTTCTCCTTTACCCTGCTACTCTTTGTGGCTGGCAGCGCCGGGACGCCTCTTTGCTGGGGCAGCTGCACGCTATATAAATCTAGTTAACATAACATAACATATATAAGAACAGCAGGATTGACAAAAGCCGCTGGAGCAGCGAGGTAGCAATCCAGCGTCCTCTTCCTCCTCGCTCACTGCAGCCAGTGGTCAACGCGAAAACACGGATTCCGGATCAGAAAGGGGGCTCACTTGATGCATGTGTTGGAGTAGTAGTCTGGTTGGGGGCTCACTTCTTGAAAATGGGGGCTAAATTGATCAATTTTGCCTGGGCTGGCCCTTCACACCAGGGGACGTCCTGGACAGTGGGGAGTTGAAAATATTCCAGACACTACAGGATGACTCACTCCAAATCATATAAACACATGAAACTGAGAGCAGAATGGATAGATTGGACTGAGATACCAGACGGTAGTCCCTTAGAAAGTCTGGTGTTGCTGGGAGAAATATCTCACAACCCAGTGTCACAGATATACCGTGCTCTCACTAACAACAAACCTGACAATCTTCAGAGACTTCAAGACACAAGGGAACATGATCTGGGTCCTCTAGAAGACATGGACTGGGAGGATGTTTTGCATGTTGGGATTTATTATTCCCAGCCAAGATATAGCCAGGATGTGAGGACAGCAGCAAACCCTGACAAAAACAATGTATCAAACAGGTATGAATATGTGAATGGGAGCTGAATGAGCAAGGGGCTGCCAGAAAAAATTTGAGAAGGTTTGTGGTACTTTGACAATCTATTACTAGCTATGGTGGGAGTAAATAGAATTGGTCAGCAGTGAATGTTCCACACTTGGAACCCTTATTCCGTGAAAGGTCATTAAAAGTATGTAGGAGGGAATAGGAGAGGGTAAAAGCAAATTAGAGGTGGAATCACCAAAGGATGCATGGAAAACAGTTTACTGGGTCTCAATGGGAGGTTCACCAAGTGACATAATGCTATGTGATATAAATATAACTGCTGTGTGGTGTACAACAGAAATGTGGTTATTCTGAAAATAAATAAAAGCATTAAAGACAACCATTGGCGAAGCCAATAGGTCTGGCTTTGGCCGCCAGCTTTATTGCAATTCCCTTTTTTTGTTTTGTCATGGTTTTATTGTTCACGAAGCTGCTGGGCCCTCATTACATCTAAAAAAACACCTTGATAAATGGCAAGAGTGTTTTTCTGGTCTCAAAAAAGTACACATTACCATTATACACTTGACACTGGTTGAGTCTGGTGAAACACCCTCTTAATAACTATGTTATACATAAAATCAAAAGGTCTTGCTAAAATAGACCTAGAAAAGCCATCAGTATGGCATTGGCTTATAGCCTCCCTTTTGAGAAGAAGGCAAGAAAAAAGAGAAGAAAGAAATGAAGATAAAAAGAAAGGAAGGCAGACACACAAGGAAGAAAAAAGGCCAAAATAGGGAAGGAAGGGAGGAAGGCAAAAAGGAAATAAGGAAGCAAGGCGAAAAGGAAGAAAGGATGGAAGAGTATAAAAAGAAGGAAGAAAGAATGAAAAAATGAAAGAAAGCAAGAAAGAAGGAAAGAATGAAAGAAAGGAAGTAAGAAAGAAGGCAAAACGTAATAAGTTTATTAGAGAAACATTAGTGAAACCGAGTGCAGGAAAACACTGTGGTATGCAGTGAATAATCAGCAGTCCACTTCAAAAGGAATTTACAGCCGCATCTGAAGGAAACAGGAACTGATAAAGCTGGGATGTGCCCTGTGCTCACTTCAAATGCATCCTACTATCATATGAGGCAACACTGGTACTAAGGAGAACTAAACAACCTTGTTTACCGATGTGATCATTGTGAAAGAGCAAAACGCAGTCACTCAAATTGACGTTATCCAGAGGCTTAAGGAGGCTGACCCATTGCCCCATCCTGTATGCTGTAGTAGGTGGACACAAAATGTGGATGACACAACACCAGACCAATGGATGAAGACAAAATGGCTGAAATATTTTTTAAGTAAGTATATTATACATATTATTTTAGTAAAACCAAAAGGTTTTGCTAACGCCAGACCTAAAAAAAGGGTGCAGGTATGAATAAAGAAGTTCAAATGTTCCACCGGGTCTCATTTAATGCACTACTCCTAAACAAGATATTTAATAGGGGTAGAAGACTCCTGTATTCAGACACAGGTGCCTTCATTTATTACCAAGATTTGAATGGTCAGACATGGTCAACCAATCAGAATGATTTCTGAGGGGGCAATATCTAGCACAGTAAGTAGCTGTTCAGCAGCTTTGTCACCCCTCACCTGTCCTCCTGCATCCAGCCTCTTTTTCTTTGTTTTCTACTTTGCTAGGTTGAGTTTGTTTTTTCTCCAGTTTCTCCATGGTATCAGGTGCAATGGACCATTCATGGCTTCAAGGTCTGGCTGGGGTGGACAACTACGACACTGCCGACTGATGTATGTGATCACGGAGTTCATAAGTCCACTTTGAGACCTTCCATTTCTCTGTAAGAAAAGGCAAGGAGCTAATAGCTGCATTGCCCTCATCCTCAGGTAAGTAGCAACTCTGAATTTGCCTGAAGCTTTTACCCATAACTGCAGGACTGGATATTTAAGGGGAGGGTGGCAGCTGACTAATCACTCACATGCAATGATTCCCTCTACCAGGATCTATCAAAAAAATAAACACTGAAAGCAGGAATCCCTGATTGTCATTTCTCCTCTTTTTTAGTAATATTTATGTCAGTCTTCATCTGTATTAATGCGTTCCATGTAAACTACTTCCACGCCTCTTGGGCTATTCTGCACTATTTTAAACAACAACAAAAATAAATAAACAACAAAAAGAGGCGTCACATGCTTAGCAGTACAACAAGCCCCAGGAAGGGCAGTTTGAGGGATACAAGGTGAAATTATTTCATCTCTGGTGGGTTGGGTGGGGGCTAATAAGAGGCAAGGCCTCTTTTCATTTAATTGAATGTGAAAGCCAATCAGCAGCCTTGGAGTTTGAGACCTGGAGCACTCTACCCCTCCACCTCAGACTATCTCCCACGCTACCCCAGTTCAGGAAGCACCTCAAGATCTGGCTCTTCGAATGACCCCAGCACTTAGACGGGTCTGCTCCCCAACTCTCCCCAGCACCTTGAGACCCTCACAGGTGAGTAGTTACGCTTTACCAACCCTAGATTGATTAATTCATAGTGTTGATTCAGATGGCCGAAGGACGTGGTTTAGTGAAGCCTCCACATATAGGACCTTATTGGGAAATCTCAAGTTTACCTTGTCCATGCTTGAGTAGCTTATCCAGTCCTAGTGCTTGCCTTTGCATTCTGGGGCTTTTAGCCATTTTTTATATTGCCATGAACAGGACTACATTCTCGGACAGCCAACAAAACTCCTGGACTTGGTAAGCTACTCCTGAATGACCCTGGGAAACCTGAGAGCTCTGGTCTCATAAAGAGTTCCCTTGTAATATTGATGGACCCAGAGGAGTTACGGCCGCCCTCCAAATTACAACATTCATTGGACACCGAGGGTTCGGTGCACGTATCTGAGCATATTGTCTGCTTTCAGCAGTTGAAAACTCTGGGTGAAACTCCAGGGAGAAATGTGGTGGGGAAACTGTGTGTATTCCTGATTCCCTCACAACTCCCCATTTCTGAGGATAAATTAGGGTACATTTTGTAATACCTGATAATCCCCCACCCCTGAACTACAAGTGCCCGTTATATTGGTAACTCTTTGGGTGGGGAATCCTAGGCCATATGAGGACATATGAGGACACTTATAATGAAGCCCACAGTTGGGTATGATCAGTGTCTGAGAGTACCACAACTGGAAATTTGACTAGCAAGTGGAAGAGAGGAGTCATATAAACAATCAGCATTACAGTGATGTGCTACTCTAGATCCCTTTCTTTTTCTCACCTAGTGCTGTTTTTCATTTATAACTTCTGGCACCGAGATGTATTGGGGATCTGATGTGCAAGCTCTATCTGTGACTGGATTGTGAACAGAGCTGCATTTTCAGATGCGACTGATGTACTAGTCACTCACTTTGCAAAACGATCACAATCACAAGGGTTCGCAAAAAAAAGTCCAGCCCTGATAAAGTTCCAGAAGTAAGCAAAACAAGTTGACTGTCGAAACTTTTATGCTTAATATGTCATTTCAATAAAGTGTTTTTCAACATCAGAAGATTTGCTTTGGTGTCATTCAGGACCCCAAGAAGACTACACTGGAATAGTAACCTCTCCTCACAACAGTATCTTCTACATGTCGACAACATTCAGTAATGCCATAGCATATATCACACGGCTATGTTGGCATCTTCATCTCATTGATTCTATTGTGCAGTTATTATGTTTTAGCATCAGCCTGAGTACATTAGCTGTATGTTTTAGTCATGCAGTCCTTATATTTAGTTTTTCAACTCCCACAGATTTATGCTGATCTGAAGTTTTCGGATTTTTTAACAATCGACCTTTATGTGCACATAGCAGTCATAATATGTACATATTTTGGAAGTTATTGTGAGGTTGTATTTCTGTCAAGCACAGCTGTGCTAGAGTATTAATGTCTTATACATGATTTATTACTGTTATTACCTGAAAGCTACCTTGCAAATTACACATTCCTTCTCCTTCAGATCTCCTTCCCTGGTGTACCCACCCTAATTCTCTTCACCTGTTCTAGCCACCTAGTTAATTTGTTCATACTATTGTCATATCCAGAGTTGCCAGAAGGTTGGCTTCTGGGTAGTACTGTTCCTGAGAATCCTTCACGCTGATAGAATAGCAGGTCCATGAAATTATGATACTCCTGAGCAGTGCCTCCCAGAAAGGCCTCCATAGATGATTTGTGTGCTATAATAGCAGACTCAAAGGGGGAAATTACATCATATTGAGCCAAAACTACTGCCTTAGTAACTAGGGTGAACCAATATCAAACTCAATTAGACACACGCTATCCTTCACCCTCTATGCAGGCTAGGCCAATGGGAGTTCCTAGTCCTTCCCCTCCTGCTGCGGTCACAGTGAATGTTCCTTCTCCCGTTCCATTAGATTCTCCTGAATGTTTTCTAGGGGATCCAAATAAAGTACAGGTGTTTCTGACACAGGTACAATGACATTTTATGGTGAGCCCTCAATCATTTCAAGATGCCCAGTCTCGCATAGCTTTTTTAGTTTCATACTTAGGGGGTGATACCCTATTATATCTCTGGACCAGATTTAAGACTGAGGGGCTGATTACGATGGCGGACGGACTGGAGTCCATCCGCCATCATGGTGGTAACCGGCACCGTCCGCAATACATGCGGTGGTTCCGCACACCAAATTATGATGCGACCGCCACCGTGGCAGACGCATCTTGCATTTTAACATTGCGGTGGTTGCTGCTGACAGCAGCACCCGCCACAATGTTGAAAATGCATTTTGTGCATTTCACTGCACTACGTGGCAGGCACCACATGGTGCCTCCCACTTAGTGCACTGAAATGTAGGGGGGTACCATGGGCACCCCCCAGTGTACAAACACCTCCCCCCAACACAAGGGGGGCCCACAACAGGCCCCCAAAACCAATCCCCGCCAGCCTTTCAATGGCGGTTTACCCACCACGGAAAGGCTAGCTACCGCCAGCATCGTAATTCGGCAGACGGAGCCTGCTAGGCTCCACCACCATTTGCAGCATGCTGACCGCTCCGCCAGGCAATCGTAACGATTGCCTGTGGCGGTTCCGTGGCGGACGGTCTTTGCGACCGCTGCGGTCCGAAAGCGATTCACACCGCCATCGTAATTCAGCGGTGGGAAAATTGCTGTCAATTGACGGAAGGATCGCCACCGCCGGGCTGGCAGTGACAATCCTTCCGCCATCGTAATCAGCCCCTGAGTTCAAAAAAGTTTTTGATAGAAGAACGATCACTAGGTCGGCCGATCGTTAACTGTTGGAATTACGCTAAGGGAACAAGGATTTAGTTACTTATTTTAACCAAGTTCAATCAAATAGTGGCAGAGCCAGGATGGCCCGAAGAAAAAAGAGCTGCCCTTATTTATAAAGGATTAAAAGATGAACTGAAGAACATATTGGCGCAAGTCGAGCCTCAGCCAACGAGTTGTTCCGACCTCATTAATCAGATCTTGGGATTAGACCATCGGCTGTCAAAAAGAAGAGGGAATAGAAAGGTTAAAAAACAAGATCTTTTATAGCTCCAAGCCTACTCCAGTAGTTGACTCCTCAGAACCCATGAAAATAGGTGGGCTTATTGGCCCCTTATCTTGAAAAGAAAGAGATATCTGCTGTAAGAACATCCTATGCTTATAATGTGACACAAAAGGCCACTTCATCAAAGATTCTTTGGAGTTATTCCATCATTCATACACTCTGTCTGCCTTACCACACAAGGGATGTACAGCTTCAGTCCAAGACGGATATCCTGATGACACTTATTCACAGGTAATTGGGAGTTAGTCCACCCAGCAGGGATTTCTTCAGCAGATCACCCACCCTAGGCCATACTAGGTTAGAGAGCTCTAGATTGGAGCTCACTATATTACACTACATATATGCTAGCATATATTCATTGTTTTAGCTTAGTGATGGAATTATCCTCTTATCCACTGTCCTTGTCTTGCTAATTATGCTAATATGTTTCATTCTATTAGTAATTGCAGCGCACATATTTTACTCAAAAATCTCACTGCTTTAATAAATATTGAAACTGCAGTTCATGTATTTCTTGTGTATTTTCCTTGGGTATGCATGAGAGTCCAAACGAAAAGGTTCTAGATCTGTTACCACTATTTCTTTGGGGAGTCAGGGTTGTCATGTTCTGAGGTTGCACACACATTTGTTACCCTGCAAGGCTAGGGGTGCAGATGGTGCACTGTGGGCTAGCAAGACTATAGGCTAACATATCCTGATGGAATGCATGAGATCAGTCTGGCACAATCCTGACATGTATGTGCAGTTTTACCAGGGAGGTACAAGCCATAAGACGTGCAGAAGTACAAGTTCCATTTGGCCTTGTGATGGGCCACCCATTGCGGAGCAGATAAAATAAATGTACAGTCCCGACAAAAGGGAGCATGGAGTGTATAAACGATGGAATAACTATAAAGACCCTCTGGAAGGTACTAACCAGTTCAGAGCCAAGGGTCTTAAAAAAGTGTGCTACTCCCACCGTATTAGACATGTTAAAAATGTGGTGCACACGTTCTCCAAAATGGTGTGGGAAATTAGTGTGAAGTAGCACCTGACCCTAGCAAGAACATAGCACCTGGATACCCTTGTGGATTAATTGATTGATTTAGAATCCTCATTGACAAGGTGGAGAAATAATTATGGATGTTCTTCTGGAATGGAGACACACCCAGGAATGCACTGCAAATGCTTTACAGGCTAGTGTACAACTGGAGTATCACTCATCTCAATATTAGGCACATTACTGAGCTTCTCAGCACTAGGGTATTAATGACTGGGGATTTAATAAAGAAGCTTTCTGGCAAACAAAATAAAAAGACTCCAAATTGGGACTTCCATGTATACCCATTGTATATATATATATGTAAGATATGAAACGGAAATTGTTGATGGTACCCACCCAGTTGACTCTGTATACATGGAGCAAAACTACAAAATACTTGGGTTGGGAGGGCAAGGTAACTAAGGCAACAACGTTGTGGAAAGGAACCGCCTTGAAGGAAATAAAGACATTTCCAGGTTTAAGCATTGGGACAACATAAGTATAGACACACGGGCAGGGCTGGATTGCAGGTGGACAAACCCCCGGAAAGCTGAAGCCCGTCAATGCCAGTTTCAGCACCCAGGAGGCCAGTATTGGTCCTGAGAAGGCTGGTATCGGTCCCTTGAAGTGGTGGTATGAGTTACTTTATCCTGTGGCAATTTGCAATTGCTGCCCATTTGACTTTTGATTTTTTTTTTTTGCTGTAGTAGGGATCATGTGCTTGTGTGCACACGTGCACCAATTACGGCTAACTTGGTGCCTGTCCCCATTACTAGAACAAGGACAGGAGACAGGAGAAGTGAATACAGAGAAGCAAATGCATGGCAGTGAAAACACCCTGAGTCCTGTACCCTCGCAGCGTGCTGTTATGTCATTGTGCTTGGCTACGGAGACAGACACTTGAGGCAGGCTACATGCTTAATTATACCTTGTCCTCACTCTGCCTGCACTTGCAGCACCTGAGGAACTTTATGCAGGCCCACCATATGTGTGAGTACTTATCTTGATGAAAGCAGCTGGTATTCAACCCAATCCCTGAGCATTTACAAACCACCCCAAAAAAATAGTAAATCTGGGCATGCGGCAAAATTCATGGGTGGATGCTTGGGACACCCATGCTTCATCCATGGAAAGCCTCTCTGGGGCAGAGTAATGCACTGCAGCGATTTGCACTGTGTTGCGATACTCTAGATTTGTCAAGACACACAGGTCCACACAAGGTGGCTTTGGGTGGCTACATAAATCTAACTTAGTAGCTGCTTGGCCCTTGCGCCCCTTTGCAGGACGCAAGGGCCAAGCAACTGCTTGATAAACATGCCCCTTTGTCTGTAGCAGTTGCTCATTGTGCTGAGCCGAGGTTTGATACTGCATGAGTATCTTTACATTCTGGAACTAGTAGCCATAGAATGCAAAGTAAAAATATAGACTAGAACAGCTCCACAGGTACTGCCCTGGAAATCGATTCAGATGTATGCAACATGTGCACCTAGCGATTTGTTGTTTATTCTGAAGAGAGCAATTGTAGATAATTGTAGATAATAAACATCCTGCTTGGATTTGGAGTACCGGGATTTACATAAATGCTCTGTATGTGTTAGAGTAGTAGTCTGGTTGGGGGCTCACTTGATGCATGTGTTGGAGTAGTAGTCTGGTTGGGGGCTCACTTGTTGCAAATGGGGGCTAAATTGATCAATTTTGCCTGGGCTGGCCCTGCACACCAGGGGACGTCCTGGACAGTGGTGAGTTGAAAATATTCCAGACACTATAGGAGGACTCACTCCAAATGATATAAAGACATGGAACTGACAGCAGAATGGATAGATTGGACTGAGATACTAGACGGTAGTCCCTTGGAAAGTCTGGTGTTGCTGGGAGAAATATCTCACAACCTAGTGTCACAGATATACCGTGCTCTCACTAACAACAAACCTGACAATCTTCAGAGACTTCAAGACACAAGGGAACATGATCTGGGTCCTCTAGAAGACATTGCCTGGGAGGCTGTTTTGCATGTTGGGATTTATTATTCCCAGCCAAGATATAGCCAGGATGTGAGGACACCAGCAAACCCTGACAAAAACAATATGTCAAACAGGTATGAATGTGTGAATGGGAGCTGAATGAGCAGGGGGCTGCCAGAAGAAATTTGAGAAGGTTTGGGGTACTTGGAGAATCTATTACAAGCTATGGTGGTAGTAAATGGAATTGTTAAGCAGTGAATGTTCCACACTTGGAACTCTTAGTCCGTGAAAAGTCAAAAAAGTATATAGGAGGGAATAGGACAGGGAAAAAGAAAATTAGAGGTGGAATCACCAAAGGATGCATGGATTCAATGGGGGTTCACCATGTGACATAATGCTATGTGATATAAATATAACTGCTGTATGGTGTACAACAGAAATGTGGTTATTCTGAAAATAAATAAAAGCATTAAAGACAACCATTGGCGAAGCCAATAGGTCTGGATTTGGCCACCAGCTTTTTGGCAATATTTTTTGTTTTGTCATGGTTTTATTGTTCAGGAAGCTGCTGGGCCCTCATTACATCTAAAAACACCTTGATTAATGGCAAGAGTGTTTTTCTGGCCTCAAAAGGTACATATTGCCATTGTACACTTGACACTGGGCAGAGTCTGGTGAAACCCCCTCTTAATAACTATGTTATACATAAAATCAAAAGGTCTTTGCTAAAATAGACCTAGAAAAGCCATCAGTATGGCATTGGCTTCCAGCCTCCCTTTTGAGAAGAAGGCAAGAAAAAAGAGAAGAAAGAAATGAAGAAAAAAAGAAAGGAAGGCAGACACACAAGGAAGGAAAAATGCCAAAATAGGGAAGGAAGGAAGGCAAAAAAAAAAAAGGAATCAAGGGAAGGAAGGCGAAAAGGAAGAAAGGATGGGAGAGACCTTCCATTTCTCTGTAACAAAAGGCAAGGAGCTAATAGCTGCATTGCCCTCATCCTCAGGGTAATAGCAACTCCGAAATTGCCTGCAGCTTTTACCCATAACTTCAGAATTGGATATTTAAGGGGAGGGTGGCAGCTGACTAATCACTCACATGCAATGATTCCCTCTACCAAAAAAATAAACACTGAAAGCAGGAATCCCTGATTGTCATTTCTCCTCTTTTTTAGTGATACTTATGTCAGTCTTCATCTGTATCAATGCGTTTCATGTAAACTGCTTCCATGCCTCCTGGGCTATTCTGCACTATTTTAAACAACAACAAAAATAAATAAACAATAAAAAGAGGCGTCACATGTTTAGCAGTACAACAAGCCCCAGGAAGAGCAGTTTGAGTGATACAAGGTGAAATTATATCATCTCTGGTGGGTTGGGTGGGGGCTAATAAGACGCAAGGCCTCTTTTCATTTAATTGAATGTGAAAGCCAATCAGCAGCCTTGGAGTTTGAGATCTGGAACACTCTACCCCTCCACCTCAGACTATCTCCCACGCTACCCCAGTTCAGGAAGCACCTCAAGATCTGGCTCTTCGAATGACCCCAGCACTTAGACGGGTCTGCTCCCCAACTCCCCCCAGCACCTTGAGACCCTCACAGGTGAGTAGTTACGCTTTACCAACCCTAGATTGATTAATTCATAGTGTTTATTCAGATGGCCGAAGGACGTGGTTTAGTGAAGCCTCCACATATAGGACCTTATTGGGAAATCTCAAGTTTACCTTCACTATGCTTGAGTAGCTTATCCAGTCCTAGTGCTTGCCTTTGCATTCTGGGGTTTTTAGCCATTTTTAGGTCTTGCCTACGCAGCGCGCATGTGCTGCGTAGGAAAAAGACCTCTTGCAATCGATTCGGTTTTGGCCCCAAAAACATGCACGCGTTGCATTGCTTTCAATGGCAACGCGTGCACGTTTGGCGATTCCCTTGCGTGAGCGAGCGAGCTTTGAAACCATATGGTTCCTGCTCGCTCCCGCAAGGGAAACAGGCGCAGGCCCCCCTCCTCTCTCCCCTCCCCCTGCTGCCTCCTCCTCTCCTCGTCAGCGCGAGCCCCGCGCTCTTGTTTAAATTCGCGAGCATGGTGCTTTTCCGTGTTGTTGCAAGGGTGTAAACAAAGCGTTGTTGCCCACTTTACCAGACAGTCCTAAAGTGCAGGGGAGTTTATCTTGTCGCTGGCCGGCCTGGCCCTCCGCGCTCCTACTCAGTGGCGAGCTTTCTCTTTTCACACCGAGCCAGGAGTCGCACTTCCTTCGTGCCTGCTCGGATCCCGGAGGCGTGTTTTGGGGAGGCAGCCACAATAAGCCCGAGTGCACATCGACTCACGAAAGCAGCAGCATCCAGCATCGCACAGCTGCCCAAGCGAGCTTAGAGAGACAGTCGCTTCGCTGCGCGCTCCGTGTTGCAAAGCCCGCGGCTTCCCCCAGCCTCCACCGACAAACTTTAAGAAATCCAGGAATGCTGCTGATTTCAACTGTCGTTAACAGCCCGCAGCGTCTCAGAACAGCTTGCTTTTTTTTTAGTCATGCCATAAGCAGGCGCTGTATAGGGGTGAACGTGAATTAATTCTATATTCTGAAGACTGCAAGGTGGGGTTCGGTCACATATTAGTGCCACAAAAACACCAGTGTTTCCATCGGCGAGACGCCGATTTCCAAAGAAAACATTAACATCTGCGTTTGAAAGGAAAAAGTTTCGGCTTTTTTGTGATTATTTTCGCCATCTGCTGGGCACTGCGGGATAAAACTTTTATGCAACATGACTCGTATTTGGCAAATTAGTTTGTGGTATGAAACGTTTTAAATGACTGTTCAGTGCGCGTCAGAGCACTGTTTTTTTTAAACGCAGCACACAAGTATTTACATTGTTTCTAAGTGCAGTGCATGACTGCTGGCTCTATTATCTAGTTTAACGCTACTGGATTTAACGACTAGGGTACATTCAACTTTGAGGCGGTTTTGCTAATATCCGATAGGATGACAAAAAGGTAGCCGAAGAGGTCATCTGTGAGTCATCTTCCCGGTAAGACACTTCATTAATACATGCTATCAAACAACTCAACTGTGAAGGCCCTTGCGTCAGCTAAGTATATATATGTTCGTTTGATTTGGTGAACATTAAACCATAAAAAAAAACTCAAAAATACATATACAAGCAACCACTCCATCATAAACATATAAATCACCAGGCGTGAAAAAATACAATTATCCAAATATATATCATCATGTTTATGAATATTGAGAATTCGTGATTAGTTAATAGTAACAAGCATTTGACCTGGACACCAAAATAAAAGTTGCCCCCATTAGCGAGCAAGAGAGATGAAAATGTGGCCCACATTTGCAAATCAGAGAAGTTTTGAACTTGTATAGACATGCAGTAGGTGTATTTTGCAAGGTACGGGGAGGGAGAGGGGGGCTGCATGCGTTAGTGTTTGCTGCAGTCAGTGCTTATAACAACAATACTATTTATTTATTTAATGCATTTTTATATAGCGCGGACATTACCCAAAGGTGTCTGAGCGCTGTACAATAGAACCAGTTACGTTACATGAGAAAAGTGTTACACAATAGAACGTTACAAAAATAAACAGGAGACTAGAAAAGGTAGGGTACAAAAACACAATATCCAACACAGCAAGCAAGGGTGAGGAATGTACAAGGAAAATTACAAATTTGCAATGATGAATCATTGACAACAGGAAAAATCCGGCCCACCTGGCCATAAAACACGCCAACAAACTGCTAAAATAAACGGCCCACACACTCATTTGTGAGACTAGCCCATGGGGCACTGCCTGATTGCCTTAGGCCAGTCTGACCCTGGTTACAAGATACATCCATTGGCCGGTCTGTGAAGTGACGCGCACAACATATTCAAGCATGAATATCACAATGGCTGTGACTGGCTCTAGGGACTGCCCTTATCTGAAAGCTTATCGGAGAAGGTGCCGGCCCCCCATTGTGTTAATGGTCCAATCCAAAGATCTGCTCGTGTCCTAAACAGCAGAGCATTGTCATTCCGCGGAAGGGGTGGGAGTGGGGAGATAGCACAGGTATGCTAAACACCATTCTTTGCATTTTTTCCAAGTTGGGCGCTTTCTCGATTAGGTCCAGCTGCGACCGATGAGCACCTGAGAATCCGCTGGAAGAGGCCAATTGGTAGACCAAGGGGTGAGACCTGTGATTTCAGACCGCTGTCTCAGCGAGGGTGGGCTTTGGCCAATCTCAGGCCAGCTGCTTTGGATAAATAATTCTACCGCCTCTTATTACAGCGTTGTAAAATTGAATGTAGCCCCTACATCGACTGAAGGCCACAGGGCGGATTCCCGCCTCTTTGTGTGGAGAGGAAGCTACTCAACGTGCAGTGTTAATTACGAACAGGCCAGCTTTGCGTGAAGGTGGATGACGTGTGTGTTCTGCCCCGTGTGGGATGTCCACAATAATCAACGTTGTCCCAGTGCCTCCACCTGGGTTTTATAAAGCCTGCAAAGCTCCTCAGCATCCCAGTCCGACTACCTCAGGTTCTAGGCACCAAACTCCTTTAAGTGGCTATAATAAGGGGAAAGTCACTAAAAAGGCCTGTATTTGTTTTCTTAGAACAAGCTCGTTATGGCATGGCAGAATTGGTGATGGTGATTCATGTAATTAGAGGGTGGCAAAATCACTTCCCTGATCAATACTGGGGGTCCATTACTAAGGTCTCTAGACTGACGCAGAACTAAACAAGCTGCACGCAGCAATAGTTTGTAAATGTGGAGCGCTATGGGAACGGCACACCTCTTTCCTGCAAGGGGCACATTCATACCACGCTCTCCCCCAAAAGGCATTGTGGGAAATTCTATACCTAGGTCATGGAAGTGAGTGCTGAGGCTGGGGACTTGGTGATCTTCCGATCGCTGTTAAGTTGGTCCTATTAGTTCAGCTGTCTCATAGTGAAGGTTGCGGTATCCTCCGACTGGTGATGTGAAAATAGCCCCAACGCTTTTTGAATGCATGCTGAATGGCAGATTAAACTGCACTTTAATATCTCTGTGATACGTGCCGCTCGTCATTTTCTGTGGCATATTTCTCTTCAACATTCAGCAGAAGGTGGAAGCACAAACCAGCAGCCTACTGCAACAGGAGATAATGAGCTAGTGATAGGGGCCCACTCCAAGGGTTTCGCCTCATCTGCTGAAATTTTCAGCAAGCGATACAGAAAGTAATCCAGGTCATCTCAAATTGGCTCTGTCTACGGCAACGCCATTTTGTTATTTAGTAAGAGCACCCACTAACATGATGACGTTCTTGTGAAAGTGAGTTGTGCACTAGCAAATAGCAATGTCTTCACACTTAATGAGAAGAAATGTGATTTTTGTCACCCTTATTTGCATTTATGAACACCTTTTCTTCTTTGAGAGTATGGGGCTTGAAGAAAGAGGAGGAGCTCATGTCAGAACCTGTTCCACAAACATCTCCCTTCATTCCTGGGAATCGACATTGATTGTGCCATCCAGAACTTTGTCTCAACCAGTCCTCATTTTACAGATATCACAAAGGTGAATTGTAATGTTCTGAGTTGAGTCAATTCTGGAGCGGGAGACAACCTGCCTGGGCAGTGTTCTGTCATGGCCGGTTCCGATGGACCTGAAGCTCACTCTTCTCCATGTCACTGACCATCTAGGTGGTAATATGTATAAACTGTCACTCTTATTTTTGGGTCTGACTCTAGCAAAACGGCATACAGCACAGGAGTGGAATGCCATGCCCCCCTCGTCCCTGGCTGTGTGGAAGAAGAAAATGGACCACTGCATGGGCTTGGAAGTAGCAGTTTATAGAGTGAGAGGCTGCCCACAGAAACACCCCAAGAGATTTCAGGCATGGGCGGACTATTGGGGCATTGAGTTGGAACCTGTTCCTTCCATGTATCAATTGGTTCATGATGAAGTCCGGACATTCTTGGGCTGAGGGCGGGTTGGGTGGATGTGGAATGAGCGATTTATTATTTGGGTTTCTTCAGTGTTTTGTTGCTGGAATTTGGGTGGGGGGTGGGTGAGAGTGTACAGGTATTTGGTTTTTTCCACCTTTTTTCTTATTGTTTCTTTGTAGTACACAGACCTATTGGGCCCTGTTTCTTGTCCAAATCCCCCCCCACCAAAAAAACTTAAAAAAACAAAGGTGAATTGTTGGTGTTGTCCCTGAAGTGCCACGCCACTTTTGATGGTATTAAGGTGCGGATTGCGGAAGCAAACATCATGTCTTATTTTGACCCTGCACAGGACTTTGAAGTCATTATTGATGCTAGAACGGATAACAAGAATCTGGCCCTGACTCACCATTCGACATCGCAGAAGTCTGCTCAAGCACAAGGAGGCATACTCTCAAGATGAGGAGAGCTTGGCTGTTGTATGGGCGCTTCTACTTGATCATCGATGGCAAAGTTTCTATTGCAGTAATTGATCCTTAGGCCCTTTATAACATTTTGTCACGCCAAAGGCTAAGATGCTGTATCACGCTGCAAGGTGTGGACTGAGGCTCCAGGATCATTGTTTTCACTTAGTGCAGAAACTTGAGAAGGAACACAACCCAGCTAACATTTTGTTAAAGCTTCCTTTGCCTTCCACAACGTCTCTATAGTGGCCCAAGTTCGTCTTTTCGCCCTGAGCAGTAGTAACATCGTCAGATAACCACTCAAGGAACCCACACTGATTACTGTGAGTGAGCTCCTCCAAACTCAGTGTTGTAGAGACTTCAACTGAGTTAAGAAAATACATTCATATTCAGTCACCTCAAGGAGCTGAAGCCATATTGTCAAGTACAAGGTGAGCTGGCGTGTTTTTGAAATGTATGAGGGGTAGGGGTTGTACAATATCCCATATAATCAGTGCTTAATTTGTAAAAAGAATAAGTGCCAGGACTCTCGTCAGGAGGCCATTGCTGCTTGCACCACACTTTGCCTCTGCCATGCTGCCAATGATAGTAACAACACAACTACTAACCATCACACTCCTACAAGTGTGACAATTTGAACTATTTCAGGCCTCCAAAGCCATAAGAATGGCTTGGGCCGCAGGTAATTGTCATTTTTAATGTATATTAAATTAATAATTACCTGTTTTTATGGTCATCTTGAAATTACCCACACAGCGCCACCTTGTGGCAGACTGTTTCAAGCGCCGGTGTTGACAATTAAGTGCAGGTGCCACGCACCGGAAACCACCGGCTCAAATTAAGCGCTGCATATAATACAAATGAACATGCACTTCACTTGCACAGAGGACATGCAGATATCCTACCTACACACAAGATCCAGAATCAGTCTTGCATGATATGACATACGCTCATGAACAAAAAAAAAATCTGAACAATGACATGTAAATCCTTAGCGGGTTATATGGAGTTTGATTTAGCAACAAAGCACTCCTATGTTTATGTTTAAGATTTGTAGAGCGCATGGCTACCCGAGGGCTTCCCCGTGCTGGTGAGTGCTGGACTGGGTGACTATGCTTGGTAAACAGGTTACTGGGGGAACAAACAGGTCTTGAGTTTTTTTCTAAAGATGAGTTCATCTTCCAGTAGTCTTATTCTGAGTGGCAGAACATTCCATAACTTTGGGACCAGGTGTGCAAATGATCTTTTGCCCCATCTCGCTCTATGCACTAATGTCATTGTTCACGAGCAATATTGAAAATATACACAAGGGACACTTTGCACCATTTTCAGTGTTCGTGGAAACTGGTCAAAATACATGGGGGGGCATATAACACAAACCCCAGTGTCAGTATAAGTGAAGCCTAAGCCTTGGTACACCACAGTCACAAATGGCCTGACACACTCAATGCCACACTGGAACATATAGAGTTTAACTTAGCAACAAATCACTTTGCACCATTTTTAGGTCTTGCCTACGCAGCGCGCATGCGCTGCATAGGAGGGCCTTTAGCCGTCGCTTTCTGCTCATTTTCAAGCACACACTCGTGCTTGTGGCGGCATCAACCTTGCGGGAGCAAGCAGGGGCACGCCACAAGCACGAGTGCAGTGCTTGAAAATGAGCAGACTGCTCTCCCAAGCGCGCGCGCGCCTCTCTCCTTGCCCACACGTCCCGGCCACTCACTCGCTCCGCCTTCGCCGTCTTCTTTTTGCTCGCGCTTCTTGTTTAAGACGTGGGGGGTCATCACGCTTATCTGAGCCCAAGCGCAAACGTGCATTCTGAATACGGCGGAAAGTATTTGTTGCCAGTCACCGCCATATAGAGGCCGTTAATAAAACCGCGCCGTAGCAGTTTACATGTTTCATTCGCCGCTGGGGGGGGGACTTTCCCCATGACATCGCGTGCTATGATTTTTCTGACGCCTAATGGTTGGAAGAAAGGGGCAGCGCCGCAGCAGGGGAGTTCCTTTGTAATAGACAGTACTGGATTACGGTGAGTCGTTACGTGCATCAGTCGTGCTAGTTAAACTACGACAATATTGTTAGGATCAGCCACTGACAAGCAGTGAGGACATTAGTCGGGTCATCCAGGGACTGCGCCTTCAAGGATTTACTTACAGTATAATCAGGGTCACCCAATGTCAATAGAGATGGCCACTGACTGTCAGTGGTTTTCTTTTCAGTTACACGCTTTATCAACAGGGTCATCACATCCGAGTGTATTCAGTTAATGCTGCATTAGGACTCGTCTTTTGGCACATCAATATCCTTTCGTTGACTAATTGTATAATTCGGGTCAATCCCTGTTAGGGTTAATCTAGTTAGTCAACCAGATATATTGCTAGGGTCAATTAAGAACTGCATAAATACATTGTTGTCCAGTTCAATCAGTTCAAACTCTACTAACAGAGCAACTCAACCGACTACATACATGGAGTCAGTTGCCAGGTGTCAGCCATCCTACCAATAGATAGCTAGTCAATGGCTGTAACAATAAGGACACTCACTCACTAGATCGAAAGTGTTTGTCACTCATTCTCGTAAAATGGATGTCCATTTTTGTGAATAGGGCCAGTCTCTGAATGTTTCTATTCTGCCGACGATGACTGACTGCCTCAGTAGTTTCTTTGATCATCCTCTCAGTTACAAAACTCATAGATCCACAGTTTCAAGGTATAATCCCTCACACACGCTGTTTACGTAGTGCTTTCTACACTTCTTGTGAGGCCTGAAGCGCATATCAAATGTTTCTGCTAAACTTTCTTCCTCCGTGAAATTTCCAAACCTGGAGCTCTTCATAAAAACACATTCTAACATTTTTCTTTCTCCTTCCTCGTGTGCCCGGACGTTTAGGAATTATTCCTATAACTTTTTAATTGATATTTATATAAACTGAGGGCGGGCATTTGCCAAATGAATCATCTCTGACCCGTGAGTCAAACTGTTTACCCGACTCCTGTGAGCACACTGCCCCCGCGAGCCCGTGGCACACGGAGTGGAAAAGATCTCTCACCGGGTACTGAAACTCCGCCGCTTATGCCCCTTGTATTTATCTTATTTTCTTCCATATTTGGTTGGGCGTCATGAGGAACGCCCAGCTCTCGTGGGCACCTCCTCCTTCTTACTTTCAGTTTACAGAAAGGATTAGAGTTACAAGAGAAAGTCGGAGTAGCAAATGGCGCGGAAATGCAATATAAAATGCCCCAAAGGCACTGTTGGGCGGCGATATTGGGCGCAGCAGGGAAATGTGCTGCCCCCTGGAATGGTGGAAACAAGCATTGGCATAGCCAATAGGTCTCGCCTTTGGGACCTTATAAGTGTTTAGCCATGCAACAGTTGATGTTGTTGCACCAAGGATATTGTGCTGGATAACTAAACACTTATAAGGTCCCAAAGGCGAGACCTATTGGCTATGCCAATGCTTGTTTATATTGGTATGAACAGGACTACATTCTCGGACAGCCAAGAAAACTCCTGGACTTGGTAAGCTACTCCTGAATGACCCTGGGAAACCTGAGAGCTCTGGTCTCATAAAGAGTGCCCTTGTAATATCGATGGGCCCAGAGGAGTTACGGCCGCCCTCCAAATTCCAACATTCATGGGACACCGAGGGTTCGGTGCACTTATCTGAGCATATTGTCTGCTTTCAGCAGTTGAAAACTCTGGGTGAAACTCCAGGGAGAAATGTGGTGGGGAAACTGTGTGTATTCCTGATTTCCTCACAACTCCCTGTTTCTGAGGATACATTAGGGTACATCTTGTAATACTTGATAATCCTCCACCCCTGAACTACAAGTACCCGTTATATTGGTAACTCTTTGGGTGGGGAATCCTAGGCCATATGAGGACACTTATAATGAAGCCCACAGTTGGGTATGATCAGTGTCTGAGAGTACCACATCTGGAAATTTTACTAGCATGTGGAAGAGAGGAGTCATATAAACAATCAGCATTACAGTGATGTGCTACTCTAGATCCCTTTCTTTTTCTCACCTAGTGTTGTCTTTCATTTATAACTTCTGGCACCAAGATGTATTGGGGATCTGATGTGCAAGCTCTATCCGTGACTGGATTGTGAACAGAGCTGCATTTTCAGATGCAACTGATGTACTAGTCACTCACTTTGCAAAACGATCTCAATCACAAGGGTTCGCAAAAAAAAAGTCCAGCCCTGATAAAGTTCCAGAAGTAAGCGAAACAAGTTGACTGTCGAAACTTTTATGCTTAATATGTCATTTCAATAAAGTGTTTTTCAATATCAGAAGATTTGCTTTGGTGTCATTCAGGACCCCAAGAAGACTACACTGGAATAGTAACCTCTCCTCACAACAGTATCTTCTATATGTCGACAACATTCAGTAGTGCCATACCATATATCACACGCCTATGTTGGCATCTTCATCTCATTGATTCTATTGAGACAATTATTATGTTTTAGCATCAGCGTGAGTACATTAGCTGTATATTTTAGTCATGCAGTCCTTATATTTAGTTTTTCAACACCCACAGATTTATGTTGATCTGAAGTTTTCGGATTTTTGAACAATCAACCTTTACGTGCACATAGCAGTGATAATATGTACATATTTTGGAAGTTATTGTGAGGTTGTATCTTTGTGAAGCACAGCTGTGCTAGAGTATTAATGTCTTATGAATGATTTATTACTGTTATTACCTTAAAGCTACCTTGCAAATTACACATTCTTTCTCCTTCAGATCTCCTTCCCTGGTGTACCCACCCTAATTCTCTTCCCCTGTTCTAGCCACCTAGTTAATTTGTTCATACTATTGTCATATCCAGAGTTGCCAGAAGGTTGGCTTCTGGGTGGTACTGTTCCTGAGAGTCCTGCACACTGATAGAATAGCAGGTCCACGAAATTATGATACTCCTGAGCAGTGCCTCCCAGAAAGGCCTCCATAGATGATTTGTGTGCTATGATAGCAGACTCAAAGGGAGAAATTACATCATATTGAGCCAAAACTACTGCCTTAGCAAATAGGGTGAACCAATATCAAACTATATTAGACACATGCTATCCTTCACCCTCTATGCAGGTTAGGCCAATTGGAGTTCCTGATCCTTCCCCTTCTGCTGCGGTCACGGTGAATGTTCCTTCTCCCGTTCCATTAGCATCTCCTGAATGTTTTCTAGGGGATCCAAATAAAGTACAGGTGTTTCTGACACAGGTACAATGACACTTTATGGTGAGCCCTCAGTCATTTCAAGATGCCCTGTCTCGCATAGCTTTTTTAGTTTCATACTTAGGGAGTGATACCCTATTATATCTCTGGACCAGATTTAAGACTGCGTTCCAAAAGGTTTTTGATAGAAAAAACGATCACTAGGTCGGTCGATCGTGAACTGTAGGAATTACACCAGGGGAACAAGGATTTCGTTACTTATTTTAACCAAGTTCAATCAAATAGTGGCAGAGCCAGGATGGCCCGAAGAAAAAAGAGCTGCCCTTATTTATAAAGGATTAAAAGATGAACTGAAGAACATATTGGCGCAAGTCGAGCCTCAGCCAACGAGTTGTTCCGACCTCATTAATCAGATCTTGGGATTAGACCATCGTCTGTCAATAAAAAGAGGGAATAGAAAGGTTACAAACCAAGATCTTTTATAGCTCCAAGCCTACTCCAGTAGTTGACTCCTCAGAACCCATGAAAATAGGTGGGCTTATTGGCCCCTTATCTTGAAAAGAAAGAAATATCTGCTGTAAGAACAGCTTATGCTTATAATGTGACACAAAAGGCCACTTCATCAAAGATTGCCCGACAAGGCCAGAGTCTAATAAACAGAAAGGGTTGGAAAATGTGTAATCCTGTCACAGAGTTAGGAGTATGTTTCAGGATTCAACTGTTTATCTCCTAAAAAGACTGTGGCCAACACCTTACAAAGTGCAGTACCATATGTAACACTGAAGGCACACTTTGAAACCAATGATAACCACATTTAACCTGTCGCAGATCTGATTGATTCAGGGGCTAAGAGTAATTTCATCGCTTCTAAATACTTACTGAATATACAACTCAAAACCTTTGAAAATAAACAATCAGAAATGGTTCATGCAGTACATGGAAGCATGTTGTCCTCTGGACCTATCACCAGACATATGGTGATGGTCATTTTACATTGTAGAGATGAAAAGGCTTACCATCAAGAACACATTCAATTTGATGTGATCTATGCCCCACAATTTAAGTTAATATTAGGCATGCCATGGCTATCCCTCCATAATCCTACAATTGATTGGCGTCAGAGGAGTGTAGAGTTAGAAAATATGTAATCATCCCCAGCACGCTCAAACCTCTAATAACTTCTTGCATCATACTATCGCTACAGTAGTGGAAAAATAGATTTCATTACCTGAACAATTCCATGAATACCAGGATGTGTTCAGTCAAAGTTGTGCTGACACTTTGCCACCCCTCAGATCTTATGATTGTCAAATTGATTTAGTGTTCTGGACCTAAATACCTTGTAACCAAATATATGCACTCACAGAAAAAAAATCAGAATTTGAAGGAATATCTAGATACATACTTGGATAATGGTTTATACATCCTTCTAAATCACCTGCAGCTTTTCCCCTCTTCTTTATACCAAAAGCAAATGGGGAGTTATGCCCCTGTATTGATTATCAGGCCTGAACAATATAGCCATCAAGAATAAGTATCCTAGTTCTCTCACACAACCATCTATACTCATGTAGATCTAAGAGGGGCCTATCATCTGGTCCGCATTTAAGAGGGAGATGAATGGAAGAAGGCATTTCATACACAATTTTGACTATTCTAATATTGTGTCATACCTTTTGGGCTATTTAATGCCAGCGGTATTCCAGTATTTTGTAAATGACGTGTTGAAAGATTATTTGGATCACTTTGTTATCATTTATATTGATGATATTTTGATTTACTCTCAAACAAAAATTGAACATGAACTTCATGCCAAAACTATTTTGGGAACCTTCTGGCAACATGGTCTGTACTGCAAGCTTCCAAAATGTGGGGTTTTTCATCCCTCCTCAAGGGTTAATAATATCTGAGAGGAAAGTGTAACCCATTAAGAACTGGCCAACACCTCAGAATGATAAGGATATTCAAAACGTTCTGGGCTTGCAAACTTTTATCACCGGTTTATCCCTCGGTTTTCCTTTTTAGTAATGCATATTACCAGGCTACTGCTTGAAACGCCAATTTTAAGTGGACCCCAGACAGTGAGAGGGCCTTTGTTACCCTTAAAGTGGCCATTGTTTCAGCCCCCATTCTGGCCCATACATATGTTAATAAACAGGTCTGTTGCATACGGTAGCCTATTTATCCAATAAATTGAATTGAATCATAGCAGAGAAAGAACAACTAGCCATATGCACAGCCTTCAAAGAATGGAGACATTATTTGTAAGGGGCTGAGTTCCCAATAACAGTGTACACAGATCACTGCAATCTACAGTTGTTAAGGTCTGCCAGAGTGTTGTCTCCTCTTCAATTAAGATTGTCCGCGTTTTTCTCAGAATATGATTTTGTAGTCACCTTTTATACTGGCTCTGAAAATAGAAAGGATGATTCTCCATCCTGATGTTATGAAGTGGACTCTCAGCAGAAGAGGAAGGCTTTGTCTCATATCATTCCACCACAGCACATAATAGTAGCTAATACTGTCCAGAGGTTTCTTGAAAAACATTCAAAAGGCTATACCCTTAATGGACGCTTGGACATCTGGGTAGAGCTAAAACACAAGAATTTGTATTACCCCATTTTTGGTGGCTTGAAGTTACAGCTGATATAAACCAGTATGTAACTAATTGTGACATTTGCGCCCAAGCCAAGGCAGATCGCCCCAAAACAAAAGTGTTTCTCCTTCCATTGAACACTCCAGAGAATATGTTGGAGGATATTTTTGTTGACTTCATTGTGGGATTACCATCATCCAAGCATTTTTATACGATTATGGTGGTGGTTGAAAATTAGCACTTTATAGCCTGTGTCAAAGTTCCTACAGCTCCTCATCTGGCTCAACTCTTAGTAAGTAAGTACAAGGCTTATAAAGCACGCAAATACCTGTTGGTGTCTTGGCACTAGCGTCCAGACAGTGCTCCTCAAAGAAAAACTGATACCTATTTAGCGAAGGAAGAAAAAAGCCAGGTTTTCAACTGCTTCCTGAAATTGACCAGATCTGGCTGGGCTCTGAAATGGCCAGGTAGTGCGTTCTTCCATTTACAAATGGAGTGGGAAAAACGTCTGCCTCCCATCAAGCCTATTTTATTCTGAGAATTACTCTCACTGAGCTGGAATGGAGATTGAGAACAAGTAAGTGCCATTGAAAATGTTTTTGAACATAGTCAGGGCCAATCTTGAGAAGAATTTTATGGGCCCAGCATAGGGCCTTAAACTTAATTCGCTTGCTTACTGGCAGCCAGTTAAGACTGACAATGGTTTGGGAGACTGAGCTGAATTTTGAGAGTTTCATCAGTACGAGAGCTGCCGCGTTATGAAGGATTTGCAGTTTTTCAGTACATGTTGCTGGGCGCCAACATACAGAGCATAGCAATAGGCTAGCCTTGAGATGACTCGGGCCGCATTAACTGCTTTCTGAAGCTTTGTGGAGATAAAAGTAAAGATTCTCAAAATTCTTAATGTGAAGTCACAGGAAGATGTAACCTGATAAATATGGTCAGCGAAGCACATCTTACCATCAAAAAAGGACTCTACATGTTATGACTTTTGGACTGGTAGAGGAAGAGCACCGAGATTGGAAGGCCACCAGGCTGTATTCCAAAAGGAGGTGTCGCTGCCAAATAACAGTACCTTGGTCTTTCGGAATTAAGTTTAAGACAGTTTTTCTGCATCCAACTGACGATGTTACTCATGCAGTTGTTAAACTGTCAGGCCACCTTTTCTTTGTTAGATGAGACCAACACTACTATCTGAGTGTCGTTGGTATAAGATATAACCGAGAATCCAAGGGAACGGATCAGTTTGATAAGAGGGGTGACATAAACATTAAAAAGAGTAGGGCTTAACAAAGACCTTTGAGGGACCCCACAGGGAAGAGAGAAAGGTTTGGAGGTAACATCTTCAAGAGCAACTACTTGCTCTCTATTCGACAGGAAGAAACTGAGCAGCAAAAGTGCTAAGCCCTTGATGTCGATGCTTTCAAGCTAGTTGATAAGTAGAGTGGTTGACTGTATCGAACGCGGCCGAAAGATCAAATAAAATCAATGCTGCCGTCCCACCATTGTCCACAATGGCTCTGAGTTCCTCTGTGGCCACCACAAGGACTGATTCAGTACAATGAATGGGTCTGAACCCTTGATTGAGAAGGATCTAGTAGACTGCTGTCAACAAGGAAGGACAAAATATCCTGATTCACTGCGTTATCTAATATTTTGGCTGGGAGAGGAAGGTGAGAGATAGACTGATAGTCTTTCAAGTAGTGGTGATCTAGCGTGTTTTTTTATCTGTGGGAGTGTTGAGGTCTTTTTCCATGCTGTTGGAAAGAGTCCTGAAGTTAGAATTGTGTTCAGGAGTGCCGTGAGATAGACTGACACTGTATCTGAGACTGAGTGCAGAATCTGGTGGGCAGGGCTTGGATGGGGCGCCAGATTTAGAGGATTCGATAAGCTTGGCAACCTTGGGCCGAATGCATTGAAAAGATTAGAAACGGGATCTGATTTAGTAAGACATGTCCCTCTGAGCTTCTCCATGTTTAAAGCATCTTATAATAGAGGTGAATTCAAGAGGGCATTTACCTTTGATAAGAAATAGACCACTAATTTATTACAGTAAGATTGATCAGGGCACACAGTGTTTTTATTATTACAATTGGATAGACTTTTAACTGTCCTGAATATCTCCTTGGTGGAGGTTTTAGCCCTGTTGATTTTGTCCATGAAGTATCTGAATTTTACCACACAAATTAAGGATTTATACTCTTTTTAATCTTTTTTTCAGAATTGTAATCTAGTCTTCACAATTGCTCCTGGTGCCTGCACTTTTGTTTTAATTCTCTAAGTTCCTGTGAATACCATGGAGCTGATGGGTTGGTCCTATGGCTTCTCCTGGTTTTTATGGAAGCCAGCTGGGTTAATGCGGCATCAATCCAGTCTGCATAATTGGCAGACGCTAAGTCAATATTGTTCCCTATTGTGGGATGCAGCCTCCCCATAATGTTATTTGGTTCTGCACTGTCTATTTTCTGCAAAGGGCAGTTGCTTAGGGAACACCGCTTTTTGATCTGTCCAGGTTAATGGCAAGATCTTGTCCACCATTAAATCAGGGTTGCTTGTAAAAATGTCATTGAGCGTGTGACTGGCCTAATGAGCCAGTAGATTCGCCAGTTGCATGAGGTTGAAGCTCTGCAAGCCATCAACATGGCGCTTCATATCTCTGCCTTCTGGTAATTCCAAGTAGAAATTAAAATCACCCAGGACAGGATCCATGAAGTCCTTAGTGTTTGGGTGAAGTTCTCCATGGGCCCAGAATAGTGATAACAAAAAGGCTGTTAATGGCATTAGTGTTGTTTAGTATTAAATTAAACATAAGAGCTTCACAGTCCAGGTGAGTTATCGGCTTGAATGTGGCCCTAAAATGGTTGCAATAAATAATTGCAATCCCTCCACCTTGTTTGCCAAGTCGGTCTGATCTAAACATCGTAGCCTGCAGAGATAGCTATTCAAAAATTGGGTCTGATGAAACATCAGCCCAGGCCTCCACAAAAAAGATATATCAGGGGCTTCAAGATCCATTATCTCATAGAATTTATATTTGTGCTTTATTAATGACCCGGTATTAAGGAGTATACAGGTCAGTGCGATGCGTGAGTCTGTCAGTTTAAAGGGGGAGCGACAGGAGAGCTGGGAGGCACTATTCTCAGGTGGAGGGGCTATATCAGCTCTTAAGACACATCTACAATTTGAACAGAAGAAATGACCTGCTAAGGATTAGAGATTATGCTTTATACAAAGCATGGGCCTACCTGCATTCCCAATCTGCATAAATTCTTCCCTAGAGTAGACCTGGATGGCGGTCTACCAGAGGTATTGGCTCATGGTGCAGTACAGATGGGCACCAATGGGATTGTCTTTGGCACCAAATGTGAAGAAAAGAGTGGCGCACTCTCTGGGTAATCAAGATGTTTCAATAGTAGTCAAGTAGGTGGTGCAAAGAAGGTGTGTCCTCCTGAGTATGAGGATGATCCAGACGTGATAGCACACCATTGGCTTGCCCGCTGTGTGGATGCACTTCCCTGTCCCTTAAGAGGGTCGGCATCAAGGGGCATGGCTGGAGGTGGGGCCAAGCATGAGACGCACGCTGAGACGCTTAGGAATTTAAAAAACAAATGGGCAAAGTAAAAATGACTAAACTCTTGTTAAAACATGTGGTTCGGCTGTATGGTCTCCCTCGTACCATCATGTCAGATCATGGCTTGCAGTTCACGCCCAAGATCTGGAAGGCTTTGTGTGCTAACCTAGGAATTCAATCTTGTTTGTCCACTAGTTTCCATCCACAAAGTGAAAGATAAATGCAGAGGGTTATTCAGTGCATTAACTAATACTTCCGTTGTTTTGTACGAGAATCTCCACGGTCATGGAAGGAAATGCTTTGGCTTGCGGAATTTACATATAATGTAGTGCCACACTCCTCTACTGGGTTTTCACTTTTTTACACTATTTTTGGATATCAGCTCTATTATTTATCAGTAGTACTAGCTAGAACAATTCGGATCCCGCTGTAACTGATCACATTAAACATTTGGCTCATATTACTAAACAAACAAAAAGATATGTAATTGCTGCCAAAGAAAAATACAAGAGATTTGCTGATAAGAAAAGACAGCGGGCCTGAGTACCTCGTGGGTAACAATGTATGGCTATCAACTCGCAATTTGAAATTCAAGGTACAACAGAAGTTCCAACTGAAATCTGTGGGGCCCTTTACCATTATAAAAAAGATAAACCCAGTTATCAGTTAACAAATTACGGCTTCCAGCTTCTATGAAGATCCATCCCGTGCTTCACACTTCCCTCCTTAAGGCCGCATTGGATAGGACCCATCCTTGCCCTCCCTGTGTACATAAATGGTATCCCAGAGTTTCAGATTAAAGGCCTTTAAGGGCAACTGTGACATCTAGTATTTGGTGTCATGGACTGGATGTGTCCCAGAAAATGACTCATGGGAGCTAGCCCATTCAATAAGTGTCTCCAGTGCTCTTTGGTGACTTTTGGCCACTGGTCAGCAGCATCCCACGTAGTATGGGCTAAGAAGGGGGGTGCTGTCTGGGTTTGCGGTACCTTTGCCCATTATGCATGGTATTTGGAACAAGCAGGGTGTGGAGTATTTGGAAAACGCCATGCACATGGGGCTCGTCATTGGTGAAAATGCTGGAAAGTATCAGATAAAGCCTTCCTTCCTACACTCCAAGATGGCCGCTGTGGTGCCGCTAGAAAAAAAGAGTGGTGAAATGTTGGAAGATCACTGTAGTTTGTTTGACATTTACAAACTGTATTCAAATCTGAGGAATCTTCAGACTGGCACGTGCTATTCAGTTACTGGTTCGGAGTTTAAGTGCCATAAGTTACTGCTTCCAGATTGCTTGGTTGGGTGGTAAGACCCATCTGGGTGCAAGGCTCTCTTAGCTGTGTTTGCGAATTTGGCTGAGCATTCCCTCTTGAACTGCGCTGTGCCCAAGGAAGTTATTGGGCGCTTCTCCTGGTAGTTGCCGGCATGGTGTGAGCGCATTTTCCGCATCAGCTCTTGCTCGCCTCCGTGATTTGGGAGCGCATTTTGTACTGCTCTGCTCTCCTGTGGTGTTCAAAGAAGTGCCATACGGACTATTGTAGCTGCTGAGTATTTTCGATAATGCGAAATTGGAACTGCACTAAGTACGGTAGTGCTTCTTCAGTGCACTTTCTGCTTTCAGTTGACGTGCATTGTTGGGAGAGTGGATATGTTATAGGGAGTGTTCTTTATCACACTACCGCATTATATTAACAAACAGTACTTACTCACATATCTAAATTCTATGTAGTTCTAGAAGGGTTGTCCACATGTATTGCTGCATAATGTAAAAACATTGCTTCTATTGTGACAGTTATTGTTTTAGCATCAGCCTGAGTCCATTAGGTGTATGTTTTAGTCATGAGGTCCTCATATTTAGTTTTTCAACCCCCACAGATTTTATGTTGACCTGCAGTTTGCGGATTTTCTAACAGCCAACCTTTATGTGCATGTAGCAGTGAGAATATATGTATATTTTTGAAGTTATTGTGAGGCTGGATCTTTGTCAAGCACAGCTGTGCTAGAGTATTATTTTCTTGCAAATCATGTATTGCTGATATTACCTGAAACTTACCTTGCAAATTTCACATTGGCACATAGTGTTGTGGTTGGTTGCTTTTCTGTTTCAGATCTCCTTTCCTGGTGTACCCACCCTATTTCCCTTCCCCCCCATCTGGAAACCCTGTTCCTCTGTACATACTATTGTCAGAGCCAGAGCTTCTGGAAGGTAGGGTTCTCGAGGAGGCTTGGGGGGGTGTTGGGGTATTGCTCCTGATTATCGTTTGCGCTGACAGCGCCCTTATTGTTCCAGTATTTGAGTGAAGTTGTGCAATTCAATTTGTCCCTAGAAATCATGAAATATATCAATGACAAACACTATCCACAAATTACACCAATTTCATATAATAGCACTGTCTTACGAATGTAACTAAATGCCACCATCTGAAGAGTACACTGTCTTAGCAAGGTAACTAAATGCCAATGTCTGAAGGGTGAACTGTCTTAGCAAGGTACCAGATGCCACTGTCTAAATGGTATACTATCTTACCAAGGTAACTAAATGTGACTGTCTGAAGGGTACACTGTCTTACCAAGGTAACTAAATGCCACCTTCTGAAAGGTACACTGTCTTGCAAGGTAACTAAATGCCACTGTCTGAAGGGTACACTGTCTTAGCAAAATAACTAAATGCCACTGTAAACCCAGGTTACAGTCCACATTATCTGCTAAATAATCTCAGTAATACCCTCCCTTCTGAACCCCCTGAGTTTGCTAAGTATTTTATCCAACCATAGTGCCTATGACATAGCTACAACCTCCTCACTTTAACACCAGGCTTACAAGAAACACTCTCTCTGAGCCCCACTACCCTAACACGGGGGTATAGTATTTACTAAAATAATACCATTCTACAGTCTTACTATCCGTACGTATTGAAGAAGTTAAACACCCATGCTTCATCAGAACTAGAGCTGTAGAACAGGTCTACAACACCCTGCAACAGAACCAGAGTTTTATTCTGTTGCACCCCATTAATGGGGCGGTGGCCGCAGTGCCCACTACCCAGACACATGTTGTTCGGCAGAATACTGCACTCTCTAAACACCTATAAAATCACAATCACCATAAGCGAGGTTCACTGGAAATATGCTACTCTGCACCCTGTGGTGTTTCTGTATGAGCATGGATGTCCCACATAATGCATCAACTGCAGATTTTAACAAAAATGTTTCTAAATCAAACAGATAAAAAAATTACTAAAAATGTGGTGACACATGTTCTGTGCAGTGGAATGCTTTGTGCAAAGGCTGACTGGGCATTTCTTAAATTGGTTATTGATGTATTTGGGTGTTAAATTGGTACTAATAAAGTGTGATATATGGCCAGACAGTGTTAACCAATGTAAAAGTGACAAAATATTTAAGTAATATCACAAACTGTGCTGCATTATGCCGCACAATTTGCCTTTTTCACCACAAAATTTAGACACCCCTGCTCCATACTTTTGTCCTCCCCTTCCACGTAATTCCTGTGGCCCTGCCATAAGCATACACTGGTGTATTAAGCTGAAGATTACTTGTTTGTGGTTAAAAGGGTCACAGGTCTGTTGTCATGCTAGGCCTGGTCTGCCCTTGACACCGAGAACCCCTAATACCCCTTTCCACATTCTATATGGTATAACATGTCATTCATGCAATATCAGTGCTAGGCTCCTCCAGAGATGAGGTGAACATACAGAATGCAGCAGAACCTCCCTCCCAGAAGCCCATGTGAAGCAAGCTGCTGCTGTTCCTACGGCACAACCATAAGGTAATAGGAGGAATACGTGAGTCAATCTCAGCCAATGAGGATTGCTCGGGCCGCATTCCAGTCCAGTGTTTCTCCACCAGTGCAGAGGCCTCAGATGGGAAATGATGTTCCTCTCTGACTGGGGTTACCGTACCTCCCAGTGCAGAGGGCAGAGAGTGGTGATGCTGATCCTACTGCCTGTGGGTACAGTACCAGCCAGTGCAGAGGGAGAAGAGGGGTGGTTCTGATCCGCACTGCTTGGGGGTGTATTACCATCTAATGCAGTGAGCAGATAGGTATGATGCTGGTCCTCACTACCTGCTGCTTTAAGGTGCAGTGCCATACAGTGCAGAAGGCAGAGAGGGGTGATGCTAGTCCTCACTGCCTGGGGGCGCAGTACCACCCAGTGCAGAAAACAGAGAGGGAAGATGCTGCCCCACACAGCCTGGGGGTGCACTAAAAGCCAGTGTAAAGGGCAGAAAGGAATAATGATGGTCCTCACTGCCTTGAGGTGCAGTACCACTCAGTGCAGAGGGATGATGATGGTTTTCACTGCCTGCTGCCGGGGGTGCAGTGCCACCAGGACAGAGGGTAGAGAGGGGCGATGCTGGTCCTCACTGCCTGGGGTGCAGTACGGCAGAGGGCAGAGAGCAGGGAGGGGTGATGCTGATCCTCACTGCCTGGGGGTACAATACCAGCCAGGGCAGAGGGCTGAGAGGGGTGATTCTGGCCCTCACTGCTTGGCGGTGCAATACCAGCCTGTGCAGAGGGCAGAGAGGTGTGATTCTGGCCCTCACTGCCTGGGGGTGCACAACCAGTCACTGCAGAGGGCAGAGAGGGGTGATTCTGGCTCTCACTGCCTGGGGGTGCGCTACCAGTTAGTGCAGAGGGCAGAGAAGGGTGATTATGGCCCTTACTGCCTGGGGTGCACAACCAGTCAGTGCAGAGTGCAGAGAGGGGTGATTCTGGCCCTCACTGCCTGGGGTGCACAACCAGTCACTGCAGAGGGCAGAGAGGGGTGATTCTGGCCCTCACTACCTGGGGTGCACAACCAGTCACTGCAGAGGGCAGAGAGGGGTGATTCTGGCCCTTACTTCCTGGGGTGTAGTACCACTGAGTGCAGACTGCATAGAGGGGTGATTCTGCCCTCAGTGCGTGGTAGTCCAGTACCACAGAGGGCAGGCCAGGGCTTACCAATCTACTGATGGCTCTATCACAATAACAACAATGTGATTGATTGTCATGTCATGGGTGTCACCCAAAGTCACTCTGTATGACCCCCTCTACATCTCAACTGTTGCTTCAGGAAAACACCCCATTTGGGTGTCAGCGCATCATCCCCACTACCTCTAAAGTCATAAAAGTCTCACTAGCAGTCTATGGAATACCATATATAGTGTAATCCGTATAAGTGGCACACATGGTCATGCCAGAGGAGATATTGTGCTATTTGTATGCATGTATGTATATATTTATGAATCTATGCATGTATGTATGTACGCATGCATGTATTTATTAATTCATGTATGTATGTATGGCTGTATATATATATGACTGTATGTATGTATTTATATATGCATCTCCATATGTATCTATATGGTATTCCTACACTGAAATAATTCTCTATGAACACAAAAGGTCCCTGCTATCTGACGTTCTTTTCCCCACCTGTTTGAGTCCCAGTTCCAGGTCCGGTTTCTTTTCCTGTTTGGAGACACAGATCCATGGGCACAGCCAGACAGAGACTGAGAAGTCCAAGAGAACGTAAAGGCCCCCAGAAGACCATCTTGGAACTATCACGAAGAATGTCTTGATCCAAGAGTGCCCAGGAATAGATGCAGGGCCCACGTTTATAGACAAGCACACGTGGCAAGGGATCATGCGACTGAACTGGCACATCAGTGTGAGTGACAGAGAGCCCTGGATGCATCACAATGGCAATTCACAGTCCAGGGCACTCAGAACAAAAGAACAATGGAAGCACAGCAGGGTCAGGTCAAGCGCTCTTGGAGCCTTCGTCTTAGAGACGCCTTCCTTAGTTATTGTATTGTTTTCTACCAAACATGCTGACTCCAGCTAAAGGCAAGCTGAAGGTCATCATTATACAGCAGGGCTAAATTTGGGATCTAGCCCCTGGGGTCAAATACTCTCCCCTGTTTATCCATCAATACTCCATCAGGGCCCGCATAATCACATTTCATCTAGATGATCTTTTCATTGTTTGGAGCACATCCTTGTAGTGCAGCAAGGTCTTTTAAGGTGGGCATAAGGAGTTCAACGGCTTAGGACACATACAGGGTGATCTCAGAACTGGAGGACAGTGCAGCCATTTTAGCAATACTGTCAGGGAAAGTGTTTACGTTGGCCACCCTAGATATTTCACAGTCGCAGCTTTAGAAGACAACTGGAGAACATCAAGCAAACATTGTGCATTAAACCCATTCCTGATCGAAGCTCACACAGACCTCCCGCAGAGGTGAGGAACCCTTGCTCCATCCAGAGAAGTCCAAAATCATGGGCAACTCCGAACGTGTTTTTAGTCTGTGAAAATAGTTACATTTTCTGTGTAGCTATCACATCTTGACTCTTAATAATCTCATGTATAGTACCAACCGCATAATCAGCAACTAAGACTCTTTTCTCATTCCTAAGAGCCATTGACATAGGGCTTGTTTACGAGTTTGGTGGTATGGGAGCGGACCGCCACACCGGCAGCCCGCTCCTGCACCTCCAAACCCATGTGCGCACTGCCCACCAGATTACGAGTTTCCTCTTGTCTGGTGGGCTTTTGTCGGCGGTGCCTCTGAAAATGGGCACCACATGGGGAATGCCAAAAACAGTTCCTGCATGGCATTAACTGTAAAGTCCATTCCGTGCAGGAGCTGGAGGCATGCACACAGGGGGGCACATGTTGTGCCCCCCTGCATGCGTCCCCGTGCACATGGGCAACAGGGGGCCCTGTAGGGCCCCTTTTGTTTCAGAACCACCAGCCTTTTCATGGAGTAAAAACTTCCGTGACACTGCTGGCATTCCTGAAACTCGTGATATGCATGGCGGTGCTGCAGCGGCACCAACAGCATATTGCTGAGCCCCTGACTGCCACATGTCTGCCAGGAAATGGCAATTCCCTGGCGGTTGTGTCAGTGAAATGACGGTCTGACCATTGATCCAGCGCGGCTAATATAAATTTCTCCTTATGACACTAATCCAGAAAAAACACCTACACAAAACTTATGTCGGTGGGGCCCATGACACCGCATACATACATTCATTCAATCTCTGGATTAAACGCTAAGGAAAATAAGCTGCTGGACAAACGGGATACCTTGTTAAACTTGACAGAATAATAACCTATACATTATATACATTAACTTCGGCTCCTGTCGGTTCTAAACATCAAGGTACTCCGCTATTCGGTCGATGGACCAACTAGTAGAATCAGTTGATGGTGATTAAGACCAGCTCAATCACAATTAAAACCTTCAACATTTAATAAATCATAAACTTTGTTTTAAAGAACCACAGACTCATTTTAAAGTTAGAATATATTTTTATCTAAAATTCTTCGAGCAAATAAGTAAAATTCTTTATTAAGTAAAACAGTTAGAAATATCAATAAACATTTTAAGAAAGATTTTAGGAAAAGATAAAATTACTCATTACCCTTGGCCATGGGGCGATGACAAGAATGGTTCACCAAAGGAAGATGAACCGCAGATCACAGGATAGGACTCCCAAACTGACTGACTGTCCCGCTAACCTCCTCGGACGCAATCACCTCCCGGGCAAATTCCCGCAACGAACTCGTTCCTTCCCCAGTCAAAGTTCGTAGTTCAAAATGACAGAGTCTCTCGCAGCATCAGGACAGAATAAAAGAAGCAGTTTTTTTCACAACGTCAGAGCAGACCCTCTTATACCCTACTTTCTGGCTCTCTACACTCAAAAGTTGCAATCTTTAGGGGCAAGAATCACGCTAATTGGTCCATCGGAGGGGTGGTGATGGTCACCTCATTGCCCTCCTTGTTCGAACCGGTTTGGGGACAATAAAGCACACAATAAGCCTCACGATCAGTGTCCAAATTTGTTAATTCATTTTGTATCATTATTTGATGGTCACACATTAGTTCATTCCCTGTCGCTTGATTTTCCCATCCGTTCCCAGGCATATATGCTGAGCACTTGGCACGCTCCTCATTGCAGGTCAAATTGGCCTTGACATCTCTCACTCCGTGCACAGGCCGCATATACGTGACTGGAGCATTCATGCTGAGTCTGCGCGGGGGCCATCTTATTCAGCGCACGCGATCTCGTCCTTTCCAGCGGCCATTTTAGAAGCATGGCCTAGCAGGCCCGAACGAAACTAATATAAGAACAAACACAATAGAAATTAAAATATGGAAAATAAGCCTTTCTGTTTACCACCCACCATTCAAAAGACCCGTGTTAGGTATTACCTAGCAGAAGCAACATTTAAAGCCATTTTACTTACCATCTGCATTCTTTGCCACAATACAATTCTATTACGTAACACAAATCATGCAATTTACTCTATTTACTGCGCAAATCACAATACTAATGTTATTTGCTTCGCATTTTGTAAATAAATTAGATTTTGCAACATTTAGCAGTTTGCCCACATGTAATGTCTACTAAAAAGGTGTATTTTGTTGATTAGTTCATGCGTTTCAAATGAGTTAGTATCATTAATCGTTATGAGGTCATTAATTTGCAAAGGGTACAAAATGATTTTGTTTCCCCTGCTCCATCAATTCCCCCCTTTGGTGATTTTTAACATCACCACTAAAACCTACAACATTTTATCAGATAAATGTTTCTTGTCCACTTGCATTTGTTAATTCAGACAATCGTGTTCTTTTCATCTTGTCTTTTAGACCTTTTGTACATGTTCTCTTTAAACTCTTCCAATTCGATCTCTCCCATCTCCTGTTCTCTTTCTTTATTTTTCTCATTTTCTCTTTTTACTTTGTTTTGTCTTTTTCTTCTTTTAACACACACATATGCTAATCTCAACATTGATATTATCACTATTACTAAGGTCACTGGAATTAATATTTTCCCAATAAGAGAACTACCTATTTCGGGGAACCATTTCTTCATTGAGGAAAAACTTTTGCCAAGTCTCTCCCAAGCACCTTCAACCTCCAGTGGGGCAATTTCTTTATGCAAATCAGTAATGTTCTTTATATATTTCTGTATATTCTGACTTTTGTCTGGAATGTAAGTGCAACAATGTTGTACTTTCAGCATTCCACAGACTCCACCCTCTTTTGCCAAAAGAATGTCACGGGCAAGTCGATTTTGCATTACCATAGCTCTCATGGCAACCATTTCAGTATTTACCATCAAGAACCCTCCAGCAGTATTCGTTGATAAATGATCTACTACTGTAGACAATTTCCGAATCTTGTATGCATTCAAAGATATACCCACTGCTGGTATCAATGCTCCAAAAATGTCACCTATTATATCTGAGAAGCTTTCCCTTCTCCTACGTGTTAATGGTTTACCTATCTCGTGAATTCCTTTTGTTCCTCTTTCACATGAAAAATCTTTGGAAAGACCAGGCCTAGATAGCATGTTTCATACCAATGGTCCGGCAACCTATAATAAGCTCTATTTCCGCAAATATAATAGATCCCTGGAAATACTGGATCTTTTCCTCCTTTGAATCCCCATCCCCCTAAAATTTTGTATGTATCTCGGCACTCACTAGAACCCACGAAATAGTTATCATACAGAGTATTATCTCTAGTAATACACAATTTTCCCTGTTGGGGCCAATCTAGAACCATAGCTGCATTTGTTTCGCCTTTGTCATAACTTCCCTCTTCAAACGCCCAAGGTGGGGTTTTTGTCTTTTCTCCTGTTGCCTTTCTTTGAAACTTAACCCTTCTATCTTCTACCATGTCCAAGAAAACCTGTTCTTCCTTTCTTAACCTACAGGTAAGATTATGTCTAACTGCATATTCTAATGTTAATTCTTTTGTTTCTAAGAAAAATTCTCCAAAAATCTTTGCAAGCTTCACCTTATTTAGTTCAGGGGCTACGGGAACTTTAGCAAAAATAGCATCTGTGTCAGTGTAGTAATACTCTAATTTACCAGTTTTGTAAAATAAGCTAGCTAAAACACTACAAGTTATTCCATACGTCAAAGGAAGGTGATGATACGTCACACCTTCTGTTACAGACGCAGGTAACTGCATACATACATAACAATCTCTCACATCCATTGTCGCCACATATTCATACAAAAGTTTCGTGAAGACATTCTTGGAGAAATCAGTTATTGACTTGTCCCTATGAAAATCAGTACTATCTACCAGTGTTGCAGTGTGCTTTATGTTAGATTTCTTGTCACTATTCGTGTCATTTATGATTTCAGATGTATTTTCTACAACTAACCTAAGTGGGATTATTATTGCCAAAATGAACCAGATAAGCATTAGAAAGCCTGTACAATAGAAACACATCTTACACCATCTACGGAAAAACCCACATCTAGATCTTCTATTCTCAGTGTCTACCATGTTGAAAAATTATCTAATTATATGTACAGAAATGTGTTTCCACACCTCAAATGACTTAGCGTTGACTGGGATCAACTGCTTTTGGTGCACCTTTCGGCTCTCAGAAATTTTCTTTGTCTTTATCAGTTTGTGTGTCTAGTCCGGTTTTCTTTCTTTGACTTTTCAGGGTTGTGCGTCTAGTCCGGTTATCTTTCTTTGACCTTTCAGGGTGGGCGCAGTTCACTCTCACCCACTTGTTCACAGTCTTTGTCTGGGTTCTCGTGACTGCTATCCACCTCTTTAATGTCAGACAGTGCTATGTATACCCATTCAGGTGACTTGTATTTCAAGTTAGGTCTTTTCACTCTTTTGGGTCTCTGCAATTGTCTTTTATCCATTTTTCTTTGTCTTTCTTGACTTGTTATTTCATTCACTTGTTCTGCATTGTCTTTGTTCAAATGTATTATCTTATATCTCAGTCTTTTAATTTCGTTGGGCCAATTGTCTCCTTTTCTTGCCCTTTTCAGTTCACTTTCCTTTTCTCCTCGTTCCACTCTCAAAGTTCTCTTTCTTGGACCTATTCTTTGCCTTCTTTCGTCTTCACTTTCTTCAGATTCTGTCTCAGATCTCACTTCACTTTCTCTAACCTTGAACTTTATGATCTCAGTCTCTTTGTCTGAATCTGAACCTCCTCGTGTTTCTTCCGCTTGTAATTCTGAGTCTAATCCTCCTCGTGTTTCTTCCGCAATTTCTAATCTAATCCTCCTTGTGTTCCTTCCGTAATTTCAGAATCTAATCCTCCTCGTGTTTCTTCCGCAATTTCCTCAATCTCTCTATCTGAATCAAAATTTTCTTCAGTTACCTCTACAATTTCTAGAGGAATTTTCCCAAAACTTGTACTTGGCTGTTCACCGTCACTGGTTCAGTTTCTATATCAGTTCTTTTGTTTTCTGATTCTTTTGTTCGTCTTTTACTGCATTCAGGTTGGTCTGTTTCAGATGCCGAACTGGTATCTGATATTTCCAGATGTTGACCTACATGTCGATCTTCAGGATCTGGAACTCTAATCGTTTCAGGTTCTGCTTCAGATGCCAAACTGGTACCTGATTCTTCCAGATGTCGACTTACAGGTCGAGCTTCAGGATCTGGAACTCTCATGGTTTCAGTCTCTCCTTCAGATGCCGAGCTGGTATCTGATATTTCCAGATGTCGACTTACAGGTCGAGCTTCAGGATCTAGAACTCTGATTGTATGGCTTGCATGAATGCAATTATTCACACCTGCACACTTTACTGCAGACGTTGTCACCAGAATCACTTGATGTGGCTTGTCCCAGCGTGGAACCAAGCAATTTCTTCTTCTGTGGACTTTTATGCGGACCCAGTCTCCTGGACTCAGATCATGAGCTGGTTTTCTTTCAAGAGTGGTCGCATCCGGTCCAACCTGATGAAACACAGAATGCACCACATCAGCCAATCCTTTGCAATAGTCCAGTATGAGATCATCAGTTATAGTCAGCAGTTTGTTGACAGGTACATATGCTTGTCTCATTGCTCGTCCCATGATTATTTCATGAGGACTCAGACCTGTTTTTCTGTCAGGTATGCTTCTTATGCTCATTAGCACCAATGGTAAGGCATCGGGCCATTTGAGTCCTGTGGCTTGACACATTTTACCCAACCTATTCTTTATGGTGCCATTTACTTGCTCTACCACTCCAGAAGCCTCTGGTCTGTAGGCACAGTGCAGCTTTTGTTGAATGTCTAGTGCTTCGCATATCAGTTGGATAAGTTCGTTCTGGAAATGCGTTCCTCTATCTGTTTCTATCGTTACTGGAAAACCATATCTAGGAATGAATTCTCTCAGCAGGAGTTTAGCTACAGTAGCTCCATCATTCCTTCTTGTCGGATAGGCTTCCACCCAACGAGAAAACAAACAGACGACCACCGGGACATACCTCAATCTGTTACTCGGGGCATTTCAATGAAATCAAATTGCATTCTGGTAAAAGGACCTCCTTCACGTCCTATTACTCCCAAACTCACTACTGTCTTCCTTCCAGGATTTATCTGTTGGCATATAAGGCATCTTTGACAAAGGCTTTCAGCTATAGCCCTAAATTTTGGGTTATACCAGGCCTGTTTGAAAAGTCTGATCATGGCATCTCTACCTATGTGTGTCTGTCCATGGTACATCTGTGCCATGTTAGAGATCATGCTATCAGGCATAACTGGTCTTTCATCCCTGTAAACCCAAACTTCATCTTCTTCTCTCTGTCTGCAACCTGATTTTATCCAAACGTCTTTTTCCTCATCACTTGCCTCTTCCTGCAATTGTCTTACCTCATCCCATGTTTCAACTGGGTTAGTAAACAGCAAGGGACATGAAACATTTTCTTTTTCCCTTCTCCGATTCATTGAGGTCATATTTCTGGCACAATATTGAGCTAATTCGTCAGCAAATTTGTTACCCACAGCAATGTAATCTGTTCCATTTTTGTGAGCAGTGCATTTTACCACCGCAATCTGTTTAGGCAGCTGTATCGCCTCAAGCAACTTCTTCACAAACTCACCATTCCTAATAGGAGACCCTCTGGAAGTCAGGAATCCCCTCTGGGACCAGATCTGTCCAAAATCATGGACCACTCCAAAGCCGTACTGGCTATCCGTGATCACAGTGATTCGGAAATTCTTTCCCAGTTTGCACGCTCGAATCAGAGCAATCAGCTCAGCAACTTGGGCTGAACGTATTCCTCTCAAACAAGATGCTTCCATTATGGTTGCCACCGTACATACAGCATACGCAGCACTTAAAACTCCCTCATCTGTCCTCAGACATGACCCGTCCACAAACATCAAATAATCTGACTCTTTTAGAGGTTCATCCCTGATATCAGGGCGAGGCTTTGTGCAAAATTCAAGCACATCCAAACACTTATGATCAACATCATCTTTGACTTCTGCATTTACTTCATCTGGCAGTGAAGTAGAAGGATTCACACTCGTGCATCTTACAATGGTTACATTGTCTGCACCCAAGATCACCTTTTCATACCTAGTCAGCCGACTTTGGGGCCGATTCCGATGTCGGACGGACTCAGGTCCGTCCGACATCGGTCCGGAGCCGTAACCGACCGACCTGCTGTCGTCAGTTACTGCCCAGGCAGTACGATGCGACCGAACCCTGTTCGGTCACACTCGTATCTCCCACAATGGGAGCATGCATTCCGGACGGAATGCATGCTGGCATTGGTGAAAGCAGGGGTGCAGTTCAACCCTGCACCCTGTGGCCGGCACCCCAAGGTGCCTGCCACCGGGTGCAGGGTTCAACAGAGGGGCACCATAGGTGCCTCCAGGCCGCCATTCGGCGACCTTGCACCCATGGGGGTCCCACTGGGGGCCCCCAAAGACAGTGACCGACTGCCTTTTTGTGCCGGAAAGACCGGCACGAAAAGGCAGTGAAAAACTGCCATCGTACTCCCTCGGTCGTGAAGAGGCGGCCGGGGGAGTACTGAAGGATTTCCGGACGGCGGTCGGGCTCTCCGAGCCCGTCGTAAGCCATCTGGAAATCCGAGTCGGATTCCTTTCTGACCGAGCCCATCGGAATGGCTTGGTCAGAAAGGAATCTGAGCGGCACGTTCCGATTCGGTCGGAAGGGCTCCGACCATCGTTCGGCTGTCATGAATTGGGTTTTTGTTCGGGTCAGAAGGATTTCAACTGAATGTGGGACATATACTCTCAAAGGATATCCCATCACAATGCCTTCACTCTGTTCCAGACTCACACAAGTAGCAGCTACTGCTTTCAGACATCCAGGCAACGCCTTTGCTACCGGGTCTAAAACAGCTGAAAAATAGGTTATTGGTCGTTTCATTTTTCCATGCCTTTGCACTAATACTGAAAGTGCACATCCGCCTCTCTCGCTACAATAAAGCTCAAATTCTTTCTCATAATCAGGCATTCCCAATGCTGGTGCCTCACACAAACTTGTTCTCAGTTCCTCGAAAGCCTTCATTTCCTCCTCATCCAATGCAATCGGATCTTTGACATCCTTCTTTGTCAATCGCTGTAAAGGTTTTGCAATGAATGAAAACCCACTTATCCACTGTCGGCAATATCCAACCATTCCAAGGAACATTCTCACCTCTCTTTGTGTCATTGGGGCTCTCATTCCTTTGATAATCCTTATCCTTTCTGTTGTCACTTTTCGCATCCCTTTCTCAATCTTATGACCTAGGTACTGTACTTCCTGTTGACAGAATTGCAGTTTTGAGGGGGACACCTGATGGAGCAAGGACTCACAATGAGACTTGCTCGGAAGCAATTCTCTCACAGTATTAATTAATTTGTACTAAAAACCTTGTAATGTCTTTATTAATAATGTGCAACACAACACATGTTATCTAGAAGATGCTTGCCTATGTGTTTTCCACTAATAAGTAATCCTTGTCTAATCCAAAATGGCCGCTGAAACGCGGGAATTCTACTGCGCATGTGTCAACCATGTCATGACGTCTTTCTTTCCTTGGAGGGAATCTTTTGCTTCTGCGCAGTGTATGCTAAAATGGCCGCTTAATGTTCTCACATGCTAAAGCTTTCGCATTGCTGCAATTAATAATGTGGTATTCTAAAGCTATTAATGCGGGATAGACATTTATAAATAAATGGGATTAGTGTAGAAGTAGGAGGTATACAGTGAAAACATTTATTTTTGATTTTAATATGTTTCTTCTTTGACTTTCTATTAGTTCATAAAGTGGGCCTGGGTTGGCTAAACAGCAACTCGAGAGGCATGTGACCTGCGCATGCGCTCTGAAAACTAACAAAGCAAAGCGATGAAGTCAACTTGGAGGATGTCCAAGGACATGACCCGCTGATCACCTTCAGAGTTCAACTAAAATGTCCAATGAAATAATACATTTTGTATATATTTTGTATTAATATTGTTGTGAAACGGGTGGGAAATAAAGCAAATGTATTAATTGAGAGGGGCGGGATTCTAAGACAATGGGCTTAAGAAAATTGAACTAAATTGACATGGTGTGAGGATCAACCCCCTGTCTCTGTCCAATCAGAATTAGTTGGCCCATAATTTTGAAACATTAATGGGAGGTACATGGGCGTAGAAGGGTATAATAGATATAGAATTAGCTAATTAGCTAGCTTAGAGTTCAGATGCTGCCACAGAGAGAACAAAGCAGACTGAATTGCTGTCCGAAGAGGTCATGAGGTGGGGGCGGCGAACTGCATTAGAGGGAGACGTGGAAGAAACCACGAGGAGGAACGAAGAGTCAGAGAGGGGAACGACGCAGGCGTCGTTGGTAGAGAGGTCATCTATCCTGTCCTGAACCTGGTCCGGAGGTCTTGGTCTTCATCCTTTCCTGGGGACCCTTTTCCAACTCCTTGGCCAAGGGGTTTGGTTTTCACACCTTTAGGTAACTATAAATGCATAATCTTTAGTTTGTACTGCTGTCTCTATCTTCTCCTTTCTGAGGGACCGTCATTTGTGATTAATAGGTGACTATAGTGTGCTTCCTCCTTGATATGCGACTAAGTATTATGTGGATTGTAATTTACTCTGCTAAATAATTTTGGTAAACATTTTAAAACTTCCTGAGTCAGTGGTTATTTCAGGAGTTTAATGAAAATTATGTTTTGTATGATCTCATATCAAACCCAGTTATCAAAGGTCCATTGGTAAGTCATTACTCTTCAATCAGAAAAAGGTAATTGGTAGCAGGGATTTTGATAAAGAGTACAACTGACTCCCACCAGCGGTGATTGCTAGTTAGTGTGAATGAATGGGCCCAGGTGAGTATTTGGTGTATGAATGCTTGTTGCTAGTAACCCGCTGGATCAGTTTTCTGGCTATCAGAGGATGGTTATACTTTGTTAATTGGGTAATGAGAATTTTATTTTTATGAACTATCATCCGTTTTTAAAAGTTTTTGTTTTATGTTGTCTAGAAATCCCCGGGGAATTTGAATACCGGATGGTAAGTGGAAGCCATACTGGAGTGAGGTTATCTGTCAGGCAGAAATAGTACTGAAAAGTTAAGCAGGGCTATCAGTACTTGTTAGGGACTCTGTGTGTGTGAGTGACAGCAAAGGAATACGCTGGTGAAAATTTGATATTATATCATCTAGAAAGGGTAACATTGAAGGAGTAGCAGGTATTTTTGAAGCTTACGTGAAGAGTAAACGGAAGGGTTTTACTAAGTGTAAGAAAATCTATCCTTTTCAATTTAGGGAAACTGACAAGATAGCAAATGTTTTATGTTGTTACTGAATTTTAATAAGAAGTGTTGAGAAAATAAAGTTTTGCGTACGATTTTTGTAAAGGGAGGGTCAGCTGCCGGAGTAGAAGCTGACGTCACAAGTGCTGCGCTGAGATTGGCTGAAACAGCGGGCGTAGAATGAGTCTTGTAAAGGAGGGGTCAGTAGTCAGGAGTAATACTGACATCACAGGTGCCGCGCTGGGATTGGTCGATACAGCGAGGGACAGCGAAGCGCAGATTGTAAAGGAGGGGTCATCAGAGAGAGTGAATAGACGTCTCAGAAAAGCCGCGCTAGGATTGGTTCCGAGACAAATGTTAGCTGGAATTTTATTGGTTGTTAGAATAGAAATCGAAATATTAGTGGATAGTGGAGATTGTATGTGGAAACACGATCCAACTTTGATAGGAACCCGTCCCGACAGGAGATTTTTAGGTTTTGCAAAATATAATTCAATACATAGATATTTACCCAAAATGTACGGTAGAAAAGAGAAAATTGTCATCCTACAAAAGATTAAGAATTATTTTAAGAAGGATAAGCCAATCAAAACTAGGGAAGGAATTCTCATTCCACCAGCAAAAACGCCCGCCTCATTCATGATGATGGAGAGGGGTTATCATACTTGTGTATGGTTAGAAAATTGGATAGAATATACAAAAGATGACGGAGTATTAGCTTTCCCAGAGAATGGTACTTTCAATGGGAGAATTCTTCAAAATTTAAGAATGAGAATGAATGAATTAGAACCCAGACCAAGATTAACGCAGTACGAAGCCCTAGAAGAATGGGAGACAGAAGCATTTGAACGTGATAGACCCAGGAGCAATAGGGGTTATAGGGGATTTTTCCCTAGATATCAGAATGGGACAAGAGAAAGTCAGATGAAACAGTGGAGACGAGCGATGATTTCTGAAGGTTTGCATCCAGTATTTATGGCTGATGAGCAACTTGGGAGCAAATGCAAAGAAAAGACTAAACACATGACAGGGTTTGGAGAATCCGAAGATGAATTCATGGAAGAAATATTAAAGAACCCTCCACCATACCAGGAAGAGTTGGGTGGATGTTCCCCAAGTGCACCTGTTTTGAGAACACCGTTAGTACCTCGAGTACTGCATAATCCACCAGTTAATGGAGTACTTCAGGATAAGGAAAAAGAGGCTTTAGACAGAAACAGAGCAGAATTAATACAGAAAATAACACAGTTGAATGTACATCCTGAATCTCTGACTATACCCGTAACCATTGGGTCCGTGGTCCCTTTATACGGAGACAAAGTAAATTGCACGAAGCCTTTAGCTATGACTACACCTGTGGATATTCCTAAACATGAAGCTATAATAATTGATGATCATATCAGTGACTATGAATCTATGATTTCACTAATGGATTTGCCTATTCGAGAATCTGCAAATAGCACCCCCAGAAGAACCACACCTGGTTGCTCAAAGGATGTAAATATAATAACATCTTCAGGAACAAAAAGTGCAACAGTAGTAACTCAAGAAGACTTAGAAAGATGGGCACAAGGAATAGACAGACAGAGTTCACCCCCAAAGATCTTGGACATTTATAAATTAAAAGTTGAATTAGAAGAAATGATAGCAGGCAATGTAGGAGTAGATCGTTTAAATACCTACAGTGAAGAAGAACTATTGTTCGTAGGTAGGAGCATAACCAGAAATGTAAAAATATTCCATGAAAAGTTAACAGATTTGGCCTCAGAGATGGGAATTGAAATAAGGAAGTCAAAAGTATTGCAGAAACCCTATAGAGCAGAATTTACGGACAAAGACTTAGAAAATATGAATACATCTGGTAGAAAATTACAAGTTAAAGAATTAATGACAGTCTTACAGAAATGGGGAGAATTGGATAGATGGAAAACTAGATGGACAAAGAAAAAGGAAGAAGCACGTTCAAATAGAATGACATCTGAGTATTTATTGAAGGAAACAGGAAAGGTAGAACAGATGTACCCAATGCGCTAGGTTCCAGGAGGAGGCTATGTCCATGTCCCATGGAGCAGGCAATACATTTTGTCATTTACAAATGATTTTCCAAAATTGAGAGAAAAACCAATTGAATGGTACAAGCAGGTTGAGAGGTTTGTGAAGGTTTCAAAGGTTTTGTTAAATGACCTAGATGGTTTGTTCGACATAGTGGTACCTGCCGATTTATGGACAGACTGCAAAATTACAATAGACTGGCCTAGTGAAGAATATCCTAGGGATCCAAAGACAGGTGCCCCATCAAATGATGTGATGAAAAAGTATCACCAGGTAATAACTTATTTGAAAGGGAAAATACCACCAAAAGAAACAGATTGGGTGAAAATAGACAGAACTACCTAAGAAGCAAATGAATCGGTACATGCCTACTATGAACGTCTATTACAGGTGTTCAAACAGTATAGCGGTTTTGAAGATATTTGAGACAAAAATATGAGTCAGTTTGTCTATCGATTTGTTTATGGTCTAAAACCAGAGATTTGTCAGATGATTAAGCAACACATGTTATGTTGGCAAGGAAAGCCTATCGATGAGATTTTGAAATATGCAAAATATTGTGGGGATGACATTGACGATAGACACAAGAAACTACAAGAAAAGGTGATGTGGGCTCAAGTGAAAATGGCTGAGCGACAGGGAATTAATTTAGATAATCCAACAGAAAGTCAGGGAAAAGAATCTGGAATGAATGGTGACACAGGGAATGGTGGAAAAGCAAGAAGACGAATGAGTAGAGAAGAGGCTAAAAAGAAATTTTCTTGTCATGGATGCGGAAAGTTGGGACATTGGAAGAACGAATGTAAAAAGATTCAAAATAATAATGGCCCAAATCATAATTTAAATCCACAGACCAGAATTACTCACAGCAGGGTGTAAATCCTCAGAGTCAGTTGCCACCTACCCCTATCGAGGGTAATGTAAGCAGAGCAAAGCATGGTACAGACGTCGGATATCAAGGAGGAAGTGGTAAGAACGAATATGTAACTTCACAGTTTCTTTTACAGGATGATTTTAATCCATATGATTATCAATGACGGTGCCTAAGAGAGGGGGAGAAGGAGTGCGTACTTGGCGCATCCTTGCCGGTAGATCAGTCAGGTTCATATGTTGAAGGGAAAGTAAAAGGTAATGATATCACCTTTCTTTTGGACACTGGTGCTACCCGTTCTACTGTAAGAACAGCAGACATCCCAGACCTCCCTCTCTCTGGAGAAGCTATCCAAGTTGTAGGTGTAGCAAATCAAAAGATTAGAACACCCCTTACAGAACCTATGGAAGTAAGAATTGGAAACTTCAGAGAAATGCACCAATTTGTGGTGTGTGATTCTAGTCCAGTAAATTTACTGGGCAGAGACTTACTGTGCAAAATGAACTGCACTATTTTCTGCACACCGGATGGTGTTGCAATACAGACCCCGGATGAAGATCATGTTTACAAATTCATGATAGCCAAGCAAGGTATGGAAGTAGATGAAATGTTTTCCTTGATAACCAAAGATGAATTACCAGAAGAGTTAAAAAGTACAGTGAGTTCAAAAGTATGGGATTTTGCTGGAAAAGAAGTAGGTCTGATGGCAAATATAGACCCAGTAAAGATAACTGTAAAAGAAGGAGCAATTTTCCCAAATACCAGACAGTATAAAATGAGTGCTGAAGTGAAAGCAGGAGTTACAGAGGAAATTGACAGAATGGTGAAACAAGGTATATTAAAAGAAGTTATGAGTAGCCCTTGTAATTCGCCAATCATGGGTTTGAAAAAGCCGAGTAGAAAATATAGGATTGTTCAAGATTTACGAAAAATTAACAAAATTGTGGTACCTTGTTGTCCTATAGTACCAAATCCTGCAGTAATCCTATACCAAATACCATGGAACGCAGAATGGTTTACTGTAATTGATCTGTGCCAAGCATTTTTCTCAATTCCATTGCATCCAGATAGTCAGTATTTGTTTTCGTTCAAATTCAAAAATCATGTTTATGTGTGGAATCGTGTTCCTCAGGGGTACACAGAAAGTCCCTCCATTTTTAATCAGATACTGAAAAAGTGCCTAGAAAAATTAGTAATGCCCAGGAACTCAGTCTTGGTACAATATATAGACGATTTGTTAATCGCATCTAGAACTCATGACGATTGTGTCGCCGACTCAATTGCATTACTCAATCATTTGGCTGAGGAAGGACATAAAGTGTCACCTGAGAAGTTACAATTTTGTACAACAGCAGTTAAGTATTTGGGACACCAAATTGAGAGAGGAAAGAGAAGAATAACCTCTGAGAGAATAAAAATAATTAAGCAAATGAAAATGCCAGTAACACAAAGAGAGGTGAGAATGTTTCTTGGAATAGTAGGATACTGTCGACAATGGAGTGTAGGGTTTTCACTACTAGCGAAGCCTTTAATTCAGTTAACCAAAAAGAAAGCAAAGGATCCAGTTGAATGGGATGATGAAAGTGCCAATGCATTTGTAAAATTAAGAAATGCTTTGTGTGAGGCACCTGCCCTGGGCATGCCTGATTATACAAAGGAATTTGCATTATTTTGCTATGAAAGAGAAAGTTGTGCACTTTCAGTCTTAACCCAAAGACATGGACTGGACAGACGTCCTATAGCATATTTTTCTGCTACATTGGACCCAGTGGCTGCAGCATTGCCAGGCTGCTTAAAAGCAATAGCTGCTACCTGTATGAGCATTGAACAAAGTGAGTCAATAGTAATGGGACACCATGTCAAAGTGTTCGCCCCACATGCAGTTGTGATTCTGTTGACAAGAACTAGAACCCAGCATCTTACACCTAGTCGGATGACAAAATATGAACGAATAATTTTAGGAGCTGAAAATGTGACCATAGCTAGGTGCACAGTTGTAAATCCTGCAACATTGTTACCAGATCCATATTGTGAAGAAGTTAGGGATGACACAGAACATGATTGCTTGGAAGTCACAGAATTGTGTACCAAGCCCTGACATACAGGAAATGGCTCTTAAGAACCCAGACAGGGAGCTGTTTGTGGATGGCTCATGCCTAAGGCATGAAGATGGCAAATTGAGTGCAGCTTATGCTGTATGTGAACTATCTGGAATAGTCAAAGCATCCTATTTACCAGGAGTCAAATCTGCACAAGTAGCTGAATTAATTGCTTTGATTAAAGCCTCCAAAATTGGGAAGAATCTAAAAGTGACCATATTTACGGACAGTCAATTATGGATATGGGGTTGTGCATGATTTTGGCCAACTGTGGATGCAAAGGGATTTCATGACTTCTTCAGGATCCCCAATCAAAAATGGGCAGTTTGTAAAAGAATTATTGGAGGCAATACAATCACCAAAAGAATTGGCAGTGGTGAAATGTGCCGCACACCAGTCAGGAGATGACTGGGTGGTAGCCGGTAACAGATATGCAGATCTAATCGCTCAACACTGTGCCAGAAATAGAATGGCAGTAAACAGAAAAGTTGAAAGAATGGGACTCAGCTGCCAACTTATGCTATGTTCAACACCTGAAACATGGAATGATGTGAGACAATTGCAGGATGATGCTGAAGAGAGTGAAAGGGATGTTTGGATTAAAATAGGGTGTACTCGAAGAACAGATGATGATGTGTGGGTTTATCGAGATGGCAGACCAGTCATGCCTGATTGCCTAATTTCACACATGGCTAAAATGTATCATGGAGACACACATGTAGGAAGAGATGCCATGATTAGACTTTTCAGACAAAGTTGGTACAATCCAACGTTTAGGGCTGCAGCAGAGAGCCTTTGCCAGAGGTGTTTAACTTGTCAAATGAATAATCCAGGAAGGAAAACAGTAATTGGTCTGGGAAAAATTGGAAAGGCAGAAGGTCCATTTGTGAGATTGCAGTTAGATTTCATTCAGTTACCACCATGTAAAGGACTGAAATATGTACTTGTCATAGTGTGTCTGTTTTCAAGGTGGGTGGAGGCTTACCCTACCAGGAGGAATGACAGCATAACAGTTGCAAAACTGTTGTTACAAGAACTCATTCCATGGTTTGGTTTCCCAGTAACTTTGGAATCAGATAGAGGGAGTCACTTTAATAACGATATAATTTGAATAATCTGTGAAGCATTTAAAATTGAACAAAATTTGCACTGTACGTACCGCCCAGAGGCTTCTGGAATGGTTGAACAAATGAATGGCACAATAAAATCAAGATTGTCAAAAATGTGTGCATCCACATCGTTAGATTGGCCAGATGCGTTGCCTCTTGTCTTAATGGGACTCAGAAGCATTCCTGATAGAAATACTAGGATTGAGTCCACATGAAATCATCATGGGAAGAGCAATGAGACAAGCCCATGTACCTGGCAATAAACCGCTGAACATAACTGATGATATGGTTCTAGCATTGGCTGACCTAGTGCGTTCTGTCTCTCACCAGGTTGGAGAAGACGCAGTTTCCAGGCAGCCTGAACAAGAGCATGATCTGAACCCCGGAGACTGGGTGGTAGTGAAGCATCACACCAGAGAAACGTGTTTATCACCCAGGTGGGGCGAACCTTGTCAGGTTATATTAGTTACAAACACAGCAGTGAAATGTGCAAGTTTACCTAATTGGATTCACGTAAGCCATACCAAAAGGGTGCCAGCTCCTGAAGAAAGAGATCCTCAGTCAGCATCAATAGCTGAGGAAGCAGAAGGTTGGACAGCTGAAGAATCCCAAGTGATAGATTCAGGAGTAGCTGAAGAAGAACAACCGAGCACAAGTCAGGACTGGATACCAGTGGTTGATATACCTGAAGTCTTTATCAAAACAAGGAGCAGAGCTAGATTAGAGGAAATTAGAGAGGACCAGATAGGTGAAGAAGAACAAGCTCAGGATAGGGAGGTTGCAACTATAAGAGAACCTGAGCAGGCCCAGATAGGGAAAGGAAATTGGGCTCAAACTATCAACGAAACAACAGGGTTTGAGCAGGGAGAGATAGGTTCAGAAGAACGCGGTCAGGCTGCAGAAGTCCAGAATGCAATAAGCCCTGATCAGAACCAGTTAGGACAAGAAAATCACGTTCAGGGAGAAGAAAACCAAGAAAACATCGAACATGAAAATATCAAGCAAGAAAACGTCAATCCTGAACAGGGCAAGTTAGCAGAGACTCACATTCAGGCAACTGAAGAAACAACGATATGACCTGAACAAGAGCAGATAGAGAGGGAAACAGAAAACAAGGACAAACAATTTGTGCCACACATTATTGTGAATAAAGAAGTGTATAGAAAAGACTCAGAAGGTGAAGGTACAGGGCAAACAAAGAAAATCAGACAGGGTGATCATTGGCCTAAAATTATTAAAAGGGTGAAATATCATATAGTAACCCGAAGTGAAGACCCAGAACAAGTAAATGAAGTAACAAGCTTATCTGGACAAACAAGTGGGACTGGAAAACGAAAAAGCAAAAGATTGAAAATCGTGAACAATAAGGGTTAAAGGTCCTGATTGGACATATGTAATTCTCGAAGACTGCGAAAGTTCAGAAAAAAGTGAAAGTGGTGACGAAGGAACAAGTGCAGAGCTGACTTATGAAAAAGAAGTGAAACCACCTTGATAACGTTAAAGTTTGAAGGAAAAAAAAAAGAAGAGAAATCTTCTTGGACAAAAATGGCTGACGACAGAGTTTCTGGGAGACCGAAACGGAAATGTTGTAAAAGATGCTGTGCTATATGCATATGTAGTCTGGTAGTGGTGCTTATAGTGTGGTTAGTTATGATTGTAGCAATTCCTTACCTTATGATAATGGACAAAAGGAATAACACCAATACCAAGGGAAGGATAGTTAATTTGAAAAGTGATAGAGTAGAAATAGAAGCAGAGGATGAACCAGATTTTCATCACGTTGTAACAGATAACGATATTAGTTTAAATGTTTTTTACTAAATTATTGTTTCAGTACGTAGATACAATGGATGTTAGTGACTGTTATGTCTGTATGAAGTTACCTGAATCAGTAGTAGAAGGTCTAACCTATCATCATTTGCCTTTAACTTATGGTATATCATGTAGTGTACTAACTAGTTTATTTTATAGAACAGGGAAACTTCAGTATTATTATTCAAACATAGATGTGATATTTTCAGAGGTTCCTATTTGAAAGAATCTGAACCCAGTGCTTAGTAGTCAAGATGCACAATTTATGGGAGAATTTTTCTTAACGATGAAGTCAATAGACATAACACATGCACATAGAAGCAATCTAACATGTTCATTACGTGAAGTAGAAAATATATTTTTAAACTTAGTTGAAAATAGAAGATAGAATTTCCAAAAGAAAGCGTCTGAGCATAAAGCTCACCTTCCACCTTGGGCTGAGAAAGAGGGTATTTATACACCTGGCAAGGCTCAAGCTGCTATGGCTCTAGATTTTGTAAAGACAGGGAACATTTGTCTTCATAGGTTAAAGACTGAATATAACAATGTTTTTATTGGTACCAATGAATGTGAACATAATTTCTTAATTCTTGGAGGTTGGGGACTAAAAGGAGGAACAGATTCAGTTTTTCCTGGAATATATTATGTGTGTGGGAATAAGGCTTACTTTAGGCTTCCTGCACGGTGGTATGGAAGTTGTTATTTTGGAATAGTTTTTCCAAAGGTATACCACGTAAAAAGAAACACTGGGAGCAATGAAAATAATAGTGAATTAACACGTAGTAAGAGAGCTAGTTTTTCAAAAATTGTAGGTGATATATTTGGTGCATTGATACCTTCAGTGGGAGTAATTCTGAACTCAAGGAGAATATGTAAATTGTCTACACTGGTTGATCGTTTATCAACGGATACTGCTGGAGGATTTCTAATGATTAATGTGGAAATGGTTGCGATTAGATCTATGGTTATGCAAAATCGACTTGCTCTTGATATATTATTAGCAAAAGAGGGCGGAGTCTGTAAATTGTTGAAAACAAAACATTGTTGCACGTATATTCCGGACAAAAGGGCAGAAATCGGAACATATATAAAGAATATTACTATACTTGAGAAGGAACTGAAACCACTGGAAGTTGATAGTGTATGGGAAAGATTGACAAATAGCATTGCGTCAATTGGTACCTGGTTTACTAATGTAGGGAAAGGACTTATAGGTCAAATATTAGTACCCTTAGTAGGGATAGCAATAACAGTATTGTCAATAATGATATGGTGTAAATGTTGTAGAAAGAAGGAAACATATAGGGTAACAGGAAGAGGCAAGAAAAGAAAATTTGAAGAGATTGAATTAGAAGACCTGCAAAGTGAAATTTACAAGAAACTGAAGGGAAAAGATAAGAATGGACAGTGTAAAAATGAAAATGTGACTGAAATATGCTAAAGTTAGCATCTGGTTATAGGTAGTTTTGATTGCTCAGAAACTCCATCAGAGAGGGGATTGATGGAGCAAGGACTCACAATGAGACTTGCTCGGAAGCAATTCTCTCACAGTATTAATTAATTTGTACTAAAAACCTTGTAATGTCTTTATTAATAATGTGCAACACAACACATTTTATCTAGAAGATGCTTGCCTATGTGTTTTCCACTAATAAGTAATCCTTGTCTAATCCAAAATGGCCGCTGAAACGCGGGAATTCTACTGCGCATGTGTCAACCATGTCACGTGGTATGACGTCTTTCTTTCCTTGGAGGGAATCTTTTGCTTCTGCGCAGTGTATGCTAAAATGGCCGCTTAATGTTCTCACATGCTAAAGCTTTCGCATTGCTGCAATTAATAATGTGGTATTCTAAAGCTATTAATGCGGGATAGACATTTATAAATAAATGGGATTAGTGTAGAAGTAGGAGGTATACAGTGAAAACATTTATTTTTGATTTTAATATGTTTCTTCTTTGACTTTCTATTAGTTCATAAAGTGGGCCTGGGTTGGCTAAACAGCAACTCGAGAGGCATGTGACCTGCGCATGCGCTCTGAAAACTAACAAAGCAAAGCGATGAAGTCAACTTGGAGGATGTCCAAGGACATGACCCGCTGATCACCTTCAGAGTTCAACTAAAATGTCCAATGAAATGATACATTTTGTATATATTTTGTATTAATATTGTTGTGAAACGGGTGGGAAATAAAGCAAATGTATTAATTGAGAGGGGCGGGATTCTAAGATAATGGGCTTAAGAAAATTGAACTAAATTGACATGGTGTGAGGATCAACCCCCTGTCTCTGTCCAATCAGAATTATTGGGCCCATAATTTTGAAACATTAATGGGAGGTACATGGGCGTAGAAGGGTATAATAGATATAGAATTAGCTAATTAGCTAGCTTAGAGCTCAGATGCTGCCACAGAGAGAACAGAGCAGACTGAATCGCTGTCCGAAGAGGTCATGAGGTGGGGACGGTGAACTGCATTAGAGAGAGACGCGGAAGAAACCACGAGAAGGAACGAAGAGTCAGAGAGGGGAACGACGCAGGCGTCGTTGGTAGAGAGGTCATCTATCCTGTCCTGAACCTGGTCCGGAGGTCTTGGTCTTCATCCTTTCCTGGGGACCCTTTTCCAACTCCTTGGCCAAGGGGTTTGGTTTTCACACCTTTAGGTAACTATAAATGCGTAATCTTTAGTTTGTACTGCTGTCTCTATCTTCTCCTTTCTGAGGGACCGTCATTTGTGATTAATAGGTGACTATAGTGTGCTTCCTCCTTGATATGCGACTAAGTATTATGTGGATTGTAATTTACTCTGCTAAATAATTTTGATAAACATTTTAAAACTTCCTGAGTCAGTGATTATTTCAGGAGTTTAATGAAAATTATGTTTTGTATGATCTCATATCAAACCCAGTTATCAAAGGTCCATTGGTAAGTCATTACTCTTCAATCAGAAAAAGGTAATTGGTAGCAGGGATTTTGATAAAGAATACAACTGACTCCCACCAGCGGTGATTGCTAGTTAGTGTGAATGAATTAGCCCAGGTGAGTATTTGGTGTATGAATGCGTGTTGCTAGTAACCCGCTGGATCACACCTTGTGTCCTCCTTCTGACAAATGATTTAGTAAAGCAATGGTGTCCGTAACACATGCTTCTCTGGTCTTTGATGCCACTAATAGGTCATCAATATATTGGACCATCACAGATTTTCAGGCATTTTTAAATCTTCTAAGGATTTCTTTAGAATCTGATTAAAAATTGAAGGACTTTCAGTATACCCTTGAGGAATTCGGCACCATGCCAAAATACGCTCTCCGAACCGGAACACAAATAATGGCTGGCTGTCAGGGTGCAATGGAATAGAAAAGAATGCATGGCACAAATCAATAACTGTGTACCATTCTGCATCATGGGGAATTTGATACAGTATTACAGCAGGGTTTGGCACAATTGGGCAGCAAGGAATAACAATTTTGTTTACCTTTCTCAAATCTTGCACTATCCTATATGTTCCATTTGGCTTCTTCAGTCCCATTATAGGAGAATTACATGGGCTTCTCATTATTTCTCTTAAAACTCCTTGTTCAATCATCTTATTAATTACAGGTGTTATTCCTTCAATGATTTCTGGCGTCAGTTTGTATTGCGGGGTGTTTGGGTAATTCGTTCCTTCTTTTACAGTAATTTTTACAGGATCAACTTCTCTCATTAATCCAACATCTTCACCTGTGAAATCCCATACATCAGACCTGACTGTTTCTTTCAATTCAGCATGGATTTTCTCTGCATCGAACACAGGAAACGTATCATACATTCCTGGTTCTAGTTCTGTCATTGTCAATTTGTACAGAACATCATCATCTGGTGTTTGGAAAGCAATACCATCTGGTGTACAGTAAATGGTACAATTCATTTTACAAAGCACATCACGTCCTAATAAATTTACAGGACTACAATCACACACCACAAAACGGTGCATGTCTTTGAATGAACCAATTTCCACTTCTATTGGTTTTGTAAGAGATGTTTTAATTTGCCTGTTTGAAACACCTACAACTTGGATTGATTCTCCTGAGAGAGGAAGGTTTGGAATTTCCACTGACCTGACAGTAGAACGGGTAGCGCCAGTGTCCACAAGGAAAGTAACATTTACACCATTCACCTTTCCATACACAAATGGACCTGACTGATCTACCTCTAGAGTTGCGACAAGCACGCACTCTTCTTCCTCTCCTAGGCACCGTCATAAGCTTTCATCCGATTCATCTCCATCCTGCCGTAACCAATACTGCGAAATTGCAGCTGCGCGCGGCAATTTTGTTACCTGCTCTCCTCCGTAGAATCCTGCCTCTGTACTGTATCTTTGAGGATTTACACTCTTTGGAAGAGGTGGTTGCGGCACCTGACACTGTTGAGTAACTACCTGCGGCTGTTGCGGTTGTTGGTAACTCACCTCATTCTGCACCTGTGAATTCAATGATTGATTCTCAGTGTTAACTTTCGGAGGAAATTTACACTCGTTTCTCCAGTGCCCTAATTTTCCGCAATTATGACATGGCCATTTATTTTTAGCTTCTTCTATACTCATATGACCCTTTCCCTTACCAATATTCGGTTTGGACTTGGTCTGTCCTGCATCACTAGACTGACTATTCATCTGAGCTTCTTGCTTTTCTGCAACCTTTACTTGTGCCCACATTGCCTTTTCCTTGAGTTTACGCTGTCTACACTCAATATCATCACTGCAATATTTTGCATACCGTAGTACCTCATCTACTGTGGAATTCTGCCAACATAACATATGCTGCTTAATCATTTCACTTATTTCAGGTCTCAAGCCATACACAAATCTATACACAAAATGACTCATGTCTTTTTCACTCAAATTCTCGTATCCACTATACTGTTTAAAGACCAAAAGTAATCTCTCGTAATAGGCATGTACAGATTCCTTACTCTCCTGAGTTATTCTATCAATCTTTACCCAGTCCGTTTCTTTTGGTGGGATTTTATTTTTCAAAAATGTGATTGCCTGTTCATATTTTCTCATTACTTCTGAACCTGGGGCTCCTGTTTTTGCATCTCTAGGATATTCTTCCTTCGGCCAGTCAATTGTAATTTTACATTCTGTCCATAAGTCTGCAGGAACAACAATCTCAAACAATCCATCCAGATCTTCCCACAACACTTTTGAAACTTTTACAAACCTTTCTACCTGTCTATACCATTCTACAGGCTTTTCTCTCAATCTTGGAAAGTCATTTGTAAATGACAATATATCTTGTCTGGACCATGGGACATGTACATAACTTCCTCCTGGAGTTTCTCTCATTGGACACTCCATTACCGTTGGTTCTTTCTCTTTTACTGGGAAAGCCAATGATGCTTTATCAGTTGTTCCCTCCTTTCTCCTTATCCATCTACTTCTCCACTTGTCTACATCTCCCCATTTTCTCAATAAAACAATCAATTCTTTTATCTGTGCTAGTCGTCCTGAAGTGTTCAGGTTTTCTATGTCCTTTTCACTAAAATCTACCCTGTACGGTTTCTGTAATCCTCTAATTTTTCCAAAATCTACTCCTAGTTCGTTCGCTGTTTCTTCCAATTTTTCATGCAAGTTTCTAGCTCTCCATGTGACGCTTTTACACATAAACATTAATTCATCATCTTGATAGGACTTCAATCGATCTGTACCAATAGTTCCTAGAATTAATTCCTCCATGTCTATCTTTAATCTGACCACATCCAAAAGTTGTGGTTCGGCATCTTTTTTCTGCTAGCTCCTCACCCAATCATTTAATTCCTCTGCAGTCGGACCCACAGGGGTTTTATTTACTTCTGCCCAACTTGCAATTATCTCTGGGTTTTCAGTTGCTGACTTGGCTCCCGTAGGAATCCTATTTATCAGACTCTCATTAACTGTCAAATTTACAGGTGGACTTGACCTAAATGGACCAACAGAATCTTCTTTCTCTCTATTTTCTGGAATCATCCCTTCTCTTACTCTTTGCATATTGGAATTTAACGGAATTGTTAAGGAGTGTTCATCTATCTTTTGATTTTCAAATACTGTGATTACTGGCCCTATAGTTACTGGCACAGTCACAGCTTCCATATTCTTTGTCAGTTCTCTTATCTTTTCAGTCAACTCTCTTGTGGTTCTGGCTAATTCAGCTGTATTACCATTATCATGTTTCCCAGTCTGTGGTTTTTCTAGTTTATTAAATGGACTATTTATTTCAGACATTTGTTCAGGGCTTTGATTTATTACAGTTCTCATTGGCGGTGCATTTGGTGTCACCACCACAGAATCCTGTTGATATGGAGGGGGTCTTTTATTTAAAATGTCCTCCAGCAACTCATCCTCTGTGTCGCTAACTCCATACCCATATCTCTCTGTTACTGCATGCTTCTTTTTCTCCGCACACTTTCTCCCTGCAAATTCTTCAACTGTTCTGACAGGAAACAAGCCATCCATCATGTTAGCATACCGCCATCATCTCATCCTGTCTTCATGATTCAAACCCCATACTCTTCCATGAACTAAACTATAATTCTTTGCACCTCTGTGTCTTTCCCTAACATACATCTCATCTTCCCATTCGCCTAAGGCTTCAAACTGTGTCGGTCTAGGTCTTGGTTCAAGTTTCATAATCTTTTCTCACAAATTTCAAAGTACCGCTGTGCTAAACGAACCATTTTCTGGAAATGCCAATACTCCATCGTCTTTGGTATACTTCGCCCAATTTTCCAACCAAATGCAAGTATGATAGCCATATTTCAACATCATATGAGATGCTGGCGTTTTCGGCGGAAGAAGTACTTCTCCTTCCCTAGTCACAACCTTCTTATCTTTCTTAAAAAGGTTTTTAAGTTTCGCAAACCATGACGGTTTCTCTCTCTCATATTCATTATGATAAGGCATTTTCACTGTTGTTTTGCCGAAGCAATTTACACAATCCTTCCCCACTCGGTTCTTTCTGCTGCTCGGCTATTCAGACCTATCCCAGCGAGTCTCACACCAACGCACCATTCAGAAAGCTTTACGTCACTCTCACACTAACCTATCCCAGCGCGTCTCACGCCAACGCACCAATCAGGAAACTCTTCGTTCTTCCACAACTGGCCAATACCAGCACGGTTCTTGTTGACGTCAGTTCTACTCCTGCTTCTACTGACCCCTCCTTTACAAAAATTATCGGCAGTTTTCTTAGCTTTTCTTTTCAACTAAAATTGATTAGTTACAACATAAAACACATTTCCATTGTCTGTTTCTCTAAACAAAAGTGATAGTTTATTCCCACTTACAAGAATACTGTTTTGTTCGATAAGTGTAGCACTTCTCTCTACCTTACCCTTCTCTCAAGCAAGAGGTAAACCCGTTTCTCTGGGGATAAAACACATGTGGAGACTACACTGCTCCTGAGAATTAAGGCCAGAGTTTCACAAGAAAACATGTTGCTATTTCACTCAAATGCAATTCATACTTGAAATTTCCTTAACATAACACAGTCATGTGTTATCAACAAATTTGAAATCAGACAATGCACAATTCCGTGTGACTTCTCTTGCCACACGTGTCCACTTCCTATTTCCCGGAAGCTTAAACATTTCGACTTACACATAACGTAATACAAACTCAACATAGAGTGTTATACACAAAAATCAATAATCAATAATCACCAAACTAATCTATAGTAACCATTACTCTGCTACCAAGAAATCTGATCCAGCGCGGCTAATATAAATTTCTCCTTATGACACTAATCCAGAAAAAACACCTACACAAAACTTATGTCGGTGGGGCCCATGACACCACATACATACATTCATTCAATCTCTGGATTAAACGCTAAGGAAAATGAGCTGCTGGACAAACGGGATACCTTGTTAAACTTGATAGAATAATAACCTATACATTATATACATTAACTTCGGCTCCTGTTGGTTCTAAACATCAAGGTACTCCGCTATTCGGTCGATGGACCAACTAGTAGAATCAGTTGATGGTGATTAAGACCAGCTCAATCACAATTAAAACCTTCAACATTTATTAAATCATAAACTTTAAAGAACCACAGACTCATTTTAAATTTAGAATATATTTTTATCTAAAATTCTTCGAGCAAATAAGTAAAATTCTTTATTAAGTAAAACAGTTAGAAATATCAATAAACATTTTAAGAAAGATTTTAGGAAAAGATCAAATTACTCATTACCCTTGGCCATGGGGCGATGACAAGAATGGTTCACCAAAGGAAGATGAACCGCAGATCACAGGATAGGACGCCCAAACTGACTGACTGTCCCGCTAACCTCCTCGGATGCAATCACCTCCCAGGCAAATTCCCGCAACGATCTCGTTCCTTCCCCAGTCAAAGTTCATAGTTCAAAATGACAGTCTGTCGCAGCATCAGGACAGAATAAAAGAAGCTGTTTTTTTCACAACGTCAGAGCAGACCCTCTTATACCCTACTTCTGGCTCTCTACACTCAAAAGTTGCAATCTTTAGGGGCAAGAATCACGCTAATTGGTCCATCGGAGGGGTGGTGATGGTCACCTCATCGCCCTCCTTGTTCGAACCGGTCTGGGGACAATAAATCACACAATAAGCCTCATGATCAGTGTCCAAAAGTAGTCCAATTTGTTAATTCATTTTGTATCAATCTTTGATGGTCACACATTAGTTCATTCCCTTCGCTTGATTTTCCCATCCGTTCCCAGGCATATATGCTGAACACTTGGCACGCACCTCATTGCAGGTCAGATTGGCCTTGACATCTCTCACTCCGTGCACAGGCCGCATACACGTGACTGGAGCATTCATGCTGAGTCTGCGCGGGGGCCATCTTATTCAGCGCACGCGATCTCGTCCTTTCCAGCGCCATTTTAGAAGCATGGCCTAGCAGGCCCGAACGAAACTAATATAAGAACAAACACAATAGAAATTAAAATATGGAAAATAAGCCTTTCTGTTTACCACCCACCATTCTAAAGACCCGTGTTAGGTATTACCTAGCAGAAGCGACATTTAAAGCCATTTTACTTACCATCTGCATTCTTTGCCACAATACAATTCATGCAATTTACACTATTTACTATGCAAATCACAATACTAATGTTATTTGCTCCGCATTTTGTAAATAAATTAGATTTTGCAACATTTAGCAGTTTGCCCACGTGCAATGTCTACTAAAAAGGTGTATTTTGTTGATTAGTTCATGCGTTTCAAATCAGCAGCGTGGCTGGACCGCCATCACCGTGCCCCCACGAGCCTGGCGGTCCTCGGACCACCAGACTCATAATTAGGCCCATAATGCGCAAAACGGTAGCTTTGTGTGAGGGCTTCAGTAAAACAATTTGAGGTTTTGTTAGGAGGGCACAACTGAGTATGCATAAATGCAGTCCACGGTAAGTTAGCACAAGGTTCAACAGTGGCGAAACGTAAAATGATGGGCCCCGCTTCAGAATGTGATGAGGAGCCCCTGAATCACTCATATCTCACAGATATTAATTGGCCTTAGGGGACCCCTGAAATGTTGAGAGCCTGTTGAAGGGTTGTGGACCCCCATGTGCAGCAGGGGCTGCTGGGGCCTTTGTTATGCACCATTGGTGTAACAGACCCAGCCAGGAGCTCTCGGGCCTGCCCATGAACAGTGCCAGAGGGGCCCCCCGAGCTCGGGCCCCCCGCACCGGGGAGGCTGCTAGGGGCTATTGTTACACCACTGTTATGCACCTGTTTCTGTTGAAGTAAATATCAAATGATGAAAGGGTTTCCTAGCTACATCCTACATGTGCCCAACATCCCAGTGAACAAAGGACCAGGAGGTGATAAGAAGACATACTTTGTGCTGTCTATTCCCTGAAACTTTAAAAGTGATTTTCCTCTACCCGTGATTGCCTCAATTTCCCCTGTTGGATTGTGGGCTTTATAGTTTAAAATCTGCTGTATTACCTGCCCGTGACTGCCTCAATTTGCCTTGTGTGTTGGGTGGCTGTGTTGTTTAAAATCTGCTGTTTTACCTGCCTGTGACTGCTTCAATTTGCCTTGTTTGTTAGTGGGCTGTGTTGTTCAAAATCTGCTGTATACCTGCCTGTGACTGCCTCAATTTGCCTTTTTGTTTTGATGGGCTGTGTTGGGTAAAATCTGCTGTGTTACCTGCCTGTGACTGCCTCAATTTCCCTCCTAGTTTTTCCCCTAATCTGTGCTCAGACCTGTGTGTAAGCAATCCACCCCCAGCTCCCTTTTAGTCTTAGCAAGTGATTTTAAAAAAAGCACACAAGACATATTACACCTCAGAGGGTATGCAGAGTGTGCTTTGAGACTGCAATAATCTGCTCCCAGGGTTTAAACTGTGTTTTTAAAGTGTATGTAGCACTTGTTTTTGGCTAGCAGAGTGAATTGTTTAAGTGTGGGAAAAGCAGTATTGTCAGTGGCCTAGTTTAGGCCCTTACCTGCAGATCCCTAGAATGTGGATGAGCCTTTCTGTCTCTAAGGAGATTGTGAATAGAGGAGCTGCTCCCAGCCCCCTACCCAGCAGCCTGTTCTTGAGGTCACACACACACCTCATATAAGCTGCTATTGGGTGTTACATCTGTGCACTGGTTGGTGGCTGTTGTGAGAAGTTGGCCTGGCATATGCTGTCCACTAATTATAGTGGGCACCTTGCACCAGTCCAAATCGACTCTTATGGTAGGTAGGTTAAAGACAACCTTATTGAAAGCTATCCTAGTGGTAGCTGTGGAGAGCAGCCTTCAGGCTAAGTCTTGAAGGAATGTAAAGCAGCTTGTTTTACCAGTCTATAATCTCTTGAGTGACCAAATGAAAGAGCACCACACCAGGTATATATTCAAAATATATGTATTTATTACTAAACACACCCCTCTAGTCTCTTTATGAGGCTAGAGTTCGAAGTACATAGGTTATAAGATCTTAAATCACAGTAATAGCACAAATACACGTTTGGGCCCTAGGGGCGTACCAAACCATATACCAATAAAGTGGTATGCGAACCACGACTGAACTAGACACTAGGCCTAGAGCCTCTAGAAGTGCTTGGACCACAAGGAACCACCCAAGGTAGTGACACAGGGGACCCACGGGAGACGCGTGCAGTGTAAATACACAACCGCGATACGCCGTTAACTTCTATGGAGAAAGTCGGGATCGGGAAAATAGAGGAAAGGGACACTTTAAAAAGGACTAGGACAAAACCCTTTGAGATCTAGGACTTTGAAGAGTCTCTACCCACGGGAGCACCGGAGTACTCGTGTTACCTCACCCAGGGAAGCCGGGTGCATAGGTGCCTTTCGGGGTCGGGTTTCGTCGTCGTTTCTTATGGCGATCTGCTGCAAAGTGCTGCTGGCGACCAGGAGAAAAGTGTCCGGGTGGATCCAAGAGTGGATCGGAGTTCTGAAGAACCTGAAAGCAGAGGGGACAGAGTCTGGGTCACTAGCCAGTGACCAGGAAGGCGATGGACAGATGCCCACCGATGTCGAGTGCTTCAGGTGCGTTGACGGTCGTCTCGTTTCTGCAGCCACGAGGTCCAGGAGGCGTTGTTGGCGACCAGGAGCAGGATTCGGGCTGGTACACGATGTCTGTCGAGTGCTGCGGTGTCGGCGACCGGATTGGACCCAACAAGCCTTGGCAACGGCAAGTCTCGATGTAGCTGAAGATCGTCGATGGTGCAGACCAGCAAGGTCTGGGGAACTCACCCAGCGAGGGTAAGTCAGGGCAGGCCTGGAGCAACCAGGGGAGCCCTTTGGTTTCTTTAGAAAGTCTTCTGGGGACCCACGAGCCGGCTGGCAAGGGATCGCGAAGACACCTCGGGCGGAATCACTCAACAGGGGCCCACGGTCACTCAGGACGGTGTAGGCCTCTGATCTTCGGAGGGATTCCTGCTGGAGGTTGGGACCACACGTGGTCCAAAGCACAGGTTCGTAGAACGTTGTGAAGGGGTTGCACTCGATAATAGTGCACGGTACCCAGGGGTCGCGGTTCCTCGTCACTCGTGGGGTCCACTTGCCTCAGCTTCGCTGGGGACTCACGATGGCCTTGGAGAAGTCAGGAAATCCACTTCTTGGGCTGCAGGGACTTCGGACTCCGGCGGGAGCGGCGTAGTTTGCGACCGTCGTTATCGTTTTTGGTGCCTGCCAAGCAGGGGAGTCACTCCTTGACCCCAAGGGAGATTCTTCAGTCCTCTAATCGTGATGTAGAGCGTCGAAGGTCCAGGATTCAGTTTCAAAGTTTAGTCCAGGGATATCTAATCTTGCTGTGGCAAGGGTTCCCCATTTTAACTAGTAAAACAGGGAGGGACTAACTCTATGACCCCACCTATGGGAGGGTCAAGGGAGGGGGTGGCTACACCCACTTCCCTTTGTCCAGTTTCATGCCAGAGCAGGGGCAGGTAGCCCCTGAGCTGGTTTGAACTGGCATATGCACAGAGGAGCCTTTTGCTCCCCCAGTGCAGGACTTCAAAGCACTCTAAGAGTGCACCCACCCAGCCCCAATACACATTATCCTGTCTGGGGAGGTGGTCACACCTCCCTGCAACAGGAAACCTATTGTCCAGGCCTCCCCTGCCGGAGTTTCGTCCAGCAGCAGGAGGCCAGACTTGTGTCTGTGGCAGCAGCATCCATTTTGTGATGCCAGGGCTTCAGAAAGAAGTTACCGGGTAAGCCAGAGTTAACATGTCTTTCCCTCTAGAAGGGTGGAATGCTACCCCCGCCGCCAGGATTGGCGGGGGGTAGTATTCCAAGATGTTTGACACCAAACACGACATGTTTAGGTGCAGCCATTCCAAAGTTAGCATTTTACCGCGAGGATATAATGCGCTTAAGAGTATATGGTCAGGCTGCACTACAAACAGCATCAGAGATGGTCTCCGAACGCTGCAGAGGGGCCCTGCTCATGCAGGGGCACCCTCTCACATAGGAACCATGCACTCTGCCTTTAGGATTGATAAGGCCTGCCTTAGGAGTGACTTATAGGTTTCTAGGTGTGTATGTATTTCGTGATATAGGTAACCTATATCACAGTAAGGGGTGCATGCACCACCTTACCCAGGCTGCAGTAGCAGACCTGTGGTGTCAGTTTGGATGGCCTTCCAGGGGTGGCATAATACATGCTGCAGCCCCTGGCAGGCCTCTGAGGTACCTATGCCCTTGGTACATAGTATACCATATACTAGGGACTTATAAGGGCACTCCAGATCCCAATCAGAGATGTGCCTAAGGCACATGGAATCCATTTTACAGAGAAAGCAGATAGACTGGGGCCCTGAATAGCAGGATCCCAGTCCAACTAAGTCATAAACCAGCAAAACACCATAAAAAAAGTGGGGGCAACCATATAGTCAGATTCCACCTTCCTACATAACCCCCCCAAACGAAAGGAGATAAGGCTAACCTTGGCCAGTTGAGCCTATATTGACTAAGTGGCCATATAAGGAAGCACCTGCACTAGCATGGTTGCCCCCTATGTTATGGTCCACTAAGCAATCCCTCACCCTAAGGGTATGAGAGGGTCTCCACCATGGGGAATCACTACCTCTGGTGTGCTTAGGTAAAGTACAAGGCTGGTGAGGTGTCTGAGTAGGGAAGTGAGGCCCTAGGAATGTTGGCCTCAGTTTCCTCAGATCACTGGTCACCATGTATGCCTGTCTTTCCATGACTGAGTTGCACTTTGCTCTAAGGGTCAACCTTTGGCTGCCTACAGCTGGGGGTTGGGTCCCTTTGGATGGAACACTGGAGGGACATGGCAGGTTTGGAACCTTCTGGTCCCAGGTTTGCCCTTGCCTACCAGAGTCCTTCTGGGGGAGGTCCCTACATAAAGGTATGGGGGATCCCTCAGTGTGTAGAGGAATTTTCACCTGGCTAGGGCTACTAGACTGGCTGCCCCTAATCTGCTGATGGGGGGCTTCCTCTGGACAGGGGGCCCGGGGGGTCCACTGACCTCCCTGACCTCTGCAGCCCTGGGCTGACTGAGGCAGGGTAGAGAGGGGCAGGTTACCTGCTCCAGACTGGGTACCACCGTGGAAGGGTCCTCTGCCATCAGGGGTGTGGCCAGGCCAGGCCTGACTACCTCTGTGGCAGTTCCTTCACTAGGGGTAGGGTCAGTTCCCTGAGGAGGCTGACCCTTACCTACTGTCTGGGGGAAGAAGACTTTTCTTCAATCCTTTTGCTCTCTTTTGGGGGAGAGTGGGCCATTCTTTCAGGCTCCATCTCTCCAAAGTCTTGGGCTGGGGCTGTGGCCATCACAGCCCCACTAACCTTTGCAGGGACGCCCAACATCCTAAGATGGGTTTGGTGTTCAACTTCAGCCCAGGCTGAAATTTCCAAATCATTGCCCATCAGGCAATCTACAGGTAGGGTTGGGGACACTGCCACTCTTTTTGGGCCTGTGACCCCCTCCCAGCTGAGATTGACTATGGCCATGGGGTGATCTGTTCTGACACCATCAATGTTGGTCACCTGGTATTTAAACTCAGGTAAAAGCTGGTGAGGGGGGACTAGTTTCCCTGCCACCATGGTGACACTAGCCCCTGTGTCCCTAAATGCCACAGCTTTCTGACCATTAATCATTGGCTCCAGTCTGTACCTGCCCAATGCTATGGGACCCATGGTAAAGGTGGCAAATCCTATACCACCATCAGAGTCAGAGGAGTCTGTTGAGGGGTCCCTGTCTAAACTAGGGCCCACCTCTGTTCCTCTTGCAAAAGCACCCAACTTTTTGGGTGCACTACTCCCAACTGGAGGATTACTACTGGTAGTACCAGGAGGGGTGGTAGTAGTTGTGGGAGGAACATTTTCTTTATTGCCAATCCTGGGGCAACTGGGATCAGTTTTCCAGTGCCCAGGCTTTTTACAGACATGGCAATATGGTTTCTTTTCAGGAGAGGAAGGAGTTTGGGACCCACCCCCAGAAGAGGAATTTTGGGGCCCTGTAGGGGACTTATCCTTAGATTTATCCCCACCTTTCTCTTGGGACTTAGTAGAATCTTTCTTCTGGTCACCACCCTGATTTCTAGTTTTTACTCTGGTTCTGACCCATTTGTCTGCCTTCTTTCCCAATTCTTGGGGAGAGGTCAGATCAGAGTCCACCAGATACTGGTGCAAAAGCTGGTTTTGACAATTATTAAGGATCTGCTCCCTCATAATCAAATTGTACAATCCTAAAAAGTCATGCACTTTGTTGCCATGTATCCAACCTTCCAGAGCCTTTGTAGCACAATCTACAAAATCAACCCAGTCTTGAGTCTGAGCTTTTTGGGTGTCTCTGAACTTCAACCTATACTGTTCAGTGGTTAGGCCAAACCCATCTATCAGAGCACTCTTCAAGACTGTGTAATTGTCAGCATCCTCTTCTCTTACAGTGAGGAGCTTGTCTCTACCTTTGTCTGCAAAGGAGAGCCACAAGATTGCTGCCCACTGCCTCTGGGGGACCTTCTGAACTTTACAGGCCCTCTCCAGTGCAGTTATCCATTTGTGGATGTCATCCCCACTCTGGTAGGGAGGGACAATCTTGTTTAGGTTTCTATGGTCATAAGACCTGTCCCTATCTCTAGGGATATTGCTGCCACCATGGGACTCTAGTCCCAACTTTCTTCTCTCTCTAAGGAGATCTAGGGATTCTCTATCTAAAGCCAATTGCTTCTTCCTGATCTCTAGTTGAGTTTCCTCATACTGGACCAGTCTCTTTCTTCTCTCATGAGAGGATTCCCTCCTGTGAGAAGAAACAGAGCTCCCTATTGAGGTGCCAGAGTGGTTAGACTCCTGAGAAGGAGACCTAGACTTTCTGAGCACACTCATAATCCTTCCTGGGGGGACAAAGGTGTGGTTCTCTAGATCCTCATCTTCATCTTCCCCAGAAGGGATTGGGTTTTCCAGGTCAGGGTCATTGTCACCCTCCTGGTCAGTTTCAGAGGGGGGCTGGGGGTAGTAGTACCCCTGGCCCCTTCCTCATCTGCTGGCCCACCCTCTGCTCCTACCCCTTCAGTCTCTGAAGACTTACTAAGATCATAAGCCACCAACATCTCCTGGAGGTGTTGGGTGGTGGGACTTTGGCCTGTCCTTAATTTCCTCACGTTACACAAAGCTCTCAGTTCCAAGAATGGGAGTGTGTCATACTTGGAGGGGGAAGCTCAATGGCTTCCTGCAGGGCATCTCTAGATCCTGCTTTTAAAGACATTACTAGTGTGGTGTGGTGTATGCACTACCTACTCTAGTGTGGCCTACTAAACTCTCTTGAGTTGTAGAAAGGGTTGTGCTATCCCTTAACACACAACTCTAAGTTCAGTAGAACTTACTGATATTCTAAGCTTAAATTATATGTACCTTAGGTACCTTTAGTGGTTTTCAGTTGATCAATTCAATTGAGATTATCTGGTAAAACAATAGCAAGCTGGAATCCCACACGCTGCACACCAATGTGAGAAGTTGGCCTGGCATATGCTGTCCACTAATTATAGTGGGCACCTTGCACCAGTCCAAATCGACTCTTATGGTAGGTAGGTTAAAGACAACCTTATTGAAAGCTATCCTAGTGGTAGCTGTGGAGAGCAGCCTTCAGGCTAAGTCTTGAAGGAATGTAAAGCAGCTTGTTTTACCAGTCTATAATCTCTTGAGTGACCAAATGAAAGAGCACCACACCAGGTATATATTCAAAATATATGTATTTATTACTAAACACACCCCTCTAGTCTCTTTATGAGGCTAGAGTTCGAAATACATAGGTTATAAGATCTTAAATCACAGTAATAGCACAAATACACGTTTGGGCCCTAGGGGCGTACCAAACCATATACCAATAAAGTGGTATGCGAACCACGACTGAACTAGACACTAGGCCTAGAGCCTCTAGAAGTGCTTGGACCACAAGGAACCACCCAAGGTAGTGACACAGGGGACCCACGGGAGACGCGTGCAGTGTAAATACACAACCGCGATACGCCGTTAACTTCTATGGAGAAAGTCGGGATCGGGAAAATAGAGGAAAGGGACACTTTAAAAAGGACTAGGACAAAACCCTTTGAGATCTAGGACTTTGAAGAGTCTCTACCCACGGGAGCACCGGAGTACTCGTGTTACCTCACCCAGGGAAGCCGGGTGCATAGGTGCCTTTCGGGGTCGGGTTTCGTCGTCGTTTCTTATGGCGATCTGCTGCAAAGTGCTGCTGGCGACCAGGAGAAAAGTGTCCGGGTGGATCCAAGAGTGGATCGGAGTTCTGAAGAACCTGAAAGCAGAGGGGACAGAGTCTGGGTCACTAGCCAGTGACCAGGAAGGCGATGGACAGATGCCCACCGATGTCGAGTGCTTCAGGTGCGTTGACGGTCGTCTCGTTTCTGCAGCCACGAGGTCCAGGAGGCGTTGTTGGCGACCAGGAGCAGGATTCGGGCTGGTACACGATGTCTGTCGAGTGCTGCGGTGTCGGCGACCGGATTGGACCCAACAAGCCTTGGCAACGGCAAGTCTCGATGTAGCTGAAGATCGTCGATGGTGCAGACCAGCAAGGTCTGGGGAACTCACCCAGCGAGGGTAAGTCAGGGCAGGCCTGGAGCAACCAGGGGAGCCCTTTGGTTTCTTTAGAAAGTCTTCTGGGGACCCACGAGCCGGCTGGCAAGGGATCGCGAAGACACCTCGGGCGGAATCACTCAACAGGGGCCCACGGTCACTCAGGACGGTGTAGGCCTCTGATCTTCGGAGGGATTCCTGCTGGAGGTTGGGACCACACGTGGTCCAAAGCACAGGTTCGTAGAACGTTGTGAAGGGGTTGCACTCGATAATAGTGCACGGTACCCAGGGGTCGCGGTTCCTCGTCACTCGTGGGGTCCACTTGCCTCAGCTTCGCTGGGGACTCACGATGGCCTTGGAGAAGTCAGGAAATCCACTTCTTGGGCTGCAGGGACTTCGGACTCCGGCGGGAGCGGCGTAGTTTGCGACCGTCGTTATCGTTTTTGGTGCCTGCCAAGCAGGGGAGTCACTCCTTGACCCCAAGGGAGATTCTTCAGTCCTCTAATCGTGATGTAGAGCGTCGAAGGTCCAGGATTCAGTTTCAAAGTTTAGTCCAGGGATATCTAATCTTGCTGTGGCAAGGGTTCCCCATTTTAACTAGTAAAACAGGGAGGGACTAACTCTATGACCCCACCTATGGGAGGGTCAAGGGAGGGGTGGCTACACCCACTTCCCTTTGTCCAGTTTCATGCCAGAGCAGGGGCAGGTAGCCCCTGAGCTGGTTTGAACTGGCATATGCACAGAGGAGCCTTTTGCTCCCCCAGTGCAGGACTTCAAAGCACTCTAAGAGTGCACCCACCCAGCCCCAATACACATTATCCTGTCTGGGGAGGTGGTCACACCTCCCTGCAACAGGAAACCTATTGTCCAGGCCTCCCCTGCCGGAGTTTCGTCCAGCAGCAGGAGGCCAGACTTGTGTCTGTGGCAGCAGCATCCATTTTGTGATGCCAGGGCTTCAGAAAGAAGTTACCGGGTAAGCCAGAGTTAACATGTCTTTCCCTCTAGAAGGGTGGAATGCTACCCCCGCCGCCAGGATTGGCGGGGGTAGTATTCCAAGATGTTTGACACCAAACACGACATGTTTAGGTGCAGCCATTCCAAAGTTAGCATTTTACCGCGAGGATATAATGCGCTTAAGAGTATATGGTCAGGCTGCACTACAAACAGCATCAGAGATGGTCTCCGAACGCTGCAGAGGGGCCCTGCTCATGCAGGGGCACCCTCTCACATAGGAACCATGCACTCTGCCTTTAGGATTGATAAGGCCTGCCTTAGGAGTGACTTATAGGTTTCTAGGTGTGTATGTATTTCGTGATATAGGTAACCTATATCACAGTAAGGGGTGCATGCACCACCTAACCCAGGCTGCAGTAGCAGACCTGTGGTGTCAGTTTGGATGGCCTTCCAGGGGTGGCATAATACATGCTGCAGCCCCTGGCAGGCCTCTGAGGTACCTATGCCCTTGGTACATAGTATACCATATACTAGGGACTTATAAGGGCACTCCAGATCCCAATCAGAGATGTGCCTAAGGCACATGGAATCCATTTTACAGAGAAAGCAGATAGACTGGGGCCCTGAATAGCAGGATCCCAGTCCAACTAAGTCATAAACCAGCAAAACACCATAAAAAAAGTGGGGGCAACCATATAGTCAGATTCCACCTTCCTACAGCTGTATCTGGTGTTTCTATTGGGTTTAGGGTTAGTGTTATGATTGGATGATAAATCTAGGGTTCTGATTGGTCCCTGGGTCAGTGATTCTATTAGACGTAGGGTTTAGGGTTAGAGGTCTAATTGGTGGATAGGTTTAGGGTTAGTTGATTGGTTCCTGGGGCTAGGGTTTCTATTGGACCTAGGGCCTAGGGTTTGGTTTCTGATGGCTGCTAGGACTAGGAATGTTATTGGCTATAAGGGCCTGGTCTCCTATTGGTCCTTGGAATTAGGGCTAGTGTTGTGATTGGTTAGGGTAAGTGCTAGGGTTCCCATTGCCGAAGGGGTCACCTGATCACTATGGCTATTTAAAGTCAGGGTTCGGGCATCTTAGCTAAGAGCGGAGAGGACAAGGGCAGCTGCCAATTTGGGCCTGTTCGGGACTGGTCAGGCCTAGGGCCAGAAATGCTGCTTATTTTATCATTCACCAGCACATACCCTAATCCATCCACATCCAAAACCAGATCAACACATAAACAGCAAATGTACTCTACTCATTTACCACAAACAAACTCTACACATATTTCAATGACTCCGCATTCACTACAGAACCCCAACTACCACACAATGGCACCTTTACTCGCACACAAAAAACCACTCTATCCTATACAACTAACCAATCCACTGATCACAAACACAATCCAAATCCACACCATACGTGACTATATCACATCCAGACACACACTCCCTGCTCTTATTACTCCTGACTGACCCCTTTCTATCATCAACAAACCTATACTCAGCCTTCCATCTTTTCCTCCATCAACTCCTTCCTCTTCTTCTTACCAATAGAACACAATCAGACAACCCTTTCACCCCACTCTACCACACATAGTACCTCTTTTAGAAATCAAACCTACTGCAAACACAACTCTTTTTCATCCCCTCTCACACACCACATATACTCTTTTCCGAAATACTTTACCACCCCTTTACCTTGCAGCTTCCACTCACCAACAATACTTTACATACAAATACCTCTCTGACAACAAATACATCACCTCCTCTCACTACTCTGTAAAAACAAAACATACACTCAGCAGCAAAAGAAAATCTCACAAACACACCTCATAATACTTTCCGTCACAAGCTAGAAACATACACCCACTCCCACATTGCTGACTACACAAATAATACACACCCTAAACCAACTCCACTGCCAAGCTTTCTTTCTTCCCCACACCTAACACATATATAGCAACACAGCAACTCTCTTTTAACCGCCTCTCATCCATTGGACAATTTAGAACCTTACAAGACGACCCACATATTGCACCATCACCACTAACTCATACACCTTCCAACCTAAACAGATGCAAACAAAATAAGAAACATGCCACTCTTCACAACTTTGCATCTCCATGTCTCCTGCATATCAAGGGTTCTCTACAAAAAAAACACAGCTCACCAACTCACTCTCAACCATCATCACCACCACCTACACAAACAGACCCATCAAAATGCCTTCTTAGCCTGCTGGACGAGGAACATGATACAGAACAGATACACTATTGCTATCCTCATACAGCTAATACCAGCACTGAAGACACACTGGCTACAGGCCCACAGAACACTGCTCACTCTTATACAAAACAAAGTCACACCATCACCAAAGCACATTCTCTAAACTGCCTACTAATAAATGCTCGATCACTCTAAAAAAACAAGCATCAGACACACAAACTGACTTGCTCTTCATAACTGAATCATGGTTGGGAGATGACTTGGCTCCAGTGTTGCACGAAGCCGTTCCTCTAGGCTATCAAACAATCACACAAAATCGTGTAGGCAAAAGAGGAGGTGGCCTAGCTGTTGTATTCAAGCAAATATTAAATATCACAAAAACTGACAACGTCTCCATACAAGGTTGTGAGGCCCTCTTCACCAGATGCAACCCTACACTATTTTCCTCCTGTAACTTCCTGCTCCTTACAGACCTCCACCTAGCAATTCAACATTCCCAGACACACATCCAGACACATTTTTAAACCTGATAACACTACACTCCAAACTATGCATTCTTGAGGACGTAAACATTTGGTTTGACAAACCCAATATGTCCCATCCAAAAATAATCATCACTGGCCTAGACACACTGAACCTACATCAGATCTCCACAAACTCACTCACATCACTGGACACACCCTAGATGTAATTTTTGCAAATGCAGAACTAGTTACCTTTAAAAGATTACTCCAGACACGTGGTCAGACCACACTTTGCTTGCTTTCCAACATAAAACAGTACAAAGCAATACACCTAAAACAACCTCACATGCATCCACCTATCGACTCTGGAACAAACTCAATATTGAACACTTAGAAACACAACTAACATCCAGTACAGATCTAGGTACAATAAATTCCGTTCAAAAGCTATAAGCGTGGCTACAGGAAGCTTTTGATATCCTAATACCACTAAGAACAACATAACAGAACAAAAGAAAACAGGCACCTTGGAGAAATACAGAGCTAAAAGAGATAAAACAGCAAATTAGAAAGCTGCAACGTACCTGGCTCAAAACAAACACCAATCAAGACAAACTTCACCTACAGAAACTCAACAGATTAACAGTCAGCAATCCAAAAAACTAAGAAAAAATACTATTCAGACAGAATTCAAAATTCTGAATGTGCAAAATGAGAATTCTATAAAATTATCACAGAAAAACCACTAGCACCGACCCTTATCCAAAAAAAACCTTCAAGAGTAGGCCCCTGCATTCCTTCCAACAAATATTATATAGACCTGGTCAAAGAAAGTAGGCCTGCCGGCAGCCCTTCCGACCTGTGTCCACCACAAACCTATAAGAAAAATCTTCTAACTACCTCTGCTGCCACACCAGTAAGAAGAATCATCACCAATTCCTTAACTACTGGAATCTTTCCAGAAGATCTAAAAAAGTCATACAGACGCCCATTACTAGAGAAAACAAACCTGGACCTGCTTAACCCCGACAACTACAGACCGATTACAAATGGGCCTTTCCTGGGCAAACTGATAGAAAGAGCAGTATTCGCCCAGATTTCACAATTCATTGAAGATAACTCCATACTTTCAGACTTCCAAACAGGATTGCGTCCAGGAAGAGGCACAGAATCTGCCCTCATTGCCATCTGGGATGACCTTAAGAACAAAGTTGATCGGAATGGGGTTGCTGCACTACTTTTCTTGGATCTCTCAGCTGCCTTTGACATGGTTGACCATGTCACGCTAATCCAAAGACTCTATGAAGCTGGCATAGCGGAGACTGCTCTCGACTGGATCACATCCTACCTTCAAGACAGAACTAATGTCATCCATACCCCCCCTTTCTCGCCCAAACCGTACTTCACAAAAGCAGGGGTTACTCAAGGCTCTATCATCTCACCCATGCTTTTCAACATCTACATGAAGTAATTACCAGTACTTATCAATCAATTTCATCTCCCATGCTATAACTATGCAGATGACATGCAAATGTTCCTTAAACAGGAAAGCCCAAAGAAATTGGAAACTCAGACATTTTCAGTTGCCTCAGAGCCGTAGATCAGTGGAAGACGTGGACCCATCTCAAATTGAATGCTTCCAAAATGGAAATACTCACATGTGGTGATTTGAAATATTATGACCCACTCGCTGCCTGCCCTGATGATCTGGGAACATCGCCTAAAGTATCAAAGTAAGTAAGAAATCTTGTAATTACCATGACTCCGAGCTATCAATGAATGCCCAAGTGGACAAACTAGCAAGATCAAGATTTGTTACTATAAAAACTCTGCAACTCATCTTGCCCCACCTGGGATTTCCACACAAGGTCCAGGCTATTATCTCTCTTGTTCTGTCTGAACTCGATTACTCCAATAGTGTCTACCACGGATCATCTTTAACAACTATGAAAAGACTACAACGGATTCAGATCTCAGCTGCCAGACTACTCTTACATATAAAGCCACAAGCCCACATCCTCCCTGCCTTAAAGGTCCTACATTGGTTACCGGTTGTCAGAAGATCCACATTCAATCTGCTTTGTATCACCCACAAAGCGATACATAGAACAGGGCCACTCTTCATCAGGAATAAAATCACCAAATACATTCAACAAAGGAACCTCCACTCTAAATTGGCACCTCGCCTCAAAATCCCACCATACAAGAAAAAAACATAGGTGGCACACCCTTCTCTGTTTAAGTAGCCAAACTATGGAACTATTACCCCAAACATAAGATCCACAGATAACTACCTTATCTTCAGAAGACTACTCAATGATGGGCTCTTCCCAAAATAACCACCATACTCGAACATAAATAGACAGCATATCCCTGTGTATATACGCATTTGTTTGGAATATATATATGTGTACCTAAATATGTGTATTGCGTTGTATAAACATGTATAATAGTTATGTTTATAAATATATTGATTTTCGTTAGTTCTGCCTAACAAAGGTATATAATGCTTATTGTTATATTATTCTATAGTTAACATGTATATAGGTGACTGCATAAATAAGACATTCTTTATCATAACTATTTATCTACAATTGCTTCACTATTGAATTATACACAAAAACATGTAAAAAAAAATATATTAACTTTAAGTACAGCAACACTTAAAATTATGAGTGTATTAAATGCAACCTAAATCTATATATATTACCTTGCTTATACATACATACCTTCCATGTACTTATGTATCTTTATATTTATCACTTTACTTCTAATTGAGCATCTCCATTGCACTACCCTATATCTCACCATTTGCCTCTCTCAATATATCCTCTACCTCCACTCTCTGACTAATCTCAAACCTCATTCTACTACTCTCTCCAATCCACTACCCTATTTCTCACCCTATACCTCTCTCAATAAATTCTCTATCGCCACTCTTTGACTCATCCCAAACCCCATTCTACTAATATGACCCCCAAAATGACCCTTTCTAGACTCTTCCCTCCTCTACCCCTCCTTGCATCATCTCATACCTCTTTTACTATTCAGATCTCCAAAACAAGGCTTTCTAAACCCTTCTGTAAATAAAGTAGAGAGCTCAATTTCATCAGCTATTGTGAAGATGAGCAGTGGTCTTCTCAGTGTAAGATCCTTCAGTAGGATGGCCTGAATTCCTACTCACCTTTTGAGTTACAGTGCACAGGAAAGGCAGACATATCTGTGAAGTTGTCCAATTTATTGTAGCATAGGTACCAGAATCTGAGTTCATTTTACCATCTTTAAAATGTGCCATGTTTCTTCTGTACCATCCTCCAGTAATATTTCCAGCCTCTGCTCTAGGTATTGACTGAGGTCTTCATAAATTAATGGAAACCTGCCAAGAAGGTTCATTTTCCATGGCCACTGTTGAAGCAGGAACAATTGAATGGGTTCGAGAAAGAGTTTCCATCACAGACTGAATCTAACTACAAACATAGATGCAGTCGTAGGAAGCATCCCTTGTGATCATGAACATAGAGCTTGAAAAAGATCATTACTAATGATTGAAGGTGCTATAAAACTATGTGTAATACAGATAACACATTCAACCTTGAACCAGGGACGTATGCTCTTTATGCCTCTTTATGCCTCACTACTTTCAGATCCCATCTAGTTAAGGTTCGATTTCTGAGTCACTGGAAGTGATGGTCCTGCAAGTATGTTTCTTAGCCGATTAAATACTACAGCTTCACTGGCAGCTCTTAAGTGGCAGGCCAGTGCCACCTGTTGATGGAGGCCCAGTAAGAGAATCTGTAGAGAGAGGCGTTGATTTCCCTGTAATCGTTGGGGCCTGGTTTCTCTGCCGAGGTGCAGGTCCAGGAAATGTCTGTTGATAGAAATAAGTTGTTTTATTTCAGAGGAAAAAATCCTTGATTGCATGACTGTATTAATCTCATTCCTAGGTTTTCTGGTCAATACTTGAGGCATGTCTTTAATCACAGAGGTGCACTACTCTCAAGGCTTAAGTATAAAGATTTGCAAGTCATATTCAGTGATACTCTGATAGGGGTTCAAGGTGTTGAAAAGGTAAAAGGAAATGGCATTATTGGACCGCTGTGCACTGGCATGGTTTCCTTTGGTTACTGAATTTATTTATGAGTTCATGCAACAAACTCTGGAAAAATTCCTTTATAATTGTCTACAAAATGAGAGGTGAGCCAGGCTCTACTTGACGGGTGTGTGCCTTTTCACAAATTACTGCCTTTCTATATTCCGTCCTAAAAAAATTTCTGGTATGGAAACTATTAGAGAGGTTCACAGAAGTAACAGATAAGTGCTTTCTTTACAGCTGTCTGTCAAACTTTTGAAAAGTGATGTCCAATGAAAGCCATGCCTGATAACCAAGGACTATGTGAATTATTTCAGTTTAAATTCATTGCATGTGAATTTATTTTATGTGGATATCCTTAAAATCTGACATGGATGTGGTCCTTAGGGGCCATGCTGCAGCACCAAGACTGCAAGCACTAATAAAAGACAAAGACGGCCGCTGTAAATTTGGAACTTAGATACAGTTAGCTATTATGCCCTCATTAGCACACTGTTGGAGCACATAGGACTCTCTCTCCTTGTGTTACAGTGGTTGTTTTTATTCTCTCCATCCAACATGAGTACATCCAGATGGGACTGTCAAGATCTGGGAAACAGCCAGTAACCTAAGCTTCTATCTTCAGATCAGTGATCTTTAATCTTTTCATTGGGTATCTCTGACAAATCAAGGAATCAAAATCCCTCTGAACAACTCAGAAATCTGAATGCAAGTTTTCTGGTGGATATCAACTAGCTCAAGCTCAGTGTAGTGGCAGAAGGGGCTGTAGACATTTACTCTTCATTACAGACAGAGATCTGTGCTATACGGCCAACACCGCCTAAAGGTAAAGATGGTCTGGTTCTGACATTCTCCTGTAAAAACAGGCCCATAGTCAGGGCAGTTCACCCTGTGTGTTCCTCATCAGCATCGCATGCATGAGGGAGAAGACCCCCGAGGTGATATGGCCATCTAGGAGTTGGTATCCAATGAGAATCCTCCATCGGTTTTTCTCCTCTTGGAATTGTCGCTCCTAGTTGCAAATACCTAAATATCTGGTTTGAGGATATCTCATACTTTGACCAAATGTTTTTGAATGGTACCACTCCATTTGCATCCCATACATCCTCTAACGCGGAGAGGCTAATCATATTCCACTGTCTAAAGCCCATTAGTTCCGTCACCGGAAGCAACCTTGTCCCTACCCAACGTGGAGTTTGGAGAATGAGGCTCTTTCCTCAGCCTATTTCTCTATTCAGTTTATGCCACAGAGACCACCATTGTGGTGGCCTTTTGGTGCATCGAAGGCAATCCTCCACCATATTGTACATATAAGTACCCCTTTGGCCTAGGTTTCTCTGGTCCCATCGGGAAGGCTGCGTACCTCAGTGAGGCACATGCCCTCTCATACATTATCTGAGTTTGTGCTGCCTCATAATACTTAAGAATATCGGGTAGCACTATTCCACCCTCGTATATGGATCTATGCAGAGTGGGAAGAGCTAGTCACAATGGACTATTGATCTACAGTAGGGATCGTAGTGGTCTATTCACCTCCTGGAAGAGTGCATCCGGAATCACATAGAGGCTGTTTTGCAGGATGGAGGTAAATCTGAGAAGGGCAATCATTTTGAAGATTGCTGCTCTGCCAAGCAGGGATAACAGCAGTGTTGGGTATCCTTTTTCAGGCCCTGATGGAGTGGGGCTAGGTTGTCCTCATAATGCATTTGCTCCTTTTTAGACACCCACAGACCTAATTATTTGAAGTAGTGTGTAGCTACCTGCAGGGGTATCAGTAGAGGGTCCTTCACTCTCCAGGTCCCTATCAGGAAGATCAGTGATTTATCTCACTTGACCCTCAGGCCTCAGAAGAGCCCATACATTCTAAAGATATCAATGATCCTATCTAGGGAGGAATCTGGTTCTGCGATATATAGCAGGATACCATCCACATAGAATGACATTCGATCTTCCTAGGAATCATCCCATCTCAAGCCCAATACATGGGCGTCCAGCCGGATCCAATCCGCTATGGTCTCGATCCCCAAAGCAAAAAGCATCGGCGACCAAAGGCATCCCTGCCGTGTGCCTCTCTGTATGGGGAACTCCATGGATAGGGTGCCATTGAGCTGTAGCCTGGCTCTAGATTGGGTGTAGAGGAGCTTTGTTTTCAAGTAATATTTACATTTTAAAGCATAACATTTTAATTCATTATAAAAAATCTATTTATTTTGTTATTGGATGTTTTCCTATTAATGTATTAAATGTTAAAACAAGTTTAATTATTTGTAATAGGAATAGAATTGTTAAATTTAAAAATGGAATACAATTTTAATATATATAACAAATTTGTCATTATAATTTACTGCTTTTTGTGTGTTTAATTATTTTGCGTTTGTTTTATTAATTGTTTTCTTTTTTATATCTTCAATGTTGAATAATTATTTTCAAAATATATTAAATTAAACAAATATTAGATATATATTTAAATTTTTCATGGTATTTGTTAAATTACTTTCAAGTTAAAATAAGGTAAATGTATTCCTGTTATAATAAGTGGAGATTTGAAAAGTGAACTTTAAAAACAAATCATTCAGTATAAAATGTATTTGGTGCTATTTTTTAAAACTGTTGAAACATACAGGAACATAAAATTATTTACTTCTGAACATTTTACAATAAATTAATATACATATTTCATGTTTAATAATACATGTATAACATTTTAAACATTTAATAAATATAAATCATCAATATTGCTTAATGTTCATTTACCTAATTTACATTTTGTTTGTTTAATTTTATATTCTTTTATATAGAGGTTTCTAGTCAAGATAGTTATAGTTAATGAAATTAAAATATTGATTTTAATTTATTCGCTTCTGTTTGTACTGTGAATTTTTATTGGAACGCCCCAGAGCCTAACAATTTCCTACTATAGTTACAGTAACAGTAAAAATAGTAAATCTAAATTGCCTAAATTCCACGCCATTTCTCAGTGCGACTAAGCTTGGAATGGGTGAATTGTAAACGCAGAGAATCCAAAACGTTTCACAATGTGGTTAGGTTTGGGGTGGGATTATTAATCTGACCCCCACGAGTCTAACACTTTTACCAATATGGCTATATTTGGTGTTGGAATAGTAAATCTGAATCCTCCAATGAAGGGCAACACTTTCATAACTTTGACTATGTTTGCAGTGGGAATAGTAAATCTGAATCGCCCAGAGTTCAACATTGTAACCAATGTTACTATGTTTGTAGTGGAAATAATGAATTTACAACCCCCACCCCAGGCTCCAACATTGTTTCCAATGCAGCTTACTTTGGTATGGGAATAGTAAGTTTACACCCCACAGAGTCCAACACTTTCCTCAATGTGGTTAAGTTGAAAGTGGGAATAGTAAATCTGAACCCCCATAGTACAACACTTTCCTCAATGTGGCTAAGTTTGGAATCGAATAGTAAATCTGTACCCACTTTCCCAAATGTTGCTAAGTGTGTAGTGGGGATAGGAAATATGAACCACCTCCACCCCCAGAGTCCAACACTTTCTTAAATTAGGCTAAATCTGGAGCGTGAGTGGTAAATCTACACCCTTCAAGGACAAGCACTCAGCTTTGTTAAGCGCTGAAAATGGGAAAAAAGAAAGGAGAAGCCATGAGCAACAGCGATGCAACAGCACAGGGATAGCTGGGCCTGGGACCTGCTCCATGGGTTTGCACTGCAGGCTTCATTAAGTAGGTCTTAGGAGGAGGGGGGGCACTGGAAGGTGGTGCGCGGGGCTAGGCTGGAAAAATGAGATTAAGGTGGGAGTGGTAATGAGGGAGAAACAGGAAGATAGCAATAAAAATTAGAGAAAAGCAAGGACAAGGCACTCAAAAAATGGAGGAACAAGGAAGGAGACAGCAGTGAAAACAAGCGTAAAGCAAGGAGAAGGGACTCAAGTACAAGGGTAAACGCAAGGGGAAAGCAGTGAAAATGAGGGAAAAGCAAGGAGAAGCACACAAAAAATGTGGAAAAAAACAAGGAGAAAGCAGTGAAAATGGGAAAAAAGCAAGAGCGATGCAACAGCACGGGGAGAGCTGGGCCTGGGACCTACTCCTGAGCTGAGATCCGCAGAAGGTTGGGACATGCTTTGACTGTAATCAGCCAGGGTATAGGAGACGTAATCCAGCATGCACCAAGACGATCCCCACTGGTGAACCTCCCAAAGGGGTTAGCTAACTTTACAACATGGTCTTTACAATGACCGCGTTGCTACCACGCGTGCTATTACATCGCAAGTAGTATCAACTTGCTGTAGGGGGCGTGCAACATCAGGGAATGTGTTGGATTTTAAATTCAACACCTTCCCTGCTGTTGCGCAAACTGGAGTAGGAATAGTAATTAATACTATTCCTAAATCCAGGGTGCCCCCTACAGCAAGTCGTTGAAATGACTTGCGATGTAATGGCACGCGTGGTAACAACGCAGTCATTGTAACGACCGCGTTGTAAAGTCATGCGTAGTGAATGTATGCGATGTAACGTCATACATTCGGCCAGAGGTTACACACATGTTACATTAGTCTCCCTGGATGGGGTGGACATTAAACCTCTGGATACGTTGTCTGACAACCTGTCAAGGTACAGGCTGAGACATAGGGGCCGGTTCCGATCTCGGCCGGTAGGGCTCCGAATCGGACTCGGCATTACGGATCCGATTCGGAGCCCTGTTTCCCGACCGAGTCGGACGTGCGTCCGGGCGAGCGAGTACGATGCGAGTGTACGCGAAATCGCCGACCGACTCATTTGCGGGACTCAACCGCTCCGACCGACTCGCACGGACACGACTCGCACCGCGCAATGGAGACGTTCCCCGGCCGGGTAAGTACGATGCGCGCCGCGAGCAGTCCGACCGACTCGCGCCATCCGGCTCAAAAGAGCAGTCGGAGCTGCACTTTGGGGGTCCGTGTCAGACCCCCCTGTACGCCTAGCCACGTGAGTCGCACACAGGGGGGAACCATGGGTCCCCCCTACCTGTGCATGTACGGCGCAACGCGCTTTGACGCGTACCCGTTGTAGGGGGCGCCCTTGTTCGCCTCGCACCCATTAAGTCAATGGGAGCCCGCGTACGTGTTGTACGACCGGCTCCCATTGACTTCAATGGGAGTCCGACCGAATCGAGTCCGATAGCATGCGAACGCATCGTACTCATTCGGTCGGACTGCTAGGGTCCGATTCAATCGGAAATCTCTCCGGGTCCGGCTCGGTCGGAGAGATTTCCGGCCTGAATCGGAATCGGCCCCATAGAGTCAATGGGACTAAGGTAGAGGGTCTTAGGGATACAGGAGCCAGTGTCACCATGGCGACAGCCACACTGGTTTCCAAAGAGCAGTAAATCCTTGGTGCTAGTCATCAAATTACCAGTGCTGATAATGAGACTGGCCCTAAACAGGTGGAAGTGTCCCCTGCCTTACCAGTTCTGTGTCTGTTGAGCAATGATCTGGAGACTTCTGCATGTGCAGGGGTCGAAAAGAGAGTCCATGCACGTATGCTGGGCCTCCCTGAATGGGGGTGCATGACTACAAGAGCACAGGCTGCAAAGAAGGGTAGTCAAGACGACTTGGAACCTGAAAGTATTCCCCAAGAAACCAAGAAAAAGGGAAAGGGAAGGAAGACTGGTGGGACAGCTTTCAAAAAGTCCAAGGATCAGGGAGAGAAGTCTTCTGAGGAAGATGTCCTGATGCCTGGGGAGGGAACTGCAGCTGAGGAGCTTGGGCTTGACCTGACAGAGCTTCTTGATACAGAGGGACCCTTCAGAGAGGAATTGTGCGCAGAGCAAAAGGTGTGCCCTACCCTAGAGAACCTGAGGCAGCAAGCTGCCTGACAAGAAGAGGCTGATGTGAGTGGAACTCACAGGGTCTATAGGGAGGATGGGCTCCTGTATACTGAGGCCAGGGACCCAAACCAGGGACAACCAGGAGAGTGGTGGTCCACCCGGTATACAGAGAGTTCATGCTAACATTGGCTCATGACATCCCCCTCTCTGGACATCTGGGACAGGCTAAGACCTGGGAAAGGCTAGTAGCCCATTTTTATTGGCCACAGATGTCTGAGAAGGTCAATGAGTTCTGTTGCTCCTGTACAACCTGTCAATATTTGATATTTATTAATTTATAAAGCGCCCGAATCACCCCCAAAGGAGTATCTCCGTGCTGTGGAAGAGCTGTAGCAGGCCAAGAAGGGATACAGGATTAAAACAGTACAGTTTTGAGGAGTCTTCTGAATTGCAGGTGATCAGGGCATTGCCGAAGATGGATAGGAAGTTGGTTCCAATAGACGGGTGCTAGGTGAAAGAAAGCTTTGCCACCCAGACGTGATTTTTTGCATCGTGGTACAATAAGTAGAGACTTAGTTCCTGAGCATAGGGATCTGGGTGGCAAGTATTGGATGAATTTTTCTGCAAGGTAACTAGGACCTTTGCCATTCAGGGTTTTATGCACAATGCAGCATATCTTAAATATTATCTGTTTATGCACCGGAAGCCAGTGCAAATGTAGGAGAGAGAGGAAGGCTGTTCTAGGGGCAGCATTTAAGACGAGGTGGGCCGCGGTGTTTTGGACTACTTGTAGTCTGGTCAGCGTGACTCATTGGCTGAGATAAGAAGGGCATTACAGTAGTCCAGGTGGCTCAGCACTAATGCCTGAATGAGTGTTTTCTGAGTGGTCAGAGGAAGGAAGGGAAATACCCTCCATAGTAGGCTTAACACATGGAAGAAGGAGCCTGCGGTGGTTGCAGCGTGCTCCTTCATCGTTAGTTTCTGATCCAAGCATGTGCCAAGGTTTTTGACCACAGTCTTGGGAGCCGGGGTGGTGCCCAACTCCTCTGGCCAATCCTTGAGGACCACAGCAAATGGGCATCTCCAAACAGCATGATCTCGGTTTTCCCTGCGTTGAACTGGAGGAAATTGTTCCTCATCCAGCTAGCAATTGCCGTCATACCATCCGCAAAGGAAGACTGGGCGTTGGAGGTGTGTTTGCCAAAGGAAAATAGAAGCTGAGTGTCATCAGCATATAAGATTGGTGAAAAACCCCATTTCCTAAGTAATCCTGGTAAGGGAGCAACATAAATGTTGAATAAAGTGGGACTGAGACAGGAGCCCTGGGGTACTCCCTTAGTCAGTCCCATAGTCAGTCCCATAATCCTGCTTTGCCAGTGGAAAAGCAGGATCAACTACAAAGGCTCCTTTAATTCCACTAAATGTGGTTGGGACTCGCTTTGAGAGAGTAAGCATAGATATGGTCGGTCCCCTTGGCCCTCGTACTGCATCTGGAAATTGATTTATCCTAGTGATAGTGGACCATGCAACTAGATATCCATAGGCACTCTCCCTTAGGACTACAACTTCTCCAGCTGTAGCCAAAGCCCTCCTTGGTATCTTCACCAGTGAAGGGTTTCCTAACAAAGTGGTCTCAGATAGAGGGCAAACTTAATGTCAAATACCTCAAGGCTATGTGGGAGGAATGCGGTGTGAGTTATGAATTCACGACCCCCTATGATCCCCAGACTAGTAGCTTGGTGGAGAGATTGAACAAGACCATTAAGGGCATGATCCAGGGACTCCCGTACAAACTGAAGAGGAGATGGGATGTCTTGTTGCCATGCCTCCTGTTCACATACAGGGAGGTTCCTCAGAAGGGAGTTGGCCTTAGCCCCTTTGAACTTCTGTTTGGACACCATGTAAGAGGTTCTCTAAGTTTGGTGAGGGAAGGTTGGGAGGCGCCTCTCAAACTACGGCAGCAGGACATAGTGTACTATGTGCTAGTCCTACACTTGTGTATAGCAGAGTACATGAGGAACGCAAACAAGAAACTGCAGGCCAGCCATGAGCTCACAAGGCTCCGGTTTGACCAGAAAGCAGCCATAGTTGGATATCAACCAGGCCATCTGGTGTGGGTGTCGGAGCCTGTGGCTCCCAGGACCCTCCAGGACAAGTGGACTGGGCCCTATCCCATTGTGGAGAAGAAAGGGGAGGTCCCCTACTTTGTTGACGTAGGCACCCCTAGGAGTCCTTTGAGAGTTGTCCGACTAAATCGCCTAAAACCACACAAGGATAAAGCTGACATGACCATGCTGATGGCCACTGATAAGGGAAAGGAGGAGGAAAATGTACCCCTTCCTGATTTGTTGTCAACAAACCCTCAAGATGGTACAGTAGAGGGTGCAGTCTTGTCTGACACTCTCACTGCACAGCAGCAGACTGACGGCAGGAATGTCCTCAGCCAGTTTGCAGAGCTCTTTTCCTTGACCCCTGGACAGCCAACATGGTGTACCCATGACGTGGACATCGGTGACAGCCTCCCTGTCAGAAATAAAATATACAGACTGTCTGAGCAAGTCAAGGCCAGCATCAAATCTGAGGTCAGCAAGATGCTAGAGCTTGGGGTCATTGAGCCCTCTGACAGCCCCTGGACAAGCCCAGTGTTACTGGTCCCCAAACCTCATGAAAGGGGTGCCAAGATAGAGATGAGGTTTTGTGTGGATTATAGAAGGTTAAATGTAGTCACTAAGACTGATGCCCACCCCATCCCAAGGGCAGGTGAGCTTATTGATAAGCTGGGGGCAGCCAGATTTCTCAGCACCTTTAACTTTCGGGTATTGGCATATTGGCTTTACCCAAAGAGTCAAGGAGAGATCTGCATTCTCCACTCAAGAGGTCCACTTTCAATTTAAGATGATGCCCTTTGGATTAAAGAATGCACCTGCCACTTTTCAGAGATTGGTGAATCGAGTTCTGTCAGGCCTGGATGAATTTAACGCAGCTTATCTAGATGATATTGCTGTCTTCAACTCCACCTGGGAGGATCACCTGGTCCAACTCAGAGAAGTTTTGCAGGCCCTGCATCAGGCAGGCCTCACAATCAAGGCAAGCAAGTGCCAGATCAGGCAGAGTACTGTTGTGTGCCTGGGGCACCATGTAGGTAGAGCCCAGGTGAAACCTCTCCAACCCAAGATTCAAACTATTCTGGACTGGACGGCACCAAAGACACAGTCCAAGTGGAAGCAGCCAAAGAAAGTTGTTTGGACGACAGGCTGTCAAAATGCCTTTGCCACCCTGAAAGCAGCCATGTGCTCAGCACCTGTCTTAAAAGCACCTGATTATGGGAAACAGTTCATTGTTTAAACAGACGCTACTGAACATGGGATTGAGGCAGTGTTGTCACAGACCAATGATGTGGGCCAGGATCAACCAGTTACCTATAATAGCAGGCGACTCCTCCCAAGAGATAGCACTGTTGGAGTGCCATTGAGTGGTAAGCTTTTGCTGTGGTTTGGTCCCCGAAGAAGCTAAGACCCTACTTTTTTGGGACTCACTTTAAAGTTCGAACCAACCACGGGCCTCTCCGGTGGCTGATGCAGATGAGAGTAGGGAACCCCAAGTTGTTGAGGTGGTCCATTTCCCTACAGGGGATGGACTTTGTAGTGAACACAGACGAGAGACTGACCATGCAAATGCAGATGGCCTTTACAGGTTTTTTCACTTAGACAATGAGAACTACCATGAGGGACATAAGTGCTCATTACCTTTTGTCAGGGTGGGGGTGATGTTAGAAAGTGCCCTTATTGTCATGGTCACCCCCCAATTTTTGCTCTAGATGCTGTCTTTTAAGGTCGGGAAGTGCACTGAGGCCTGCTAACCAGGCCCCAGGGCCAGTGCATTTTCCCTTAAACTGTAGCTGTGAATTGGCACACCTAATTGGCAAAAACTTATCACTCCGTGTAAATCCCTAGTAGATGGTACCAGTGGTACCCAGGGCAAGGGTGATAAGAGGGGTCACGCAGCCTGTCTGCTCAAGAAGAGCTCTGCACACACCATATGCTACAGAGCCACCCTACTGCCTTACTGTAAGTAGGTCATTCTTAAGGTTGTCCACCTTAGTATAGGAGGTAGAGTACATTATGTTAGAGGTGTGGATATATATGCTTGCACATATATATATATCCCTAAGTAACCCTGTAAAGCAAGGTTTTACTGTAAGTGTCCATAGAGTAACACAGGCTGGCTACTGGGCAAACTCGAGATAACCAGCTCCATTACGGAACGACTGAATTGTGTCATGTTTGGTATCAAGCACAGTGCTTTTTAACCCCCAACACGATTCTTGTGTCAAGGGTGAGCTGGTATGCACAGGGATTCCGTTCCACGTGGGTCACCCTAGGATTCAAAGCTCCAGTGCCTTGGAAAGCTTTCCCAAGCCATTTGTCACCAAGAAAAGAGTCTGCCCTCCTGGTGGGATATGCTGGCACTTCCCTAGGACAGAGACAAAGACCTGGGCAGGAAGGAGGGCACGCCGCTGCCTTTCCAGGATGCCTAGTGCTTACAGTAATCCCCATCAAAGATTTCACCGCCCTTGATATGTAATTTCCTTGTCCCCCACTTGAGGACAAAGCCCTTCCCACTCTGACAGGCAGGAACATTAGGTGTTCAGGAGGCGTACAACCCCAAGAGACTAGCCACACCTTTAGGGTGGGCTAGGAGGTCTACGCAGCAGAGGAAAGTGAGGAAGCTCCTATAAATATGAAAATACTTCCTCACAAAATCCATCTGAAATGCTGGGCTTCTGCATAATCTCACACTTCTCCTGGTAGGCTTCAAACACCCCAACTGAGACAGAACTCCAGCTGATGAGTCAGTTTCACATGCACTGTCATTCTTTGGCTTTACATGAACCACACAGCTGTGATTCCAGATACGTCCATCGTTGGTGTTAACTGCATTCTTGAACAATTTCACCACAACCTTCTCACTTGTGAATTTATGCCAGTCTTGACAGCCCACAGGTGCTTTAATCTTGACTTTGTCACCAACCTGGAATTCAGCTGCCTTAGCACATTTACGAGAGTCAACATATCCCTTTCTTTTCTGCTGCAAAGCCAACTCCTTCTCCCTCCACTGACCAATACCATTGTCCTTCAGTCCTTTGTCCAGCATCATCCACCCAGAACACATTTTGGTATTTGGAGATCTCCCTTTGAATAACTCAAAAGGAGTCTTTCCCGTAGAGGAATGAGGAGTAAATCTGTAGGCTGAAATCCTGTTTTGCAACTCCTGTTTACCCTCGCCAACTGTATTCCCTCCTTCAAAGTTTTGTTCAACCTCTCAATAGCTCCATTAGTCTCCGGATGATAAAGAGAAGTTCTCTTGCGCTGAATTCCACACCCTTCAAAATATTGTTCCATCTCACATGAACAAAACTGTGAACCATTGTCTGACAACAAGGAACTAGGAAAACTCTCGTGCTTGAAAACCGCATCCAGGAACTTTATCACACATTGTGAAGTAATGTCACGGACACAACTTACTTCAATCCACCTTGAGTATAAATCTAGAAGTACAATTAAATACGGTTTCTGATGTTCACCATGAAGAGGCCCAACAATATCTATAGCTACCTCTTCCCAAGGACACATGGGTACTTTCCTGCAGACCATGGGTGATTGCCTTAGCTTGAATATCTTGTCACTCAAAGAACAAGGTAGACAATCATGCACAACAAGTTCCACCATGAGATCCAAACCCGGCCACCAAAAATCCTGTCTAATGCGTTCTTTGGTTTTCGAAATTCCCATCTGCCCTTCATGAGCCATTTGAATGATGTTGTTCCTCAGACTCGCTGGAGGAACTAACCTCGTTCCCCTAGTTAGCATCCTATTACTAATGGCCAACTCATCACTCAACAGCAGCCAGGTTTCTCAAGCTTGTCCACCTTGTCCTGTAGAATCAATTCCATCACTCTCAACAGCTCAGAATCCTTCCGTAACTCCACCTTCCATTCTTCCTCTTTGATTGCTCCCAAGGTGATCTCACACACTTTCACATAAAATTTGTCCACAACATCCAAATCTTCCTTACACGCCCCAGAGTCCACACTGTCAACCAAAAGCGAGAGACAGTCAGTTGTAACATTAGTTGCATCTCAAATATATTCCATTACAAAATCAAATACCTGCAGGAGATGACCCACCTCCTTATCCTAGAAGAGATTGAGTCTAAACGTTTCTTCTCAAAAATTTCCTTCAGAAGCTTGTGATCAGACCTGACAATGAAGGGAGTCCCCCACACAAACTTCCTGAATTTGTTTAATGCCCAGAAAATGGCGAGAGCCTCTTTCTCAATGACTGAGTAATTTATCTCAGCACCTCTTAGGCATCTTGAAGCACAGGCAACCAGATGTTCCGAACATTGCCTCTGTTGGACCAGCAAAGCACCCAACCCTTTTTTGCTCGCATCTGTGATAATGTATGTCCTATCACCTGGTTTAAAAGCCTGAAGATCAGGAGCACCCTTCAGATCCGTCTTAACTCTTGGAAATTCATCCTCGCACACCTCATCCCACACAAATTCTGCCATCTTGCACAACAACCTTCTGAGATGATTAGTTTTCTCAGCAAACGTTTTTACAAATTTGCTGTAAAACTCAGCCATACCCAAAATGAGGCCAGCTCTTCCTTAGAAAATGAATCTTTCAATTTAGTTATGGTATTGACCAACTCCTTTTTCGGCTTAACACCACTGCTTGATATGTGATGGCCTAGTCAACCTCGGTCACCCCAAATCTACACTTGTCATGACGTAGCGTCAACCCAGCCTTTAGCAACCTCTCCAAAACCTTCACAACTCTGCCATCATGCTCTCCAATAGTCTTCTCATAAATCAACACATCGTCCTAGTAACATCAAACACCTGAGATTCCCTTGACAACATCATTCATGATCCTTTGTAAAACGGAAGCCGCTGAGACCAAACCGAAAGGCATTCGTAAGAACTTGAACGCCCCCATTGGAGTTATGAACGCAGTCAACTCCTGTGAGCACTTATCCAAAGGTACTTGGTGATAGGCGGAAGCTAGGTCCAGAATGATAAAGTAACATGCACCATGCAGAGTCGACACCATTTCATCAATATTGGGGAGTGGAAATTTGTCCACCACAACCTCCCTATTGAGTGCTCGAAGATCCACACACAAACAAATCTCATTATTACTCTTCTTGGCCACCACAATTGGAGCCAAATTTGCCACAGCAATAACATGTTCCTTGAAACCCCATTGCACCTTTTTTCTCTTCCTTCCCACTCTTATTGCTAACTGGGTTAGACCTCTGCGTTACTAGACATACCACCTCTTCTACCTTCTCAGCAGAATCAGTTTGTTTGCCCACCTTGCACAGTTCGTTCACACATGTCAACATGTGTTCAACATGTTTAGCAATGACCATCACTTCATCCAGAGGTGGTTCATCCTTTAACCACAGCTCTTCCCTTATTTTGTCACTGCAACATTTCAACATGAATTGGTCACGTATTTTCTCTTCAATCAATTCACCAAATTTGCAACTTGCTGCCAATTTTCTCAGAGCAGTCACAAACTCCTCCAATGTTTCTTCTTTCCCCTGCTCTCTTAATTCAAAATAATATCTTTCCATGATGGTGCTCACTTTTGGTAGATAATGCAGATCTAACTGCTTGATACACACCTCATAATTATTTAACCCTCTTTGGACTGCAGCACTCAATTGTGGCAAGTTTTCCAAAACCTCCTGCCCCTCCCCACCTAAACAGTGGAGCAAAAGTGCCTGCTTCTTCTCTGCACTCAAATTCGAGCCACAAACCCTGGCATCATTTTAAAGTTCTTTTTTCCACTTCTGCCACTTCACAGGGGGTTCCGCAGGACTTGTCATAAAATATGGGGGAGCAGTTACATTTTGCATTTTTATCTTCCACCAAGAATGCCTCACCCCCAATAATTATGCCAATTGTTGCGTAACAACCAATCTTACAGTGCTTTTCTAAAAACAGATCACTTGAATACACTGTAGGCAGTACCGTAACTTATATTTATCTCACAAACAGAGACACTCTACTTAAATGTCAGCTTACACTACAATGTACCCAATAGGTGTGCCAGTCACCGTGAGGACAAGCAAAGGAGATGTGCCTGTCAACGCTCCCTTGTAGTTTCCTTCGTGAATATTTTCAATTTGTTACTGATCACCAAGGCAACCTGTAGACTCTTTGCTCTTTATCCTGATAATTTTAAAATGGCCGCCAATGTAGGTCCGTAAACCTTTGCTTCTATTTTTTGAGTCGTTTGGGCTTATTTTCCTTCTGTCGTCCAACGTAACCCTTCTCCTATTTTCTGTGGCTGATTGGGCTCACACTCAGCCTTACCGGTGACACGCATCTCCTGACATGCTGCGCACTGAACCGCAGACCAAGTTATGCGTTTCAGCTGTCAAAGGCTTATCCCGCTGATGCCACACACTGATCTCTATCCTACGATAACATCGCGGAGAACACCACACATCGCCCATTGCTCATTAACCTCCTGCCGAGCGGCCTTCTATGCTCCGCAACGTTCTTCTGCCTCCTTCATCTCAGCCACAGTTCAAGATGGCATCCACACTGCCTGAATGATGTTGGGGGGATTCAGCCCACTACCAGAAACGATTGTCGCCAGGGTAACGAGGTGAAAATTCATGGAAGACACAGGTAAACTTAAGAGGCTTTATTCATCACCCCATCCATCAGCGGGTCTGATTAACTGCCTTGCATAGAATCCTCACACAAATCCCCGCTTGACGTTCCAACATGGAACCAAGCTACATCACAGAAGGGCCATGCCATTTTGAAAGGTCCGTGGTGAAAGCTCATTACTGCCAGCAACAGGGATTCCAGTGAACACCAGAAATACAAAGCAGACTACCCTGACTGGTGGAACCAGTCAACTGCAACCTGCAGAAGAATCGACATGCTGCATCACAAGAATTAAGACCCGCTGGGCCTGTCGAGAGTGAGCCCAAAGACAAGTTTTGAGCCGCTAGTCCACTCCTGTCGACCCCCAGCTGAAGAAGTATCCAAAGACTATATTTACCCAGCCAAAGCTTGGTGATTGCCAGTTGGGTGACTGACCTCGTTATCGACATCTCCAGCCCGAGAGCACCTCACAGCGACAGTGACTGACATTGTCAATGACCCCGCTGCTGTGTACCTGCATCTTGAAGTTGGTGTTGTCGAATGTGCAGCAAAGCATCTTTGGCGCGACCTGCCCTGGTGAGTGACACCTGCCAGCTACCCTCTTCAAGGTAGAAGAAATACAACGGTTGCACCCGGGTCCTGGGACCCCAAAGACCTCTAGTTTCTCTAGTTTCTGAGGGTAGAGTGCATCTCCAACGACAAGTGTGATTTTGGCATAGGCTGCATTTTGACAGCACCCGCGGATCCCAGCAGCACCAAGGAAAGCCAAGTAACCTCTGCACTCGGACTCCCTGGGCAAGGTAACAAAGTAACAACTGTCAATTCATGTTCTAGGGGCCCACAGAACCTTTCATTTGAACTCGCCCTGCAACTATCGTTTTGCTAAGTATGTTTTCTCCTATTGTCTTTAATGGTGAACGATGGACAGCTTATATTGTATTTATCTGTGAACACTTTGAAAATCTATAACTTCAGTTATATGAAACGTATCAAGTTCAGTTTGGTGCCTATATTTATATAAAAATACAATCTATTTTTATAAATTGGTGTCAAGGTTTCTTTCTTAACACATGCTTCTCTGAGTATGCCTGAATGCTTAGGCTAAACTACCAGGACCGAGTTAAGGCTGCTAAGGGTGAAGATGAGGTCCACTTTTGTGTATTGTTGGAGGATTACATGATGAGGCCCACCAGCCATATCATATAATGTTTCCACCTTGCAATGCTGGTGTGCAGCTGAAACACGTTCTGTGTCTCTAGTTGCCAAAATAAAGTTATAAATAAATGCTGGACCTTTCTGATTTTGAGTGACAATTTTGGTAGTGTTTAAGAGCTTGCAGAATCGCTAATAGGCACCACCTGCTGTCAGGAAGCACACCGAAAAACCGCCCGCCTTTGATTATATTTATATATACTTATATATATATTTATATATATATATATGTAATACAAAACTACAAAATATACATATATATATATACATATATATATATATATTTATGCAAAGTACTGTAATGTCATTGGATTGAATATTGCATGGAATTTTGGAAGTTTACACAGTTTTCATGCAATACATCTGGGCAGAATAGTTTTAAAGACCGACCCACTGCCACTTTAAATACCTGGTTTAATGCTTGGATACCTTGGTCCTTCCTCACTGTTTTTGAAGCTGCGTTTAAATAAGATCAAACAAATGGTCACTCTAATTTGCTGCATATGATTAAGACTCATTAGAGTTAAAACACGTTATGCTGGGAGACTTGCCATGATTAAAGGATTTTCACTACAGCACGTTGGTGGGCTTGTTTGCATGGTACCGGAGGGAGAGTACATGCTTCATTTGGAATATATATTTATGTATTTATATATATCTATATTCACTGAAAAAAACAAAGGTTACAGGGACCTTATAGTTAAGCTGACATTTCACTCGTATAAAACCAGAGAAATTCAACAGTTATAGTTAGGTGAGCTAACTATAACTCACACCCCCGCAATACACTGCTTATGGCCTCACATATTACATTATTCATGACATGAGTTATACAGTCGGTGGTCAGCAATAGGCAAAATGGCGCTCTGAGGTCTATCACAAGTGCAAATCAGTTATGGCAGGTAATCTGGCTCGGTGCATAAGGTAGGGAAAAACCACCAGATCCCCATGTGTGTGGCCAGCAGACCACTTATGCTATATATACAAATCCTCTGCACACGTTCAAAAGTAGATACATAAAGTTACATAAAATATCACAATGATGCTTGTCTTTATATTTTCAGATGTCTTTAATTTCAAGATCTTTAAGCCTTCTTAGCCAACATGTGTTTCATCGCTGTTACAGGGGATTACCCCGCAACTTCTTCAGGGCTAAGGGAATATATAAACAGGTTCTTGTTTGTGTATGCAAATTATTGACAAGGTGACTTCGGTGACTTGTGTGAATCTCAAACAAGTGAATAGAACTGTGTGGAAATCCATGTGAAACTGGTGTTGTACATGCTTCTCGTACAACTTCTTTGTGCATCCATATATCAATGGGGGAAAGAAAGAACAAGCAAAGCCCCCAATCATTTATGTTATCGCTATAAAACATACTGGTACAGTTGGTGTTTGAGACTCCCTTATATGAGTAATCCTGTGGTTGGCAAGGTGCGGGCATGCAATCAACCTGTTTAGTTTTATAATCTATTTTGTTATATTCGTGGTGGAGTAGTGCTCCCTCATGCTGTCACTGAATAGTAAATACATGCTGACTATATTGTGTAATCAAGCATGCATCAAAGAACGTATTTTGTTATAATACGATACCTGAGGTCAGTTTCAAGTAGTCTCTAAGTACCAGAAAAGGGCACATCAGCTAAAGAGTAGCAGTCGGTACATTCTAATAAGGTGTACTAGGTACCATGAAGGATCCCCCTACCTTAATTCCGGTGATAATTCCAACCCGGAAGGGATTCCTATAAGTTCTGCTCCTGGAAAGGTAGAACAATTAGTCTCGTGTCCGGAAAGCTAAATATGCTTCCAAATGTAAGGGAGTTGCCCCATCCTAAGGTAAAATTAACATTGTATTAGCATTTTTATCCCCTACTCCTCTGTCCCGTATTGAGACTCTAGTAAGTCCGTTTTATCATTCATCACCGGCAGTATTAGGTGGAACCCTTCAGATCTCCAAGCCGTGGCGTGTTCGCCGTGCAAATCAGCAGTCTGCAGCCGGCCACCCCGGCATTGTCTTAAATAATGAAGCATGAGGGCGGACTAAACCGGTGCTGAGCCCATTTTGGGCGCCATCTTGGAGTGGTGTATCAGGACCCCCGGGGCACTGGAATCCTTGAACTCATTTTGGGCGCCATCTTGGAGTGGTGTATCGGGACCCCCGGGGCACTGGAATCAATATTATTGTGAACTAGCGGACTGTCGGTGGCAGCGGGCTGGTGGAAAGCCCAAAGATTAAACGCTATCTGCTAGTAATCTGTATCTGCAGGGGCACATGACAGCATTGCGGTGCACTACCAAAACAAGTGTGACATTTGTGGCAACGTGCATGCAGTGTTTATACATAAGTACATCCTTGTAAGAAATTTCTCTTGATATCCAAGAGCTTTGTCGTTCTGACCTGAACTAATCAACATGATAGTGTGTTTTGTGACATGTGACGTGTGACAATGTGATAGTGAATTTCGTGACATTTCGTGAATTTCGTGAACCTCATATTTAACTAAAAATTCTTAGACTTGTTACGGACAGTGGCAGTCAGTCTCAATTCTTGCTAGTATCAGATCCAAAGCATTTTAGGAAGCGTAATGCAATGTGAAAGTGAATTTTGTGACATAGCTAGGTGGGGACAGTAGCATTTAGTCTCAGTTCCTTATTGTACATAGTCTACAACATGTTAAGTCTCGATATCTCAATTCCTCACTGTACATAGTCTACAACATGTTAAGTATTGAGTGCGAGTAAATCCCTTCATTAATACGGAAACAGTCATATATTCCAGCAGTATGTAGTCTACCAAAATAAATAGGGATGATGATGGGAGTACTCTATAAACTGTGATGGTCTACATAGTCTACAACATGTTAAATCTCGAGGTCTCAATTCCTCACAGTTTATAGTCTATAGCAAGTTAAGTATCCAGTGCAAGTAAATCACTTGTCATGTATTGCAACAGTACGTAGTCTACCAAGAAAAGTAGGGATGATAATGGGCGTACTCTATAAACTGTGATGATGGCATTTCGTAACCCAGCCAGTGTTTCAGTTCATTTGGACGTGGGTACGGGCTAATCCCCAAGGAAGTATTGAAGCTCATGGTCCGTGTTCAAGCCCTGTTCGACACTTTTAAGTCTCATAATCCATAGCGCCTCTTTCCTCCTGAGTGTTAATTCCCTATTACCTCCCCTTGGGTCTTTGGGTGTGACATTAAAACCATAAAAGGAGAATGTTCTATGTGTGCTCTGAAAGTCACATTCAGCAATGTGTGTGGCTATCGGATATCTGCTGTCCCCTTGCTTTACAGCCCTCATGTGTTCCCCAATGCGCTCTTTGAGGCTCCTGATGGTACTTCCAATGTATCTTAGACCACACTTACACTCAATAGCATATACTACATATTTTGTGTAACAGGTGATGTTGTTGTCAATTTTGTACACCTTATTGTTAGGTCCCCTAAATTCTTTCTTTCTGTCAGTGGCCCATCTGCACATGGAGCAGTGGCCGCATTTGAAAAAGCCCAAAGTGTGTTGGGTAAGCCGGTTTGGTGTTTGTTCCACTTTTGGGTAGCTAGGGCTGAGAATATTTCTTAGGCATATACCCCTGCGAAAGGTAAGCTCAGGCCTTGATGTTGTAAATCTCTGCAGTGTCTTGTCTGCCATGAGTAAGTGCCAATGTCTATGCATACTGCGTGTTAGTGTGTTTGCGTGCTTGGTAAAATCCATAATTAAACGTACTGTTTTGTTCTCTCTCTTTTCTGGTTTGTTTTTAAGGGTGTCTTGTCGACTGATCTTAGAGATTCTCACTTTGGCCCTATGTATAGTTCTCTTGGCATACCCTCTGCGTATAAATCTAGTGGCCATGCTCTCTATACAATCCTTAAAGTCCAATTCTGTACTACAATTGCGCCTGGCACGTGTGAATTCGCCATATGGGATAGCAATAATCTGGTGACCTGGATGTGCACTTGAGGCATGAAGGGTTGCATTACAAGCTGTTGGTTTCCTAAATAGTCTGCTTTGGATCTTATTATCTAGAATGAAGAGTTCATCATCTAAGAATGTGATGTTCCTCTGACTGTACTGGAACGTAAATCTGATGTTTTTGTCATTGCTTTTAAGGTGTGTGAAGAATTCAAGACGTTTTTCGGTGGAGCCTGTCCAAACCATAAGACAGACGTCTATGAATCTGCCCCAGAATAAGATCGAGTCATTCCAGTTACTACCCCATTCACTCCAAGTCCATTGTTCTTCCAGTCTGCCCATGAATAGATTAGCATATAAGGGAGAAAACTTTGAGCCCATAGCCACCCCTTGTTTTTGTTTATACCACCCTTCCTTGAAAAGGAAGACATTGTTGTCCAGGATAAGTTCTGTCATCTCTAAAAGCATTTCAGTGTGCTCCCAAAGGCTGGCCAATCTACGGCCTAGAATGTGGCGTAAAGCCTGTAGTCCAAGGTCATGTCTGATACTTGTATAAAGTGCTATGACGTCTAGTGTTACAAGTGTCATACCATCCTCCCATGTAATGTCTGTGAGCGTGCTCAGAATATGCTTGGTGTCCCTGATGTGTGATGGTAGGTTGCGGACAAAGGGCTGTAGGAACATATCCACATACTCAGAAATCCTTTCAGTCAGCCCCCCTATACCAGATATTATTGGCCTGCCAGGGGGAAAAGGGAGATTTTTGTGGATCTTGGGAAGAGTATATATGCAGGGGTATCTGGGACCGTCTAGCATAAGGTAGGTGTATTCATTTCTGTCCAGGAGGCATTGGTCATGCCATCCCTTAAGTTTGGTGTTGATGAGTTGTACAAGGGACCAGATAGGATTACAAGATAGAGCTTCATAGCATGTTATATCATTGAGCTGGGATAATATGTCCTGTTCATAGTCTGCACTATTCATTAGGACCACGTTGCCCCCCTTATCCGCTTCTCGTTTCGTGATCCCCCTATCTGACTGTAGTGCAAAAAGTGCCTCTCTCTCTCCCTTGGTGAGATTATCCCTTCTGTTGGTGGAATGTGTTTGCGTGTAGGAATGTTTGTCTAGGTCTAGTAATACCAACTTATGAAAAATGTCCAAATTGCTTCCTGCCGGTAGCTGCGGAGTCCATTTTGATTTTTCTTTTAATCCACTACTTATGTTGGTGTCCATATGTACATTCAAATCACTTAGTACCCTTCTCATAGTGTAAGGATCACCTTCTTGCTCAGATATGGATAATAACATTCTTGTATCATATACATCTTGTATAGTTAAATCACTACAAACTAAGTCAGAGTAATTTGTCTCAGGTGCTTTATTCATTACAGGATTGAGTGTGAAGAATTCTTTCAATTTCAATCTCCTCATGTATTTGAATAAGTCCACCTTGGTTTTGCATAAATCTCCTACATTTGTTGGACAGATACCCATCCCTTTATGTAAAAGTGTGCTCATTTCTACACTGATCGGTTTCCCCGTCAGGTTAATTACAGTTACATCATTTAATTCTTCTTGGTCCAACTCGTCGTTTTCATGTAGCCTCTCTCTTCCTGCGCCTTTCCCTCTCTTGCCTTGCCTCGTCCTCCTGGTGTAAATGGACGTTTGTTTATTTCCCAATTCCCTCTCTTCATCCTCATAACTTCCCTTAAAAAAGGATTTCTGTGCATGTCTCGTTATTATCGCCACCTCTTTCTTGTTCACTCTCGCTAGTGTGTGCCGTGTCTAGTGATGTGGAGCTAGAGCTAGCTGAGATTGTCGTGTAGTTCCTATAGTACCCCTGCAGGACCTCCGCGTTTGGATAACATAAACCATGGGCTTAGTGTTAGACTGACTCTGTGCACCCCCACCGCATATGTTAGCCGGATTTACATTAGCTAGCTCACAGTGCCACTAGAATCTCCTCTTATCGGGGAGAGATTCGTTCCTGGCAACCTTAGACCATGACAACCCTGGTTCCTCAGAATCGTGGAAACAATGTACTACTTTTCGCTCAGTCAATCATGCTTACTTATTCGGTTTGTCTCAGAGAGTTACACAGAATAAACAGTCTGGGCGTTTCGATAAGTATTTATTGAACAGTGGTTATTCTAGTGTAAAATATATGTGCTGCAGCAACCAGCAGACAATAGCAGAGATATATTATCAGCAGTACGATAAAAGTGAAGGGATAGAATAGTTCTACCATATTGCAATAATCATGAATACATACATGAATATAAAGAGCATTATGAAAATGTGCGTACTCCTACGATGCCTAACTAGATTTACCTGAGTGTACCTAGCATATGTGTAGGTCTAAAAGCGTAAGAGCCAAGAATCCCTCTAGGATTTAGTCGATCCCCCATACCTGAATAGAGAGAGTGTGGGACCCCGTCCTGGTTTCGAGTTGGACACCCCGCAAGGGCTTTGTTAGACCACTGTCAGCTGGAGCGACTGCATGCAGGAGCCTCAGCGTCTCTGGTCAGTGTGTCAGCATGGAAGTCTTGGTTCCCTCTATCTTACCGTGGCAAGATGTGGTGTATTTATACCCTAAAGTGTCTCGTCCCCCAGTATGGTTTGTATTGGTCTTTGTTAGACATGAGGAAGACGTCAGGGGTGAACTTTGTACATACATATTATGCGGGAGATGTAGCTGGTGAATGCTCATGCATAATTTATGAGTACATTGTAGGCCTGTGTTCTGGAAATACCTTGCAGTGTTCTAACCACAGACTAGATAACGTTCAACCCTCGTTGTGTACTGTAGGGAACTAATGTAGGTGAAAGAACATGCCTATATTAGGAGCCATGACTATAATAGTGCATGTACGAGTATGACCATAATAGGGCATATACGATTATGACCATAATAGGGCATATACGAGTATGACCATAATAGGGCATATATGAGTATTTCTACATTATGGCATATATGAACGGGTCTACATTAGGGCCTATATACGAAACATAACAAGATCAGCCCGCTTGTTTTTTCAGTTGTCTTGCTAGGGATAAGATGATCATATTTCCTTGCAAACGTGAACACCCTGCCAGTGTTGTAGTCTACTTCATCCCTTCGAAGTTTCTTCGCTTTTCTAAATTTTATCTCATCCTGATGTTTCTTGATTATCTCATTGAGGATAGTATAGTTCTTCTCTGTTGCTTCAGGGATATTAAGCTCCCTGATCTCTGCCTCTAACCAAGTGATTTCCTCTGCAAGTTTCTGACCTTCCTGTCTGAGTTCTCGATAAGGATATCCATTAGTTTATTTGAGTTGTCAGAGAGCACTTTTTCCCATGCAGCTAATAGGTCCTCATCCAGATCATCAAAGGTGGGGAAGATCTGTGATCTAAGGCCTCTGGGTACTCTCTTTAGTTTGATGTATTGCTTCAATGTGGCCCCATCCCACCACTTGGATGTCTCGTTCTTTCTTAATTTTTCCAATATTAAAAGTTTATTTTTTAGGCCCTCATTACGTGGTGGATTCCCACTAATCATGGAAGCGCTTGCTCCTGATCCCTTACTCAGATTGTTAAAAAGATCCTCGGCTTCTCTGTCCCTATCCATTCTTCTAGTCTTTATCTTTCACTATTTTAGAAGTGACCTTGGCAGCCCCCTATTTAGTAAATATTAGTTATACAGTCGGTGGTCAGCAATAGGCAAAATGGCACTCTAAGGTCTATCACAAGTTCAAATCAGTTATGGCAGGTAATCTGGCACGGTGCATAAGGTAGGGAAAAACCACCAGATCCCCATGTGTGTGGCCAGCAGACCACTTATGGTATATATACAAATCCTCTGCACACGTTCAAAAGTAGATACATAAAGTTACATAAAATATCACAATGATGCTTGTCTTTATATTTTCAGATGTCTTTAATGTCAAGATCTATAAGCCTTCTTAGCAACACGTGTTTCGTCACTGTTACAGGCGATTACCCCGCGACTTCTTCAGGGCTAAGGGAATATATAAACAGGTACTTGTTCGTGTATGCAATGGTAGTAAGAACACTTTACTTTTCAAATTATTGACAAGGTGACTTCGGTGACTTGTGTGAATCTCAAACAAGTGAATAGAACTGTGTGGATATCCATGTGAAACTGGTGTTGTACATGCTTCTCGTACAACTTCTTTGTGCATCCATATATCAATGGGGGAAAGAAAGAACAAGCAAAGCCCCCAATCGTTTATGTTATCGCTATAAAACATACTGGTACGGTTGGTGTTTGAGATTCCCTTATAGGAGTAATCCTGTGGATGGCAAGGTGCGGGCATGCAATCAACCTGTTTAGTTTTATAATCTATTTTGTTATATTCGTGGCGAAGTAGTGCTCCCTCATGCTGTCACTGAATAGTAAATACATGCTGACTATATTGTGTAATCAAACATGCATAAAAGAACGTATTTTGTTATAATACGATACCTGAGGTCAGTTTCAAGTAGTCTCTAAGTAACAGAAAAGGGCACATCAGCTAAAGAGTAGCAGTCGGTACATTCTAATAAGGTGTACTAGCTACCATGAAGGATCCCCCTACCTTAATTCCGGTGATAATTCCAACCCAGAAGAGGTCCCTATAAGTTCTGCTCCTGGGGAGGTAGAACAATTAGTCTTGTGTCCGGAAAGCTAAATATGCTTCCAAATGTAAGGGAGTTTCTTTTAGAAGAGCTGCCCCATCCTAAGGTAAAATTAACATTGTATTAGCATTTTTATCCCCTACTCCTCTGTCCCGTATTGAGACTCCAGTAAGTCAGTTTTATCATTCCTCACCGGCAGTATTAGGTGGAACCCTTCGGATCTCCAGGGCGTGGTGTGTTCGCCGTGCAAATCAGCAGTCTGTAGCCGGCCAACCCGGCATTCTCTTAAATAATGAAGCATGAGGGCGGACTAAACCGGTGCTGAGCCCATCTTGGGCGCCATCTTGGAGTGGTGTATCGGGACCCCCAGGGCACTGGAATCCTTGAACTCATTTTGGGCGCCATCTTGGAGTGGTGTATCGGGACCCCCGGGGCACTGGAATCAATATTATTGTGAACTAGCGGACTGTCTGTGGCAGCGGGCTGGTGGAAAGCCCAAAGATGAAGCGCTATCTGCTAGTAAGCTGTATCTGCAGGGGCAGATCACAGCATTGCGGTGCACTACCAAAACAAGTGTGACATTTGTGGCAACGTGCATGCAGTGTTAATACATAAGTACATCCTTGTAAGAAATTTCTCTTGATATCCAAGAGCTTTGTCGTTCTGACCCGAACTAATCAACATGATAGTGTGTTTTGTGACATGTGACGTGTGACAATGTGATAGTGAATTTCGTGACATAACTGGGTGAACCTCATATTTAACTATAAATTCTTAGACTTGTTACGGACAGTGGCAGTCGGTCTCAAATCTCGCTAGGATCAGTTCCAAAGCATTTTTAGGAAGCGTAATGCAATGTGAAAGTGAATTCTGTGACATAGCTAGGTGGGGACAGTAGCATTTAGTCTCAGTTCCTTATTGTACATAGTCTACAACATGTTAAGTATTGAGTGCGAGTAAATCCCTTCATTAATATGGAAACAGTCATATATTCCAGAAGTATGTAGTCTACCAAAATAAATAGGGATGATGATGGGAGTACTCTATAAACTGTGATGGTGTACATAGTCTACAACATGTTAAGTCTCGAGGTCTCAATTCCTCACAGTATATAGTCTACAGCAAGTTAAGTATCCAGTGCAAGTAAATCACTTCATTAATACAGAAACAGTCATGTGTTGCAACAGTACGTAGTCTACCAAGAAAAGTAGGGATGATAATGGGCGTACTCTATAAACTGTGATGATGGCATGGCGTAAGCTAGCCAGTGTTTCAGTTCATTTGGACGTGGGTACGGGCTAATCCCCAAGGAAGTATTGAAGCTCATGGTCCGGGTTCAAGCCCTGTTCAACACTTTTAAGTCTCATAATCCATAGCGCCTCTTTCCTCCTGAGTGTTAATTTCCTATTACCTCCCCTTGGGTCTTTGGGTGTGACATCAAAACCATAAAAGGAGAACGTTCTATATGTGCTCTGAGAGTCACATACAGCTATGTGTGTGGCTATCGGATAGCTGCTGTCCCCTTGCTTTACAGCCCTTATGTGTTCCCCAATGCGCTCTTTGAGGCTCCTGATGGTACTTCCAATATATCTTAGACCACACTTACACTCAATAGCATATACAACATATTTTGTGTAACAGGTGATGTTGTTGTCAATTTTGTACACCCTATTGTTAGGACCCCTAAATTCTTTCTTTCTGTCAGTGGCCCATCTGCACATGGAGCAGTGGCCACATTTGAAAAAGCCCAAAGTGTGTTGGGTAACCCAGTTTGGTGTTTGTTCCACTTTTCGGTAGCTAGGGCTGAGAATATTTCTTAGGCATACACCCCTGCGAAAGGTAATCTCAGGCCTTGATGTTGTAAATCTCTGCAGTGTCTTGTCTGCCGTGAGTAAGTGCCAATGTCTATGCATACTGCGTGTTAGTGTGTTTGCGTGCTTGTTAGAATCCATAATTAAACGTACTGTTTTGTTCTCTCTCTTTTCTGGTTTGTTTTTAAGGGTGTCTTGTCGACTGATCTTAGAGATTCTCACTTTGGCCCTATGTATAGTTCTCTTGGCATACCCTCTGCGTGAGAATCTAGTGGCCATGCTCTCTATACAATGCTTAAAGTCCAACTCTGTACTACAATTGTGCCTGGCACGTGTGAATTCGCCATATGGGATAGCAATAATTTGGTGACCTGGATGTGCACTTGAGGCATAAAGGGTTGCATTACAAGCTGTTGGTTTCCTAAATAGTCTGCTTTGGATCTTATTATCTAGAATGAAGAGTTCAACATCTAAGAATGTGATGTTCCTCTGACTGTACTGAAATGTAAATCTGATGTTTTTGTCATTGCTGTTAAGGTGTGTGAAGAATTCAAGACGTTTTTCGGTGGAGTCTGTCCAAACCATAAGACAGTCGTCTATGAATCTGCCCCAGAATAAGATCGAGTCATTCCAGTTACTACCCCATTCGCTCCAAATCCATTGTTCTTCCAGTCTGCCCATGAATAGATTAGCATACGAGGGAGAAAACTTTAAGCCCATATGCACCCCTTGTTTTTGTTCATACCACCCTTCCTTGAAAAGGAAGACATTGTTGTCCAGGATAAGTTCTGTCATCTCTAAAAGCATTTCAGTGTGCTCCCAAAGGCTGGCCGATCTACGGCCTAGAATGTGGCGTAAAGCCTGTAGTCCAAGGTCATGTCTGATACTTGTATAAAGTGCTATGACGTCTAGTGTTACGAGTGTCATACCATCCTCCCATGTAATGTCTGTGAGCATGCTCTGAATATGCTTGGTGTCCCTGATGTGTGATGGTAGGTTGCGGACAAAGGGCTGTAGGAACGTATCCACATAATCAGAAATCCTTTCAGTCGGCCCCCCTACGCCAGATATTATTGGCCTGCCAGGGGGAAAAGGGAGATTTTTGTGGATCTTGGGAAGAGTATATATGCAGGGGTATCTGGGACGGTCTAGCATAAGGTAGGTGTATTCATTTCTGTCCAGGAGGCATTGGTTATGCCATCCCTTAAGTTTGGTGCTGATGAGTTGTACAAGGGACCAGATAGGATTACAAGGTAGAGCTTCATAGCATGTTATATCATTGAGCTGGGATAATATGTCCTGCTCATAGTCTGCACTATTCATTAGGACCACGTTGCCCCCCCTTATCCGCTTCTCGTATCGTGATCCCCCTATCTGACTGTAGTGCAAAAAGTGCCTCTCTCTCTCCCTTGGTGAGATTATCCCTTCTGTTGGTGTAATGTGTTTGAGTGTAGGAATGTTTGTCTAGGTCTAGTAATACCAACTTATGAAAAATGTCCAAATTACTGCCTGCCGGTAGCTGCGGAGTCCATTTTGATTTTTCTTTTAATCCACTACTTATGTTGGTGTCCATATGTACATTCAAATCACTTAGTACCCTACTCATATTGTAAGGGTCACCTTCTTGCTCAGATATGGATAATAACATTCTCGTATCATATACATCTTGTATAGTTAAATCACTACAAACTAAGTCAGAGTAATTTGTCTCAGGTGCTTTATTCATTACAGGATTGAGTGTGAAGAATTCTTTCAATTTCAATCTCCTATGTATTTGAATAAGTCTTCCTTGGTTTTGCATAAATCTCCTATATTTGTTGGACAGAATACCATCCCTTTCTGTAAAAGTGTGCTCATTTCTACACTGATCGGTTTCCCCGTCAGGTTAATTACAGTTACATCATTTAATTCTTCTTGGTCCAACTCCTCGTTTTCATGTAGCCTCTCTCTTCCTGCCCCTCTCCCTCTCTTGCCCCACCTCGTCCTCCTGGTGTAAATGGATGTTTGTTTATTTCCTGATTCCCTCTCTTCATCCTCATAACTTCCCTTAAAAAAGGATTTTCTGTGCGTGTCTCGTTATTATCACCACCTCTTTCTTTTTCACTCACGCTAGTGTGTGCCGTGTCTAGTGATGTTGAGCTAGAGCTAGCTGAGATCACCATGCTTGTTTTTTCAGTTGTCTTGCTAGGGATAAGATGATCATATTTCCTTGCAAACTTGAACACCCTGCCAGTTTTGTAGTCTACTTCATCCCTTCGAAGTTTCTTTGCTTTTCTAAATTTTATCAATCAATCAATCAATAGCTTTATTTCGACAACACGTATCATAAAAGCATTGTTCGACAGTTGTACAAAGAATAAAAACATATACTAGATAGTGATTAGTCTTTGAATGCAAAAATTCACATAAAATATGCTGGCACAGCATTTTTGGCATTGTGTTATATTACGAAACATAAAACAGATATCAGTAAAAACATTTACCTAAAAAGTGTGCATGCAAGTTTCTACGAATTCATGCCATAACATGTACACATCGATTAAAAGGGAAGTATTAAAAAAAAAAGTAAAAAAACAGAGATCATCACAACAGTATTTATATAAAGTGCAGGTGCCATGTCCATCTGGAGAGACATTCTAAATCTGTGGTGACATCCCGAAGTAGTCTGTGATTTAATGAATGCAGCATCACATAGCTTAATGACTGCCTCCAGTATCGCACAAGGCCTATGGTTAGGTCACCCGACGCAGGGCTTTAAGCCTAACTAACCGAGCGTGGCTTAGGAACTTAGCCACCCCACAAGAGAAAAGAACGCTTGGGCCAGATTTTAGGATGCGCAGAGCAACCCGGTGGTCGCGGGTGCCCATATCACTGCAGATTGGTTTTATCCATTTGGACCATGCGTTGTTGTAAGCTGGGCAAGCAAACATGACATGGGCAACGCACTCCGTTGGGCCTCCACAGCAAGGGCAACTTTGTATTGTGTTCTCGGCTGAGTGCCACTTTGATGGTAGAGCATTAACGGGGAGCGAGCCGAACCTAAACTGAGTATACAGAGCCCTGTCCCTTGGGACCTGGATCACATCAAGGTATGGCTCCAGACTTCTAGTCTGCTTAAATGTGAGAAATTCATCTGTTAATCTCCCTATATTTGGCTTACTGAGCTCCTGTCTATCAATCCAATCCCAGTGTTGGCGCTTAAGTTCCGCCTTGCTCGGGGGTTTTGGGTATCCCACGATTCTTTAAGGCCAAGTAGTATCATAGATTTCCTCACATATGATATCCACTTGACCCTATGGTCCACATCTAAGTTCATTACCTCCGTTAGAGCTGTAGCATAATTGGTGAGCTCTGCGGTACACCTTAGGCAAGCCCAAAAGAGCAATGGGCGAAGCTTAGCAATGTCTTTAAACGGCCGCTTACCCATATCATGCATTAGAGGTGTTAGTGGGGTGTTACGGGGAAGCATCACCAAGTCCCTCAAGAACTTATGCTCAGACCTACTGATTTCGTCTACATTCTCATACCCCCATAGCTCGGCTCCATAAAGAGCCGAGCTAACTGCCTTGGCGTCATAAACTACGAGGGCCAGGGCAACTGGCCTGCTATACGAGGAGCGATGTTCTTTGGTTAGTGCCCCGGTCACGTGTTTATGATTCATAAGCATTTTGGCTAAATGGGGCCTCCAAAACATTTTGTCTGAGAGTCGAATGCCAAGATATTCGAAGGTCTCAACTCTCTCCAGGGGGGTACCATTCAGTGTGAGATTGTTCCTAAAACATTTGTGGGGGTTAAAAACCATGAGCTTTGTCTTTGTGGTATTAATGATTAAGCCCTGGGAGTCACAGAAACATTGGTATCTGTTCATAAATTTTTGTAGCCCAACTGGGGTTTTCGACATCAACAACGTGTCGTCAGCAAAGAGGAGCGTTGGGACTTTATCACCCGCCAGAATTGGGGCGTCGGCTGGATCTCCTTGGAGAAACCTCTCCACCCTGTTCACGTATAAGGAGAACAGGGTGGGGGCCATGACGCAGCCCAGGCGCACTCCCTTGCCAACGGGGATTTGCTCTGTCAGCTGACCTTGGGCTCCCCATCTCACCTGGGCGTAGTTTCCCTCGTGGAGGCGAATCAATAGGTTAAGGATCAGGGATGGAATGCCCATATCTTTAAGGATCTGCCACAATCTGGTCCTAGGTACCAGATCGAATGCAGTCCTTAAGTCAATAAATGCCAGGTAAAGGCTGCCCTTTCCAATTAGCACGACTTTCCAGTATATAAGCATTAGCCTAAATACCTGGTCGATCGTCCCAGTACTGGCCCTAAAGCCAGCCTGGTATTGAGAAAGGACTTCCTCCTCTTCGGACCATGATTGAATTCTCTGTAAGAGGACCCTGCCTAACACCTTTTGCATTACGTCAATCAGACTTATGGGCCTGTAATTTGAGGGATACACCTTTTTTGTAAATAGGGACCACTTCAGCACCTTTCCAGGATTCTGGGACTGGGCAACCTGCAACTATAGCGTTGAACAATAGCTGAAAATAACGCGACCAGCCTCTAGGATCAGACAGGAATAAATCTCCTGAATGTCCGTCTGGTCCAGGAGCTTTAGCAGGGACTAGTTTCTTAATTGCTGCCTCTATTTCGACCAATGAAAAGGGATCACTAGCATTCCCTCCTGGAGAGACGTCTGTGGGGCCGCATGGCTCCTCCAGACATCCGTCCTCTGGAGTGGAATATAGTTTCACAAAGTGGTCGTGCCATTCGTGGCAGGGGATGTGGTTGGGCAGAGTGCCTAAATCGCTGTTATTGCCGCGGCTCACTAATGACCAAAATTGGTTCCTGTTCTTCCCAAGACTCGCATTCTTCAATTCCTGGCAGTGCAGTTCATCCCACTCAATCTTTGCTATATTTTTAGTTCTGATTGCTAACGTCAGAGCCTGTCTTTTAAGCTTGCAGTTCTTGGTGTACCATGGGTGCTGTTTTTTTGGGGAACACGCGAATTGTTGTGCCTAAAAGGTGCATGAAAGTAAGAGCTCAAAGAGTCTACGGTGCGAGAATGAATGGCAGGGACTGCTTCCCACTCGGCTGTGTCCGCAACTCGTGCCTGAAGCTCTGCTGTTTTCTTAGACAAGGTCTTGCGGATAGCCGCTAAGTTTGAATCTTACAAGGAGACCTTGTGCCACTTTAGGTGCCTTTTGCAATTTGAGGGGACGATATCAGTAATAAAATTTGATGCCCGACTGATCTGAGGGTGGGGTAATGGAACCCACGGGTTATTGATTGTCATGCATAAAGGGTTATGATCACTATCAGTCGTGGTGCCCACAAACATGTCAGTCATCTTGTCCCACAGTTACACATCGACTAGAATATAGTCGATGCATGAGGGACAGCTGACTCTGTTAAAGGTGTTAGCCCCCTGGATGTCCGAAGGGGTTCTACCGTTGACTGCCCTAAGCCCGAACTCTGTCGCTAATGCATTAAGTTGAATTTCTAGGTTGGTCCATCTTTTAATGGGGGGTATATTAAGTGGGGGGACAGCCCATTTGCTATCAACTCCTTCGTGCTCCAGCATGTCATCCAAGCACAAAGGCTCAAAGGTACAATTAAAATCGCCTGCGATTACAATTCTAGTGCAAGGCGAGCAGCTGGATATAGCTTGTTCTAAAAGCGTGTTAGTAGGCGATGGGTTGCTCCCCTTGGTTCCTCTAATGTAAACATTGAGCAGGTCTAGAATGTCCCCACCCCTAGAGCCCTTGATGGTAAGTCTCAGGATGTCATGACTTAGGAATGGGTGCATATCAATTCGGCAGCTTAGAGCAATGTTCACCTAGACAATCAAACCCCCCTGAGGAACGCCCTCTCCCCACGGTGGTAGCTGGAATACAGAAGCAAGCATAGTCTGTTTTATGTAATGGCACCAAACTCCATGTCTCCTGGAAGATACAGATATCAATCCCTCTATGAGTTCATTCCAGTGCGGGAGTGGGAGTTTATTGTATAAACCTGCTACGTTCCATGATATGATCTTTAGCTTAGTAGGAGTAGGGACCGGGGCCAGGTTAGCGTTTAACGGTGGTGACTGACTTAACTGCATTAGGGGATCGGGCATCTCAGTGTGATCTAGTGATGTGCATGATCCTGTCTCGTGTGTCCTCTGTACTGATTCAGGGTGGTAGCTTGGGCCCTTGTTTCCTAGAATAATCGTTGCTAGATCTTGTGCGTCGGTGGGATAAGAGGCTTTGAGGGTTACACATGGTGCTCAAGATGGTAGTGTTTGGGTCCGTGTATGAATAATGAGCTATCTGTAGTCAGTCGACTGCTTCTAGGGATGTCCCTCGCTCTAAGGTGACAGTTGTCCCACCCCCTATGTGTGTTTGTTTGCTCCTGAACTGTATGGATGAAGTAGGGGGGGGCAAGTTCGGTATTCTAAAGCGAGAAGATTCTCTGCCAGATCAACGGTAGAGAGTGTAAGTTCAATGTAATCATGTGATTGCGCAGGGGGCGAACATCTTCGGGCGCAAATGATGTCATCGCGTATCACCGAACGACAGCCCCTAATGTTGTGAATCCAATGTATGACTTTATTTGTTAAAGAGTCATAACTTTCACGAGCATTTTTTGGGCTAAGCTTAGGAACATTGTCCATATAAATTGTTTGGCCATGTGACAGGTGCGCAGCGTGTGGGTAATGGGTCTGCTTTGGTGATTTTACTAAAGTGTTTATTCCCATTGATGAGCAGCTGAAACTTACTTGATCTAACCTTGCTCTGGAGGCAATTTGGCTAAGGCGATCTTTAGGTGCGTAGGCCTTTGGGATACAAGAATCTTTAAATGTGTTAGCCTTTACCTTGTTATGGTAATCTGCTTTGAAGACTTGGAAGCAGAATTTATGGGAGGTGATAAAAGAGAAGTGACGGCTCCGCTTAGTTTGGCCCTTTCAGTTGGGGGCATCTTATTTAATGATTCCTTTTTTTGGTTAAGATGGAGTGGCTGGTTTACATGCTGATGGCAAGGTGGGACCGATGGTTGTAAGGTTTTGACCAATGCGGTGAGATCTTCAATCATGTGTCTCATGGTTGCTATCTCAGACCTAAGGGTGTTAATAAGCTGAGCAGTGTTCATGCAAAGCAAGTGTTTGTTCTTCGCTGCTTTGTACTTGTGATGTACTTGGCAGCCGAGATGCTTCATCTGTGATGGTGTCGTACGATGCCAGTGGAGCAAATCTATTTGAACAAAGAACTGCGGGGCAGGGAACACATTTGTCAGCACTGGTGGGAGAATCTGGGGAGTTAGTGTCCTCTACCTGTTCTTTTGCCTGTCCTTTTGCATGAGCAGCTAGCGTAGTAATGCTATGCTCGAGATTTCCCTTTCTGGGATGCTTATGGAACATTGTGGGGATGATTGGTGTGCGGGAATGGCTAGTGTGGTTGGAAGAGGATTGGACATTAGTGCGTGGTGCTGTTGGTTCTGATACTAAGACGTCCTCGCACTCACTAATGAGGGTATCAATTCTATCAAGGACACAGTTACCAGCTGCGTGTTTCTGGGCTTTCCTTGCCTTTTTCCCCTTGCCTACCCCACTATTATTACTACTTCCCGCCACTGAGCCCTCCATTGTTTTCCGTTTGCCCATATTTCAACAAAGATAGGATAAATTAAGCAATTCACAAATGATGGCCCAGCTCCAGTTGTCTTTAAGGGTCACCTTTGTTAAATGTCGTCAGAAACTAGAAAGGTATGGGTCCCAGGAGCAAAGTTCAGGCGCGTTAATACCTAAAAAGTGTCTCGCACTATGATGAGATTCTCCACAAGCAGAGGAAATATTAGCACAGTACCTGTTCTGGGTGTTGTAAGGCCGTGACAAGCAGGGACACAATGCAACAGTTAGATGGAAGGGGGGTGGCCCAGCCCTGCCTCTTCCTGGCAATGACGGGCAAGGATGGGCCTGCCTGCGCCGTGGGATCCCCGAGCAGTTTTATGCGCCTCCTGGCACGACCCTTGTGCAGGCGCGGTGTCCCTGGCGCAGGGCTTGCTGGGAGGTGTAGTCACCTACCTCCCAGCAGCAGCAAGGATGGTGGCAGGGACTATGGCGTTCATGGCAGGGCTGAGCTCACGGGCTCTGCTGGCTCCCCTGTGGAGCAGACGGTGACGGCCTCCTGCGCCACGGGATCCCCGAGCAGATTTTATGCGCCTCCTGGCACGACCCGGGTGCAGGCGCGGCGTCCCTGGCACAGGGCTTGCTGGGAGGTGTAGTCACCTACCTCCCAGCAGCAGCGAGGATGGTGGCAGGGACTATGGCGTTCATGGCAGGGGTGAGCTCACGGGCTCTGCTGGCTCCCCTGTGGTGCAGACGGTGACGGGAGCCCGAGCTGATTTTTGCGCCTCCTGGCGCGACCCTGGTGCAGGCGCGGCGTCCCTGGTGCAGGGCTTGCTGGGAGGTGTAGTCACCTACCTCCCAGCAGCAGCGAGGATGGTTGCAGGGACTATGGCGTTTGTGGCAGGGGTGAGCTCACGGGCTCTGCTGGCTCCCCTGTGGTGCAGACGGTGATGGGCTCCCACGCCGCGGGAGCCCCAAGCTGATTTTATGCGCCTTCTGACGCGACCCTGGTGCAGGCGCGGCATCCCTGGCGCAGGGCTTGCTGGGAGGTGTAGTCACCTACCTCCCAGCAGCAGCGAGGATGGTGGCAGGGACTATGGCGTTCATTGCAGGGGTGAGCTCATGGGCTCTGCTGGCTCCCCTGTGGTGCAGCCGGTGACAGGCTTTTTTCTCATCCTGATGTTTCTTGATTATCTCATTGAGGATAGTATAGTTCTTCTCTGTTGCTTCAGGGATATTAAGCTCCCTGATCTCTGCCTCTAAGCAAGTGATTTCCCTCTGCAAGTTTCTGACCTTCCTGTCTGAGTTCTCGATAAGGATATCCATTAGTTTATTTGTGTTGTCAGAGAGCTCTTTTTTCCCATGCAGCTAATAGGTCCTCATCCAGATCGTCAAAGGTGGGGAAGATCTGTGATCTAAGGCCTCTGGGTACTCTCTTTAGTTTGATGTATTGCTTCAATGTGGCCCCATCCCACCACTTGGATGTCTCATTCTTTCTTAATTTGTCCAATCTTAAAAATTTATTTTTTAGGCCCTCATTACGTGGTGGATTCCCACTAATCATGGAAGCGCTTGCTCCTGATCCCTTACTCAGATTGTTAAAAAGATCCTCGGCTTCTCTGTCCCTATCCATTCTTCTAGTCTTTAACTTTCACTATTTTAGAAGTGACCTTGGCAGCCCCCTATTTAGTAAACATTAGTTATACAGTCAGTGGTGAGCAATAGGCAAAATGGCGCTCTAAGGTCTATCACAAGTACAAATCAGTTATGGCAGGTAATCTGGCACGGTGCATAAGGTAGGGAAAAACCACCAGATCCCCATGTGTGTGGCCAGCAGACCACTTATGCTATATATACAAATTCTCTGCACACGTTCAAAAGTAGATACATAGTTACATAAAATATCACAATGATGCTTGTCTTTATATTTTCAGATGTCTTTAATTTCAAGATCTTTAAGCCTTCTTAGCCAACACATGTTTTGTCGCTGTTACAGGCGATTACCCCGCGACTTCTTCAAGGCTAAGGGACTATATAAACAGGTACTTGTTCGTGTATGCAATGGTAGTAAGAACACTTTACTTTTCAAATTATTGACAAGGTGACTTCGGTGACTTGTGTGAATCTCAAACAAGTGAATAGAACTGTGTGGAAATCCATGTGAAACTGATGTTGTACCTGCTTCTTGTACAACTTCTTTGTGCATCCATATATAAATGGGGGAAAGAAAGAACAAGCAAACCCCCCAATCGTTTATCTTATCGCTATAAAACATACTGGTACAGTTGGTGTTTGAGGCTCCCTTATAGGAGTAATCTTGTGGTTGGCAAAGTGCGGGCATGCAATCAACCTGTTTAATTTTATAATCTATTTTGTTATATTCGTGGCGAAGTAGTGCTCCCTCATGCTGTCACTGAATAGTAAATACATGCTGACTATATTGTGTAATCAAACATGCATAAAAGAACGTATTTTGTTATAATACGATACCTGAGGTCTGTTTCAAGTAGTCTCTAAGTAACAGAAAAGGGCACATCAGCTAAAGAGTAGCAGTCGGTACATTCTAATAATGTGTACTAGGTACCATGAAGGATCCCTCTACCTTAATTCCGGTGATAATTCCAACCCGGAAGGGGTTCCTATAAGTTCTGCTCCTGGAAAGGTAGACCAATTAGTCTTGTGTCCAGAAAGCTAAATATGCTTCCAAATGTAAGGGAGTTTCATTTAGAAGAGCTGCCCCATCCTAAGGTAAAATTAACATTGTATTAGCATTTTTATCCCCTACTCCTCTGTCCCGTATTGAGACTCTAGTAAGTCCGTTTTATCATTCATTACCGGCAGTATTAGGTGGAACCCTTCGGATCTCCAGGCCGTGGCGTGTTTGCCGTGCAAATCAGCAGTCTGCAGCTGGCCACCCCAGCGTTGTCTTAAATAATGAAGCATGAGGGCGAACTAAACCGGTACTGAGCCCATTTTGGGCGCCATCTTGGAGTGCTGTATCGGGACCCCCGGGGCACTGGAATCCTTGAACTCATTTTGGGCGCCATCTTGGAGTGGTGTATCGGGACCCCCGGGGCACTCGAATCAATATTATTGTGAACTAGCGGACTGTTGGTGGCAACGGGCTGGTGGAAAGCCCATACATGCTTCATTTGGAATATATATTTTAGTATTTATATATATCTATATTCACTGAAAAAAACAAAGGTTACAGGGACCTTATAGTTAAGCTGACATTTCACTCGTATAAAACCAGAGAAATTCAGCAGTTATAGTTAGGTGAGCTAACTATAACTCACGCCCCCGCAATGCACTGCTTATGGCCTCACATATTACATTACTCATGACATGGTCAGTGACATCACTGAGGACATCACTGATGACATCTCAAATGACATCACTGATGATATCACAAATGACATCATCCAGTGACTGTGAGTGTTTTTAAAAATGCTATGAGTGTTAAATATATATACCAAGGTGTATTGATGAATCAGTGGGTGTATGAGTGCCTATATGGATGATTCAGGGGGTGCATGACTCATTGTATAAGTGAGTGATTATGTGTCTCAGTGAATGTCTGGGTGAGTGACTAGGTTGTGTAAATGTCTGTGTCAGTCTGTCAGTTGGTGCCTAAGTGGCTGTATGGGTTGGTGAGTGGGTACATGAGTGGCTGTATGGGTGATTGGTTGTCTGAGTACCTGTATGGGTGTATGAATGCCTATGTGGGTGGGTGAGGGGGTGTGTGACTGCCTGAATGGGTGAGAGAGTGGATGAGTCAGTGGCTGTATGGGTTAGTGAGTACATCTTTGAGGGGCTGTATGGGCGACTGAGTGTGTGTATGGCTGTGTCAGTGAGTGCATGAATGGGTCAGTGGTATATGGGTGAGTAACTGCATATGTGAAAGGCAGTAAGGGCGAGTGTTGGAGTCTATAAGTGACTGTATTGGTTACCAAGTGATTGTGACAGTGGCTGTATGGGTGAGTGCGTTTGTGTCAGTGACTGTATAGGTGAGTATGTGTTAGTATCTGTATGAATAAGTGAGTTGGTGCATGTATAACTGTTTAGGTGAGTAAGTGGCTGTGTGATTGACTCTACGGGTGAGTGAGTAGGTGTGTGAGTAGTTGTATGGGTGACTGACAGTGTGTGAGTGGCTGTATGGGTATATCAGTGGATATATCAGGGGCTGCATTAGTGAGTGAGTTGGTGTATGAGTGACTGTATGGGTGACTGAGTTGATGTGTGTGTAGACTTATGGATCCGTGAATGGGTGTGTACGTACTGGTATGGTTGTGTCAATGGTTTTGAGAATGGTAGTGTGGAAGTTGGAGTGGGTATATGAAAGTTTATATGGGGGTGTGAGTGGGTGCATCAGAGATTCTGTGGATGATGTCATCAATGATGTCCTCAGGTATGTCATTTGAGATGTCATCAGTTATATCATCAGTGATGTCACCGACCATGTGAGTGTATGACTATGTGAGGTCATAAGTAGTGCATTGCGGGGGCACAAGTGATAGTTAGCTCAGCTAACTATAACTGCTGAATTTGTCTGGTTTTGTATGAGTGAAATGTCAGCCTAACTATAATGACCCTGTAACCTTTGGTTTTTTCAGTTAATTTCTAAGGTTTTTTAAATGCTAATTCTTAACTATAACATCCCTGTAACCTTTGGTTTTTTAAGTTCCTTTTTTGCATCAAAAATGGCAAAACAGGAAGGAGATAGGGGTCAGCAGGAACAACAGCTGGACCAAGATGTGGAGGAGGTGGAGAACGAAGATTTGGAAGAAGAGGAACCTCCATAAAAGAGAGCCAGTGGGGCATGGGATTTTTTCAAAATCCCATCAAGGGAATCGAAAACTGCTGCCAAACTTGTGCAATGTACAATCTGCAATTAGACCCTCTCTAGAGGGATGAACAAGCAATATTCATGTGGGACAACGTCCATGTTTTATCATTGAAAAACCTATCATAAAAAACGTCTCCAACTGGCGATCAAGCAGAGGGAAGCTGGAGGACCATCTACTTCAGTACCAGCAGCAACAATTCCCGGCCAGAAAGTCCCTTCAGAGTTGCAGAATACTGCAACAGATATGGCTCCAGAGTTTTCAAGAATAGCCATGTACTGCATGGACTATAGTTTTGCTATAAGTGCTGGTGAGCAGTGTCTTACAGCTATTCACAATGCTGCAAAACAGCATACATGCTAATTCTTTTCTCCTTTTATATGTTTTGCACATTTTTCAGTGCCATTTTTTCAATTCCTCCTGTCCCAGTTGCCATTTTTGTTATTATAAAAAAGAAGGAAAAAAAATGAAAACTTTACAAGAGCACCAACAAAAGGTTCCTGTTGGAACTGCCTTTTACAGTTAAAAAAATATAAAGTATGTATATAAGTTGGAATGAGTGTATGACTGGTGTATGGATGATTGAATGAGTGCATAACTGGTGCATGGATGTTACAATGAGTGCAGCAGTGCAGTCTGAGTGAATCTATGAGTGCATAAGTAGTGCCTGAGTGATTGGATGAGTCCATGGGTAGTGGCTGGGTAATTGGATGAGTGGAAGGGTACTGCCTGAGTGATTGGGTGAGGGCATGGATAGTGCTTGGGTGAGTGCATGCATAGTGCCTGGGTGATTGGAGGAGTACAAGGGCACTGCCTGACTGATTGGATGAGTGGATGGGTAGTGCCTGGGTGATTGGATGAGTGCATGGGTAGTGCTTGAGTGAATGGATGAGTGCATAGGTACTGCGTGAGTGAATAGATGAGTGCAAAAGTAGTGCCTGGGTCATTCGATGAGTGCATGCATAGTGCCTGAGTGAGTGGATGAGTGCATGGGTACTGCCTGAGTGAATGGATGAGTGCAAAGGTAGTGATTGGCTGATTGGATGTGTGCATGGGTAGTATCTGGGTGAATGGATGAGTGCATGGGTAGTACCTGAGTAAATGGAAGAGTGCAAGGGTAATGCCTGAGTGAATGGATGAGTGCATGTATAATGGCTGGTTGGATGAATGAGTGCATGGGTAGTGCTTGGGTGAATAGATGAGTTCATGGGTAGTGCCTGGGTAAATGGATGAGTAGAAAGGTAGTGCCTGGGTGATTGGATGTGTGCATGGGTAGTGCCTGGGTGATTGGATGAGTGCATGGGTAGTGCCTGAGTAAATAAATGAGCACATGTGTAGTGCCTGAGTGAATGGGTGAGTGCAAAGGTAGTATCTGGGTGATTGGATGTGTGCATGGGTAGTGCCTGGGTGAATGGAATAGTGCATGGGTAGTGCCTGAGTGAATGGCTGAAAACATGGATAGTACCTGAGTGAATGGATGAGTGCATCGGTAGTGCCTGAGTGATTGGATATGTGCATGGTTAGTGTCTCGGTGATTGCATAGTGCATGGGTAGTAGCTGAGTGAATGGATGAGTGCAAGAGTAGTGCCTGGATGATTGGATGAGTGCATGGGTACTGCCTGAGTGATTTGATATGTGCATGGTTAGTGCCTGGGTGAATGGATGAGTGCATGGGTAGTGCATCAGTGAATGGATGAGTGCAAGTGTAGTGCCTGGGTCATTGGATGAGTGTATGAGTAGTGCCTGAGTAAATGGATGAGTGCATGCGTAGTGCCTGAGTGAATGGATTATTGTAAGGGTAGTGTCTGGGTCATTGGATGTGTGCACGGGTAGTGCCTGGGTGAATGGATTAGTGCATGGATAATGCCTGAGTGAATGGATGAGTGCATGGGTAGTGCCTGAGTGAATGGATGAGTGCAAGGGTAGTGCCTGGGTGATTGTGTGAGAGCATGGATAGTGCCTGAGTGAATAGATGAGTGTTTGGGTAGTGCCTGGGTGAATGGATGAGTAGAAAGACAGTGCCTGGGTGATTGGATTGGATGTGTGCATGGGTAGTTCCTGGGTGAATGGATGAGTGCATGGGTAGTGCCTGAGTAAATGGATGAGTGCATGGGTAGTGTGTGGGTGAATGGATGAGTGCAAGGGTAGTGCCTGGGTGATTGGATGTATGCATGGGTAGTGCCTGAGTGAATGCCTCACTCCGCCTCTTCAGAAACGCAAGGCTGCACCATATTTACAAGAATATCGTGCAGCCTTGGTGAAGAGACTTTTCACATGCAACTTAAGGCTACTGGTATTATAGTAACTCCATTTACTTTTTATCTGTAGTAACACAATGTAGTCCTCAAATGTTTTAAAAATTCCTTTCCCGTATTTAAAAAGAGTCCTTCATTTCTAACAGCTTGCTGTAGACAATGGCCCCAATAGGCTGAATAATGTCTCAGAAAAACATAATCCATATATATGTCAACACAATACCACATTTTCTTATCCTAGATTCTCCTTAGAACTTCAGTTCTAGAAATAGCAGATATGAGTTTGGTAACTTTTTGGGTAGTCTTGATTTGAATGTTGCTTGTATGTCATTGGACTCTGTCCATCCTGTTTGACATTTTAAATATATTGTGTATTGTCTAGATTTTATATTAACTCCTTCATGTAATATGATTGCTATAGTTGTGAAAGTTCTTTTTGATATGGAAACACAAGGCTGTACCATATTTACAAGAATATGGTGTAGCTTTGTGTTTCCCCCTGCGGTGGCGCTACACTTAGCTGCCTAGCACCAATGTAGGCACCCTTGCACCATAGTGCAAGGGTGTCTGCGTGCAGGGGAAGATTAATTATGTATAGGAAGGTGTCCCTTTCTGCACATAAACAAACTTTAAATGCCATTTTGTCACTTCTATGTGTGCAGCACACATGGAAGTTAAAAAATGTCATTTTTTTTAAAAAGATTGTTTATGTGCAGGAAGGGACACATTCCTACACATAAACAATCCAATACTTTTTGCTTTTTCCATGTGTGCTGCACAAGGCAGCACACATGGAAAAAGCAAAAATGAGGAGAAATACAGCATTTCTCCTCGTTCCGCCAATTTAAGACCAGGTTTTCCCTGGTCTTAATTTTGGTGCTTTCTCCTATTTACGCAACCCTTGTAAATAGGGGGCAACGTCAAAATCAATGAGTGTTGCGGTGGAACGCCCACCACAACACCTACTGCCTACCCCTTTCACGCTAAGCATAGCGTGAAAGGGGGCCTTATTTACAAGGCAGTGTTAAGCAATGTTAAGTGGCTTCACGCTGCCTTGTAAATAAGGTGAAGCCCCTACTGCCACAGGAACGTCCTAAAAAGTGATAGGGGCATGTACATATACCCCATTGTGTCTGGGTGATTGCATAGTACATGGGTAGTGCCTGGGTGATTGGATGAGTGCCTGAGTAGTGGCCGGGAGAATAGATTAATTCAAGTGCAGTCCCTGAGTGATTGGATGACTGCTTAGGTAGTGGCTGGATGATTGGACAAGTGCGACTGTTGTGCCTGGGAGTAGGATGAGTACATGAGTAGTAACTCAATGAATCCATCACTAGATTAGTGATTTGACACATGTAATATGGCACGACTACCAACCACTGTGAAAAGATAAAAACATACTAAAATATATGGGAATTTCATTTTGAACATTAGGCAACCAAATAACTTACAATATTTTTTAACCAAAACTTTAATTAAACATAGACAAATGTTTTACAGTTTTTTCCTGTTTTCAGCTTTCATACTTGCTCACTTTCAACAGTGTTTTGTATGAAGACTCATCAATAAACAGTAGGAAAAAACAATTAATAGACAATTAAAAAAAACAAATGTGCATAGTGGATCATTACAACTAGGTCATACTGTTCACTCCACTCACTACAAGTTTTTAATACTGGCTTGCTGATAGGTTACGACATTAACGAAAACAACTATATGTTAAAACTGTTTCTGATGTTTTTAGATCTGGTACAAAATGTCCAACAATTATGGAGCAGTCTTCATTTTTGCATATCCTTTTGTACACATCATCCCTGTTAGGCCAAATGATGTCTAAAATATTCTTAGTCCATGTATGAAAAACATAGCTCATACTACTACGCAGAAGTTGTTGTAGCAGAAACAAAAGGGGACTTTTTTTAGTGGTGAAGAGACTTTTCACATGCAACTTAAGGCTACTGGTATTATAGTAACTCCATTTACTTTTTAACTGCAGTAACACAATGTAGTCCTCAAATGTTTTAAAAATTCCTTTCCCGTAGTTAAATAGAGTCGTCCATTTCTAACAGCTTGCTGTAGACAATAGCCCCAATAGGCCGAATAATGACTCAGAAACACATAATCCATATATATGTCAACACAATACCACATTTTCTTAACCTAGATTCTCCTTAAAACTTCAGTTCTGGAAATAGCAGATATGAGTTTGGTAGTCTTGATTTGAATGTTGCTTGTATGTCATTGGACTCAGTCCATCCTGTTTGACATCCTAAATATATTGTGTATTGTCTGGAGGTTATATTAACTCCTTCATGTAATATGACTACTATAGTTATGAAATTTCTTTTTGAGATGGAAATTTGTGCCGCTTTAAAGTTTGAAATTGCAGTTCCAAATTTAGTACCATCCACTCTGCATCGTTGTAGCATGACTATGATATATTTTCCACACCTTTTTAGAAATAACGTTGACCTAAGTTCTGATCTGCAGTTTGGACAGGTCATATCTTGATGGGCGTTTGTAGTTAAATCTTCAAACGGCACAGCTTTACAATCTGGTAATGTCAAGTAGAGGAATTGTTCTGAATTGATTTCAGTGCTAGACAAAAATTCAAAATCTTCACAGTTATGGGTCCATTTATAAGTTAAACCAAATAATTCTTTGATATTCACATCTTCTTCATCTAATAGTCCTAGCATTACCATTAGAAATGCTGCAGCATCCTGCTGAAGATTTTGGGAGAACACTACTGATCCAGTACAGTCATAGGTGAGTTTTCATATTCCAGTAGCAGAATGTATAATACTTCTATCACTTCTTACTTCTTCAAGTAAACTACACAGTGTGAAGACATTGTTTTATCTACCTTTTCTTTAATAGAATTTATAAAATGAGCCAAATGAAATAGCGCATTTAAGACTATATTTGCATAACAGTTCTGCCAGATTTATTATCAAAGTGATAGCCTTGTATTTCCTCATTATGCTCTAGTTTTCTTTTCTTTCCTCCTTGTTGTTTTTCTTTTTGTTCATCTTTCTGTTCAACTCTGATAGACTGCTTTGATATTTTCCACTTTGGACACAGTATTGCTTTTTTAACCACAGGATTCTGGACTAAATGAGGAGCATATTGAGCTCTTAACCGATTTTACTCCGTTACACAGCTCACATCAGCACTTACTTTCTTCTCATCAAAATCAATCAGAAATAAACCAGACAATGTTCTATTTCTCTACAAAGCAACATATGACATTCCTTCTTTGAATACACTACTTCCAATATTAACAAGACCTGTATCTACACTTAAACCTTGCGATATGTGAATAGTTACTTCATACGCTAAAGACACTGGGAACTGCTTTTGCTAGACATACAAGTCATTCACAACTAGGAAACGTGCAACGCATCTATTAATCTTTTCTGTTTGGATAATTAACAAATTTCACAACTTTACTCATTGCACCAGTCACTAGCCCTTCTTCAACATTTAAATTACGACATAAGATTACCAGACAATTTTTACAGATATGTAACTGTTTTTCTAATCCTGCAGTTTTCGACACAGACTTTTCTAAACTATCCAATTTCGATTGCAGTTTTTCTGTTAGCAGCACTGTAACTACTTGATGTTCCATTTTATCATTTGCTCTAACTTCGACGTTCTCTTCTTTTTCCAGTTGCAATAATTGTTCATTGAATTTACCACACTCCTCAACAGTTGGCATCAAACACACAATAGACTTCTCTTCCTCAACAAAATTATACATTACTTCAGCAGCTGAAACATTACTTGGAAAAAAATGCTTGACTAGACGGTTTGTAATACTGTTTTTCCCTCTTTTATGAAGACTCCCACTCTTATATCCTTTAGTATATCTGCATAATGCATATCTGATGCTTGGTGCATATTTTGGATTAACTCTTAGTATTGAAACTTTTACCATATGTTTACATTTCCAATACTTCCTAGTGAATTCCTTGTTTCAGTATGTAGTAGTTTCTTGAATACAGGTTGTCCTTTTAGCGGAGTTAGTTGTAGCAGGTCTCCAAAGACTATTAGGTGTTTTCCTCCAAAAAGTACATCATGGTCAGTTTTTTATATTTGCTGGATTCTTAAATGTATTAAAGCTAGCATTAGTTTGGACACCATGCGGATTTCATCAATAATCAATAGCTTTAATTTATTTAATACTCTTGCAACTTCATGACAAGCATCACCGGATAATTTGTTGTATTGTAATTTGTGGTCATGTTCAACAGGCAGCATTAATAATCGATGAAGGGTAACTCCTTTAACATTAAGAGCAACTAAGCCTGTTGGTGCAGTTACTACACACAACAAATTGGAATCTGTTGTCTTCTGTAGGTAACTTGTCAGTACTTTAATCAAGGAGCTTTTTCCAGTTCCAGCTTGACCACTTATGTACAATACAACTGGTTTATATGTAGAACATGCACACTTTTTATTCTCATGAAGAAATCCATGTTCTATTTTACCTTTTACCTCTTTCCCATCTTACTTGCTGCATTGCATTCTCCACTTCATTCATAGCTATTGCAGCTGCATTTTCAATGATTGGCTGTCCAAGAGGATCGTTACTTCTAGGTGCTGAACTTTGACTGCTCTGAGAACTCTCTCTTGCTATCTCAACAGCAATTGTTTCTTCTTGTTCAATCTCTTCTCTCAACATTTGAAGATACACTGGAAACACACAGCACGCAATGCTTCTTTCACAGCATTAAATGAGTCTTCGTAACAGTCAAATTCTCCAAGTAGCTCACCTTCAGTTTGACACGGCTGAAACAACTGTAACAAGGTTAAATAGAAAAACTCTCTTTTGTCTGGAGTTTGGCAACAGCAAATTTACCTTCATCTATATTTTCACTGACATTACTTCTGGAGACAAATCCTTTCCAGATGAGAACTTCTTCTTGGATAGTACTTATCCAGCATGTTACTCTTCAGAATATCTGTACTGTGTGGCTTTAGAAAACAAACTAGCTGAGCTTAACCCCTTCGCTGCTAGGCCTTTTCTGCCTTTTCTCCCCCTGTGCTAAGCCTTTTTTTTGGCTATTTGGGGTAGTTTGCGCTTAGGCCCCTTAACGTTTTGTCTACATAAGGTATCCATGTCGAATTTGTGCCCTTTTTTACAACACCCTGAGGATTCTAAAGGTACCCAGGGTTTGTGGATTCCCCTGGAGGGGACCCAGAAATTAGCAAAAATACAGCTACATTTTTTTAAATGAAAAAAGGGAAAGAAATTGCTGCTGAAGAAAACGTCTGTTTTTTCCCCTGCAAATAGCATCAACAAAGGGCTTATGGTGCTGAAATCCCCATCTTCTCAGCTTTCAGGGACAGCCAGACTTTTGTCAGAAAATCAAAAAATGTTATACAGTTTTGCCATTTTACTAGGACATAGCCTATTTTTCCTATTTTTTGTGCTTTCAACTTCCTTCCAGTTAGTGGTAGTAATGGGTATGAAACCAATAATGGATCACAGAAAGCTATACATTCCTGAAAACTAGATAAAATACTGAATCCAGCAAGGGATCATTTGTGTAGATCCTTAAAGTTGTTTTAATAAAAACTAACAGTTGAAAATAGAAAATATTGAAAATGAGTTGAAAAAAACAGCAATTTGTGCCAACGTTTTCACCTGTAACTTCTTCTAAGTATGACAGATTTTTGGAAGCAATATGCCATTACATCCGCTGGACCCTTCAGGATGTGGAGATATATAGGACTTGTAGGTTCACCAAGAACCCAAGGACCCAGAGCCAATAACTGAGCTGCGTCATGCAATGGTTTTTATTGTGTACTGGGTATCGCAATTCATTTGGTAAAATATAAAGAGTGAAAAATAGGTACTAAGGAAACCAATATATATCCGAAATGGGAACAAAATATAGAGGGGCAGATTTACAAGCCCCTTGTGACACTTTTGTGATGCAGCGGCGGCGTAAACAATGTGCCACTTTGTGGCACATTTACAACGTGGCGCATCTAGGGAGATGCGTCACTTTATAAAGCCCTGCGCCACATTATACCTGCATCAGGTATAATGTATGCAGGGTGGGCGTTCCCACGCAGGAAAGCCTTGCGTCAAAACCTTTTGCCTGCTTGAAGCAGGCGTAAGGAGTGACACAGCACAATAAGTACAGGCCTCCCGAGGCATTGCTGGAGTTGTGTCGTGCTTGCGACACGACTACAGCAATGCGTGACCTTTGCACCAACAGATGCAAGACGCATCTGTCAATCCTTGCGCCATGGTGTGCCGCATTGTAAATGCGACGCATCCATGGTGGCAAAAGGGTTTTTTGGCACGGCGCAAGGAAACTGACGCATCTCTGCTATAATGCAGAGATGCGTCAGTTTCTTGTAAATCTGCCCCAGAGTTTATAAGCAGTGTTTTTTGCACATCTCCAAATTTGTGGGTACCCATACTGTCACATGGCCCATAGGGACATTGTCGTTTTTCACTAAGTTAGCATGAGCACGTTGCAGCCTGCCTGCTGCTTTTGCGCACAACACTACACGTTTTTATTTTTGCAACATTTCAATTCCTACTTTCACATGGGAACTCATCGCTGATTTCGCTTTCTGCATGTTCCTGGGATTTTGACTGAACATTATGTGCAAGGTCGAACAACAATGCCTCTTGTTATTTTGTTCTGGCCAGACCTTATCCCTTAGACAAAACACACCGCTGCAGCTGTTGTTTGGACAGCGTACTTGGGTTTTTAGTGGCGTGCACGAATAGGTGACACACACTTGGAGATGGACCTTTCCAGGGAGAAGAGCAAGATGTAGATTTCTCATCTATAGGCTAAATGTATGGGTTCTGCTGACAAAGCCCAGAGATCTTCTGCTATATAATAATGCTTATTCTTAGCAAGGGGAGGGAGGTTAGGCACTAATAGTCTTTTTCTCCATTGTCTTTTTATGATGACATCTCCCTTAATGATGTACGGACTAGCTGCTATGCTGACTATATTTGTATTATGCATTTTCCTGCTTGTTGTGGCACGTATACTGCATGTTAGGGCACGTTAGTTAAAATAAATATTTTAAACTGCTTCCTGTCTCTGTCAGATCTTATTGTGGACAAGTACAACAGAGCGAGCGAAAGGGTGTGTCTTATTACCGTGATTCCTGAGAGATCTGGGAGTGTTGTGTTCTGGGGTGTCTAATTTTATTTTATTTATTTATTTTAAAGGTTTTATATAGCGCTGGCTGGACCCGGGGGTATCAGAGCGCTTTACAAGAGTGAGTGTAGAACAGGTATAACACAGTTGTTCATAACGTGGATTTCACGCAGGTTGGGTTACAAAGTATAATTAGTATAATACAGTTAACATGAGTCAGGACTGAAGAGAAATAATAACAAAAAATACAATGAATACAAGTAGTCAGGTTATATACAGTAACATGTAGATGGAGGGAGGCTAGGTGGAAGGGGGTGGTGGGTGGGGAGGCGTGTATAGGGGGAGAGAAAATAGACAAATGGAGAGGAGGTAGTAACTGAGGGGAGGAAATATGGAAGGGGGAGGTTAAGAAAAGGCGGAGGCGGGGAGGGCAAGGGAGGTGAAATGGAGAGAGAAGGAAAAATTGGGGAGGGGAAAGGATTAAGGACCCCAGTATTTGTTGAGCAGATGCAGTTTGAGGTCTTTTTTAAAGCTGATGTAGGAGGGGTTGCAGCGCAGGTCTTTAGGGAGGGCGTTCCAGATGGTAGGGGCATTTCCGGAGAAGGAGCGGGATTGTGTAGATTTCTTTTTAGTTAGAGGTGGGATAAGGAGGAGAGAGTTGGTGCTTCTCAATGATCGGGAGCAGCCCGCTTTGTTGAGTTTACAAGTGAGATACAGTGGGGTCTTTTGATGAAGAACTTTGTGCGTTATGCATGCAATCTTGTAGGTGGATCGGCCTTCTATGGGCAGCCATTTAAGGGCCTTAAGGGCTGGGGAGATGTGATCGAAACGTTTGCAGTCGGTGATTAGTCTGGCTGCTAGGTTGAGCACAGATTTGATTGGGGCTAGGTGAGCTTTTGGGGTTCCGGAGAGGATAGCTTTACCATAGTCAATTCTCAAGAGGACTAGAGATTGGACAACCGATTTAAAGTCATTAGCTGGAATGAAGGGTTTAATTTTCTTGAGGTGACTGAGCGTGAAGAGCGCTCCTTTAGCCAAGTTTTTTATGTGGGTCTGAAGGGTTAGTCTTTTGTAAATGGAGAGACCGAGGGATTTTACTGAGTTTGATAAGGAGAGCGGACAGTTGAGGGCATTAAGGTCGGAGATCCATGTTTGGATAGGCAGAGGGTTGTTTTTTGGAGAGAAGAGAATGATTTCTGTTATTTTAGGGTTGAGTTTGAGATGTTTGGAGTGGAACCAGGATTGGATTTTGGTCAGGGTGTTGTTAAGGTGCAGAATATCAGAGTGGGATTTAATCTTATAGTAGAGTTGGGTGTCATCAGCATAGAGGTGGTAGTTGATTCCAGCTTGTTTTAGGATGAGGGTAAGGGGTTCCATAAAGAGGTTAAAGAGAGCGGGGGAGAGAATAGATCCCTGAGGGACACCCAGGGAGACCGGTGTAGGGTTTGAGAGGCAGTTAAGGATTTTGATTTGTTGTGTTCTGTGTTGGAGGTAGGAGGAGAACCATTTGAGGACAGGACCATTGAGGCCAAAACGAGCTTTGAGCGTGTTGTGTAAGGCAGGGTGGTTAACAGTATCAAACGCAGCAGAGAGGTCGAGGAGAATAAGTAGGCAAGTCTCACCATTATCAAGGGAGTGGTGGATGTCATCCACAATTTTAAGCATGGCAGTTTCTGTACTGCAGCCTTTTCGGAAGCCGGATTGTAAGGGATCCAGTAGGTTGAAAAGTGTCAATGTGTTTATCCAGTTGGAGCAGGGCACACTTTTCAAGGGCTTTAGAGAGCAGGGGGAGATTGGAGATTGGGCGGAGATTGTTAGGGTCATTGGGGTCAGCGTTGGGGTTTTTGAGAATGGGTGTGATTTGTCCGAGTTGGAGGGAGGCAGGGACACAACCCGTGGTAAGGGAAGAGTTGATGATAGTAGTCCAATAAGGGGTGATGATGTGCTTAAGTTCAAGGACAAGGTTAGAAGGAAGAGGGTCTTTAGTGTGTGAGGACGGTTTGAGATTGGAAATGATGTTCGAGACATCAAGCTCAGTTACAGGGTAGAAATAATGCCAGGAGGCATTGTTTTTAAGCTGTGGAATAGGCAGGCTGTGATCAGGAGGTGAAGTGGCATGAAGGTGGGAGGAGGAATCGGGGGGGAGTAGATGAGGAGGATGAGTTGGTAGTAGAGTCAGCATTAAGGAGGGGGTTGGGAGGGATCTGAAATACTAGGAAGGATTGATCTATTTTGGTGATTTTTTCAGAGAAGAAGTTTGCAATTTCTTCACATCTGTCGGTAGTGGCCGTCAGCATGGGTGGGGCAGAAGGTGTTTGGGTTCGAACTATGTTGAACAGCTCTCTGGGTCTATTTTTGGCCTGATCAAGTTGAGTGCGGAAGAAGGAAGCCTTTTCAGTGAAAATGTGTTTCTTGTACGTTGATCTAGCAGATCTGAGGAGGGCAAGATGGGCGGGAGTTGGGAGTTGTCTCCATGTTCTTTCCGCAAGTCTAAGTGTGCGTCTTTCGTTATTGAGATTGGACTTGTACCAAGATTTGGATGGTATATTTCTTAGAGTTTTTAGTTTGGACGGGGCAATTTGGTCTAAGATATCGATGACAGATTTGTTATAATACTCGGTGAGTTCATTAGCATTTTGGGAGAGAGGGGTGAGAAGAAGTTTTGCTTGGAGTTTAGACTCCAGTTCACCAGGAGGGATACGATTGAGATTTCTAGTCCATTTCTTAGTTTTGATGTTTTTGGTGAGGGGGGTGGAGCTGAGGTGGTGATTGAGAACAGAATGAGGTGGTGGTCGGACCAGTCGATGGGGATGATGTTAGAAAGGGAGGCCAAGTCATTATTAGCAATGATGACATCAAGGGTGGCCCCCTTGGTGTGGGTTGGAGAGTGGCAAAGTTGTTGGAGGTCACTGATCTCTAGAAGATTGGTGATGAGGTTGATTGTGGGGTCATTGGTCTCATTCCAGTGGAGGTTAAAATCACCTAGGAAGAGATTTTTTGAGTTAGAAAGTGAGGAGTGAGTAAGAAGTTCAGATAGTTCCTCACTGAAGGGAAGAGGATCACCAGGAGGGTGGTAGATATTATGTAGTCGAATTAAGGGAGACCCTTGAAGCTTAATTTCGGCCTCAAGGTATTCAAAGAAAGCACAGTCAGAGTTCTTGACAAGGGAAAGTTGAAGTTTATTTTTAAAGATTATAGCTAGTCCACCCCCTATTCTCTCAGTTCTGTCTTTTCTGATGATAGAGTAACCGGGGGGAGCGAGTAAGTCTAGGCTGGCGGTTGAGTCGTCATTGAGCCAGGTTTCCGTGAGGAAGGCAATGTCAATGGCTTCACTAAGGATAGTTTCCGAAATTTCGATCGCATGTCGGACAGCTGAACGGCAGCTCACTGTCATGCAGGAGAGGGGTTTAGTGTTGTTTATCATTTGTTTCTCTGGGAAGTGAGTAGGAGAACAAGTGAGACACTATAGCTAGTCGGTCCTGGGTTCGTGGGTACTAAGGTGGTAGGAAGACCCAGTCCCTATACACCAAAGTCCCATATTCCTGTGCATAGTTCTGTGTTTGTGCAGAATCCCTGCAACAATACAAGCATGTGTATTAGAGGTCATTTTTCATAATGACTTCTTGTTTTTTTATAAATTGTCATACATTTGGAAAGCAGAAATGCAAAGAAAGTCAATTGATAATAACCTTTGTTCTACTATTCTGTGTTCCCCTAAGTCTCTTGATAAAAAATCTTCCTCACTTGTGTGGGTAGGCCTATTGTCCGTGACAGGAAATGGCCCAAAAGGCAACGTGGACACATCAAATTCTTCCAGTGAAAACTGACCCTTTTTTTGCAATGTGCCTAGCTGTGGATTTTGAACCCTAGCTCTGCCGGCACCTAGGGAAACCTAGCAAACGTATACATTTTTTAAAACTAGACACCAAGAGGAATCCAGGATGAGGTGTCTTGTGTGGCTGGCACCAGGTTCTGATACCCAGAATCCCTTGCAAACCTCAAACTTTGTAAAAAAAAAACACATTTTCATCACATTTCTGAGACAGAAAGTTCTGGAATCTGCATGGATCCACAAAATTCCACCCACCCCGCATTCCCCAAAGTCTCCCAATAAAAATGGCACCTCACTCATGTGGGTAGGCCTAGTGCCCATGACAGGAAATGCCCCAAAACGCAACGTGGACACACCACATCTTTACAGTGAAAACAGACCCTGTTTTTGCAAAGTGACTAGCTGTGGATGTTGAACCCAAGGTCAGACGGCACCTAGCGAAACCTAGTAAACTTATACATTTTTGAAAACTAGGCACCCAGGGAAATCCAGGATGGGGTGATTTGTGTGGCTTTCGCCAGGTTCTGCTACCCAGAATCCCTTGCAAACCTCAAACTTTCTATAAAAAAAACACATTTTCCTCACATTTCTGTGATGGAAAGTTCTGGAATCTGCATGGATTCACAAACTTCCACCCACCCCACATTCACCAAATTCTCCCAATAAAAATGGTACCTCACTTCTGTGGGTAGGCCTAGTGCCCACGACAGGAAGCAGCCCACAACGCAAAGTGGACACATCACATTTTTCCAGTGAAAACTGACCTTTTTTTTGCAAATTGTCTAGCTGTGGATTTTGAACCCCAGCTCAGCCGGCACCTAAGGAAACCTAGCAAACCTATACATTTTTCAATGCTAGACACCAAGGGGAAACTAAGATGTGGTGACTTGTGTGGCTCTCCCCAGGTGCTGTTACCCAGAATCCCTTGCAAATCTCAAACTTTGTAAAAAAAGCCACATTTCCTCATATTTCTGTGATGGCAAGTTCCGGAATCTGAGTGGATCCACAAATTTCCCCCCACCCCACATTCCCCAAAGTCTCCTGATAAAAATGATACCTCACTTGTGTGGGTAGGCCTAGTGCCCACGACAGGAAATGGCCCAAAACACAATGTGGACACACCACATTTTTACAGTGAAAACTGACCCTTTTTTTGCAAAGTGCCTAGCTATGGATTTTGAACACTAGCTTAGCCGGCACCTAGGAAAACCTAGCAAACCTATACATTTTTTAAAACTAGACACCCAGAGGAGTCCAGGATGGGGTGACGTGTGAGGCTCTCACCAGGTTCTGTGACCCAGAATCCCTTGCAAACCTCAAACTTTGATACAAAAAACACATTTTCATCACATTTCTGTGAGGGAAATTTCTGGAATCTGTGTGGATCCCAAAAATTCCACTAACCCCGCATTCCCCAAAGTCTCATTATAAAAATGGTACCTCACTTGTGTGGGTAGGCCTCGTGCCCGCGACAGGAAATGGGCCAAAACGCAATGTGGACACACCACATTTTTACAGTGAAAACTGACCCTTTTTTTGCAAAGTACCTAGCTGTGGAATTTGAACCCTAGCTCTGCCAGCACCTAGGGAAACCTAGAAAACCTATACATTTTTTAAAACTAGTTGCCAAGGGGAATCCAGAATGGGGTGACTTGTGTGGCTCTCACCAGGTTCTGTTACCCAGAATCCCTTGCAAACCTCAAACTTTGTAAAACAAAACACATTTTCCTCACATTTCTGTAATGGAAAGTTCTGGAGTCTGTGTGGGTCCACAAACTTCCACCCACACGCTTCGCATTTACCAAAGTCTCCCGATAAAAATGGTACCTCACTTGTGTGGGTAGGCCTAGTGCCCACGACAGGAAACAGCCCACAACGCAACGTGGACACATCACATTTTCTCACTGAAAACTGACCTTTGTTTTTGCAAATTGTCTAGCTATGGATTTTGAACCCTAGCTCAGCCGGAACCTAAGGAAACCTAGCAACCCTATACATTTTTAAAAACTAGACACCCAGGGGAATCCAGTATGGGGTGACTTGTGTGGCTCTCACCAGGTTATGTTACCCAGAATCCCTTGCAAATCTCAAACTTTGTAAAAAAAACACATTTTCCTCACATTTCTGTGATGGAAAGTTTTGGAATCTGCGTGCATTCACAAACTTCCACCCACCCCGCATTCTTCAAAGTCTACCGATAAAAAATGGTACCTCACTTGTGTGGGTGGGCCAAGTGCCTGCGGAAGGGAATGGTCCAAAAAGTATTGTGGAGACATCAAAATGGCCTCTCACAAAACGACCTGGTTTTGTAAGGGGGGCACCTGGGTTTTTGGCCCCGGGCTTGGCGGCCATCTAGGGAAACCTACCAAACCCACATATTTCTGAAAACTAGACACCCGGGGGAGTCCAGGAAGGTATGGCTTGCGTGGACCCCCCAACGTTTTCCTACCCAGAATTCCCTGAAAACTTCAAATTTAGCTAAAGAAAATCAAATTGTTCTCCAATTCCTGTGTGGGAAAGTTGTGGGATCACTGGGCCGACACAAATTTCCCACCACCCAGTGTTCCCCCAGGTCTCATGATAAAAATGGTACCTCACTTGTGCGGGTGGGCCAAGTGCCAGCGACAGGCAAGGGCCCAAAACATATTGTGGAGACATTGGGCCCGATTCACAAAAGTAATCTGAGACAAAATCCTAACTTTACGACTTTCGGTATTCACAAAATGCATTTAGGAGTAGTAAATGACCTGGTTTTGCAAGGGGGGGCACCTGGGTTTTTGGCCCTGGGCTCGGCGGCCATCTACGGAAACCTACCAAACCCACATATTTCTGAAAACTAGACACATGGGGGAGGTATCACTTGCATGGATCCCCCAAGGTTTTCCTACCCAGGATCCCCTGCAAACCTCAAATTGGATGGGCTAAGTGCCTATGACATGGAAGGGCCAAAAACATGTAGAGATTGAGTGGGGCCCAAAGCGGGTCCAAAGGGGCAGTTTGTTTATACATTTTTAGGCTGACGCTACTCTGGGCACCCACACAAGTGAGGTATCATTTTTCTCCGAAGACCAAGGGGAATGCTGGGTAGTAGGAAAGTTATGCCTGCACGGTGATCCTACTACTTACTCACACAGAAATGTGAGGAAAATGTGACCTTGTAAGTAAATTGGAGGTTTGCGGGGGATTCTGTTTAAGAAAATGCTGGGGGATCCATGCAAGCCACTCCACCAGCCAAGAGTCAGTACACGCACACCACCATCCATGCACACCACCAGCCAAGCGCCATCCACGCACATCACCAACCAAGCACCATCCACACACACTGCTAGCCAAGCGTCAGCCATGCACACTGTCAGCCAAGCGCCATCCACGTACACTGCCAGCAAAATGTTATCCATGCACTCTGTCAGCCAAGCAATATCTATGTACACTGCCAGCCAAGGGCCACCTACGCACTCCGCCAGCCAAGTGCTATCCCCACACACTGCCAGCCAAGCAGGGCCAGACTGGGAACAGTAACCAGCCCTGGCAGATTGCTGCTTGACTGGTTCTGGGAGGGAGGGCATGCTAGTAAAAAGCACTACACCGGCTTTTGTTGCTGGGGCCAGATATTACAGCACTGCTCCAAAACCGGCCCCCAGTGACAGAACCGCCCCCAAGGCAAGAAAACCAGCCCCCACCTCTCCGGTACACAGGGGAAACACCCGGTGCCCACTGCGGCCAGTCTGGCCCTGCAGTCAAGCACCATCCATGCACACAGCCAGCCAAGCACCAGTCCACGTATGCTGCCAGCCAAGCGCCACTCCACGCACACCACCAGGCAAGCACCAATCTACACACACCGTCATCAAGCGTGAGTCCACCCACACCATTAGCCAAGTGCTCTTCCATACACACCGCCAGCAAAATGCCGGCCAGAGGTCAGTACACGCAGACCGTCAGCCAAACTCCAGTTTACACACACACACAAACTCTCTCTGGTTTCTAGTGGTTTTCTGCCTCCGCTTGGGTGCAGATGAGACTAAAAATATCACTGAAAAAGCCAAAATGTGTGCCTAAAAAAAAGAGAGCGACCCTTGCCTATAGGTCTTCTCACTGGCATGCCCATAAACATATCCCTAGTGCCTAGTGGGATTTCTGCCCCCCGGGGGGGCAGATAAGGGGCTATTGCCTGGATCTGCCATCCGGGGGCAGAAATACTTTTTTGGGGGTGGGGCATAAGCATGCCCATTCTCGGCAGCCCCAACCCATACATATTAAAAAACAAGAAAATCCCTGGTGCGTAGTGGGCATTCTGCCCCCATGGGGGGCAGATTAGGGACTGTTTCCCCCATTTACCTCCTGGACGAGGCAGAAAGACTGTGGCAAATTTTTTGGGGGGGTGGGGGCATTGGCATGCCCATTCTGGGCAGCCCCCACCCCTATGTATAATAAAAAGCATAATCCCTGGTGCCTAGTGGGCTTTTTGCTCCCGAGGCTGTTTAGGGGGAAAGGGAATCCCTCTGGTGCCCAGACCGGAGGGATTCTCTGTGTCATGGCATCAGACTCGCGGTAGCCGTCCGACGCACATGAGCACTTTTGCGTCGGATGGCTCCCGCGCGTCCAACGCATGAAAGGGGTTAATCGGTCTACACATTCATAGGACCCTATCTCTCTGTGAGAAAGCATTTTCAAACTAAAACTGTCAAATTTCTACGTAAGACTCTTTTCTGTTGAAATCTCCTCACATCTCCTTCATCTCAGTTTTCTCTGACTTTGTCATATAAGGTGTAACAAACTGAGCAACAGCAATTGAGTTGTATGCAACAAACTGCACATCCATGTTTGCGTTCCACATTTTCAGAATCACAGGGTTGTAGTCATTAATGTGCTTGGAGGCCTCTGTTCTTCTTAGGTTGTATGTATTTTTCGGTAATTTCCTTGTAAGTGTATGTCTGACTGCAGACAAAAAGCTGTTGTCTCTTCCTTATGAGATGACAGGTCGTGGGAATCCGAAACGACATCTTGTATAAAATGTCCCTTTTGCTCTGTATTTTTGCTGACAGTATTTTCAGCATCTATGATTTTGGAATTGTTGAAATTGTTCTCTTAATATGTTATAACTACTCTCCTTTGGGATGGAGCAAGTTACATACTGCTCAATAAGAGACAACACAGACTCCTCACTGTCTGTTCCAAACTTTGGGGCATCTTTTACCCACAACTGCATGTGAATATGGGTAGCACCTCTGGCTTGGTACTCTTTATTCCAAAAGAAATCAATCACTTCACCAAGAGGAGGTTTTGTTTTGTTCAAGATGCAAGCCATCATTGCTTCTCCTGGCAACTTCATATGAATGTCTTTTATATTTGAATTTGCCTCCTGCAAGAATTCTAGCAGGTCATCCCATGCATAATCAGCACAACTCAGCATCAGGATCCAAGTAGGTGCTCCAAGGTTCCTCAAAATATACTTCGGTTCACCATGACGCTGATATCAATATTTATTAGTCCCACACTGACATGCCATTATATTTATTAAATTGTACTCCAAGTGCTCATATTTTCCTTGAACTTTCTCCAAAAGTTCTCTTGCTGATATATTATGCAAATTAACTTCTGTTTTTAGAATATGATTCACGGCATATGAGAATCCAGACAAGTCACTCACAAATAATAGGTGAAACATATATGGAATACACTGACGAAATCTAGGATCTTCTGAATAAAGTCTACTACATCTATCCTCAGCTGCAGGTATTTGCACAGACCGCTCGTCATACCTGCCACCTACTCCAGTAGGAAAAAGATGTGGGAAAGACCGCTGCTCCTAAACTTTTTTCCCACACACTTAATGGAGCTCCTTTTGCTTCCTCCATTTGAAACAGCTCAATGGCATCACCAATAACCTCTTTAGAATGCAAGGGGTGGATGCTATAATGTTCATAAAATGTATTCTGTTCTAGACTGATCCATCTTCTCAATCTGACCTGTTGATGGAAATGCCTGACCCTCCATATGTGTGATATCTAGCAGGCTTTCCACATTTCTGTAGTAAACATTGTTTTTTACCAGATATAAAGCTGCTTTTTTTTAACTTTGGTAACATCTACTATCTCCTACCATATCTTCTTGTTCTTGGTGGGAACATCATTTACAATAATTACTAGTCCTTCCTCTAAATCTCTATCTACCCCTACCGTTTCAATGTTTTTCTTGACATCTTATGGCTAATACACTACTCTACCCTTTAGACCTTTCTGAGGCTCTGTTGGGGGTAACTTGCCTGTCTTTGGCTCCATAAATAAAATAGCCTGAAATGGATGTATAGTTTGGATAAGAATGGACTCATAAATATTTAAACCTTGAAGTGCTTTTGGAATGGGAACCAGTTCTAACTTGTTATGCACAGCCCTAGCAGGCATTTTATTATCCTCTAATTTATTGTAGCAGTACTCAATCAATCAATCAGGGAATTGTAAGTGCACTACTCACCCATGAGGGTCTCAAGGCACTGGGGGGGATCAGCAGTTCCATTCAGTCGAAGAGCCAGGTCTTGAGAGCCTTCCTGGTGGTTTTCAGGGGGTGGGGGTGGGGTCTGACGTCGACCGGGAGCTCGTTCCAGGTCTTGGCCGCAATGTAGGAGAAGGCTCTTCCCCCTGTTTTGGCTCTGCGGATGCGCAGGGTTTCGGCGAGGGCGAGGTTGGTGGATCGGAGGTTTCTTTTGGGTACGTGGAAGGCGATTCTCTCGTTGAGGTATTGGGGTCCTGTGTTGTGGAGGCATTTGTAGGCGTGGGTGAGTATATTGAAAGTGACTCTCTCCTCAATGGGGAGCCAGTGAAAGTTCCGTAGGTGGTGGCTGATGTGCTCGTGTCGGGGGATGCCGAGGATGAGTCTGGCTGCGTTGTTCTGTATCGTCTGGAGCTTGCGGAGTAGAGACTTGTTGATGCCGACATAGATGGCGTTTCCGTAGTCCAGTCTGCTGGTAATGAGTGTGTGGGTGACTGTCTTCCTTGACTCGGGGGGATCCAATTGAAGGTCTTATGGAGGATGTGGAGGGTGTTGCAGCAGCTGGAAAGGCGTTGACCTGCCTGTTCATGGAGAGGGAGGAGTTGAGTACAATGCCGAGGTTTCTGGCGTGGTCCGTGGGGTCGGAGGGCTGCCGAGGGCGGTGGGCCACCAGGTGTTGTTCCATGCTGACGGAGTGGTTCTGAGGATGAGGACTTCTGTCTTCTCCGAGTTGAGCTTAAGGCACCTGTTGCTCATCCAGGATGCGACGTCCTGCATTCCTTCCTGGAAGTTGAGTCTGGTGGTGGTGGGGTCCTTGGAGAATGAGAGGATGATCTGGGTGTCATCGGCGTAGGATGCTATGCTGAGGCCGTGCTGTCTGACGATGGCAGTGAGGGGGGCCATGTAGATGTTGAAGAGGGTTGGGCTGAGCGATGATCCCTGGGGTACTCCGCAGTTGATTTCCGTGGGTTTGCAGAGGAAGGGTGGCATTCTGATTCTTTGGCTTCTGTCGGTGAGGAACGAACGGATCCAGTCGAGGGCGATTCCTTGTATGCCGGTGTAGTGTAGTCTGGCGGTGAGTGTGCGGTGGGAGACGGTGTTGAATGCTGCTGACAGGTCGAGTAGGATCAGGGCTGCGGTGTGGCCTTGGTCGAGAAGGGTGCAGATGTCATCTGTGGCAGCGAGTAGGGCGATCTCAGTGCTGTGGTTGCTATGGAATCCGGATTGAGAGGGGTGGAGGATGGAGTTGTCTTCGATGAACCTTGTTAGCTGTGTGTTGACGGTCTTCTCTGCGACTTTTGCAGTGAAGGGGAGGAGAGAGATGGGCCGGTAGTTCTTGAGGTCCATGGGATCCGCTGAGGGCTTCTTAAACAGGGGTCTGACTTCTGAGCATTTCCAGTCGTCCGGGAAGGTGCCAGTATTGAAAGTGGCGTTGATGGTGCGTCGTAATTCTGGTGCGATGGCGGTGGCAGCTCTGTGGTAGATGTGCGGTGGGCAGGGGTCTGTGGGGGCCCCCGAGTGGATGCCTTTCATGCTCACGGCGGTCTCTTCGGTCGTGACCGGTGTCCTGGAGGAGATGGTGGGCTGGCTGGCATTGCCGGAGGGTGCAGTGGTTGCGGAGTCAGGTGTTTGGTCATTGAAGTTGTCATAGAGGTTCTTGATTTTCAGATGGAAGTAAGATCCGAGCTTGTCACAGAGGTCCTGGGAAGGGCTGATGTCCATGGTTTCACTGGTGGGCTTGGTGAATTCCTTGATGACGCTGAAGAGTTCCTTGAAGTTGCTGGAGTTGGCGAGGATTTTGTTGTGGATGAAAGTTCTTTTGGTGGTTCTGATGCGTTGGTGGTATTCTGTCATGGCGTTCTTGTAGGTGGTGTGGTTTTCAGGGGTCTTGTTGTTTCTCCAGTTCTTCTCGAGGTGTCTGCAGGTGCATCTGGCTTCTTGGAGGTCAGCGGTGAACCAGGTGGCTTTCCTGGGGCGCTGTCTGTCGGAGTTGCGTAGCGGGGCGAACTTGTCTGCGCAATTGGAGATCCAAGTGTGAAGTTCCCTGGCTGCGAGGTTGGCGTTGGTTGCAACGGTGGGAGTGTCGTGGTTGAGGGTGGAGTTGAGCTGCTCCTCGGTGACTCTGCTCCAGTTCCTTCGCGGAGGGCACGGAGCAGGTTTGGGCAGCTTGGGTTTGTTGACGAGGAAGTATATGCAGTGGTGGTCAGTCCATGGGGGTTGCGCGGTGTGGCTGAAGTGGATTCTGTTTCCTCCTGCGAAGATGGGGTCGAGGGTGTGTCCTGCCTTGTCGGTGGGTGTGGTGAGGAGTTGTTTCAGTCCGATGTTGGTGAGGTTGTCTAGGAGGGTGGTGGAGTTGTGGTCACTGGGGTTGTCGAGGTGGAAGTTCAGGTCTCCGATGAGTATGTAGTCCATGGAGGCGATGGCGTGGGGTGCGATGAGGTCAGTGATGGTGGAGGCGAAGAGGGCGTGGGGACCGGGGGGTCTGTCAGCGAGGGTGCTGTGGAGTGTGGATTTGGGCTGGTCTGGACCTGGAAGTGCAGGTGTTTGGCGGCAGAGAAGGCATCGCTCGAGGTAGAGTGGTGCAGGGAGTTCTTGTGTGCGATGGCGAGTCCTCCTCCCGGGTGGTTGGGCCGGTCCTTCCTCTGGATCTTGTATCTGTCCGGGATGGCGATGTTGGGGGCGGAGGAGGCGTTGGTCCAGGTTTCTGTAAAGAAGGCAACATCTAGTGATAGGGTGTCAAGGAGGTTCCAGATCTCTACAGCATGTCTGTGCATGGAGCGCACATTGAGGAGGATGCACCTCAGGGCGTCGACGGTATTGGCAGCGGGGGCGGTGGTGAAGGTCTGGCAGCAGTGGTGGCAGGAGAACTGGCCGTGGGTTGTGTTCGGCGTGAACTGCTGGCAGTTTTTGTTTCTTCCGGGGTTTAGTGTGTGGCGGGCAGCTGAGTCATAGTGGTTGATGGTCGGCGATCCAGGGTCCCTGGCGCTGGTCGCGGTCGGGTCGCGGACAGGCGCAGATGGGCTTGCCTTTGACGCGGCCACCATTAAATAGGGAAGGGGGAGGGACGTGCAGCTGGGAGGCGGGAGCGGGGACCGGCAGGGGGGAGTGCCCACAGGGGCCCCAACAGCGGGAGAAAAATGGCGCAACAATGAAAACAGGCAACAAAACAATAACAATAACTCAGAAAGCAAAAAAAAGAATCAGGCACAAAGTACAGCACAGTAAACAAAGTAAATACAATACTAATACAAGAAGCAGAACCTGAAACAGCAGAGGGGGCACAATCATGGACCTGGGCAGCAGTGGCCTCAAATACCTCTCAGGAGGGGGTGAGACGGGGTCAGTGGCAGCGTCAGGGACAGCGGAGTTGCTGGGGAGAGAGCGGATCCTAGACCGGAGGTCAGAGGTCCAGCTCGCGCTCCCCCGCAGCAGCCGCCATTAAATAGGGAAGGGGGAGGGACGTGCAGCTAGGAGGCGGGAGAGGGAACCGGCAGGGAGGAGGGGCCGCAGGGGTGTCAGCGGCGGGTGAAAAACGGCGCAACAATGAAAACAGGCAACAAAACAATAACAATAACTCAGAAAGCAAAAAACAGAATCAGGCACAAAGTACAGCACAGTAAATACAGTAAATACAATACTAGTACAAGAAGCAGAACCTGAAACAGCAGAGGAAGCACAATCACGGACCTGGGCAGCAGTGGCCTCAAATACCTCCCAGGAGGGGGTGAGACGGGGTCAGCGGCAGCATCAGGGACAGCGGAGCTGCTGGGGAGAGAGCGGATCCTAGATCAGAGGTCAGAGGGTCAGCTTGCGCTCCCCTGCAGCGGCCACTTGTCGTGTGGAGAAGTCAAATTGTTGTTCTACAAATAAGTACAGTGCAAACTTTTGCCAGTTATCATTATTCTCTTTTTCACGTTTTAAGTGTAAGCCAATAGTCAGCGTTTTATTCTTGTAGTGAGTACGTCGACAGCATATACAAACATACTCTGGTTTTTTAGCACATACTGTCTTAAATGTTGTAATCTCTTCTTCAAAACTATCAACTGTAGTACCTGTGTCCTGTTCTGCAACTCCTCCTGTTATCAACTCTTCAATTTCCCTACTGTCCTGTTCTGGACCAAAGAAACAAAACTGCACATCATCACAAACCTTTTCTACCTCTGCCCCAGTACGATGAAAAAGTGCCCTATTCATGCCTCCTAAACATAAAGCAGGAGTTTTCACATGGTAAAGCCTCCAAACTAAAGTTTGCATTGTTGAGTGGTGGACAGCTAACATCCTAAAATGATGAAAGGTGCTTTGGCACACTTGATTTGATAAACAAGCTAAGGGGTGTCCCTGCAAATGTGTATGCTTTCTCAGCTTTCAAGGATCCAAACCTTGTAAAGTACTTATTTTGTGTTTTAAACTTTGCCTTGGAAATATATGTAGGAATTTCCTTAATATATCAATGGATTGCTGTCTTAAACTATAAACACTACTACAATTCCATTTGTATACAGGGGCCTGAATACGCCTCCCTTGGACCTCTTCTGCAATAACGTCTTCTACATTTCTAGGTACCATCACCTCTTTTGCTATAGGACTGCCTTTCTTCATTTCATTTCAATTACTAGAGGGTAGCTGTTTCTAGGAAAGAGCTGACCAGTCCGGTCGCTAGAAGGACAAGTGACAGGAACTCTGTCAAGGAGTGCAGCTTAGATAATCTAAAGGGGGAAATTCTTCCTTGTTCCTCCTTGTTAAGGAAGTGCCCTCACACACGCACACCAGGGCATTTAGGAGTAGTAAAGTTAGGATTTTGTCTCAGTTAAACTTAAGTTTTGGTCTTAAGTTAAATTTAAGACCAAAACATAAGTTTAACTGAGACAAAATCCTAACTTTATGACTTTCGGTATTCACAAGGGGCATTTAGGAGTAGTAAAGTTAGAATTTTGTCTCAGTTAAACTTAAGTTTTGGTCTTAAGTTTTACGCAGAAAGACTGTGGCTAATTTTTATGGGGGGTGGGGGCATTGGCATGCCCATTCTGGGCAGCCCCACCCCTATGTATAATAAAAAGCCTAATCCCTGGTGCCTAGTGGGCATTTGGCCCCCCGGGGGCAGATAAGGCGCTATTTCCCCCAATCTTTCTCCTGCGGGGGCAGAAATACTGTGACATTTTGGGGGGGCATTGGCATGCCCATTTTGGGTAGCCCCCACCCCTAAATATAATAAAACAATGAATCCTTGGCATCTAGTGGGCTTTCTGCCCCCCAGGTGGGGGGGCAGATCGAGGGCTTCTGACTCAATCAGCCTCTCAGGGGGCTGAAAGACTGTGGAATTTTGCAGAGTGTTGGGGCATTGGCATGCCCATCTCGTGCAGCACCACCTAAATACAATAGGAAAAGTAATCCCTGGCATCTAGTGGGCTTTCTGCCTACTATCTCCTGCCATATCTTGTTGTTCTTGGTAGGCACATCATTTACCAGAATTACTAGTCCTTCCTCTAAATCTCTATCTACCCCTACCGTTTCAATGTTTTTCTTGACATCTTATGGCTAATACACTACTCTACCCTTTAGACCGTTCTGAGGCTCTGTTGGGGGTAACTTGCCTGTCTTTGGCTCCATACGTACAATAACCTGAAATGGATGAATAGTTTGGATAAGAATGGACTCATAAATATTTAAACCTTGAAGTGCTTTTGGAATGGGAACCAGTTCTAACTTGTTATGCACAGCTCTAGCAGGCATTTTATTATCCTCTAATTTATTGTAACAGTACTCAATCAATCAATCAATCAGGGAATTGTAAGTGCACTACTCACCCGTGAGGGTCTCAAGTCACTGGGGGGGATCAGCAGTTCCATTCAGTCGAAGAGCCAGGTCTTGAGAGCCTTCCTGATGGTTTTCAGGGAGGGGGCACGTCTGACGTCGTCCGGGAGCTCGTTCCAGGTCTTGGCCGCAATGTAGGAGAAGGTTCTCCCCCCTGTTCTGGCTCTGCGGATGCGCGGGTTTCGGCGAGGGTGGGGTTGGTGGATCGGTCTTTTGGGTATGTGGAAGGCGATTCTCTTGTTGAGGTATTGGGGTCCTACATTGTGGAGGCATTTGTAGGCGTGGGTGAGTATCTTGAAAGTGACTCTCTTCTCGACGGGGAGCCAGTGAAGGTTCCGTAGGTGTTGGCTGATGTACTCGTGTCAGGGGATGCCGAGAATGAGTCTGGCTGCGGTGTTCTGTATCGTATGGAGCTTGCGGAGTAGAGACTTGTTGATGCCAACGTAGAGGGCGTTTCTGTAGTCCAGTCTGCTGGTTATGAGTGTGTGGGCGACTGTTTTCCTTGACTCAGGGGAATCAATTTGAAGGTCTTATGGAGGATGCAGAGAGTGTTGCAGCAGCTGGAAAGGCGTTGACCTGCCTGTTCATGGAGAGCGAGGAGTCGAGTACAATGCCGAGGTTTCTGGCATGGTCCGTGGGGGTCGGAGGGCTGCAGAGGGTGGTGGGCCACCAGGTGTTGTTCCATGCTGATGGAGTGGTTCCTAGGACGAGGACTTCTGTCTTCTCCGAGTTGAGCTTAAGGCAGCTGCTGCTCACCCAGGATGCAACGTCCTGCATTCCTTCCTGGAAGTTGAGTCTGGTGGTGGTGGGGTCCTTGGTGAGGGAGAGGATGAGCTGGGTGTCGTCAGCGTAGGATACTATGCTGAGGCCGTGCTGTCTGACGATGGCGGTGAGAGGGGCCATGCAGATGTTGAAGAGAGTTGGGCTGAGCGATGATCCCTGGGGTACTCCGCAGTTGATTTCTGTGGGTTCGCAGAGGAAGGGTCGGCATTCTGATTCTTTGGCTTCTGTCGGTGAGGAACGAACGGATCCAGTCGAGGGCGGTTCCTTGTATGCCGGTGTCATGTAGTCTGGCGGCGAGTGTGCGGTGGGAGATGGTGTCGAATGCTGCTGACAGGTCAAGTAGGATCAGGGCTGCGGTGTGGCCTTGGTCAAGGAGGGTGCAGATGTCATCTGTGGTGGCGAGTAGGGTGGTCTCGGTGCTGTGGTTGCTACGGAATCCGGATTGAGAGGGGTCGAGGATGGAGTTGTCTTCGATGAACCTTGTTAGCTGTGTGTTGATGGTCTCCTCTGCGACTTTTGTAGTGAAGCGAAGGAGAGAGATGGGCCAGTAGTTCTTGAGGTTCGTGGGATCCGCTGAGGGCTTCTTAAGCAGGGGTCTGACTTCTGCCCGTTTCCAATCATCGGGGAAGGTACCGGTCTTGAAAGTGGCGTTGATGGTGCGTCGTAATTCTGGTGCGATGGCAGCAATGTGGTAGATGTGCGGTGGGCAGGGGTCTGTGGGGGCCCCCGAGTGGATGCCTTTCATGGTCACAGCAGTCTCTTCTGTCGTGACCGGTGTCCAGGAGGAGATGGTGGGCTGCTGGCATTGCCGGAGGGTGCAGTGGTTGCGGAGTCAGGTTTTTGGTGATTGAAGTTGTCGTAGAGGTTCTTGATTTTCAGATGGAAATAAGATCCGAGCTTTTCGCAGAGGTCCTGGGAAGGGGTGATGCCTGTGGTTTTGCTGGTGAGCTTGGTGAATTCCTGGATGATGCTGAAGAGTTCCTTGGAGTTGGCGACGTTTTTGTTGTGGACGAAAATTCTTTTGGTGGTTCTGATGCGTTGGTGGTATTCCGTCATGGCGTTCTTGTAGGTGGTGTGGTTTTGAGGCGTCTTGTTGTTTCTCCAGTTCATCTCGAGGTGTCTGCAGGTGCGTCTGGCTTCTTGGAGGTAGACGGTGAACCAGGTGGCTTTCCTGGGGTGCTGTCTGTCGGAATTGCGTAGCAGGGCGAGCTTGTCTGCGCAATTTGAGATCCAAGTGTTAAGTTCCCTGGCTGCGAGGTTGGCGTTGGTTGCAGCGGTGGGAGTGTCGTGGTTGAGGGTGGAGTTGAACTGCTCCTCAGTGGCTCTGCTTCAGTTCCTTCGCGGAGGGCACGGAGCAGGTTTGGGTGGCTTGTATTTGTTGACGAGGAAGTATATACAGTGGTGGTCAGTCCATGGGGGTTGCGTGGTGTGGCTGAAGTGGATTGTGTTTCCTCCTGCGAAGATGGGGTCGAGGGTGTGTCCTGCCTTGTGGGTGGGTGGGTGTGATGATGAGTTGTTTCAGTCCAATGTTGGTGAGGTTCTCTAGGAGGGTGGTGGAGTTGTGGTCACTGGGGTTGTCGAGGTGGTAGTTCAGGTCTCCGAAGAGTATGTAGTCCATAGAGGAGATGGAGTGGGGTGCAATGAGGTCAGTGATGGTGGAGGCGAAGGAGGCGTGGGGGCCGGGTGGTCTGTCGGCGAGGGTGCCACGGAGTGTGGATTTGGGCTGGTCTGGACCTGGAAGTGCAGGTGTTCGGTGGCAGAGAAGGCGTCACTCGACGTGTAGAGGTGCAGGGAGTTCTTGTGTGCGATGGCGGGTGGTTGGGGCGGTCCTTCCTCTGGATCTTGTATCCATCCGGGATTGCGATGGCGATGTCGGGGGCGGAGGAGGCGTTGGTCCAGGTTTCTGTAAAGAAGGCAACATCTGGTGAGAGGGTGTCAAGGAGGTTCCAGATCTCTATGGCGTGTCTGTGCATGGAGCGCACATTGAGGAGGATGCACCGCAGGGCGTCGGCGGTGTTGGCAGCGGGGCGGTGGTGAAGGTCTGGTAGCAGTGGTGGCAGGAGAACTGGCCGTGGGTTGTGTTCGGCGTGAACTGCTGGCAGTTGTTGTTTCTTCTGTGGTTGAGTGCGTGGAGGGCAGCTGAGTCATAGCGGTGGATGGTCAGCGATCCAGGGTCCCTGGTGCTGGTCGGGTGTCGGACGGGCGCAGATGGGCTTGTCTTTGGCTCGGCCGCCATTAAATAGGGAAGGGGGAGGGATGTGCATCTGGGAGGCGGGATTGGGAACCGGCAGGGGGGAGGGGCCGCAGGGGCCTCAGCAGCAGGAGAAAAATGGCGCAACAATGAAAACAGGCAACAAAACAATAACAATAACTCAGAAAGCAAAAAACTGAATCAGGCACAAAGTACAGCACAGTAAACAAAGTAAATACAATACTAATACAAAAAGCAGAACCTTATACAGCAGAAGAGGCACAATTATGGACCTGGGCAGCAGTGGCCTCAAATACCTCCCAGGACGGGGGGAGACGGGGTTAGCAGCAGCGTCAGTGACAGCGGAGCTGCTGGGGAGAGAGCGGATCCTAGACCAGAGGTCAGAGGTCCAGCTCGCACTCCCCGCAGCAGCCGCAATTAAATAGGGAAGGGGGAGGGACATGCAGCTGGGAGGCGGGAGTGGGAAACGGCAGGGGGGGGCCACATGGGCATCAGCAGCAGGAAAAAAACAGGGCAACAATGAAAACAGGCAACAAAACAATAAAAATAACTCAGAAAGCAAAAACAGAATCAGGCACAAAGTACAGCACAGTAAACACAGTAAATACAATACTCATACAAAAAGCAGAACCTGATACAGCAGAGGAGGCACAATCATGGACCTGGGCAGCAGTGGCCTCAAATACCTCCCAGGAGGGGGTGAGATGGGGTCAGCGTCGTCGTCAGGGACAGCAGAGTTGCTGGGGAGAGAGCGGATCCTAGACCAGAGGTCAGAGGTCCAGCTTGCGCTCCCCCGCATCAGCCACCATTAAATAGGGAAGGGGGAGGGACGTGCAGCTGGGAGGCAGGAGCCGGAACTGGCAGGGAGGAGGGGCCGCAGGGGTGTCAGCGGCGGGAGAAAAACGGCGCAACAATGAAAACAGTCAACAAAACAAAAGCAATAACTCAGAAAGCAAAAAACAGAATCAGGCGCAAAGTACAGCACAGAAAACATAGTAAATACAATACTAATACAAGAAGCCGAACCTGAAACAGCAGAGGGGGCACAATTACGAACTTGGGCAGCAGCAGCCTCGAACACCTCCCAGGAGGGGGTAGGACGGGGTCAGCGGCGGCATCAGGGACAGCGGAGCTGCTCGGGAGAGAGCAGATCCTAGACCAGAGATCAGAGGTTCAATTAGCGCTTTCCTGCAGCGGCCACTTGTCGTGAGGATAAGTCAATTTGTTGTTCTACAAATAAGTACAGTGCAAATTTTTGCCAGTTATCATTATTCTCTTTTTCACATTTTAAATATAAGCCAATAGTCCGCGTTTGATACTTGTAGTGAGTACGTCGACAGCATATACAAACATACTCTGGTTTTTTAGCACATACTGTCTTAAATGTTGTAATCTCTTCTTCAAAACTATTAACTGTAGTACCTGTGTCCTGTTCTGCAACTCCTCCTGTTATCAACTGTCAAATTTCCCTACAGTCCTGTTCTGGACCAAAGAAACAAAACTGCACATCATCACAAACCTTTTCTACCTCTGCCCCAGTACCATGAAAAAGTGCCCTATTCATGTCTCCTAAACATAAAGCAGGAGTTTTCACATAGTAAATCCTCCAAACTAAAGTTTGCATTGTTTAGTGGTGGACAGCTAACATCCTAAAATGATGAAAGGTGCTTTGGCACACTTGCTTTGATAAACAATCTAAGGGGTGTCCCTGCAAATGTGTATGCTTTCTCAGCTTGCAAGGATCCAAACCTTGTAAAGTACTTATTTTGTGTTTTAAACTTCGCCTTGGAAATATATGTACGAATTTCCTTAATATATCAATGGATTGCTGTCTAATACTACAAACACTACTACAATTCCATTTGTATACAGGGGCCTGACTACGCCTCCCTTGGACCTCTTCTGCATTAACTTCTTCTACATTTCTAGGTACCTTCACCTCTTTTGCTATAGGACTGCCGTTCTTCATTTCATTTCAATCACTAGAGGGTAGCTGTTCCTAGGAAAGAGCTGACGGTCGCTAGAAGGACAAGTGACAGGAACTCTGTCTAGGATTGTAGGTTAGATAATCTAAAGGGGGGAATTCCTCCTTTTTAAGGAAGTGCCCTCACACACCCACACCAGGGCATTTAGGAGTAGTAAAGTTAGGATTTTGTCTCAGTTAAACTTAAGTTTTGGTCTTAAGTTAAATTTAAGACCAAAACATAATTTTAACTGAGACACAATCCTAACTTTACAACTTTCGGTATTCACAATAGGCATTTAGGTGTAGTAAAGTTAGAATTTTGTCTCAGTTAAACTTAAGTTTTGGTCTTAAGTTTTAAAACTTAAGACCAAAACTTAAGTTTAACTGAGACAAAATTCTAACTTTACTACACCTAAATGCCCTTTGTGAATACCGAAAGTCGTAAAGATAGGATTTTGTCTCAGATTACTTTTGTGAATTGGGCCCTAGGAGTTTATTACTCATGTGTTTCTAGTGTATTTCTAGAACAGCCATCTCTAAAACCACTTTTCCATTTTCACGGTGAGGCTGGAGTTCGCAAGGATGTTGGTCATCACGATCCCCATGGTTACGTCGTGAAGGCAGAAAGCAAAAGCAGGAATACACTAGCCACCACCACATTAAAAGAAGATAACTATATAATTAATTCTAACCATCACAGTACATACATCACTATATAACTAACTCTATAAATACATCTATCAAAATCTCATTATCTCTATAACAGTGCGTATTAATGATTCACTGATATATATTTTTTATATACTCACCAATATACGCGAAGTCATCGATGGTCACGACGTCCCCATAACGGTACATGGGAGGCAGCACTGGCGGTTGCGTCGTCGGTGCGAATATTGCACGCGATTGAAACAATCAATTTTGGACACATAACTTGTGTCACTAACACTCTCATCTCTAAAACATGGGGTCACAGTACCTGTACTCAGACCCCTTATGTGGGATTTCACACAAATTTTCAGCCCCGGGAAACATTCCCAATAGATGAAATGGCAGCCGCAACTTTATGTTCAGGTTCCGTCTAGCCAATCAAAGCATTCCCGTTAGCACGTGCATTTGCGATTCAACACGAAACCTTTGGAAAATATCTGTGGCCAGAGATATCACTACAATTTTCACAAAAACTACTGAACATATTTTCACCAAATAGGCAAAAGGTACCTCCTATATCCAAAATCTACATCCCTGCCAAATTTGGTATAAGTCCGTTCAGCGGTTTGGGCTCTAGGTGTGGCTAAAGGTTCCAATTGGAATTAATATTACAAACGCACCCTTATTTCGCACCCCTAATTCTCGGTCCACACTGCATGGATCACCCCTAAACTTTCCATGACAACCAGAAACTACCTTGGCAAATTTCATGAAGATTGTTCAAACGACACCGAAGTTATAGGCAAGTCAAAAATTGCTTTTATTATGACTCAATTTATCTTTATTGTTTGATTACTTAAAATCTTGACAATTAAAAAACATACTTCTTACATACAGAAAAGTTAAAAAGCGGACCATTAATACAAAATGGTTTAAAAAGGAAACGGTGGTGTTTCTAAAATTCATTAGGGCGTGATGTCCTTAATATTAAATGTATGTAATTGTCCAACTTCATAGTTTATCTAATGTAAGATGTGGGCTAACAAGGGCAATATCATCGTTGTTGAGAACAAGAGAAACAACCAAACATTGACATTCAAAAATAGAATGAGGGGGAGTAAAATAATAAAAACAGGAGCAGGCATTGGTGATTGTCTCTGAATGTTCGAGAGTTCATTGAACGCTCAAGTGTCGTCAACATGTACCGGTTGTGGCGGGGTTGCTTGCAATCCTGCCATTCTGAGATTTTGGAAACATGATCCTAACTAAAACTACCTACAGGCAACCGCCAGCTGGTAATATATATGTCGTTGAATGAATTGTATTATACATTTTTGAACTAGATAATCTTACAAAATGTTAGAGAGATTTTTGTTCAAATCTTCTTCTTTTGCAGTTGTTTTAAGTAACTTTTTTTCCCTGTTTAATTTAAATTGTCTTTTTTATAAAAGTGATGGCCAGATGCAAGAAATGGATCAATTTGAAAATGTTAGAAACAAAGAGTATGTTAGATAAATATAGGAAACGGATTTTAGGTAGCTTATTAAGGATATTAAGGCGGCCACCTTTTGATATGTTGATTCGTTGGGATATTTTTAAGGAAAAGACCATTTAGCCCATTCAGGGCTGTATTTCTACCAAGAATATACTAGAAATTCTTTATATATCCGCATTTTAGGTTCCAATGGGATTTTATAATGTTCATCAATATTTTTTAATCATTGTATTATTTATTGATGTGTATGGATAACCATGGTAATATTTGTATTTATGGATGTTTATGATTATTTATGGATGCTGATCGAATCTCATATAGTTATTTAACAATACTGGAACTTTAGATGGGATACACATACAAATTATAGCATATGGGTTCTCTATGTATCCATTGTAAGATGGCTGCCACTGTTACTAGAAAATAATATGCCTTTTGGTAAGTCCGTTTTTATCCGATTTTTGGCCATATGTTTAACGAGTTGAAAAGTATTTAAACTTTATGAACACATTGACGTCTGACATTGATGAAGGCCGTCATGGCCGAAACGCGTTTGTTTAGCATGGGACTAAAATAATGAAATTTTTAAACTCTCACTCGAGTGTGCGCCACACTGTTTATGCAGAGTTTGGACGAATATATATATATATATATTTATATATATATATATATATGAAAAACCACAATCCTGAATAACCATCGGCGACACACAGGTACGGACCACAGCGAATTTCTTTTCCCAAAAGTGCAGTGCTTTATTGCAGAAAAATAATCGACATCAATCAAATGTATCGGCAAGTGCCCAGCATGACGCGTTTCGACCGCGTTGCCACGGTCTTGATCACATGACGCACTGGACCAGTTGAAACCTTTAAATAGTGACAAACAAGTGAAACTGAAAAGCCCAACCCCCTCAAGGAATCATAGAGCTAAAAGACATACTATATAGTCCAATTCTACAACTATTGTAATGCATAGAAAGAAAATATTTAAACCTCCAAATATCACTAATATAATACAGATGGTAAAACAAGTCAACATAGTCATGATATTGAGATAAAACCAACAAATAAATATATATAAATATATATAAAAATCTATAAAAAATCTATAAAATTGATATATATAATAAAACCAAGTGGTAATTTGAGGTTTCATCAATATGGTTGACATTATTATGAAGGTAATAGAACACATATATAGTTCATATGTCCATGCCGTTGTATTAATTATCAGCTCAGGGGGAGAGTATTAGAGGATAAAGTGCAAGTGCAAAATAGTGCAATTCATCAACTATTACCAACTATTATCAGTCATAGTTGGTAATCTAAAAATCGCCAAAGCCTAGGGCATACCCATTCTATACGTAAATAAAGTGCAAGTGCACTGTAAACATATGACAGAGTGCATAAATCAAGGCAAATTGAATTATACCTAACTAAATAATGCAAATAGTATGATATGTATATGAATAAAGTGCAAGTGCAATACTAAAACATATCACTAGTGCAAATCTATAGATGTCAAGGCTGCTCATCATAGAACAAACCAACTAACTAACAATTACAGTACATAAATCAGATGGGGCCACAAAAAGAGTAGTTAAAAACCCATCTAAAACAAGGCAAAACCGGATAAAACCAGGTTAAAACCCTGTATAAAATGAGTTAAAACATTGATTATAGAGCCAGAACCTGTGCAGATCAAGAATATACAGAACACCAATTACTATCACTGAATCATATTGACAACAATCTATAAAAAATTGTGCAAGTCTTCTCCTGTATTAGGGTGATGGAGCAGGAAAAAATAAAAAAATTTAACCCCTAACAAATTTTATAAATTATTAATAAAATGTTCGTTTAAATGTATTAATCAACACTGTATGTGTAGGAATGGTAACATGCCAATGTATGTGCTAAATAATCTATTAATAGATGTCCGTGTGTCTAATTATAACGTAAAAATAAATGCGTACTAATAAAAATAAATGCATGTTGTTGTGCTTCATAGAAATAAAAGTGTCGTTGCAAAAACAAATAGTGATGGTAAGTAAGGAACAGCTTAAGTGTTGCTTTCTGCTAGGTAACAACTAATTGGGGTACGTAGACGGGAGGGAAACGAAAGGGATATTTTTCTCTATTTTAATTATGTTTTGTTTGCCTCAAATTAGTGCTTCTAAAGTATAACCGAGTGGCGATATAAAATGGCCGCCAGTGGGAAGATGTGCGCAGGCGCAAGGGGACACGTGGTACGGGATGAAATTGGAGAAATCCGGAACCTCGTGATGTCTCTGAGAGGCTAGGATGCAAGAAATGGTCAAGGCTGGTGTGACCTAATTGAACTGATAGTGTGCCATGATGATCAGCAGAGAGCCCGTGGGAAACAAGTCTAAGAGAAAGGACAATGACTGCGGAGTTCTCGAATGTGTCGAAAGAAGTTACAAATGAACTGATCGAATCGGATGGAAATGTTTAAGCGTATGGGAAAGGAAATGATCCAAGGACCCTTGAATCCAAGAGGACTTGATTAAAGAATGAATAAGCTGACATGCATGGACCAATGAAAGAAAAGCGTGATATTAATGTTGCAACAGTTAGTTAGCAAAGTTAGAATTAGGGTATAAGAGGGCCTACTCTTAGTGGGAGGGGGTCAGAATTGATGTCAGTCGTGGTTGCAGTCACAGTCAGGAGAGGAGTTGAAGAGTCGTGTTGGTGGCTTCCAGTGCTGGGTGGTCCTGATCGATCCCTTACTGAGCGGGAGATGCTGAAAGACTGTTAGAGGAGACGGGTTGCAGGTAGCTGATGCTGACGAGCTGAAGTTGCTGTTGCTGTCTTAATTTTACAGTTGAGTATGAGAATCAGGCTATTTCTAATTCCTAACTTAGGTTAGAAATCATTAGGCTAAATTAGGAAGCTAGGCAGGTAATTAGGGTTTTGGCTTCATGACAAAAATTTCCTTTCTGCAATAAATTGATTATGTTTAATAAAATTGTGAATTTAAAGAATGAATAATTGAATAAAGTATTAAAATTCTTTTCATGCTTTTAAAATTATATAAAAATTAAGATTCTTTAAACCCAAAATGACTCAGTGGTTATTTTCCTAAATGATTGTGACATAAGTAATTGTTTATTGTGATTCAGCTGGTCTTAATCACTATGAACTAATTTCTTAAATGAATGATTCATCGACAAACAATAAGCAGGAATATCTTAAGAAATAACTAAAATAAAGGGACAAAATAAGGTAATAAGATATCCTGGCTTTTCCAGCGGTACATAAAATGGTGTTCTCCATTTAGTTCTCATGCTTCTCCTAGGAGTACAGAATTTCACAAAGGTGTAAAGGAAATCTAGGAGTGTGCGTGTGTGTTAGATGATGTTTATGGGCCCCATCGTCATGTGGATATGAGAAATATAGTTTGCCCCTGGATGACCTATAAGTAACCTAGGAGGAGAATAGTTTTTATTGTACGCGCTGCATCAGATTTTTGGTAGCAGAGTTATGGTTTTCTATAGATTAGTTTAGTGATTATTGTTTATTGATTATTGATTATTTTTTGATGACTAACACTATATGTTGAGTCACGTTATGTTATATGTAAGTTTTCACGCTTCTGGGATGTAGGAAGTGGAACACGTGTGACAAGAGAAGTCACATGGAATTTGGTACACGGTCTGAATTCATTTTGGTTATAACGCAGGTTGTGTTATGTTAGGGATTTCGGTGTGAAAAGTGTGTAAATGAAATAGCAAATCACGTTTACTTGTGAAACTTTGGCCTTAATTCTCAGGAGCCTAGTCTCCACATGTGTCTTATCCCCAGAGAAACAAGTAAATTGTTTGTTTGAAAGAAGGGTAAGGTAGAGGGAAGTGCTACTTTATCGGCAAGAGTAAATAATTCTGTGGTAGGGTAGAGGTAAGCGCTGCCTACTGGAAAAGCAGGATTCTTGTGTAAAAGGACAAAGCTGTCACTTTGTTTAGCGAATCAGACTATGGAATTGTTTATTTGTTGTAACTAACGAAGAAAATAGCGAAAAGAAAAAAATTGCCGCAAATTTTTGTAAAGGAGGGGTAAAGAGTAGAAGTGACGTGGAAAAGTGCCGCGATAGGATTGGTTAGTGCACTAGTCACGTGAATACAGAGCAGGAGTGACGTGGAAAAGTGCCGCGCTAGGATTGGTTGGTTCGCGGACGGTGGGAATTGTTCTGATTGGTACGTTAGTGTGAATCGCGCTGTAATTGGTCGAAGTTCCGTACACAGAAACAGCGTTAGAGTAAAGAGAAAACAAATAGAAAACATGCCGTATTACGAGTATGAAAGGGAGAGAACGTCATGGACGACGAAATTGAAGAATTTCTTTAAGAAAGACAAAAAGGTTGTGACTAGAGAGGGACAAGTAATTCCTCCGCCGAAATCAGCAGCTTCACATATGATGCTGAAATATGGATATCATACGTGCATATGGTTGGACAATTGGGTAAAATATACAAAGAATGATGGAGCATTGGCTTTTCCTGAAAATGGTTCTTTTAATGTAGCGGTTTTACGGAATCTAAGAGAAAAAATGTTTAAATTGGAACCTAGACCTAGACCAACACAGTTTGAGGCTTTAACAGAATGGGAAGATGAGATGTACGAGCGAGAAAGGTTCAGAGGAATGAAAGGTTATGAGTTTGTGCCCGGAAGATTGTGGGAAATGAATCATGAGGACAGAATAAAACGATGGAGATGTGCTAACATGACAGGAGGTTTGTTTCCAGCTTTTACAGTTGAGGAGGGGACAAAGAAAAAACGGACTGAGAAAAAGAAACATATAGAGAGAGAAAAGTATATGCATGAGAGCGAAACGGATGACGAGTTGTTGGAAGATATTTTAAATAGAAATCCACCTCCGTATCAGCAGAGTTCTACAGTGGTGACACCAAATGCGCCACCAATAGAGACTATGCGAAATAAAAGTCCGGAAAAGAGAAATGAAGTAAATAGGTCACAAGAACAAATGAGAGCTTCTCAAAATGAGGGAATAGAAAGCGACAATGCAAGAGAATTGGCAAGGACAACAAAAGAACTAACTGAGAAAATTAGAGAATTAACGAAAAATATGGAAGCAGTTACTGTGCCTGTAACAATAGGTCCAGTAATACCAGTTTTTGAGAATCAGAAAATTGATGAGCGATCCTTGGTGATTCCCTTGAGTTCACAATTTCAGAGAGAAAAGGAAAGAATGGAAACAAGTCCAGGTACAAGCAATTTGGCTAGTGCTTACAGACCAAGTCCACCTGAAAATTTAACAGTAAATGAGTGTAACGGTAGGAAAATACCTATGGTAACTGAATCTGCAACAGTGACACCTGAAAAGAGTGGAAATTGGACAGAAATAAATAGTACTCCCATAGGTCCGACTCCTGATGAGTTAAATGAGTGGATGAAAGCTTTTAAAATAAAAGAAACGGAAGAAAAACCATTAGATGTGATCAGATTAAAAATTGACATGGAAGAATTAATACTAGGAACGATTGGTACTGAAAAGATAAAAAATTATCAGGATGATGAAATAATGTTTCTGTGCAAAAGTATAACATGGAGGGCAAAGAATTTACATGACAAACTAGAAGAAGTGGCTAGTGAGATTGGAATAGATTTTGCAAAAGTAAAAACATTGCAGAAACCATACAGAGTAGATTTTTGTGAAAAAGATATTGAAAATTTGAATACAGCAGGAAGGCTGACACAGATAAAAGAGTTGATTGTTTTGTTGAGAAAATGGGGTGATGTGGAAAGATGGAAGGTTAGATGGACAAAGAAGAATGAGAAAAGTATAGACAAAGGTTCATTGGTTTTTATGATAACAGAAAAAGAACCTGTTGTTAAAGAATACCCTATGAGAGAAACTCCAGGTGGTAGTTACGTGCATGTTCCATGGACTAGGCAGGACATCCTGTCATTTACAAATGACTTTCCAAAACTAAGAGAGAAGCCAGTTGAATGGTACCGACAGGTAGAAAGGTTTGTAAAGGTCTCAAAAGTGTTGTGGATAGATTTGGATGGATTGTTTGACATAGTGGTACCAACGGATCTGTGGTCAGAATGTAAGATTACAGTTGACTGGCCAACTACAGAATATCCAAGAGATCCTAAGACAGGAGCTCCAGGACCAGATGTGATGAAGAAATACGACAAGGTGATTACCTTTTTGAAGAATAAGATTCCTCCCAAAGAGACAGATTGGGTTAAGATTGATAGAACTACACAGGAAAGTAAGGAGTCTGTACATGCATATTATGAGCGTTTGTTATTGGTTTTCAAGCAGTATAGCGGTTATGAGGAATTGAGTGAAAAGGACATGAGTCATTTTGTATACCGATTTGTGTTTGGCCTGAAACAAGAAATAAGCGATATGATTAAGCAACATATGATAAACTGGCAGAATGGAAGTGTAGATGAGGTGCTGAGGTATGCTAAGTATTGTAGTGATGAAATAGAGAGTAAACAGCGTAAATTGAAAGAAAAGGCAATGTGGGCACAAGTGAAAGTGGCAGAGAAACAAGAAGCCCAATTGGACAATAATAATGGAAACGAATCAGGACAGAATAAGATGCGACCAAACATAGGTAAAGGAAAAGGACAAGTGAGTCTAGAAGAGGCAAAGAAGAAATGGCCATGTCATAATTGCGGAAAATTAGGGCATTGGAGAAATGAGTGTAAGTTCCCACCTAAACCTAATCAGGAACATCAATCGTTAACTCCACAGGTGCAGAATGAGGTAGTTGTTCAACAAAGTCAGGTGCCACAACCACCACTTCCCAACACTGTTAACCAGCAAAGATACAGTACAGAAACAGGATTCTACGGAGGAGAGCAGGTAACACAGTTGCCGCGAGCAGCTAACATTTCTCAGTATTGGTTGCGTCAGAGTGAGGATGACCCGGATGAAAGTTTCTGACGGTGCGCAGGAGAGGGGAAAGAGTGTGTGTTTGGCGCAACTATAGAGGTAGATCAGTCTGGTCCCTTTGTGGATGGAGAAGTGAATGGTGCAAACGTAACATTCCTTGTCGATACTGGAGCTACCCGTTCTACTGTTAGATCAGTGGAAATTCCGAACCTTCCTCTCTCAGGTGAATGCATCCAAGTGGTGGGAGTAGCCAATCAGCAGATTAAAACCCCACTTACTGAATTGGTAGAAGTAAAAATTGGTTCTTTTAGCAAAATGCATAAATTTGTAGTGTGCGATTGTAGTCCTGTAAATCTTTTAGGTCGTGACCTTTTGTGTAAAATGAATTGCACAATTTATTGTACGCCAGATGGAATAGGTTTTCAGACTTCAGATGAAGATGTTTTGTACAAAGTAACTTTGATGAATCAAGAACCTGAAACGAATGGTTTGTTTCCTGCATTTGAAGCAGAAAAACTTCCAGAAGAACTAAAAAGTGCTGTAAAAGAAAGTGTGTGGGATTTTACAGGAGAAGACATTGGGTTAATGAGAGAAGTTGATCCTGTAAAAGTGACAGTGAAAGAAGGGATAATTTATCCAAACACGCCACAGTACAAATTAACTCCAGAAATAATTGAAGGAATAACTCCTGTGATAAAAAAGATGATTGAACAGGGAATTCTGAAAGAGATCATGAGCAGTCCATGTAATTCACCTATTATGGGACTGAAAAAGCCAAATGGAACATATAGAATAGTACAGGATTTGAGAAAGATAAACAAAATAGTTGTACCATGTTGTCCAATAGTGCCAAATCCTGCAGTGATTCTATATCAAATCCCGCATGAAGCTGAGTGGTACACTGTGATAGATTTGTGTCACGCATTTTCTCTATTCCTTTGCATCCAGATAGCCAGCCATTATTTGCATTCCGTTTCGGAGAGCGTATTTTGGCATGGTGCCGAATTCCGCAGGGGTATACAGAAAGCCCCTCAATTTTTAATCAGATTCTAAAGAAATCTCTGGAAGATTTGAAGATGCCAGAAAAATCAGTGATGGTGCAGTATATCGATGACCTATTGGTGGCATCGAAAACCAAAGAAGCATGTGTAAGTGACACAATTGCTTTGCTGAACCATTTGGAGAAAAGAGGACATAAAGTGTCTCCTTCAAAATTACAGTTTTGTCAGAAAGAAGTCCAGTATTTAGGGCATAAAATTGAGAAAGGAGTGCGGAAAATAGCGACAGAAAGAGTAAGAATGATTCAAGGAATGAGAGCACCAATGACTCAAAGAGAGGTAAGAATGTTTTTGGGAATGGTTGGATATTGTCGACAGTGGATAAGTGGATTTTCTTTGATTGCAAAACCCTTACAAAAATTGACAAAGAAAGATGTAAAAGACCCTTTTGAGTTAAACAAAGAAGAAATGAAATCTTTCAAAGAATTGAAAAAGAAACTGTGTGAGGCCCCTGCTTTAGGCATGCCTGATTATGAGAAGGATTTTGAGTTGTACTGCAGTGAAAGAGATGGATGTGCATTTTCAGTACTGGTACAAAAACACGGGACCATGAAGAGGCCAATCGCTTACTTTTCAGCTGTTTTAGATCCTATAGCAAAAGCATTGCCTGGGTGTCTGAAAGCAGTTGCTGCTACTTGTGTAAGTCTGGAACAAAGTGAAGGTATAGTGATGGGGTATCCACTGAGAGTGTATGTTCCCCATTCAGTAGAAATTCTTTTGACAAGAACAAAAACACAGTACATGACACATAGTCGGCTGACTAAGTACGAAAAAGTCATCTTGAGTGCTGAAAATGTGACCATAGATAGATGCATAAATGTAAATCCTTCTACATCATTGCCAGATGAAGAGAGTATAATTGAACAAGACGAAGTAGATCATGATTGTCTGAATGTGCTGGAATATTGCACAAAACCAAGAGCTGACATAAAAGATGAACCCTTAAAGGAATCGGATTATGTCATGTTTGTAGATGGTTCATGTTTACGCACAAAAGAAGGAGTGTTAAGCGCAGCTTACGCAGTATGCACAGTGGCAACTGTGATGGAAGCGTCTTGTCTGAAAGGAGTTAGGTCTGCCCAAGTTGCGGAACTAATTGCTTTGATTCAAGCATGTAAATTGGGGAAAATGTACGAATCACGATTGTGACCGATAGCCAATATGGTTTCGGCATCGTACATGACTTTGGTCAGATTTGGTCACAAAGAGGATTTTTGACATCTGCAGGAACACCTATCAGAAATGGAGAGTATGTTAAAAAACTGCTTGAGGCGATACAGTTGCCTAAACAAATAGCTGTAGTGAAGTGCAAGGCGCATAAGAAAAACGAAGACTACATAGCGGTCGGCAATAATTATGCTGATGAGATCGCTAGATATTGTGCGGAAAACATGGCGTCCCTGAACAAAAATAGAGAAAGGGAGCATGTCTCTTGTCCTTTGCTTTTCACTAATACTGTCGAAACATGGGATGAAGTAAGACAGTTACAAGAAACAGCAAGAGATGAGGAAAAAGATTACTGGATAAAAGCAGGATGTAGAAGACAGGAAAATAATGGTGTGTGGGTATACAGAGATGAAAGACCAGTTATGCCTGATAGCATGATTGCAGACATGGCACGGATGTACCATGGACAAGCTCATATTGGGAGAGATGCAATGATCAGACTTTTTAGACAGACCTGGTATAACCCAAAATTCAGAGCCATTGCTGAAAGTCTTTGTCAAAGATGTCTTATTTGTCAACAGTTTAACCCAGGAAGAAAAACCGTAGTGAGTCTAGGAACAATAGGACGAGAAGGAGGTCCATTCACAAGAATACAGATGGACTTTATTGAGATGCCCCCTAGTAACAGATTAAGATATGTTTTAGTGGTCGTCTGTTTGTTCTCTCGTTGGGTGGAAGCATACCCCACAAGAAGGAATGATGGAACAACAGTGGCAAAACTTATGCTGCGAGAGTTCATTCCAAGGTATGGTTTTCCAGTCACGGTTGAGACAGATAGAGGAACACATTTCCAAAATGAGTTGATCCAATTGATTTGTGAAGCTCTGAGTATTAAACAAAAACTACATTGTGCTTACAGACCAGAGGCTTCTGGGGTAGTAGAGCAGATTCATGGAACAATTAAAAACAGATTGGGAAAAATGTGTCAAGCTACAGGACTCAAATGGCCGGATGCACTGCCTCTTGTTCTGATGACCATCAGAAGCATCCCTGAAAAGAAAACGGGACTCAGTCCTCATGAGATGATCATGGGACGAGCAATGAGACAAGCACACGTACCCGTCAACAAGTTATTAACTATAACTGATGATCTAGTACTGGATTATTGCAAGGGACTGGCTGATGTGGTGCATTCTGTGTTTCATCAGGTTGGACCGGATGCGACCACTCTTGAAAGAAAACCAGCCCACGACTTGAATCCAGGAGACTGGGTCCGCATAAAAGTCCACAAGAGAAGAAACTGTCTAGTTCCGCGTTGGGATGAGCCAAGACAGGTAATCCTAGTGACAACGACTGCTGTCAAGTGTGCAGGAGTGAAGAACTGGGTTCATGCCAGCCACACAATCAGAATTCCAGAACCTACAGATCGACATGTGAGTCGGCGTCTGGAAGTGTGGGATAAAAGTTTAACGGCTGGGACAACCAAGATAAAAGAAAGGGTGCCAGAACTTGAAGATCGACCTGAAAGTCGACATCTGGAAACCCCAACTGCAAGCACCTCTAGAGAAGAAGAGGAAGAAGAAGAAGAAGAAAGAAATTCAGAAATTCCAGAATTTGAAGATCGACCTGTAAGTCGACATCTGGAAATATCTGACACAACTTCAGACTCTGATGATTCAATTGAAAACCGTAAAGAATTCCTAAGGAAAACTTGGGGTTATAAACCAATTAGAGAAGAAACTGAGCAAGAAATTGAGTTAGATGAACAACCAGGTACAAGTTATGGTGGAACTCCTTCAGAAACAATATTAATAGATGAAGTAGGGAAAGAAGTACACAAAAGGTTAGAAAATCGAGAAGAACCCCGAGGAGCAATAGGGATAGATAGAGAAACAGGAGAACAGGGAAATTTAGAAACAGAAAAGGAGAAAAACACCAAATCGGAAGAACCCCGAGGAGGGACAGTAATAAGGGAAAACAAAAAGGAGAAGACAGATCCACCAGTAGGAGATGACGAGATTATAAGTTTCAAAATAAGAGACAATAGTGAAACAGTTGAAACAGAAACAGAAGAAAGTGGAGGAGAGGAAAAAGCAAAGACTGAATCAAGAAAAAGAAATTGGAAATCGGAAAGAGAAGAAAGAGAAGGTGAGGTCAAAAGGCCAAGAAAAGGAGATAATTGGCCCAACAGCTATGTAAGAAAATTGAGATATAGAATAATAAGAGCGGAAGACGAAGGTGCTGAACAAGTAAATGAAGTAACAAGTCAAAAGGAACAAGAAAAACCCAGTGGAAAAAGATTACAAAAGTCCAAAAGGACAAAGAAAGTGAATTCAAAATTTAAGTCACCTGAGTGGCTGTATATTGCACTAACTGATTACAAAGAAGAAGAAGAAAACACTCACGGAAACCAGAGACTGAGAAGTCGGATGGGAAAAGGTGAGATGCAACAAAACTGAAGTGAAGACTTATAGTGCTTCTGCCGGACGTGACAATTTTACTGGATGTGACAAATCACCGGATGTGACAACGAAAGAATTCTGGAGAGAATTAAAGAAAGTACCAAGCAAAGACTTTTGAAAGCAGAGTGGCATCTAAGTCATTTCTGAGGTGTAGTGACACAATTTTCTGAAACTTAACAAATAGAAAAAGAAAAATGGAAAATAATGAGAATAGAAGAAATAAATGTGAATTTATAAAAAGATGGTGCAAAATGTGCTGTTTTTGTACAGGGTTATTAATGACCATATGGATAGTTTTAGCAATCACAATTCCTATTAGTGTAGCTGTGATAGAAGCAAAAAATGATATTAAACCAGAAAAAGAAACTAATATTAAAGAACCAGTTATTTTAAGGAGTAGTGCAGAGTTGCATAAGGATAAGTCAGTAACAGATTTTTCAAAGAATGTTTTCACCAAATTGTTATATGAGTACGTAGAGACAATGGATGTGAGAGATTGTTATGTTTGTATGCAGTTGCCTGCATCAGTATCAGAAGGTGTGACTTATCATCACTTACCTCTGACTTATGGAATAACATGTAGTGTAATAGCAAGTTTATTTTATAAAGCAGGTAGATTAGAATCTTATTATACTGATATAGTTAAGATTTTTGCAAACATTCCAGTAGTACCAGAACTTAACAAAGTAAAACCAGCAAAAGTTTTAGGAGAATTCTTTTAGAACATAGAAAATTAACGTTAGAAGAAATAGTTAGTAACAACCTTACCTGTGAGTTAAAGAAAGAAGAAAAGGTATTTTTAGATATGGTTGAAGAAAGAAGAATGAAATTTCAAAAAGAAGCAATAAAAGAGGAAGGAAAACGCTTATGGACGTTTGAGGAAGGAAATCATGAAGGGAAAAAGATAAATGCAGCAATGACTTTGGACTGGCCACAAACAGGAAAGTTGTGCATTAGGAGAAATAAGACAGTCTATGACAATTACTTTGTAGGTTCCAGTATCTGCCATGACAATTATCAAATTCTGGGAGGTTGGGGATTCAAAGGTGGAAAGGACCCAATATTTCCAGGTATCTATTATGTTTGTGGGAATAGAGCTTATTACAGGTTACCGGACCATTGGTATGGAACTTGTTATGTAGGCCTGGTCTTTCCAAAAATTTTCACATGGACAGAGAAGAAAAGGGAACATACAAGATGATTAATAGATTTACACGTAGAAAGAGGGAAAGTTTTTCAGAAATTGTAGGTGATATTTTTGGAGCATTGATACCAGCAGTGGGAATATCTTTGAATGCATTTAAAATTCGGAAGTTATCCACAGTAGTAGATCGTTTATCTACAGATACTGCGGGAGGGTTCTTAATGGTAAATACCGAAATGGTTGCCATGAGAGCTATGGTGATGCAAAATCGGCTTGCCCTTGATATTCTTTTGGCAAAAGAGGGTGGAGTCTGTGGAATGTTGAAAGTCCAACATTGTTGTACTTACATTCCTGATAACAGTGAAAATATACAGAAGTATATTACAAATATTACAAGTTTGCACAAAGAATTAGTTCCACTGGAGGTTGAAAGTGTTTTGGGAAAACTTGGTAGAGGGTTTTCCTCAGTAGCGAATTGGTTAACTAGGATGAGTAGACTAGTGATAGGGAAAGTTATAATAGTAGCAACTATAGTAATATTATTAGCCATGATGTTGAAAATAGTAATAACATGTATAAAGAGAAAAGTAAGACAGAATAAGATAAGAAGAAATAACAGAATAATGAGAGAAAGAGAGAGAGAAATAGGTGAAATTGAGTTGGAGAAAATGAAAGAAAGCATGTATAAAGAGACTAAAAGGCAAGATGAAGAAGAAACAGATGTATAAATAACAGAAGGCAAAGGATGAAAGACATGCTGCCTGAAAAGAAGTATGACTTGGGTTTTATGTGGTGATTTAAAAATCACCAAAGGGGGATTGATGGAGCAGGAAAAAATAAAAAATTTAACCCCTAACAAATTTTATAAATTATTAATAAAATGTTCGTTTAAATGTATTAATCAACACTGTATGTGTAGGAATGGTAACATGCCAATGTATGTGCTAAATAATCTATTAATGGATGTCCGTGTGTCTAATTATAACGTAAAAATAAATGCGTACTAATAAAAATAAATGCATGTTGTTGTGCTTCATAGAAATAAAAAGTGTCGTTGCAAAAACAAATAGTGATGGTAAGTAAGGAACAGCTTAAGTGTTGCTTTCTGCTAGGTAACAACTAATTGGGGTACGTAGACGGGAGGGAAACGAAAGGGATATTTTTCTCTATTTTAATTATGTTTTGTTTGCCTCAAATTAGTGCTTCTAAAGTATAACCGAGTGGCGATATAAAATGGCCGCCAGTGGGAAGATGTGCGCAGGCGCAAGGGGACACGTGGTACGGGATGAAATTGGAGAAATCCGGAACCTCGTGATGTCTCTGAGAGGCTAGGATGCAAGAAATGGTCAAGGCTGGTGTGACCTAATTGAACTGATAGTGTGCCATGATGATCAGCAGAGAGCCCGTGGGAAACAAGTCTAAGAGAAAGGACAATGACTGCGGAGTTCTCGAATGTGTCGAAAGAAGTTACAAATGAACTGATCGAATCGGATGGAAATGTTTAAGCGTATGGGAAAGGAAATGATCCAAGGACCCTTGAATCCAAGAGGACTTGATTAAAGAATGAATAAGCTGACATGCATGGACCAATGAAAGAAAAGCGTGATATTAATGTTGCAACAGTTAGTTAGCAAAGTTAGAATTAGGGTATAAGAGGGCCTACTCTTAGTGGGAGGGGGTCAGAATTGATGTCAGTCGTGGTTGCAGTCACAGTCAGGAGAGGAGTTGAAGAGTCGTGTTGGTGGCTTCCAGTGCTGGGTGGTCCTGATCGATCCCTTACTGAGCGGGAGATGCTGAAAGACTGTTAGAGGAGACGGGTTGTAGGTAGCTGATGCTGACGAGCTGAAGTTGCTGTTGCTGTCTTAATTTTACAGTTGAGTATGAGAATCAGGCTATTTCTAATTCCTAACTTAGGTTAGAAATCATTAGGCTAAATTAGGCTAAATTAGGAAGCTAGGCAGGTAATTAGGGTTTTGGCTTCATGACAAAAATTTCCTTTCTGCAATAAATTGATTATGTTTAATAAAATTGTGAATTTAAAGAATGAATAATTGAATAAAGTATTAAAATTCTTTTCATGCTTTTAAAATTATATAAAAATTAAGATTCTTTAAACCCAAAATGACTCAGTGGTTATTTTCCTAAATGATTGTGACATAAGTAATTGTTTATTGTGATTCAGCTGGTCTTAATCACTATGAACTAATTTCTTAAATGAATGATTCATCGACAAACAATAAGCAGGAATATCTTAAGAAATAACTAAAATAAAGGGACAAAATAAGGTAATAAGATATCCTGGCTTTTCCAGCGGTACATAAAATGGTGTTCTCCATTTAGTTCTCATGCTTCTCCTAGGAGTACAGAATTTCACAAAGGTGTAAAGGAAATCCAGGAGTGTGCGTGTGTGTTAGACGATGTTTATGGGCCCCATCGTCATGTGGATATGAGAAATATAGTTTGCCCCTGGATGACCTATAAGTAACCTAGGAGGAGAATAGTTTTTATTGTACGCGCTGCATCAAGGGCCATTCGGCATCTTGGTGTCTAATAACAGGATAAAATATGATTCTAACTGACGAAGCCTCTTCTCTCTGTTGCCACCTCTAATTGACTTGGGCACCTAACCTATCACAAAATAGCTCAAGTCATTAAGGTTGTTGTTATGCACTAATTTAAAATGACGAGCAACAGGATAACTTGGGTCTGAGTTGACAATAGCTCGGAGGTGTTGGAGGATCCGTTTAAACACCTGCAATTTAGTACTGCCGATATATTGGAGGTGGCATGTATATTCTAGTACGTAAACGGCAAAATCCGTTCTACACGTAAACTGTCCCTGGATTTTGGTTTGTTTTGACTCAAATGCCGTACTGTATTGTGTAGTATTTTTACCAAATTTGCAGGCACGGCACGAGCTGCATTTAATGAAACCTGTCCGGTTAGATAACCACGTGCTAGAAATACTAACCTCTGGACTAGTCTTCACAAGTGCATCCCTCATAGAGGGTGCACGTCTGAAGGTTAGAGAAGGAAGCTCTGGCACAATTTGGGATAATGTTAAGTCTGTTAGCACTATAGGCCAGTTTTTGTAGATAATCTTCCTTATTTGCTTTTCCTGGCTACTGTAAGTGGTTATCAATCTGACTGAGTCAATAGGTTCAGAGCGATTAACGGAAGTCTCAGAAATGTTCGAGGTGGTATTGGGAATGGTGTTCTGTAAACATAACTCTACTTTGGCTGTTGGCCCTGGATATAGATGCTTTCAAATCTTTGATTTTATAGCCCCGAGCAATGAAGCGCTGTAAAGCTTCTGACTGGCAAAGTTGGAGATCAGCATCAGAACTGCAGATTCTTCAAATTCTCAAAAACTCGCCATATGGAATGCTTCTGATCAAGTGATTAGGGTGGGCGCTGCTGGCATGCAGTACTGAATTTCCAGCTGTACTTTTTCTGTGGAGCTTGGTATACATAGTTTTGTTCTCAATATATATCTCCACATCTAAAAACTGTACACATTTGTCGCTGATGTGGGCAGTGAAATTCAAATTCAACAAGTTAGTATTAATAGTTTCAACAAAGTGATTAACTGCTTCTATTGATCCCTTCCAAATCACACAGACATCGTCTATATATCTCCACCAATGGAGTACATGTGTATCATATAATGCTTTGTGAGTACTCCTGACGACATACTCCTCCCACCAGCCAACGTGGAGACACGCGTAGCTAGGAGAGAAGCATGCCCCCATAGCTACCCCTCGTAGCTGTTGATAGATCTCTTTGTTAAACAGAAAATAGTTATTAATAAGGCATGTCTCTATCATTTTTAAAATCATAACATTATGTTGATAAAAATGAATACTGCGTTTAGATAAAAAATACTTGACCGCTTCGAGACCATCTGAATGGTGAATTCTAGTGTACAAGGAGCAAATGTCCATTACAATAAACAAACAATCGTCCTCCCATTTGACGGTTTGCAATTTGGAAAGGAAATGGCCAGTGTCTCTAATGAAGGATGGAAGATGTTCAACAAAGTTTTGCAAAAATAGTCAACATATTTAGACAGGGGCTCTAAGAGACTTTTCTGAGCCGATATTATAGGTCTCCCTGGTACTGGAGTGCTGTTTTTGTGAACTTTCGGAATGAAATACAGTACTGGTGTTGTTGGATAGTCATTCCTTAAGAAGCACTGTTCATTTTTGCTTAACAAGCCCATACGCTTCCAATAAGACAGATCTTTAAACACAGTATCTTTGACTTGCTGGAGATCATTGAATGTTGCTTTTTTGTAGCAACCAGCATCATTTAGGTGGCGTGAAGCTTCCTCCATATACTGGACTTTTGGCCACAACACTATATTCCCACCTTTGTCCGCCTTATTAATGATCACATTGCCGTTGTTTTGCAGTTTGCGCATGAGGATCGAATATTGCACATCCGAATATCTTCTTTGTTTTTGTTTGTGCAAGGCCCTTTTGTTCAGTTTCTTAAGGTCCTCAATGACGCAGTCACTGAATATGTCTATTGCATCTTTGGGCATGATCGGAATAAAGGTAGAAGGCGGACGAAAGGGGCTGGTGGATGGAATATTACACCTGATACCCAGTTCCTGTAACTCATCTTGTGTGATGCATATAGTGTTGTCATCATTTTGGTCCAAATAATGCATTGATCTAAGTACATTAATGTCCGATACCTGCAGGGTGGTGCAAGACTTGCCTGGTTGTGTGATGAGGGAAGCAGCCTCAGTTGCTTTGTTCAATTTGAAATGTTTGAGGAGCTTGAGTTTGCGGATAAATTTAAACACATCCACTCTGGATTGTACATATTTAAAATTGTTAGTTGGGCAAAAAGACAATCCAAGTGTAAGCAGTTGTGTTTCTGCTGTAGTAAGCACAATATCTGTGAGGTTGATGACAGTATTGTCAGGGTTTTTTATTGTTGTTGTTGTTGTTTCTTGGGCCATTTCTTGGCTCTCCCCCCTCTGCCTCTGTTTCTGCCTCCTGACTTTGCGCCTCTGTTTCCTGCGTCTGTTTCTCCTTCTCCTATTTTCTTCATAGGATTGCGAGGCCTCAATGTTTGACGGCGGTCTTCCAATAAAAAACCCAATTCCTCTCCTCTCCTATATATATTCACTGAAAAAAACACAGGTTTCAGGGACGTTATAGTTAGTTGGACATTTCACTCGTACAAAACCAGAGAAATTCGGCCGTTATAGTTAGTTGAGCTAACTATAACGTGTGCCCCCGCAATGCACTGCTGATGACATCACATATTACATCACTCATGACATGGTCAGTGACATCACTGATGACATCGCAAATAACATCACTGATGACATCACTGATGACATCATCCAGTGACTGAGTGTTTCTAAAAAGTTGAAATATGTTTTATATATATATATGCCAAGGTGTATTGAAGAATGAGTGGGTGTATGAGTGTCTGAATGGATGATTTAATAGGTGCATTACTGACTGTATAAGTGAGTGATTAAACGTGTCTTACTTATACATGGGTGACTGACTAATCTGAATGAATGTCTGTATCAGTCTGTCAGTTGGTGTGTAAGTGGCTGCTTGGGTTTGTGAGTAGTTACATGAGTGTCTATATGGGTTTTTGGTTAGTTGTCTGAGTACCTGAATGGGTGCCTGAGTGTCTGTGTGGGTGGGTGGAGTGTGTGTGACTCCCTGCATGGATGTGTGAGTTGGTGATTCACTGGGTGTATGGGTTCAAGAGTGCGTCTGTGAGGGGCTGTATGGGTGGGTGAGTGTGTGTATGGCTTTGTTGGTGAGTGAATGGATGTCTCAGTGGTACATGTGTGAGTAACTACATATGGGAAAGGCAGTATATGTGAGTGTTGGAGTATATAAATGATTATATGTGAGAGTGAGTGATTGTGAGAGTGGCTGTAAGGATGAGTGTGTGCTTGTGTCAGTGATTGTATAAGAGAGTTAGTATGTGTTAGTATCTGTATAAATAAGTGAGGTGGTGTGTGTATAACTGTGTAGGTGAGTAAATGCGAGTGTGATTGATTCTTTGCATGACTGACTAGCTGTGTGAGTAACTCTATGGGTGAGTGGCGGTGTGTGAGTGTCTGTATGGGTGTATGAGTATATATGATAGTGGCTGTATTGATGAATGACTGCATGTATGAGTGACTGTACGGATGAGGGAATGGATGTGCATGTAGAGCTAGGAATCAGTGAGTGGGTATGTACTAACTGGTATTGGTATGTCTATGGTTTCGAGAATGGCAGTCTGTATTCTAGAGTGGGTGTATCAAAGGGTATATTAGGCTGTGAAGAGGTGCATCAGATTATCACGTGGATGATGTCATCAGTGATGTCATTTGAGATGTCATCAGTGATGTCACTGACCATGTCATGAGTGATGTAATATGTGATGTCATCAGCAGTGCATTGCGGGGGAGCGAGTTATAGTTAGCTCAACTAACTAAAACGGCTGAATTTCTCTGGTTTTGTACAAGTGAAATGTCCAACTAACTATAACGTCCCTGAAACCTGCGGTTTTTCAGTGAATTTCTATGGTTTTTTAAATGCTAATTTCTAACTATAACGTCCCTGAAACCTATGTTTTTTTAGTGAATTTCTATGGTTTTTTAAAGGATAATTTCTAACTTTAATGTCCCTGAAACATATGTTTTTTCAGTGAATTTCTAAGGTTTTTTAAATGCTAATTACTAACTATGACGTCCCTGAAACCTACGTTTTTTTCAGTGAATTTCTAAGGTTTTTTAAATGCTAATTTATAACTATAACGTAGTAGTTGCATTTGCAGAGTGGTGCAGAAAGGGGGCTGGGCCTCTGACCAGCGTTCAGAAATTCCGCTGCATAGGACTTACAGGAGGTAGCAGGAGGACTTCTTGGCCCCCAAAGTCCCTCAGGAGTAAAGTTGACTTCATCCCCCAACCCGTAGTGTGCCAGGAGATGCGTTTGCAGAGTGGTGGACAAAGGGGGCGTGGCCTCCGAAGACCACTTAGCAATCCCACTGTGTGGGACTTACTGGAGGCAACAGGAGGGGTAGTTGGCCCCAAAGGACATCTTTGGGGGCCAACTACCCCTCCTATTATCTCCAGTAAGTCCCACAGAACAGGATTGCTAAGTTCTCATAACAGGCCACTCCCCGTTTGCCCACCACTCTGCAAATGCACCTCCTGGCATGCTCTTGTTTGGGGGATGAAGTCCCCTTCGCTGGTGGGGGTCCTTAGGGGCCAACTAGCCTACCTGTTACCTCCAGTAAGCCCCACACAGTGGGATTGCTGAGAGGTGGACACAGGCCATGCCCCCTTTCTCCACCACTCTGCAAGCATGCCTCCTGGAGCGCTCTTGGTTGGGAGATGAAGTCCCCTTGCCTCCTGAGGGTCCCTGGGGGCCAACGAACCCTCCTGTTATCTCTAGCAAGCCCCACACAGCTGGATTGCTGAGAGTGATCTGAGGCCACGCCCCCTTTTTACACCACTCTGCAAACGCGCCTCCTGGCGCACTGCTGCTTGGGGGATGAAGTCCGCTTTAGTTCTGAGGTCCTCAGGACACAAGAGGACCTCATCGCCCCACCAGCAGTGCGCCAAGAGGCATGTTTGCAGAGGGGTGTAAAAAGGGGCGTGGCCTCGGACCACCTCTCAGCAATCCCACTGTGTGGGGATTACTGGAGGTAACTGGTGGTCTAGTTGGCCCCTAAGTACCCTTAGTATTCAAGGGGGCTTAATCCCCCAATCCAAAATGCGCCAGGAGGTGCGTTTGCACAGTGGTGCAGGGAGGGGGCGGGGCCTCCGGCAAGATGCTGGATATTTTCAATTTGCTTTTTGGAAGGGAGGCTGTGTGGCCCCCCCCTTTCCTTTATTATTTTTGGTCCCTGGGGACCCCATCTCCCAGGGCCCGAGCATTTTTTATTTATTTTTTAAACGGTAAGGGGGCCGCGCGGCCCCCCTCCCATGGCCGATTTTGGCCCCGGGGACCCTATCCCCCGGGGCATGGCCACATATTTAATCTTTTTAAAAAAAAATATATTTTTAAGGAGGGAGCTGGGCGGCCCCCCTCCTGAGGCCATTATTGACCCGGGGACCCCATCCCCCGGGGCTGTGCCTCGTTCCTTTTTACATTTTTTTTGTTTTTTTATTCAGGGAGGGGGGCCGCGTGGCCCATTCCCTGGGCCACTATTGGCCCCAGAGACCATGGGAGCCATGCTCCCGCCCTGCCATATCAAACAGCAATGTCCCGGGGTGGGCACCCTGGGACATTACAGGAGCCGGACCTGGGGGGGTAGCAATCCCCAGGGCCATCTAGGGCTCAGGAGGGGGGCCGCCCCCTCCCAGCTGATTAAAGCCCCGGGGAGGTGGTGGTCCCTGGGGCCCGCAATGGACCCCAGCATTTTAATCAATAGTGCCCCGGGGAGTTGGTGGTCTCCGGGGCAGTGTGGGCCGGATTCGCGCACCCAGCACGAATTTGCCCGAAAATATTTTTTAAAAAGCTTTTTTGGGCGACCCCCTGTGCAGGCTTAGGGTGTCAGGAAGTTTCTACTCTGCCCCCCTTTCTTGTTTTTTATCTTTTTTTTTACTGTTTTCTTGTGAATTGGTTCTACCGAGTCACAAGATGGCTGCCAACACATTTTACTTTGGAGTGTTGGCAGCCAATCAGAATGAAGTTCGTGCTCGGGAGGGTTCGCAAATCCTCCTCGGCCCTCAGATATCGATATTTTCAATTTTTGAATTTCTCAGGAACTGCTGAACGGATTTACACCATTTAAAAAAAGGTCGCTTTCTGAACCAAGAGCTTCCTTGTTGCCAAATTTGGCGTAATTCCGTTCAGCAGTTCGGGCTGTAGCCGTGTCTAAAGTTCCTTTGTAAATTAACATGGAGAAAACGCTTTTTGGAGACAGCCCTTTTTTCTCGGGCCCCGCTTGACAAATTACCCCTAAACTTTCAAGACAGTAGCTGACCTGAGTGAACCATTAGTTTTGAAAATGTTGCGAAGTTTCGTCAAACGGCGCCAAAGATATTGGCAAAAGAAAAAACATTTTTTGAGACATTTTCAAAACATTATTTACATATATTCTCTTACAATATATATTCGGTACTTGCATTTATATACTGCATTGTTTTCTTGACTAAAAGTATTTTTTTAAACTTTCATTATTCTGCCATTTTTTTTCTACAGCTTGCTTTATTTTGTAGTTTATTTTTGTTCTATTGTATGCCGACGACTCTGCAGGTTAGCAGTACCATTTTGCTGTTCTCCGATAAAGGTACGTCTAACTTTTATCTAGTGTGTAAGGGAAGTATTAGTAGGATTAGTAACTGCATGTTAATGTGATTTTTGGGCTATACTTAGTGAAGCGCCTTGTCTTATTTGTTCAAGGTGTGTGCGAAAGGTCTAAATGTTTTATTTTATATGCATTTTCATTGAATGGTGTTATGTTGTATTTTCAACAATTTTTAGGAAGTTAGACGTATGTTACTGTATATGTGGGGTCTATTTGACTTTCTTGTGTTTCTTTAGCAAGTGTTGTTTTCAATGTTGAACTTCTGATTTTTAATTGTGGATGTATTCAATTTTTTTCAAGGAAAAATAATTTTGATTTTTTTCTTTGCATGCTTATGTGATTTTTCCTTATATTTTTGTGTTTTTTATGGAAAAAAAATGTTTTTCAGGAGTTGGAGGACTTCCATGGATTATATAAGGTCAAACTGAGTGAATTCCAATATTTATCTCTACTTTGGCATTTTATTTCAGGTAATAGTTTGAGCCTAATTTTGATGGATTAAGTCCTAGATTTCCTACTGCTTTGCATCGCGTCTGAGTCCCATACAAGATGCAAACTTGGTGCAAACTTGGTGCAAACTTGGTGCAAAGTGTTGAGGTGGGATTTAATCTCCAATGCAAAGTAGGATTTGGTTGGAAAGTTCCTCAAAGTAACTGAAAGTCACACTATGCACTATTTGTTGAGCTACTTTGTGTCAAGGGGGCATTCCATAATCTGTAAATGGGGTTCCCATGCAACTAACAAAGTTTTTGATGCAAAGCCCTATCTCCTAACATTCATAGACAGGGATTTTTGCCTTGAGACAGGCGCAACAAGGAGACATGTTTTCAACCTAAGCATTAGAGAAGGCACACACCCATGTCCTATGGCGCAAGGGTGTGCATAGGGGAGAGAAAAAATGTGCCAAACTTTAGTAGATGTATTTTTTCACTCTCTCCCTTTGATGAAAGCAGTGCATTTTTTGAAATATTAATTTATTGAGTGGGTGTATAAAATCACCATCTTTTGCATGATTCCCACACAATGGCTGCCCTATCTCTTTTGCTGGAGTTACTTTGTGCACTTAGGCCCTGCTAAACAGGGATAAAGTGCCTGTATAACCCCTTAAACAAGGTTAAATTGGTCCATCCCAGAATTGACATATTTGAATTGCCTATAAGTCCCTACTATATGGTGTACAAAATTCACTCAGAGCACACTGGCACCAGTGAACTGCAACACCCAATGTGCCAACCATAGAGAGGGCCTATAAAACATGGCTACAGCCCTATCATGTATAGCCTGAGTGTTGCCTAAAAACATGCTGATAAATCTGTCAAGATAACCCTTCCTGACGGGTGGGAGACCCTACTTTTAAATATTAATAAGTCACCGCTAATTTACTAGTAGTATTTAAAAGAGGAACATGAATAAAATTAAAGTTGAAATGTTGTACCAGTGACTAGCCCCCAAAAGTTATTTTCACTGGAAGAATTGCAGCTGAATCATAGACAATGTCAAAACACAGCTTATACACATTAATCTGTAACTATTGACAGAAAATGGCTACAAAAAATATTCAAAGAGTAATTTTAATCTTCATAAGAAATCTAATTTAATGGTAAAGTCAGATTTTTAATAAATATGTAGGAAAAAGTAACTTTTAGGAAGGTACATTTGACATGTCTGAAGCTCCACTAGGCAAATCACCATTAGCCTACAAACAGCTGATATGCCAGTGCTTGACTTTAATGATGTGTGAAAACTGTAGAAAGAATTGCAGGGGTGTGGGGAAGTGTTTTTCCTCTTCCAGAAAGACCAGTTAGAATGAACCCATAACTTGTAACTTGTAAATTGCCTTACCTTTCACGAGTAAATATAACGTGCATCGGGGAATGGCAAATCTTTGTTCCTCTACCCAGGCTGGCTTTGAACCCAGTGGGATGCAAGCTACTATCTGAACCAGTTTTTAGTGACCACAAAATAAGGGACTACTCATTTTCATTGGGCACACCTCTGGGCAAGCATACAGGCTTTGGGCAAGAAAGAAATGGTTTCCTCATCTTGGATTTAAGAATGTGGTGCACTGTGGGATTCTCTACAGGAGGACAAATGGAAACGTCTGAAAAAGAGAGTAGAGTTGTCCTGGGGAACATTTACCACATTGGGTAGGGAGGAAACAGGAGTCACCCCCACCGACTTGCTATTGCCAACCATATATGTGGCACACCAAGACACCATCCTCAGAACACTTTCTAGACCTGCATAAGAAGAGAAGAGGACCAAACCCTACTTGCTGTAACCTGAGAGGAGGTCTGAAAGACTAGACCTGCTCTCTCCTGTACCCAAGAAGAAGAGGTGGACTCAAAGGGTCAGGGGCTAGCCTCCTGTGTCTACAGTGACACAACAAGCTCAAGAACCACTTTTTCCTGAATAACAAGTTGCCCAGTAACAAATGGACATGTACTAGATCCTGAACAAGACAATTGAATTGCTGAACCAGGTCCTAAAGTGCTAAGAGCTTATCGATGCCTGTACCTCCTCCGAAACAGGGAGCCTTATGTGAAGATCTGAGGGAAAAGGGACTTGCCACTAAAACATTTTCGGACTTTGAAAAAATCAGGCTTTCAGCCACCAGAGTACTGTGACCAACCATCACAGCTGATCAAATTTGGAGGATAAACCAAAAGGTTTATCCTACTTGGAGCTTCTCTGCAGCAGCAAAGTGTTCAACGGACCCTCTGCAATAAGGTATCTGATTCTGTGCAGTCCTCTTCAGATACAGCCTGCTACCATTCTTGCTGGAAAAATCCAGGCCCCATTACTAATGCCCCAGGGTAGAAATTTTGATCAAGAGAAGGCACAAACGTATCTGGCCAACAAAATAATGGCCCTGGAGTCAAACATTTGCTTTTCCTGCTCTGAGCTTTCCTGCCAAAGTCATCAGCTTCAGTGGGACCTTACTCAACGCCCCATCTGACTTCAGTGAGACATCCCTGGTCTATTACCTTGCCCCACTGAGAGATTTTAAAATCCCTTTTGTAGTCTAAGTCCCAACGTACAATCATTTATCTGGCCATCTCACTTGATGTATCCAACCTTGGAATCCATTGCTGTTGGCCTCAAAGCGTGTCTTGGCCCCCACCTGCTGTGACCATAAACTGTCACTTAGAGCTTTTTGGCACTGTCTTCACGTAGAATTCTAAAAATTCATGTCATTGGTTCCTCTTATTGGAGTGGTGTCATTTTGTTTATTAAGATTTACAATAGTTTGCTAATTCAGTTTGGGATTTTTTTATTCGGTATTTTGAACGAAGGGCTTTAAAACATTGATCATTGGCTTGGGCCATCCAGTGTTTGAGCTGAAAATTATTTATCACCTCCTGTAGTATCTTGTCATTACTCTGTTTTGCTACCCTTCCAGTTTTAAATGTGCAAAAGGAGTAACCTTAGCTGAGACTCAGCTAATTTTATACACCACTGGTACCCACTTTGGATACTGCCCATTAATCACCACTCCCCTAGAACTCAGCGAAAAGGTCAGACAATGTGTTTGGTGGTTCTAAAAAACATATCTAACATTCCAACATTTTTTCATATGTCAGATTTTGAGGAAGCTGCATTCCACCACCCAGCATCTTTTCAGGACTAATAAGATAGTATTACAAATAAAAAGCATTTGAGTCTCATAGCATTTGATGTTCCACAGAAGACCTTTTGTTAACACAGTGTTGGGTCATGTTTTGTTTTAAAATATATATGCAAGTGACCAAAGCTTAAAAGTATTACACATGTAAATAAATTAAACAGCCTTTAAGGACCAACTGCAGCAGGTGCCTTTGTGGGGAGGCTCTTTGAGCACCAGAGTTAGCCTGACCTGTAACTTTCAGTTCCACATTGTTCTGAATGCTCTCAACTGTGAAATACTATTGAAAACCACCAATGAACACTTCTGATGCAAATCCAGTTTATATTTGTTCAAAGTAGTATCCAGATTCTTCCATTTCATAAGGTACAGGCAGCACGTTACTAGATTAAAGAAATATTCGCGTTATTCTAATTTGATGGTCCTAGATGGCTTTAATATTCACCTAGATGATACCAACTGTCAAGCAGCTAAAACACTAATTGATGATCTGGAGAGTTTGCAACTTCTCCAGCAAGTGTCTACCCCTATGCAAACACTGGGGCACATTCTCAACCCCATGTTCACTAATATGACCCAACTTGAAATTTGTACGCCCATTCCATTGGTGTGGTCAGACCACCTAGCCATTCCCATGAATGTATTTCATGATAGGCTACCAGTGATTTCTACCCCTGCTCCCTCCCCCATTTCGGCCAGGAAATGGCCCAAAGTGACTCATGAGAGGCTTAATCATGTCTTGGAAAACTGTAGCCCTATTCAGGACTACAATGTAAGCAAAGCCAGGACTCATTTGGATATCTGGCTTAAAGCAGCTCTTGATCGCATCGCCCCTTTGTGTAAACAAATTGTTAGGAGACAAAAGCCCTTAGCAGTGTGGTTCAATGAGGAATGTTTTATTGCTAAAAAGAACTGTAAGAAGCTTGAGCTCCTCTGGCAGAAAAATTATGATCCCTGCTGTAAGGCGAACTATAAAGTGGCACTATAAGCCTACCACCAGCTTATTTATCAGTTTTGCTGAGAATACTACTGGCAGAAGATTTCAGTCAACAATAACTCATTATGTGAAATTTTCAGATTGTTAAAATCCTCACCTCGCTATCTTCTGCCTCACCCTCCACCGTGCCTTCTGAAGAATGTTTATTTATTTATTTATTTATTAAGGAGTTTTATATAGCGCTGAACTGACCCAAGGGTATCGGAGCGCTTCACAAACAGTTTTTCTACAAGAGCCATACAATAGAGCAGTATTCTACATATAGGTTTGGAAGTCCAAGTGTGCTGAGCAGCATTGAGGTAGTCCGTGAGTCCTGAGATAACCTCATAGAGAGCACGTTGTCTTGGGTTGAACCTATTAGGGGGGGAGAAGCAGTTAAGGGGTCAAAATAGCAGGGAGGAGGTAGGTCTTTGTGATACAATGTCTGGGAGCAACGGCGAGCAGGAATTTGCGTTTAGGCGGCGGCTATCCATTCGGGAGGGAGCGGACTTTTAGGTGTTTTTTTAATTTTGTGAAGGACGAGATAGTCCTGATACCGACTGGGATAGAGTTCCAGATTTTGGGCGCGTTTCCGGCAAAGGACCGTGCGGCAGTTTTTTGCTTGCGTGTTTTCATAGGGATGAGTAGTAAGGTGCTGGAGCTCCTGAGGTTCCTTGTCTGACCAGCCCTCTTGAGTTTAGCAGCCAGATACTCAGGTTTTCCTGTGTGCAGGGCTTTGTGCGTGAGGCAGGTAGTTCTGAAACTGGCACGCAATTCGACTGGGAGCCATTTTATTTCCTAATTCCAGTATTCCAGAATGTTGTAATGCTCTAGCCTCTTTCTTTGCTGAAAACGTAGAGAAAATCTACACTTGTATTCCAGTAAAATCTAGAAGTCACTCCCAGAGGGAGATATGGTTTGATACTACAGCTGGTAATATTAAGTTTCGACAATTCTGCCCAATTACCGTTAAAGAATTTACTTCCCTCTGTTCCGCCATCAAATCTGGTTCACCAGAAGATTTGTTTTTGCCTGGAACAGGGATGCAAAATTATTCAACCAGCTTTATGTGAACTTATTAAACTCTCCCTGCCTTCTGGTTATGTATCCCAACAGTTGAAACGCACCATGGTGTTCCCCCTTTTACAAAAACTGGAAAATTAACAGGCTATATCACTGTTGCCTCTTTTATTCTAAGCTAGCAGAAAAACATGTGAACAGACAATTCTCCAGCTTTCTGGAAGACAATGAGCTCCTGCACAGGATGCAATATGACTTTCTCCCTTCCTACAGCACAGAGTCAACTCTGCTGCTCGCCTCCAAATCCGCAAGGCGGATTATGGAGAAGGGCAACACTGCAGCCATTCTCATGCTTGACCTCAGTACTGCATTTCACACAGTATCTCATAATATCCTGGTCAAGTGGCTCTGGAACAGTATCATTGGGGGTAAAGCAGGGAGCGCCACAAGGCTCCACCTTGATCCAAACCTTTATAATGTTTGTAAGCCCTTTGGTTGAGGTCATTGAGCAATATGGTTTTACTATTATTTTGTATGCTGATGACACACAATTGGTCATGACCATATCTCAGAAGAGCAAGCTGATAGCCCCTTCTCTCAGTGCGTGTTTGTCAAAGATCGCTACCTGGATGGACATTAACTGCTTGAAGCTAAATGGTGGGAAGACAGAGGTTTTGGTATTGGGCAGGCATCTTAACATCTGGTCCGATGCCTGGTGGCCCAATAGTCTTGGTCCTCTACCACCTCTTAAGCCCAAGGTTAAGAATCTAGGCATCTGATTCAATTAAAAAAGTTCTTTTGATGCCCAGATTAGTGCCCTTGCATAAAAGTGTTTCAGGCTGCTGAGATCTCTTAAGAAAATTCTCCATCTCCTCCCTGTGTCTGCCCAAAAAACGGTAGTCCAGGCATTAGTCATATCCAGACCGGACTACTGTAATGTTCTTTACTTGGGCATTTCCCAATCACGCTTGAGCAGGCTTCAACAGGTCTAGAATGTGGCTGCAGGATATTGCTTAGAGTCCCAAAACATGCACCTAATGTCCACCTGGATCTGCTTTCATCGTTCTAGGGGCTCCGGCTAGTTTCTGCCTCACACATTCCATGGCAGGTTTATAGCCTAGACAAGCATTAGCCACACCCTGCAAAAAGGAGACATTAAAAAGAACACCCTGCCTAAAGCAAATGTCCTTTTCACCACACAAGATTATGTTCAGGTGGACCCCCTACTCCTGTGCCGTCCAACCAAATTCACATCTGACAGGGAAAGCCTACTCTGATAAAGTATATTCATGGAGCTTCGGACTGTGAGTACTTGACACACTGGAGGACGTTGGCACTGTGATGGTTAATAGAGCAAAATGAATACAGGAAACACACTGGCATGAGGTGGAGTGAACATTTAGAAACATCCCTCAAAAATACACTGGAGTAGGGACATTAACATGCTCGCCATAACAGAAAATTGAGACTTTCTAATAAAAGACAGACACACACACACACAGACAATATCTGCAATAAACTCCCATCCTGTCAAAGAGGTCCACTGTAAGGAAATCTCTCATGCAGCAAATGTTTGCCTCCATGCTACGGTACCCAGTGGCACTCAAAGGCAGTGTGAACTGCAAACCAGGCCCTGCACAGAAATCACATACCTGTAACACAGAACAATATAAAAAACTTATGGCCTGTTTTTGAGTTCGGCAAACAGAAGGCGATAGAGTACCCTGTCCACCAAACCACCAAACCCTTGATTGCCTGCTTCATGAGAGTTAAGTGGACCGTCAGCTATCAGTTGCAGTGGGGTCTAACGAAGGCAGGCATACGCCCTCCTCCCTATTTAGAACACAAAAACTGTTGAAAAGTTTGGATTTGAATGCTTTATTTGCTATTCATTTTTTGTTTTTAATATTTTGCTACATTTGTGTCCTGCTCTGGATCAGGAATTCTAGTACATATGTAGTTTATTTATTTCTTCTACTTCATGTTGTTTGTCTAACTGATTAGCTGACTTTAGCTGCCTGAACATGCCCATCTATGGTAAGGTAGAAAGCAGGTTCTCATAGAACAAAGTGTTCTACTATATTATATCTGCCTCAATACTCAGCAAGGATGATGGATGATGGGGAAAGGTTCTTTCTATCCATGAATAAAATTCCAAGTAGGGAAATGTTATGTCAAAAGAGAGAAGAGAGGGGGCGTGGCTACAAGCCTAATATGGTGGATGTGTAAATCTAAGCTCCACACCTTGCCTGCATCATCCACCATGATCCGTTGCCTAAGCAGTTTTTCTCTGCCCCTCGGGACTGAACTGTAGTTCTGCTAACTGCCCCCTCTTCAAGGAACACAATAATGGGCCGCTGATATACACCCCTGCAGCGGAGCACTAGGAAGACATGGCTGATCCTTGCCAATGGGCAGCAGGGCTGCTGTGACTGGCAGTCACACTAGAGTCAGGCAGCGGGATGTCCTCGCTCGTGAAGGTTGGAGATTACCACAGGCCTGAGATTTCTCCTGGGAGATCCGGGGCAACGAACCTGATCTGGTGCCTAGACTGAAGTGGATGGCCTCTGATAGGGCTGCAGCTTTCTGGGCCTGGTGCAGCAATTGGTAGCTATGAAGCACGGTGTCCTGCTCCCAGCCTAGCCTGAGGCCACCTTTGCTGTTTTACTTGTACCCGATGCATTCAGCGGCAGGTAGATGGGATGCAGTGGAGGTGGATGGGGTCGCCATAGCAGTACTGAGAGGCTGAAGGGTGCCTGGACTGGATCTCTCCACTGTGGGTGTTGTCAGATCAGGGCATATGCCAGAGCCTAATGGAGATTTGAATCTGCTGTGGCCACTTGCCTCCCTTGCTCCTGAGCCATTTCCTGGCTGCACAAACATCCATCCTGAGAATTGTGGGACTAGCTTGTCACCCTGACTGGGAACCACAGCCTCTAGGAGCAGTGCAGTGATGCTTCCCTATTTCTGGCTCTATCCTCTCCCTTGCCTCATTCGTACAGCAATCAGGGGGTGGCAAACCTGCTCCCACGGGATAATCTGCACCCAGCCCTCTTGACTCGATACTGCACACTTTGACTGTGGGTGACCAGAGACAGGAAAACAGAGCCCTACTGGACACACCTATTCCCCTGAAGTGAGAACCTGTGGCCCCCCAGCCTTGCCCTTGCTCCCGCTCCCACACCCACTTGGCTGGAGAGCCTTGATGATGAGCAAAGACTAACAGCCTGCCCAGCCCACACAGCGCAAGACTGACAAATATACAAACCCATGCACCCCCTCCACTGTACCAGATACATCACACAGCACGGAGGTTGGGGCATCCCAGGGGGCTGTCACTTCGGACCTTCAGGCTATGCAGGACACTAGGGTTTCCTTGCAGGGGAAAATAGGGCAGCTTAGTGTAGACCTCTCCCTGCTCCACTAAGACCTAAGGAATGCAGTTGACAGGGTGTCTGAGGTGGAGAGGTGAATATCTGAGGCTGAGGCTGTAGGTTCCATCTGTACATTCCAAACTACATGCTTGGAATGACATAAAAAAAGTTCACCAGCTAGAGGTTGGCAAGAGATCCTACCTACAGAATTTATCGCAGGCTGGCTGGAAACATAGCTCCCAGTGGAGGTACTGTCACCCTGCTTTATCACTGAATGGGTGCATAGATCATTGACCCATTATATAAACTTTAAAAAAAATTATTTAATTATATAATTGGCACCCCTAGTGATTAGTGCTAATTAAAAATATTAGCATTCTCATCAGAGCTAAAATAAGTAGCCTTATAAAGCATACCTCCTCCTCAGTTTTAAAGTGGATAAAATGTAGTTGAGGACAGAGAAACAAATAGTAGGGGTTTCTAAACATTAAAAAAAATAATCACTCTTGGTGTGAAGTAAAGTGCTTATGCTTAAAAGTGGTTGTATAAGGTCTTCTCAAGCTGCTGTATGAAGTGCAAATAAGTATAAAGTACGTTGTTTGTGATGAGGAGTTGTTACATGGGCAAACCTGAAGAAATTCAAACCAGGACCCGGGTAAGGGAAAGCAACCAAAACATGAATTGTATTTAACCTTAGCCTTGTAAGATTAAATCTGTGTTCTGGTTTTCTACCCAGGTTAAGTACTGCTCTGCCCCATGCATTGTTGAAATAGGCAGATAGTTAAGAAATGAAGTTAAACGACTTGCCCCTGCGAATCTAATTTCTTCATTTATCATTGGAATCTGGAAGATAGCCTACGGATGGACAAAGAATGGCAAGAAGCCAGATGGCTGCTCAACTCCAATTTAAATTCTTCCTCCATGTGTATTACGACCTGAACAACTTATTATATATGGGACGGAGGAAAGATAATCACCACCTAAAATGCTTTGCAGAGCGTGCAGGGTTTTTTCACATGGTATGGAGCTTTGCTCTCATTGCTGCCTATTGGACCATGATACACTTAGTGGGACTAGGGGTCTACATACCAAATCCAAATACTAGGTATGCGATTTTGCCTACTGGTGGCGAAACACAAGATTGCTTGATGCTGGATCAAACCAGCCCCCCTACTGTCGCAGAGTGGACCAGGATGGACACGTGTGACAGCTGAGGAATCGGTCCACACAGCTCGCGGCTGCCCTCAAAATACCATAAGGTACATTGTGGGACCACTCCAACTAAATGTGCCTTTTGTGGTGGAGTGCCGAACTTTCTTCTGAAACTATGAATGTGAACTGATGTGTTATTTAAATTGTATAAGGAAATATACAATGTTCAATATACTGTTCTAAAAGCAAATAATTTTTTTTTTTTTTAAAAGAGAAAACTGGGGTAGATAGGCAGTGAGTGAAATCTCACATATAATTAACTAAATCCAGAATTTGTAAAGTGAGGCAAATCACCCGTGAGGGTCTCAAGACACTGAATTGTTGGCATAGGGGATTAGGTGATTTGCCCAGAATTACAGGATGTTGATGTAGGCGCCAAGACTCAAACCTGGTTCCCACTCCGAAGTCAGCAGCTCAGGGCATTATGCCACATCCTCTCCTTACATACATATCAGGCATAACTGGAAGCACCATGCACTCCACTCAAAATGGTGTGGCAGGAGATTTCCTCATTATAAAATAACAGGTGAAATGAAGCAAAAGGATCCTTTTAATCACATTATCAGTACAGTGAAGAACTTTATTCGGTTATTTCTAACCATAAAGTGCATAAGTTGAATAAATACAAACATTAAGACACTCAACAAAACATGAAATCACACTTTCTATAAACAAGTATGTTTTTTATTTAATCTATTCTAATAAAATGTTAAAATTATGTCAAGAATAGCAGCATTAAACTATTCAATTCAATTCAATCAAGCTTTATTCGGTATATAATATACAACCATAAAAGCATTCTAAACATAAAAACAGCAGTACATGTTAATGATCCTTCTTTGATTTTCTATCGTCGTGACCACAGCATTGTTAATCACAGTAAGTAAACAAACTATAATAAAATATACTTGTTAATAAACAGTTCAATACCGGCTAATTCTCCGACTAAAAGAGTACAAAAAACATCTCTACCTTACAAAGGCAGTGGTTATGTAAACTTAAATTCGTAGTCACAATACACAGTGCAATAATACTTCATCTCAATTAATAGTGGCAACAATTATGTAAACAGATCTCTAGAGGGGGTAAAGTGCATATATACTGTGCAATAACAGGTTTTTTGGCTTAGACTCGCAGTCGCCATACAAAATGCAATAATACTTCATCTGAGTTAATTGTCACAATAATTATGTAAACAGATCTCTAGAGAGGGTAAAGTGCGTATATCCAGTGCAATAACACGTTTTTTAACACAATGTTCAGAGCCTATACAAGTAGTAGAGAACCTACATGCTTTCGTATGTTAAGGCTTCCAGATGGGAATTATCCTTTCTTCTCCTAACTGACATTTGTATAAAGACTATAACTGCATTGCGAACTTTATCATTTTCTAAGCTACAAATATAATTAAAAGTGGGTTTATAAAAATACAATCTGTTGGCTAAAAATAAAGGTCTTAAAACGGATTTCCTAATATCCCGATAAAGACTACAAAAAAGTATAAAATGCGGTGTAGTCTGTGAGGACTTTCCATCACAAGGACAGTTTGGGAGGTTATGGCTCCACTTTCCCATACTAGGGTATGCAATCTGATAGTGTAGGGTGCCCAACCTCAACCTTGTTAGATAAAATCTGTGTTGCAAATTCCTTACGGAGATAAGATACGGTTGGATACCCATCCAGAGAGGGCCTTCGGAATATGCTCTAACACACGGACTTAAGCCTATTCCTGCGTCTCTTACCAGTTCCCTTGAGTTAACTAGCCTCGTCTTTAAATCCCTTTTACTGTAATCCTGGATGGACTCAGGATCATTGAAGTCAGTGTCCACCTTAAATTCTTTTAAAAGGTTGAAAATATACTGTAACCAGGGGATTTTTCAGTTATAATCGAGGGCTATGCAATCCTTAATTATTTCCTTAGTGTACTTAGTCTCATCTTTAGTCCAAATCCCATGCCAAAACATGAGGGCTGCCGTGCTAATAAAATCGCTAATATAAGGTACACATAGCTCCTTGTGGACCTTGTATGTGGCAGTTGAATTTGGTACACCTAAGACTCTTTTTAAAAATGTATTTTCCTGGATTTGCAGCAGGGTGGTATTTACTCTCCCCCAGAGTGCTTCTCCATAACACAAGCCTGTTATATAAGTGCTCCTATATAGTGTAAGGATTTCCCTCACAGGCTTATTGCCTATTTTTGTAGCAAATCTAAATATACCCTCGCTCGCTCGTATGAACTTTAGCTTGCATAAATCAATGTGTGCGCCCCAAGTACCGTTTCCATTAAAAAGGATACCTAAATAAGAAAAAGAAGTTATTCTTTCAATGCGGGTGCCTTCCACGTGATGTTGCCTACTCTTTACTCTACTTTTCCCACAGGTCATGACAAAGGTTTTACTGAGGTTCAGTTTTAAATCTTTTGCAGTCATGAATTGTGTGAAATTTTCTATTAAGCACTCAAGCCCGTTTGCAGTCCTTGATAATAGGACTGCATCGTCTGCATATAAGAGTACTGGGGTTACACGTGTACCAACTCTAGGGGTATCAGCACTTAGACTCTGCAGAGAAAGGTCGATATTGTTAATATAGAGGGAAAATAAAAGGGGCGCAAGGACACAACCTTGCCGTACCCCACGGGTAACTCTAAAATCAGGAGTACATTCTCCTTTTGGGCCAAAGTGAACTCTTGAAGTTAAAAAGGAATATATTTGTGATAGATAGATTATGATTTCATGTGGTGCACCCATCTCTTGCAGCATTTGCCATAGTTTAGCATAATTAACTAGGTCAAAGGCACTAGTGAGGTCAACGAAACAGAGGTGCAGGTGACCTTCTTTGGTAAGGGTATATTTCCCTATCAATAACTCAAGGTTTACGCATTGCTCCACCATCCCTATACCCCTTCTAAATCCATACTTGGCATCGGTTAAGACGTTATTATCGTTTGCCCAGCATTCCAATCTTTCTAACATAATTCTGCCCATCAATTTAGATGTTGAATCGAGAAGGGATATGGGTCGGTAGCATTTTGCGTTCCCTCTGTCACCTTTTTTAAAAATAGGGACAACGATGCTCTCCACCCAGGTTGCAGGGAACACTCCTACTAATGTAGCGTTAAAGACACTTAATAATATTAGTGACCAATAATCTATATTGGATTTAAAAACATCAATTGGTACCCCATCCGGGCCTGCAGCTTTCCCATTTGCACTTTTGTTTGGGCAGTTTTAATTTCATCTAAGGCAATGGGTGCTGTCTTAACAGTGTCAACTAGAATGAGATTACTATTACCATCTTTCGCGAGGGACTCATTATTAGTGTTAAAAATGTGCTTAAAATGCATCAACCATTCATCTGGAGTTACCAGCATTTCTATCTTTGCCGCTGATATATCTTTGAAAAAAGGTTGATTTATTATTTTCTAAAACAAAGCTGAGTCACGTGTCTCGGCTGCTTGAATCAATTTTTCCCATGCCCTCTCCCTCCTTTTTCTTGTTTTTAGCATTTGTTTATAGTGTTTCCGTAATGTACAGATCCTCTCTCTGTCTTTGGGTCTTGCTTTTAGGGCTTCCTTTAATTCCTTGTTTAATTTTGAGCACTGCTGATCAAACCATCTAGGGTTAGGATCGCTATTTTTTTTTTCAGATCTTTAGAGATTGCAGCTGTAATATTGTAAAATGCACTTACTATATCTATATTTCAGGAGGATCTATAGATGTATATATTCTTGTTGTTTTTTAATTATATTTTCCATAAATATTGTTGGGTTAACACCTGACCATTTGATTGAAATTCCGTTCTCTCCTTGTGTTTTAATATCAACAGAGGATTCTCGCACCTTTTCTTGTTGGGGCAGACTTAGTTTCAAAATCAAAAATAATGGATGGTGGTCACTAAACGGGCTGGCCTGACTATAACATTTTTCTACTAGTCCCTTGCAATTTCCTGATACAAGGGCATGATCAATTTTTGACGAGGATCTTTCTCCTTCATACGTTTGAATAATAATTTCTCCCTCATGTTCATATAACTCCATAATTTCTAAGTTATATTTATATATAACAGTGTTAATTGCTTCTCCATATGGGTTATGAGGGATATGAAGGCTTGGCTCGCCATATTCATTGCTATGACCACATTGTTACCCTGTTGGGATTTTGCACTTTACACAATTAAAATCGCCGGCCTGCATTAAACTAAAATAAAATCAATTATAAAATAATACTATGACGTTCCGGAATGTGATACGTGATCTCTTTAATGACTGGTCCATGTCCAGTGTTCCCAGGTTTACTGTCTTTTATTTTGTGTTTGCTACGGATTAAAACTATACATGTTGCCGGGTGGGTGCTTAAAAAAACAGGTAACTAGTAAGTTCATTATCTTTTTGTTGCCCTTGGGTTGACTTGATTTTGCACTGAAATGTATTTGTGTTGGTCAGCTGTACGGAGTAGATTATTTACCAGGTAACAAATTATACTCCTCAGCATACCATCGGAATGGAAGAGCCGTCCAATCAGCTAATGAACGTTTGCCTGCAGGTACATATTTCCAGCTCCAGGAAGATCGGCTTGGGGAGTATCTTACTTTGTGCCATGACTTTTGGGCATGTGAATATGAGATGACTTATTGAGTCAAATTTGTAGTCGCATAATCGGCAATTTGGGGTTTGGTACCCACCCTTCTATGTAGGGAGAAGGTCTTTGGAGTCAAATGAGCCAAAATGAAAGAGCATAAAACTTTTGTTTGAATGCTGGATAAAAGGGCACAGTGACATATGCTAGAGGCCTCAAGTTGTTATATGAGTTTATCACTGCCCATGCGTGCCGCCGCTGTGCAAGAATGTTTTTATCTTGAAGGAATGACAGCTTTTTTGATGTAGAATTACTTATCTTGCAGCTTGACCCATCTTGCTGTCCCATGCTTCTTATAACTCTAGGTCTACCAGAGCTTTCTCAAGATAGGCACCCCGTGAGTTGGCTTTTTTTCTCTCAATTTGCACATTTATCTCCAGCCAACATAGATTATTCAAGGTTCCACTCCCCATAGCACGAAGTCTCTAGCACAGTTTCACAAAGGTGTTGATTCATTGATATTTCTGGTTTTGGTAAAGTGGGCTGTGGAGGACGCTTTGGGGAGACTGAAGACTGCGTTATAGACCTTTGTTTGGAGCTGATTTAAGATTGCTATCTCCTTGCCATGCCATATTTCTAGACCATACGTTAGTTCAATCTCTTTATGGTAGTCATCTCTTTATGGCTGATTTGTCCACGAGACTGCACAACTGCAAGTTGCATGCCACGAAACAGAGAAACATGGTCATCTCAAACCTTCTTTATGTGGATGACCTAGTATTAATAAGCCACACAACAGTTGATTTTCAGCACTTACTGAATGCCACCCAAGAGTACTCAGAGGAAAATGCCTTGCAAATCCACTTGGAAAAAAACGAAAATCATGGCAATAAACTATACAAAACAGAGAAAACCGTAATGGCACTTGGACAAACACCATTTGGAACCTGAGACAGAATACAAATTACCTAGGTGTCATCATAGACAACAAGGGGTCTTTCAACCCTCAGAAAGAAGCCCTGAGATTGAAAGGCACCACCCTAGCATTAACTCTGAGGTCCTTGAAGAACAAAGTCGCAGGCCCTAGTTTAACCCCTTTACTCCAGGCCTAAAGCGAAACTCCTCCCAACACTAACATATGGAAGTGAGCCATTGAAAGGGGAGAGATGCAACCCCCCTGAATAACACCATCATCAGGATATACAGAAAGATCTTCTGTCTCCCAAAATACACTTGCCCCACAAACAAATAAGATTAGAATGTGACCTTCAGAGACAGACCTTGGCCAAAAGAGGGGCGTGCATAAAATGCTGGAATAAGATCAGGCGTGCTGAGCAGAACACACTTAACTCGCAGTCAGGAAACGTTGGAGGATATGATACAGTGCAGAACACAATCTCTTATCTGGTTTTTGTTGAATTAGTTTACTAGATGTGGTAAATGAAACAGTACATTAAGAACAACATTTGCATAGCAGTTGACACCTGAACTGTTTTCCAACTGGTAACCTACAATATCTCTGTGATTTTCCAGTTTTCTCTTCTTAACAGCTTCTAGATTGTCCTTGTGCCCTTTGTTTTCTTGAGCATATGTACACTCTTTTGTAATCTTCCGCTTTGGACAGATTATCCATTTCTCATAAATAGGGTATTGCCCTAAATGAGTAGTGTATATACTTCTTAACCAATTGTACTCTCTTATACAGCTTACATCAGCACTAATTTTCTTATCATCATAATCAATCAAAAGCAAACCAGACAATGTTTAAACTTGCAATAATGCTACATATGACATTCCTTCTTTAAAGAAAATGACTTCCAATGTTAACAAAAGCTGCATCTACACTTAAACCTTGTTATATATGGATAGTTACAGCATATGCTAGAGAGAGTGGAAACTGCTGGTGCCGCACACATAAGTCTTTCACTAGCAAAAAATGTACAACAAATTGGCCAATCTGTTTGACACCATCAATCTGATCAAATTTTATGCCAAAGTATTCAACCTCATTTGTATTAGGAAAATTAATGAAATCAATAACTTTATCCATTGCACCATTTACTAACCCTTCTTCAACATTTAAATTACACCACAAAGCTACTATGCTGTTCTTGCATACTCGTAAACGCTTTCTAATTCTGCAATCCTGTATACAGACCTCTCTAAACAATTCAATTGTGCTTGTAGTTTTTCTGCAAGTAGAATTGTGACTCCCTGATGTTCCATTTTATTGATAGCGGTCATTTCCAAAATACCTTCTTTCTCCAGCTTCAGTAATTGTTTGTTGAAGTGAAAGCACTCTTTAAGTGTAGGTATTAAACAAACTAAGGATTTTTGTTGTTCAATAAAATTGTACATTAGTTCTGCTGCTGTAATGTTAGAGGGAAATAGTTTCTTGATAAGTCGACTTTCTAAAGCACGTTTTGCAATATTTGTTGAACTCCTATTCTAATGTCCTTAAGAATATTTCCATAATCCAAATCAGATGCTTGACACATATTGTTCACTAGTTCCTTCTATTCAAAGTGTAACCAAATATCTACATTGCCAATAATCCCCGAAGAATTTCTTGTTCCATTATGGGCAAGAGTTTTGAAAATAGGTTGTCCTTTTACAGGGGTAAATTGCAGTAGATCACCAAATACAATCAAATGCTTTCCTCCAAAGAGTACATTATAGTTTGTTTTTTAAATCTGCTGCATTTTTAAGTGTATGAATGTAAGCAATAAGTTTGATACCATGCTTACTACATCAATGATTAGAAGCTTCAGTTTTTTCAATACTCTTGATACCTCATGACAAGCTTCACCAGATAACTTTTGATATTCCAGTTTATTGTCATGTTCAATAGGTAGCATTAAGTAGTTGATGTAAAGTAATTTATTTAATGTTATGTGCAATAATTCAGTTGAACAATTGGCTCTCCAAGAGGATCTTAAGTCAGTGGTCCAGAACTCTGTTTGCTTTATGAACTCTCCTTGGCTATCTCAGCAGCAATGGTTTCTTCCTGTTAAATCTCATCTTTCAACATTTGCAAGTAGTTTGGGAAGACTGAATACTCAATGCTGTCTTTCACAGCATTGAAAGAGTCTTCATAGCAGTCATAGTGTGCAAGTCAATCTGATTTGGAGAATGTGGTTTACTGCATAATATAGTCCTGACAAGTCACTCTCAAACAGTAGATGAAATATGTAGGGAATACACAGGCGAAATCTAGGATCCTCTGAATATAGTCTAGTTACTCTGTACTTGGCTGCTGGTATTTGCACAGTCCGTTCTGCATATCTACTAGCTATTCCAGGAGGAAACAGATGTGGAAAACAATGAGTTTCTAAACTTTTCTCCCACACACTCAATGGAGCTCCTTTCCCATCTTTCATTTGAAAGAGATCGATAGCATCACCAATATTCTTTGAATACTGTTCAATGAATACTGTAGTGTTCATATATTTTCTTCTGATCTGGATTGATCCACCTTTCCAATATGACCTCTTGATGATGATGATGTGTTTTATTTTGAAGAACATATATATTATTATAATAAATATTATTTTCTACCAGATATAATGCTCCTTTCTTTAGTTTACTAAGATCCACTATTGCCATATTGTTTTGCCTTTGGTAGGGACACCATTAACTAGAATAATAAGTGCTTCTGCCAAATCTCTCTGCACAACTACGGTTTCAATATTCTGCTTGAAATCTAATAGCAAGTACGTAACTTTACCTTTAAAACCTTTCTGTAATTCTGTTGGAGGTCAATTTCCTTTCTTTGGCTCCATATGAACTATAGCTTGGAATTGATGTATACAATGTATTACATTTGATTCATAAACATTTAAATCTTCAAGTTATTGTGGGAATGAACCAATTCTAACTTGTTGTGCACTGCTCTAGCTGGCATTTTATTATTTTTCAACTTACCATGACAGTACTTACATATATAGTTTGTCATGTGCAATAATAAAAGAGTTCCTCTACAAACAAATAAGCTGCAAATTCGACCCTCTTATCTCTGATTTTGAAGACATAAAAACATAACGAGTTTGACTGTTGTAGTGAGTGTGTGGACGACATATACAAACATAGTTTGGTTTCTCCAAACAAACTGTGTTAAACTCTGTATTCTCTTTTGAAAGGCATTAACAGTAATACTTGTGTTCTATTCCACTACACATGCAGATACCAAGTCCTCATTTTCCCTACACTCCTGTTCAGGACCAAAGAATTGAAACTGAACATCTTCACAAAAGTTTTTTACCTTCGCTAGTGTACCATGTAAAAGAGCTCTATTAATTTCTCCTAAACATAAAGCAGCAGGTTTGACATAGTAAAGCCTCTTAATGAAAGTTCACATCTTCGAGTGGTGAAAAGCTAACATTTTGAAATGATGAAAGGTGCTTTGGCATACTTTCTTTTATAGACTTGCTAGTGAATGTCTATAAATTAGTAAACTACCTTACTTTGCATGGATCTAATCCTTGTAAAATCCTTATTTTCTTTTTCCCACGTTTGCATGGAAAGTTACATTTCTCAGTATAGATTCTTGTCGAACACTGCAAACACTGCTACAGTTCCACTATATGCGGGGGCCTGTCTATGCCCTACCTGTACATCCTGAACTATCACTTATTCAACATTCCTTGCTACCATCACCTCTTTTGGAATGGAATTACCATCCTTCATCTCATAACATTGTCCAGATTCTACAACCGCATGCATTAATGTGTACTCTTGGAAGTAGCTTTCTTCATTAAAAAAAGGCTCAGTAATTGAAGTAGGTCTCCATTAACCACTGGTCACTTGCGAAAGATACTTTTATTGACGAGTCTTTTCATTCAGCTTATTTTCCTCATAGACAAAACTATTTTATCCAGTGCCCTTATTGTGTTTAGAATCAAAATAAATAGCTTTCTCTTGAGAGCAAAGCCTTTATCAACTACAGTCTCAACACGTTCTTTTTGTCTGACTGGTTCTATTCTTCTTTTATACTTCTACATAGTTCTTATTAGGTTCTGAATTACTCTACTATGGAACATTGTAACTCTGATTTCCTTAAACTGCCTCTCTCTTGTGGCTAAATACTGCTTTTTTATATGATTTTTTGTTCTTCATATCATGTACGTTCATTTGATCTTTGATTCTTGGTTCTCTTACCAGCAGCCCCTTTCTCATTCACTACTTTCTCCACATTTTGTCCCTTTTGTTTGTCAGTTGTGAGGAGATAGTATCCTTTCCTCTGTTTGTTTCTTCTCTCACTTTTTGAAGGCATTGTAGCTGTGTGTACTTAACTAGAAATTGATTCCCGAAAAGAAAAAAAATAAGTACATTTACCTTTTCATTATGCAATATCAGACTACATATTTTAAGTATTTAACTACCCACATAAAACAGTTGTCTTATTATAATATAGCTAACATTACTCTATTATTATTCATGTTCATTTCTGTGTGTCTCTGTCTGTTGCGCTGTATGTATTAGTTTCTCACTGGGTATAGTACCTTATCCATTACTGTGTTCCTCTTTATCTACCTTTATTTAAAGAACTATTTGTCTAGATAGGTGATTAGGGTGTGTCACTACTTGGCCACATATTTAAGTACATGTAGGAGGAGACCTATAAGAGTGCCATCCGATGGTTAAGTAACTATACCAGTATATGACTGACTGTTTAACTAACTCTATCACTCATAAAATGTCTATGTAAGTGGCTAAATAAATAGCTGAGTGCCTGTGTTGGTGAATACAGAGGTATGTAAGTGTGTCTGCAACTGCCTTTGATAGTGCTGGATACATAACTAATATCAGAGCATGTAAATGAATATATAAGTACGTCTGCAATGTCTCTCTAGGTGAGAGAGAGACTGTATGGTTTTGAGCACATGTATGTCACTTTCATTATGGCTGGTATACTGTATGTGGTACTTGGAATAGGGTTCTCCAAATGCACGGATATCTCTTACCATTTAAATACAAACCAGCATGCATTATGGCATACTTACAGCCTATCCTAAAGGGCAGCTATCTGTACTAAAAGATGGGTTTAAGACTTGGCGAATGGCTTTTTTGTTTAAACATTTTATTAATCATTTCAATAAAATAATACATACAGTAAATAAAATAAATAGGAAAGGTGAGAAGTAAAGGACATCACAATACTTACAGTTATCATGCCTCTAACCTTCATAAGAGAGAAATGTTCCTACCGTTCAGGTGGTAAGAGCCATAGTGTAGCATCGTCCAAAGATTGGTATAATTGTCTGATAGGGCAATTTGGACTATTGACGTGATTAATCATGTGGAAAGGATGTGATTTACTTCCCTTTTAGGAAGGTAAATAAGAGAAGAAGGAGAGAAGAGAGGATACAAAATAGGGGAGACAAAGAGAGAGAAGGTCGGGGCAGTGGAAACTGGATAGAAGGTTGGCAGGTGGGGGGGGTCATATCCCAGAGTTTAGACAAGGTGATTCACAAGGTGGGTTTTGTTTGGATATAAGCATCTAATTTGGACCAGAGGAGTCTTGACATATCATGAAAAAAGTTTTGGATGAGGATAATATTGTCTGCGCTTCACAGGAAGCAAACCCATGCCAACCAGGTGTGGTAAGAAATGGATTTGAAATCTTTCCAGTCGCTAAGAATCATTTTGACACCCAGTGTGAGCAACAGGTCAAATAGTAGTAGTTCTGTTGTGTTGAGTGGTGGGGGTTAGGGAGGGGTCTAAGGAGATTAACACAGGATCAGTAATACCCTACAGTGGAAGATGTCATTATTTTTTTTTTTTTTAATGTCTTTCCAGTATGACTTAAGCAGGGGACAGTGATAGATCATATGATCTAGATCACCCGTTTCTGATGAGCAGTTCCAGCATTGGGATACCCTTCCCTACAGTAAGAGTCCGACCATTTCTTCTGCTATTTTGTATTGGGATTATAAGCCAATTCTTGGAGAATCTTATTGAGGCTTGGTAAGTATGGGCAGATAGTGATGCAACTTTCTTAAAGATAATTGGGGGTTGAGGATTTCTGAAGTGTTGGTTGTGGTTTATCACTACTTTCAGTTTTAGGAAGTTATAGGATTCCTCATTGGGAATGCTTCTGGAGGCTTGAAGTAGGGGAAAAGGAATGGGGTTGTCTCTGTTGATCACATCTTAAATGTATAGGATATTGAAGGATGACCAAGCATACCAGTGGAGGACTTTACCATAAATGTTTATATATGGGTTGTGCCAGATAGATGCATATGAAGAGTGATTGATTTGGAATGAGTAGTTCTTGTCTAGGAGTTTTATAGCAAGCATTGTATCTCAAAACGTTAAAGGAGTTTTGCGGTTTAAAGTAGTCCACTGAGATAGATGCCAGCAAGGTGAACGACCAGAAAAGGTCTATCTCAATTTCTGTCAATAGGGGAGGTGGAATTGGGGATTTGGGCAGAGCCAGTGTATGGATTGTTTAAGGAGAAATGCCACTTTCATCTTAGTGAAGTGGGATAGACCCCCTCATCCCTTTTCTAGTAATAGGAGTTTGGAAGCAATTCTATCCTTTTTATTATGCCAGATGAATTGAGTGGTGGACTTATTTGGACTTTTGAAGAAAGAATCCGATAGTTGGAGGGGGAACATACTAATAATAAAGTTCACTTATGGGGCGATTAGCATTTGGTGCACTCTAGTCTGCTGTACCACCTCATGGGTTTGGGGGACCAAGTATCAATTAGCTCCTGGATCTTTTTCAGTAGTATGTTTTCAATATTGGGTTGAGTTTCATGGAGTGATTTGCCTTAGCGTAGGCCTAAGTATTTTAAGTGGATGATTTGCCGTTTGATGTCAGTGCCGTTGATAATTGAGGTTGAGCAAATAGGGTTGAGTGGAAAGACTTCCTTTTTTTATTTGTTTAGTGTTTAGCCGGAGGCGTAAGAATAGGCATTGATTAGTTTGAGGATTTCCGGCATTGCTGCTTCTACATCGTTGGAGAAGATGAGGATGTTGTCAGCATAGTCTGCTACTTTGTGATATGTGGAACGGAGGGGAATTCCCGGTATGCCGGGGTTATGGCGGATTTCTGGAAGGATAGGTTCCATGGCTAGTAGGAAGAGTAGAGGTGAAGGGGGACATCCTTGCCTAGTTCCTTAGGAGAGTTACAATTTTTCAGAGTGTGAGCCATTGACCCTTACTTTGGCTGAGGGGATATCATATAATACGAACACCATTTGTTCAAAGGTGGCTACAAGATTGAATATCCGGATTATTGATCTTAAAAAAGTCCAGGAGACCTTACCAATTGCCTATTCGGCATCTAAGCCCATAGCCATTGCTGGGTAGCTTAGGAGGAGAGATATTTCTAACACATGTCCAAATAATCTTATGTTATCACAGGCCAACCTCCCTTTAATGAAGCCCGTTTGAGCGGGGTGAATTAGAGATGGGAGAAGTTTTTCCAATCTGGTGGCAAGGATTTTTTCATATAATTTACAATCTACATTGAGTAGATAGATTGGTCTGCAGTTTTTTGGGCCTAACTATCAAGGCATCCAAATGCCAGATAGGGCAGGGAACTGTGGTGTACTTGGGCCACCTTGTTGGTGGAGGCCAGGTATAACCCTTACAGCCCAAGATCCAGGCCATCCTGGACTGGGCAGCTCCAACAACCCAAACACAAGTCAGGGCATTCCTTGGCTTGACTGGGTACTACAGGAGGTTTGTTAAAGGATATGGGTCCATTGTGGCTCCCCTCACAGAACTCACCTCCAAGAAGATGCCCAAGAAGGTAAACTGGACAGTTAGTTGTCAAAAGGCTTTTGACACCCTGAAAGAGGCTATGTGCTCAGCACCAATTCTCAAAGCTCCAGACTATGCCAAGCAGTTCATTGTACAGACTGATGCCTCTGAGCTAGGGATAGGAGCGGTCCTATCCCAGACCAATGATGAAGGCCAAGACCAACCTGTTGCTTTTATAAGCAGAAGGCTTCTCCCCAGGGAGCAGCATTGGAGCGCCATTGAGAGGGAGGCCTTTGCTGTGGTTTGGTCCCTGAAGAAGCTGAGACGATACTTGTTTGGTACTCACTTCCTAGTTCAAACTGATCACAGACCTCTCAGATGGCTAATGCAGATGAAAGGTGAAAATCCTAAACTGTTGAGGTGGTCCATCTCCCTACAGGGAATGGACTTTGTAGTGGAACACACACCTGGGACTGCCCATGCCAATGCCGATGGACTTTCCAGGTTCTTCCACTTAGAAAATGAAGACTCTCTAGGGAAAGGTTAGTCTCATCCTCTTTCGTTTGGGGGGTTGTGTGAGTAAGTGCCCTCTTTCTGCATGGTTGCCCCCACTTTTTGCTGAATTGCTGATGTACTTTGACTGAGTGTGCCCTGGGCTCCTGCTAATCAGGTACCCAGGGCCTATGTTCTTTCCCTGAAACTGCATTGAAGCCTAAACCCAATTGGCATCTCTGGCCACAGGTCAGTCCCTGGTAAATGGTACCACAGGTACCCAGGGCATTGTGACCAGAGAAGGCCTCTAAGGGCTGCAGCACTTATTGTGCCACCCTTAGAGGCCCTGTACCACTACACTCACACACTGCCTTTGCAGGCTGCATGTTTTGGTGCAGAACAAAGTGAAGAGTCGACATGGCACACATTTCTGTGTGCCATGCCTACAACCCACTGCCCTGGCATAGGTCAGTCACCCCTCTAGCTGGGTGCACTATACCAGTGGTGAGGGTACAGGTGCATGAGCCCTGTACCCCTACAGTATCTAAGTCCATTCTTAGACATTGTAAGTGCAGTGCTGCCATTAAGAGTATATGGTGCTGGGAGTTTGTCATTACGAACTCCACAGCACCATAATGGCTACACTGAAAACTGAGAATTTTGGTGTCAAACTTCTCAGCACATTAAACCCACACTGATGCCAGTGTGGGATTTAATGAAAAATGCACACAGAGGGCATCTTAGAGATGCCCCCTGAAAACTAATCCACCTCTAGTGTCCAGGCTGAGTGGCTGCTTTCAGCTGCCACCACCAGACATCTTTCTGGACCCCTGGGTTGAGAGCCTGCTGCTCTCTGAGACCTGAAACAATGCACATCCTGGGATGAGGTGCCAAGCCTCCTCCCCCTGGATGGGCAGGGATCACGAAGGGGAAGCTTCAAAGGCTTGCCACCTCTGTGAGCTTCCCCAGGCCACTTGCTGCTTTCAGCAACTGGTCCCCACTGGTTCTGACCCCCACTTTGGGTGGAAGAACCGGCGGGAAAAAAAAGTGAGGAAGAGAGGTGTGCCCAACTCTGCCAACTCTACCCCTCAGGTGGGGGAGGCGAGGTGAAGCACAACTCTCAGTCCATGCCATCTTGAAGATGGGGGGACTCAGCCAACCAAGGACAGGCACATGCCCCCCTCCCACTGGCATAATAGGGGGTGTACCCACCCCAGGGAAGGGACCAATTGGTCCCTGCCTTTTACCTACCTGTAACGCCCCTAAATCTAGTATTTAGGGGCACCCCTGAACCTTGCTTCCTCATATCCAGACAAGAAACAAGAAGAAAAGAAGAAGAAGGACCGAACAGCCTTGTAGCAGCTAACAAGAGGAAGACGCCCACTAACTTGGCCCCATCCCTACTGGCCTGTCTCCTCCTCGAACCTGCTCCTGCGAAATCTCGGTGTGTCCTGCAACTGGCAACCTCAAAAACCCCGGAGGACCTGCCTGCCTTCACTTCCAAAGACTGCTTCTCCCGTGAACACCGGATTTGTTCAACTGCAACCTCTGGCTCCGGCCGGACACCGCGGATCTGCCCCACTCTGCACCCGCCATCCACAGCCCGAGCTGGAGTGGGCAAACACCACGAGGAGGTCACCCCGGTGATCCTGAACTGAGATCCGATGACCCCTGACCTGTCTCAAGCCTCCAGCCAACGCCTGCAACCTAAATCCAGAAGGCCCCCCTAACCGCGACCATGAGCTGGTAAGAAGATCCAACCCCAAAAGACACCCCTGCACCCGATGCCCCATGGCCTTGTGTGGCCAAACCGACGGTGCCTAACCTACCCCTAACTTCCCAACTTACCTCTCGAAGTGGTGGTCGCACCCAGAAGTCCTTCGTCTCCCTGCCTGCAGTGCTTTTGCAAACCGGAGGTTCTCCATTGGAAACAACAGGGCATCCGACCTCGAAACAGCATCCTGCAACCGCCCGCCCTAGTGCTGCTGAGGGTGCACCTTTAGTGCTAATTTGTCTCCCCATTTGCCCTGAGCTAAAGTCCAGGAGCTTTGCTCCCACAACCCAGTGGCCTGCTTGCCAGCAGCCACCAACCAGAGGCCCCCTACCCACCATTGGTTAACATTGGGCCTCAACACTCTGCACCCGGCCACCCTAGTGCTGCTGAGGGTGTAGCAAGAGTGCATCACTGACCCTGGGGGACCTCTGAGTCTACCCCCAGAACCTCAACTCCCACTACTGAATACTTACCTAAAAACCGATAACCATATTTTCCTCCATAGGATAACATTGGCACTTTTTCCTGAAAAAGTTTCTAAGTGTGGAGTTTTGAAACCTAAATAAATTCTTTAAAATTGTACGATTTAACAAAAACGCTTTTACTCACCTGTTTACAGGAAATGTCCCAGTGCTGCAGCTAGGCCTACAGCACTGAGTAAGAAAAGTAATCCAAAAGTAACTTACCTGCTATTTTACTGAAAATCCCATTCAAGTCTATGTACTGTATTTACAAGTGATTGCATTTCTCTGAAACAATACTGTAAGTCAAACCATAGTACATTTACAGTTGCAATTGAACTGTTTTACAATCAGCATTTACTACTGTAAAATATTTATTGCTTACCTGTGCCAGGCTTGCTTGGTTCTAGAAATAAAATAAGTAAAAGAATATTTTTTTACAAAAACAATTAGTCTGAAGTTCAGTCTTTGAGTGTGTGAATTCATTTGCTGACTGAGTGTGTACAACAAATGCTTAACACTGTCCTCTGATACTGCCTTACTGCTCGACCACACTACCACAAATGGAGAGTAAGGTTCTATCTAACTTTACCTCTGCCAACCTTTGGGGTTCCACTGGACCCTGTGCACACTATACCCGCAGGGGTCATCCCTTAGTCCCCTCCTATTTAACATCTATGTTACGCCGCTGGTTTATCTAGCGGAGGCATTAGGGGCTAAGGTGATGGCCTACGCTGATGACACCCAGCTCCTGTTCTCTTGGGGAAGAGATGATGAATCAGTCCTGTCTGCCCAACACTGTCTAGCCTCTGTCTTCCATTGGCTGGCCCAGGCTCAGCTGAAGTGTAACGAAGGGAAGTCGGAGGTCCTCCTGTACGGGACCTTTCCGGTCAACTTCAGAGAGAAGCTGTGGCCCCCTGGCTTCTCCCTGTCTAGTGCTGGGAATAATGCTGCAAAAAATCTAGGAGTCTGGTTCTCTGAGAACCTGAACTTTTCCATCCAAGTCAAGAAGCTTGTTGGGACCTGTTTCGGCACCTTGAATGCGTTGAAAAAGTTTCTTCCCTTTCTCCCAGGGTCTGCTAAGGAAACTGTGGTCCGTGCCTTGATTTTATCTCGCCTGGATTATGCCAATGCACTCTATGTGGGCATTCCTGGCTACCTCTTAAAGAAACTGCAGGTAGTTCAAAACTCCGCTGCCAGACTCCTGTTAGGCTTGTCAAACAGGTGCAGTGTGCATGTTCATTTGCGCTCCCTGCATTGGCTCCCAGTGGAGGCTATTGCCCATAGGGCTCTCTATGGCAGGGGCCCCTCCTACCTTCAGAAGAGATTTGCCTTCTATAATCCAGTGAGACAATTGCGTTCCTCTTCTCAACTTTTGATGCAGACCCCTAGATTCAACCGCCAAAGGCTGGGTGGCTGTTCACTTGTCAGGAAAGCTAGTTTAGCTTGGAATGCTCTGCCCTTGGCGCTGCGGTGCATTCAGGATCATGTGATCTTTAAGAAAAAGTTAAAAACGTTCCTTTTTTAGTTGTCTTCTTGTTACACTTTTTCCTTTACCTCTGCACGCGCCGGGACACTCTGTCGAGTAGCTGAGCGCGATACAAATATATATAACATAACATAACATAACATACCTCACTTTGGTATAGTATATACAGAGCCAGCTTCCTACACTGCCATTTTTAGGTCTCGCGCCTAGCGTTGCAGTGCGCAGCCCTGCTCGCGCAGCGCGAGACCTCTAGAAAGGGCTTCTGAAAACGACCTACACGCTCGTGCGTGTGGTTTTGTTTTCAGAAGCCCTCATTGGCTGTAGCGTGCGTTTTTTTAGAAAAAACGGCACGCGATTGAGCAAAGGCGGGCCCATGTCCCGCCTTTGCTCCTCCCATTCCCGACGGTGGCCAGAACGCGCAGCAGCGCGCGTTCACCTCGCTGCCGCTCCCTCCCCCCACCCCCGCTCCTCTGTGGTGCGCGCGCACCACTGGTTAAATGTAGGGGGAGAGTTTACGTTGCAGGCGCTCCGAGCATGTTTGCACGTTTTAGTTGGGGCTAGACCAGCAAGTTTATGTACACGAAGTACACATGCTGTTAAACGCCTGTTAAAAAGACTATAGGGTTGTCGAGCCGCAAAGGACTTTATAAACATGCCTTAATATGTCTTGAATACGTTACGGTGCAATGGGTGTTTTTTAATTAAAAGCTGAGTCAGCATTTTTCAACCGCCGGCTCGTGACTCAGACGCTTACACAGCTTTTGTCGTACCCTAGTCCATGTAGTTGCATATGCTAGCATGGCCTAGTAAGCGCATTTGCACCCTTTTGTTAAAACCTCATTGGATAGCTCTTTTTTTATCGGACCCTCGCCTGTGTCTTTGTGCCTACCTAATATTTAATCCTCGCTGACTATGAGGCTCAGGTAGTGCTCACGTTTCCTAGATCCATTAAATAGTGGTTCATCCAGACCAGGTTTCTATATTGCACTCTGTTTATCCCATTTAAACAGCGGGACTACAAGTCCCAGAATGCAACTTACCCATCATGGTGGAGCTATGCACACAGGGGGAAGGTCTAACGCTCATTTAGCGGACCTTGCTCGCTTTGTTTAATTTCACTCCATGGCGGCGCCACGTTTGAAATTACTTAAAGAAGAGTTTTATCAAAAAGTGCCGACAGGAATCGACTGCTGTTGACTCAAGTAGTGTAATTTGATCACTGACTTGAAGTGAAAATGTTAGTTTATCTACCTGCAAAACACAACAGTACCGCGGTAATGAGTTCAGCGAAAAGACAGGTGCCTGCAGTGCCTTTAGTATTTGATTCACCTTTTATGTGTGCCACTCCCCATGACAGTGTATAACTTGTGTTACAATATAACATCCCTAATGTACTTTTTCGATACAGATAGATGCAGTTCAGACATTTTTATAGATGTTACGTAACCACCTAGAAATTGCAGGCATCTTAATTAAATGCACTCGAGTTTCCCGGGCCATTCTTTACCTTTTTTTTTCATCACAGTTTTATATAGCGCAAAACTGCACCAAAGGTATTAGAGCACTTTCCACGAGTACCAGATTGCACTGCATAGTGTCAGATTTGATATTTTTGGTAACAGAGAGATTATGTGATTTGCCCCCAGAAACATAAGGTGTTAAGCTAACGTCTCATCTGTTTTTTGTAGCACTGCCAGTAAAGTATTTTTCATTACACAATGGAAATTGTACCCCGCCTTCTTTTCGTGTTTTTTGACATTACACAGGGCACTATACCAAACCAGAGCGCCACCGTTCCCATTTAATATACGGGCCCTGGGCGGCCTGCTGCTGGACTAAATAATGCGCTAATCCTTCACTTTTATATACGGAAAGGTAGATTAGCAGGGATGCTTTAGCTTAAACGTGTTTGCTTAGAGCACACATTTACAGCAAAATACTTGTTGAAGATCAGGGATATTTTATCTCCTTGTAAGTAGAGGCTCACTAAAAGCTATTTCGGTACTCTTCACATTTAATAGCACATGTTATTATTACTACTCTCAACTGTACCGGTTTTATCACCGTAAAGAGGATAATAATCTGAGTGAGCCCTGGGAGATTAAGTGATTTGCCCACAATCACAGGATATTCAGCTGATGCTGTGAATCAATCTGATTCTCAGTTCCAAAGTTCGCAGCTCTGGGAGTGTGGCCTATATTAATTGGTAACTTATCAGAACATGAGGGCTTACCTCTATTGTATATAATATAGGGCTGCAACCTGGCCATTGCTTAGCCCTTTGTTGGAATCTCTGTCATTCTACTTTACTGCATCCTAAATGGCCACCAGATCCCATGTGTCACTTCCATCCCTTTCTCTGGCGCAGGGACCAGGCACAGATTCATTACATTTAATTGGTGTCCATTCGCTTGCGCCTTCATTCAAGTGCTATTTAATTGAAGTGCAATTTTTTTACATTGGTTGCTGCTTTCCTCTCCCACCCACCACTTTCCATGTTGCTGACCCCTTCTCCCCCACCCCTCCGGTCTTGCTTGTTTTGTTTTCATTCGGATTGTTACACCACACAGAATTCCACAACTAACAATTGCAATCCAACCCACATAATTCCACTCCACACCACATACATCCACTCCACACCAAACTGCATAAAAAAAGCACATTGCCATTTACAACGCCAATAGCTCTAACTCTCACAAATGCGAGACCTATTGCATTGCAAATGCTTGTTACATCATGTCATAATCGGATATAGAGGTAACAGTCAAGTGGGATTGGCGATTCTTTTGTAACTAATTGGTCGCTGGTGATAAATGTGCCGTTGGAGTACAGTTCGCTCCATGCAGAGACCCCAGTTTTCTGAAGCATCTGTCTTCATGCTGTTTCATGTGTGACCGGAATAGCTGGATGATAATGTATAGAGGTTAACGGGGAGTATAGCACAGGGTTTGCAAGGAGATAATCTAGTTTACTCCATGTCCCAGTGGTGCAGGCAACAGTGATTCCGGGGCGGCATTGCATGTCCCCAGATAGAAAATGAGAGGTACAGCATGCATGCAGTCCTGTTCTCTAGCCAGGTGTGGAAAGAAAGGGGTAGGTCTGTGCCAGTGTATGGCATTAGGTGCCTGGGCACATAAATAATACAGCTCCATATCAGGTGCTTTAAATCCCCCCCTGAGAAGGGCTGCATGAGTGGGTCCCATCGTAAACGCGCCTGCTCTCCCGCCCTGGCCAGTCGTATTAGATGCATTTTTAATGCCTTAAAGAAATGTCACCCCGGTGGATATGGAACATTAAGAAAAAGCTGTAAAAGTTTTGTATAACCATTTTCATAAGGGAAAGTCTTCCAGCTAGGGAGAGGGGCTGCAATATCCGGCACACAATGTCATCTGTTATAGTAAAGAGAGCTGTGCCATAGTTCACTCAAATAGTTAATTCCCTATCTCTAGCCACTACTATTCCCAAGTATCTGAGCTCAGAATCACACCATGCTAAAAGAAAGTCAGGAAGAAATTGTTTAGTGGCCAGAGTGAGGGGGAATATATTAGATTTTAACCAGTTAATTTGAATGCCCGAGAGATCTCCATAGAGTATGAACTCACTCAGTACCCCATTCAAACTGTCCTGGGGATCCCTCAAATATATTGTAATATCATCTGGGTACAATAAGACTGGCAAGTGTTTGGTGGGATATCTAATTGTGTATTTTCAGTGGTGCTGCCGGAGGTTAGCGCTGGTGGCTCCACCACCACAGAGAATAATATCTGTGAAAAGGTGCACCACTGTCGAGTCACGGACAAAACATTACGAGCTTGGGCTGCACGCCTGCACCTACGCGAAAGCATGCCTTTAGGTTAATACCGGACGTCATGACACATTACGATGTTGTGTTGTCTTAATGAGAATGTGTCACGCTGGATCACTAGCCTGTTGGTTGTCTCAATTAGCAGCTATAATCTTGCCTCACTACCGGATGTTTTAATAGCTTATGCTGCTCGGTGTGGTGGGAAGCAACTATTGCGCCGACTCGCCAGCAGAAGGCGCCAGATCCCTGGATGTTAGTTCAGTGAGCGCTTTATGTGTCCTTTTGTTTCCACTGGTGGTGACGATTGCTTATGTTGTACAGTGCTATGCTGTCATCTGCAGCCAACTCATTCTCTGATCTCTTCTGAAACACAATTTAGGAAGGCAGTTAAAACGTGGCTTTTTAACCGGGCTTAATTTGTAGTGTCTTGATCGTTCCTGTCTCCCGTGTGTCACTTACCGCTCTAGCGCCGGGACACCTCCTAGGAGGTAGCTGTTCGCGCTCAATAAATGTCTGTATTATTATCATTATTATTATTATTAAGAAAGCCGTCGAGGAGTATACTCATGGGGGCTGCCTGGGCATGAGTATCTGGAAACGCTTCATACATGATGTTAGTAGATGCAAACCCGACTATTGCATTTAGAATACACGTAAGAACCTGAATCGTGACACAGGCAAGAATGAGTATTCGTATTATGATGCCTGTGTTATGGAAACTTGGTAAAATAGATCACTGCGGTGTTGTAGCTCTGTAAAAATGTACATTGTATTCAATGGCGTAAGCTGAAAGCCCAGATCTAGATCATTGTGGCTTTTACCTAAAGCTTGGGGGGCAACCTGATCAGTGGGTCTCATATCATGGCTTTTAATAGTCAAGACCCAATGAAGTAAATATTGTTAAAATGCAGAGGCAGAGGAAGCGCAACACACAGTGGCAACGAGCATGGATCAAGGAATTTGGGAAAACTAAGAGACCACAGAAAACTGGAAAAGGGTGTCAGTGAGGTAACCCAAAACCAATGGCAGCACCCTGAGGTGTACCAGGCACCGTGAGGCGCTTGTACGCATGGTTATACACTTGTACGTACCTCAAGGAACACACAGACCAAGGGAACACACTTATGAATCCGGAGACTAAGACTTTTACATTTCAGGTGCTCAACCCATGCCCACGCGTATACTTATCACCAGAACTGGGTGTCAGGTCTCACTTATTTTAACACTTATATCCAGACTGACACATATAAATATATTTATGCGTTTCACTAGACAGAATTGTACATACAGCAACGCTTAAGGTCACATGTTATACCTCAGGGCACACTTGTGTTTAGTGCCACACCCACACCCAGGGGCACCTTTAAACCTCAGACTTCTTTCTTGTACTAGAACCTAAGGCCTTTTTACACTTATACTTAAGATAGCCTCTGTACATAGGTTTACACTCAACCTTGGTCGCACTAATCCCGAGCGTAACATTGATATAGAAACATCTGCACAATAGCTGCACCAAGAGGTAGTTACTGGCAATTAAACCTAACGTCACTTGCACCTTCCGCCCCTCCCCTGACTACCACCTGCGATGAGTGTCATCTGCATCCAACGCAACCTGCACACTGGGGAAAATGACACAAAGTAAGAACACAGGACACATGACTAGAAAGCAACTCAGAAGCAGAAGAAGACTGTGGCAGGGATACTCTGACACTGACACGGATGACACTGACACAAGGAGACACTAACACAGAAGGTACAAGGAAACAGAGGCACTAGTACAGCGATACAGCCACTGCTACAGAGAGACATATATTGGGATATGGAGACAGGAACACAATTGCACAGGACAGGAAGACACCGACAATAGAGACAGAGAGACACTGAAAAGTGTGAAATGGGGGTATTGACAATGGTGTCAGTAAAAATATAGATATTAGTTGGGGTAGTTGTGAGACCTCAGTAAATAATAATGTCACTATTCTGTATCAGGTCCAGTTAGGTTACTTAAATTTAAACCTTAGCTCAGTCCTGGGCAGCTGTGGCACTGAGCAGGCAGTCTTTTCTATTAGGTCTTTACAAAAGTATACGTCAGAAAAAAGAGAGAGAAAAGACTTCAGATACCATTGGAGTTTCTGTGTCCACATTTAGGTGTCAAACATCACGTTTGATAACTTGCAGTGTGCAATTACCATGTCAATACTCTGATACAAATACAGGAGATAGCATGTTTGAGGCATTCATGTTGATAAAACAATGCTTAGAAGGGTGTCATGGGAGGAGTGCACAGATCTGTGCCAGGTACGAAGTGAGAAGGCTGCAGATTTCTCTGGGGCAAGATTTTACCGGCATCAACGCCCAGTAGTGTTTTGGTATTTCTTGGTAATATGCTGCATCCCGCAGCCAATCATCATGTTTAGGGCTGTGACTCAACCGAGCAGCCAGGCTTAACTCAAAGGAACAAGTTTAAAGCACTCAGTACCAAAACAGTTAATAAGTCGAAAACATAACACAATATACATCCTACTCCAATTTATGAAAAGAAATAGACACCAAAGCAACAGAAATCCAGTATAGGGAACTTTGAATGTGGTTGCGCTTGACTGAGACCTAGATGCGGGTTAAAGCCGACTGCGATGAATTGCAGGTTGGATACAGAAACCAAATTTGTCCTGGTTGGAAATTTTACCTCCTAACTTGGTCTCTGAAATGGAAGGCGAAGATACTCAGTGGGCAAGGCAGCAGGCTGAGGCCAATATGTGTTCCACGAGGATGGATAGCCATTGGTGGGAGGTTCCGGTGAAATCGTTGACTTTTGGTTGGAAAGCTCAGAAGGTGAGAAATTCATAATTCGTGCTCAGGAAGGTCCCTCATAGACGGATACTTTTGGTGTCTTTGCTCGGTGAAGATTTCTCCCTTCGGACTTAGGGCCACATGCATGTAGGTATTTTGCATTCGCAAACGGGCCAATTTGCAGAATCGGCCGGTTTGCGCATGCAAAAAAAGGCTTTTCCCATGTATCAAACCCTATTTTGCGATTCGGTAACCTGTTACCGAATCGCAAACCTGGTTTGCAATTCTGTATTCGGTAGGGGCGTGTTTAGGGCGTCCCTTCCAAATACCGAATCCCAGCAGCATGGACGAACGTTTTGTGACCCTGAATGCAGTCGCAAAACATTTGCATTTTACCACCAACTTGAAGTTGGTGGTAACCCATTCGCAAATGGGAAGGGATCATTCTTTTTATTTTTTTATTTTAGACATAACCCTTAAGAAAAATGGGCTGCTTTAAAAAAAAAAAAGATTGCTTTATTGAAAAGCAATCAAGGACATGGTGGTCTGCTAACCCTAGCAGGCCACCATCACCATGATTTTAGCGATTCCTAGGGGGTCGCAAATTGTGACATACCTCATTAATATTAGTGAGGTAGGTCGATTTGGACCCCCTAGCAATCACTAAATGAAACTCTATGAGTTATAGACCCCAACCACTCTTCTCCTGTTAAAGAGGAACCCGTCAATGCTGTCCACAAGGAGACGTGTGTGCCGAAGCCGGAGTCTACCAAGCCAAAGACAGGCTTTAATAAACCTAAATCGACAGCCCACATGTGGTTGGTGTGGTGGCCCTTACCCTCACTCTGCTGTCTGCCTCGCCCAAGGGACATCCTGCAGTGCGTGCGGCAAGCCAAACTACTTCTCCAAAGTGTGCCGTTTGTCCCAAAAACAGCAGCTGGCACCGCTATGACTCCAAGGCATGTTCCATGCCCACCTCACTCATGATTCGACCTGCTGGAAGGCAAAGGTATATGTGTCACAGGCGGGCTCAGAGTTCCTCCCCAGATACCAGACAGCCCAAGAACTCAACTTAGTACATTTGGCCTTCAGCGTGCATGCCATCTACCTGGACCACCTCGTGCAAGACTTCACCTATCTCTTTGATGGCATTGGTTGCCTGGTAGACCCAGCCATAAGCCTGCACATCGATGAGTTTGTCGCACTGGTGGCATTTTGACATTGAAGAATTGCTTTCCACCTCCACCCCAAAGTGGAGACAGAGCTGAAGCTTTTGGAAAGAGCTGGTATCATCGAATGGGTGAGAGGCCCCCCTCCGTGGTGGCAAAAAAGTCAAAGCAACCAGATGCTGTCCGCATTTGTGTGGACATGAGGATACCTAACCTGGCAATCAAGCGAGAACGTCATCTTACACCAACTATTGATGGCTTCATTGGAGAGTTGTCAGGATCCAAGTGGTTCTGTGAAATGGACCTCCGGGTGGCTACCACCAGATACGCTACATCTGGATTCATGCCCAATCATCACGTTCTCCACGCACACTGGCCTCTATGGTACACCCGACTAAACTTCAGTATTTCTAGAGCAGCCGAAGAATTCCAAAACATTGTGAAGAACGTTCTGCATGGCCTCCTCAGCATGCTGAATGTGGGTGATGATACCTTGGTCCACACCCCCTCGCTGGTAGAACACCTAACTCGGCTCAAAGCTGTTTTCATGCGACTCAAGTAGTGTGGGCTCATGTGACATTTTACAAAATGACATCAGCTTCTTCGGGTGCCAGTTCTCAGACAAAGGCATGGCCCCGATCTGGAGAAGGTGAAAGACATACAGGATGCCCCAGCTCCCTCTTCTGTGTCTGGAGTCTGCAGTTTCCTTGGGATGGTGATGTTCTGTGGACGCTTCATGCAGAACCTGTCGGGCATCACTGGTCCTCTCAGAGAGCTCACCAAGTCCACCAGTTCCTTGTGTTTGGGGAAAAGAACAGGAGTAAGCCTTCAAGCAGACCAAAGCCACGCTGTCATCCAATACTACTCTTGTGTACTTTGACCTTCAGAAAGACTTTCAGCTTATGGTAGACACCAGCCCCACAGGGCTGGGAGGTGTCTTGGCCCAGCGACAGGAGTGCAGTGAATGGGCCCCAGTTGCTTATGCCAGGTGCACGTTCACACCAACCAAACAGCGCTATTCTCAGATTGAGCAAGAAGCAATTGCCATACTGTGGGGCAGCAGGCATTTCTATATGTATCTATACGGCCATCCGATTGTAGACCACTCCAAAAAGCTGCTGATGTCCTTAGCAGAAGTAGTGGAAGCCATCAAGCATGACAACTGCCTGCAGATTGCCATCAAGGCAGCCATAACAGGTGACTGGCAACCTCTTCAAAACCCACCCCCCCTTCAGAAGTCATTCCGAAGCTGGAGAAGCTCATAGCCACCCATGATCCATACAGATAACTGGCCCCCTTTCAGTGGCGATGAGTGGGCTGAATACCTGCACTCCAGGAACACCAAGCATTGCCGTATTACGCCTGCTGGCCCCAAGCCAATGGAGAGGCAGAGCGCCTGATGAGGACACTCACGAAAGTAATTCAAATTGCAGTGGCAGAAAACACCAGCATTGAGCATGCCATATATAGCTTCCTGCATGAATACCAGTGCACTCCCCTCTCCACAACAGGCATTTCCCCGAGCAAACTGTGTTTTGGAAGGATAATGACGGACACCATTCCCCATCATCCCGTATGGGAAGACATGCCAAATCCACCAAACTGAACAGACTCTAGAAGAGCCTGTAACAACGATTATGCCTCCTAGAAATAGCAAGCTAAAGTGAGCCCTATGGAGGTGGGAGATAGGGTTCTGTTGAGAGACCGCAATCCAGGTGGCAAGTTCCTCTACCATTTGAGATCATCCCATGGGTGTCTCCGAGATCAAAGGCACAATGGTGAATGCCCACAGGGGAGCAGAGTGTGTCGCCAGGAACATCTCCCAATTCAAGAGATTCCCCCAACTTTCCGCAATCGACACAGCAGAGGCTGACCCAACATAAGACACCATGCAGATGGCAGATTGGACAGCGGGGATGACAGTGACAGGACTCTGATGGCGAAGCCCACCCAAGGTAAGTGTCCCCAACTCAATGGCCTGTCCCAACACTGAACGCTTCCAGCCCACCTCTTGTGTCCAATGACCTGAGTCAGTCTGCAGCCGGCGCTCCGAGCCTGGAAAGGTCCTCACCTGAACCTTCTGCCAGGAGTGGCCATGGGCGATATCATCTGCTGCCCAATCCAGTGCAGTCCCAGCTGTATAATGACTTTGTGTGTGACTGAACCAGAACCGTTTCGGCTGCAGTAATCATGAGTAATCTTCAACGTTCCCCTGCTAATGTAAGTGTGACCTTTTGTTCTATTTGTTTGAGATATAGACTGTTCTGTTGTGTGTTATTTTGTTGCTTCCCCTGGTAAAGGAGGAATGTAGTGTTGCAATGTTTAGGTGTACCACCATGTAACACGCCGATCGAGGGGAAACATGCACAGATCCCCGCAGGTGTAGATGAGGTGGTACTGTCTGGCATACTCATCAGAGAGGAAAAAGAGAGCCTGTGCGACTCAAGCGTGGTTAAGAAAAACACCACCAACTGTACACCTGTGTGTGTGTGTGTGTGTTGTTATTGAGTGTACCAGGCCCACCATGTGTACACTACTACATTTCAATTTAAAACAAAAACCTATTTTGCAAACACCTCTCGTTATTATTTTTCAAACTTTCAGTACAATAAAGCACGTGCAGTGTTTTAGGTTTCGCCTAGGCAGCGCTTGTGCGGTTGCTTCGAGACATGCTGTATTCAGGATAAGTGCAAAAGAAACAATTGATGGACGGAATGCTGGACAATGCAAACATTCACCCCCAGTCACAAGGATCTGGGTTAAATCCATCATTCTTTTGCTCACCACACCACCCCAGTTTGGACCCAGTCATATGCAAATCAGTCTTGACCCTGTTCCTTGTGGGAACAGTCCAGCCCGAACTGCCAAGCAAGGTCCTCCCTGGACCGGAAACAAGCATCCTGGGACCGGTTTCAGGGCATCACCCTTCATCAGCCAGGCTAGCTTGAATCCAGTGGTGTAGTGAGCACGGGACCCACGTCTGGGCATACCCTTCCCACTTAGGGCGACAAATGCAAAAGAAACAATTGATGGACGGAATGCTGGACAATGCAAACATTCACCCCCAGTCACAAGGATCTAGGTTAAATCCATCATTCTTTTGCTCACCACACCACCCCAGTTTGGACCCAGCCATATGCAAATCAGTCTTGACCCTGTTCCTTGTATGGAGCAGTCCAGCCCGAACTGCCAAGCCAGGTCCTCCCTGGACCGGAAACAAGCATCCTGGGACCAGTTTCAGGGCATCACCCTTCATCAGCCAGGCTAGCTTGAATCCAGTGGTGTAGTGAGCACGGGACCCACGTCTGGGCATACCCTTCCCACTTAGGGCAACAAATGCAAAAGAAACAATTGATGGACGGAATGCTGGACAATGCAAACCGGTCCTAGGATGCTTGTTTCCAGTCCAGGGAGGACCTGGCCTGGCAGTTCGGGCTAGACTGTTCCCATTGGGCGCAGGGTCAAGACTGATTTGCATATGGCTTGGTCTAAACTGGAATGGCATGGTAAGCAAAAAAACGATGGATTTAGGCCCAGATCTCTGTACTGGGGTGAATGTATGACATTGTTCTGCATTCTGTCCATCAATTGTTCTTTTTGCATTTGTCACCCGAGTGGGACGGGTATGCCCAGACGTTGGTCCCGTGCTCTCCATGCCACTGGAGTCAGGCTATCCTGGCTGATGAGGGCTGAAAGCCCGAAACCGGTCCCAGGATGCTTGTTTCCAGTCCATGGAGGACCTGGCCTGGCAGTTCAGGCTGGACTGTTCCCAATGGGCGCAGGGTCAAGACTGATTTGCATATGGCTGGGTCTAAACTGGAATGGCATGGTAAGCAAAAAAACGATGGATTTAGGCCCAGATCTCTGTACTGGGGTGAATATATGACATTGTTCTGCATTCTGTCCATCAATTGTTCTTTTTGCATTTGTCACCCCGAGTGGGATGGGTATGAACAGATGTGGGTCCCGTGCTCTCCATGCCACTGGAGTCAGGCTATCCTGGCTGATGAGGGCTGATAGCCCGAAACTGGTCCTAGGATGCTTGTTTCCAGTCCAGGGAGGACCTGGCCTGGCAGTTCGGGCTGGACTGTTCCCATTGGGCCCAGGGTCAAGACTGATTTGCATATGGCTGGGTCTAAACTGGAATGGCATGGTAAGCAAAAAAAAGATGGATTTAGGCCCAGATCTCTATACTGGGGTGAATGTATGACATTGTTCTGCATTCTGTCCATCAATTGTTCTTTTTGCATTTGTCACCCCGAGTGGGACGGGTATGCCCAGACGTTGGTCCCGTGCTCTCCATGCCACTGGAGTCAGGCTATCCTGGCTGATGAGGGCTGAAAGCCCGAAACCGGTCCCAGGATGCTTGTTTCCAGTCCATGGAGGACCTGGCCTGGCAGTTCGGGCTGGACTGTTCCCAATGGGCGCAGGGTCAAGACTGATTTGCATATGGCTGGGTCTAAACTGGAATGGCATGGTAAGCAAAAAACGATGGATTTAGGCCCAGATCTCTGTACTGGGGTGAATATATGACATTGTTCTGCATTCTGTCCATCAATTGTTCTTTTTGCATTTGTCACCCCGAGTGGGATGGGTATGAACAGATGTGGGTCCCGTGCTCTCCATGCCACTGGAGTCAGGCTATCCTGGCTGATGAGGGCTGATAGCCCGAAACTGGTCCTAGGATGCTTGTTTCCAGTCCAGGGAGGACCTGGCCTGGCAGTTCGGGCTGGACTGTTCCCATTGGGCCCAGGGTCAAGACTGATTTGCATATGGCTGGGTCTAAACTGGAATGGCATGGTAAGCAAAAAAAAGATGGATTTAGGCCCAGATCTCTATACTGGGGTGAATGTATGACATTGTTCTGAATTCTGTCCATCAATTGTTCTTTTTGCATTTGTCACACCGAGTGGGATGGGTATGCCCAGATGTGGGTCCCGTGCTCTCCATGCCACTGGAGTCAGGATATCCTGGGTGATGAGGGCTGAAAGCCCGAAACCAGTCCTAGGATGCTTGTTTCCAGTCCAGGGAGAACCTGGCCTGGCAGTTCGGGCTAGACTGTTCCCATTGGGCGCAAGGTCAAGACTGATTTGCATATGGCTGGGTCTAAACTGGAATGGCATGGTAAGCAAAAAAACGATGGATTTAGGCCCAGATCTCTGTACTGGGGTGAATGTATGACATTGTTCTGCATTCTGTCCATCAATTGTTCTTTTTGCAGTATTCAGGATAAGTGCATGAAGCTCTGCCCACTTTCCGCCCATCTTTTTAATTGGCCCCTGTCCTTTGTAAATTGTAGCTTTTCATTGGTGAATAGGCTTAGTAGTCCCTCCTTAGTACCATCTTTTCTCTTATGTAACATCCCATGAGGACACCCCCAGTTACATGTGTTGTTACTTGGTAGGCTTTAATTACAGCCTCCGAGCACTATTTTCTTAAATAGCTTTGTCCTATTCAAGAAAACTCAGTAGGCTTTAATTACAGCCTCCGATCACTATTTTCTTAAATAGCTTTGTCCTAACTGCTGACAAACTCTCCCTCAATGCTTAGTTATTTTTCCATTTATCCAGCGTGGCATGTCTCGGCAAGAATAATGGCGGCCGCGCTTTTCTTTTGCAATTTGCCGGCCGAACGTGGCACATGCCTTTCTTTTTGTTTATTTACGCTTTTTTTACAATGGTGGCACTCACGCTTTAGCTTTAAACATATTAAGCTAAAGCCCAAGTGCCGCAATTGCTTTAAAAGTAAACAAATATTTTAAAAAATGTGCATTTATTTTCTGTTCGGTTACTTTTGAAGCAATCGCGGCACCTGCGCTTTAGCTTAAGGTGTTCAAAGCTAAAGTGACAGTGCCACCATTATAACAAATGTAAATAAATAGAAAAAAAGTATGCAGCCACCATTTTATTTCTATTCCTTTACTTTTGTTACAATCGTGGCACCTTCGCTTTAGCTTACGATGTTGAAAGCTAAAGCGCGGGTGTCACAAAGGTCTCGCATTTGCAACAGTTTGAGCTATTGACATTGTAAATGACAAAACCTGCATGCGGTGTTTACGCACTGCTTGCAGGATAAATAAAAGGCATTATCATTTACAATGCCAATAGCTCAAACTCTCGCAAATGCAAGACCTATTGCATTGCAAATGCTTGTTTTTTAAAAATGTTAATACATTTTGAATTACTCTACTTCTAAACATTCTGCTTCTTATACCCTTATTCTGTTTCTGCCTTCTTGTCAGATGCGTTGTTTTTCTATAATTTGAAATTCTTTCAACATGACTAATTCTCTTTCGTTTCTGATTTGTGTTAAACCTTTCTTTTTCTTTTCAATATTTTCCACAGTTTTCAATCTTCGTAGTAGTGTTTTAAGAAACTATTTAGTTCTCTTACCAGAAGATTTGTTTTCCTCTATAACATTGTGTGCATCATCTAATTTCTTCTTTTCACTCTTCTTTAAGTAGTACTGTTTTTTGTTCTCTTCACTTTTCATGTTTTCCTGTAATCTTTTTATTAAATAAAGTAAATATCTAAAAACAAAGAACAGTTTCAATAGTATTTTGTTACAAAGGATCAATGCGGCTGACCATGGTTCGGCACCTCAATTTCAAAGTAAAACAGGTAAGTCCTTTGTCTGTGCACACCCGTCCTGAGCTTGCCGCACTTTCGCTCCACTGAGGGTCAGACAAATTCATATGCAGTAGGAAACAAGTAAGTACATCTAGCAAAATGTTTTAAAACTCAGTTTTCTCTAACAGTTTCATTAGAGAGGCAGACCTTTCAATGCCAGGCCTATCCCAATTGAAAGGCCAACTACCATCATGCCACTCTTCTGAGTGTCAGCATCTATCTAGAGACCTCAATAAGTGTGTCAGTGCCATTTTAGAGGCAAGATAATACATTCAAACAACTGTATATGTACTACACTACCCTTGTTTCACATTGTACGTTTTCTAAATGTGTGTTAGAAGAAACTAAATCAATCACTTTCTGATCATTACACAGGTCATCCAGGTATGAAAGTGTGTGTTCAAGTGATTTAGCTAAGAGATCTCTACTTCTGGGACTGAATGCTGAAGAAGCTCTAATAAAATTTGTGCAGGGGTATAATAGGCTGTATGGTTTTTAAATTAGTCTCATAAGGTGTACCACAAATATCAGAGTACACATTGAAGTGCACACATACCTGAGACATGGTAGCAGTCATACATTCAAATTTGTCACAGTATGCTTTCAGTTTAAAGTACACACTTTCCGCTCAGACACGGAAGCAATGCAATATCGACCAAGTGACAGAGGGATTGACCCAGTTGGTCACCTTCTGGAACGTACTCCCTTTGTCCCTTATGGGGCGGGTAGCGGTAGCCAAAATGGTGTTTCTGCCCCGATGCCTTTATGCCCTTCAACATTCACTGGACACGCTCCCACGGTCAGTGCTTAAAAGGCTTCATTCCCTGCTAATAAAGTTGGTATGTGCGGATGGCAGAAACAAAGTGAGCAGAGAGGTACTGCAATTGCCACAGGAAGAGGGAGGGTTGGTGCTTCCCAATATGGAACTCTATTACATAGCATCCCAGATCCAACATGCAGCACACTGGCTGACTGAGGAGAACAATTGGGAGAAAGAACTCCTGATGGATGACGCGAGGGAAAAAACCCTGCCCCAGCTATTACACGGGGGAGGGAGGGGTCAGGAAGAGGGCCCTTACTTGATTAAACATACAGCAGCACTCTGGGAAAGAGCAGTGCGGGTGGTTCTGAGAAGCACCCCCTTTGCTAGAGAGTTCATGTTTAGGGACCTCCCAGCATTTCTTCACCTGGCGTTGGAGGTGGATGTATCTGGCTGGAAAGAGGGGGGATGCCTGATGTTAGCAGACCTTTTCCTAAATGACACGCTGATCACCTTCGAGGCGGCGCAGGAAAGTTTTGGGGTAGGACAGGGTTGATTCCTTCTCTATGCAAGTATTGTTAAAATAGTCCGGGACATCTGGCCTACGTGCCCGGCTGCCCCAGAATCCTCAGCCCTGTTCAGGAAGCTACTGGAGTTTGGGAGGGGGGGGAGACACTTGATATCCCACTTGTACAATGCTATGATTATGGAAACACCCAGACCGTGACCAAGAGCGAGAGTGGCCTGTGAGGAAGACCTGGGAGCACCAATAATGGATACCGGGTAGAAAGAAGCCTGCAAACTAGTAAAAAAGGGCTCATGTAACGCGCGATTTAAACTAGCCCACTTCAATTTTCTACACCGCACGCAAGTCACCGCAGTGCTGCTACACCCTATAGACCCAACGAAACCTAATACATGTCCACAATGCCAAACAGCTCCAGCAACATTTCTACACCTGGCTTGGGAATGTACCGCAGTAAACATTTACTTAGGCCGGGTGGTTGAGACGCTACAGAAACTGGGGGGAGTGACACTAAGGCCAGAATCTACTGCTTGTCTACTGGGTATACTTAAACAACGCAAGGGAAGGAAAATGCAATAGCGATTCACACAACTGGTGCTATTACTAGCAGAAAGATGAGTAGCTATGACCTGGATGGGCACTGGGGGACCCAATCTACAAAGATGGGTCAAAGATGTGAAAGAATGAGCTGCGGCAGAAGAGGTCAGGCTATGTGGGTGTAGGATAGATGAACATGCAGATGAAGATTTGGCGACATGGAGAGAGTCCATAGAGGAGTTTAAAGCAGTGCTGAGAGGGCAGGATTCATTAAATTCAGGCTCTGATTAGGAGGGATGTGCCTTGCCTATGAAAAGTCTTGAGACTAGGAACGAAGGAACCTCCTATACTGACCGTATACAGCATACAACCTGCAATACTGGAGGCCTTTAGAAGATGGGAATGTATTACTAGAAACTGCACTGGGAAAGGGTAGATTGGCTATAAAGTTTGTTGAATGTTTGTAAATGTTATACAACATAACACTTGCCATGTATTCAACAAATATGAAACTGGAAAAAATAAACACATTCTATAAAAAAGTACACATTTTACTATCTGCGACCTACTCCCAGAATAGTTCTAAAGAGACTTATATGGACGAGGATGGAGGTTAATACATCAATGAACATGCATAAAACCTCATGTGTCTCTACCAGTTTCATTAGAGAGGCATACGTCACAATGCCAGGCCTGAGCCAAAAGAAAAGGCCAACTCCTGTCATATCACTTTAATGAATGTCAACATGTTTCTAGAGACCTGAATGAGTGTGTCAGTGCCTTTCTAGAGGCAATAGAATACATTCAAACAACCCTGTACATACTAGACTACAGCTGTTAGACACCACATGCTTTCTAAATGTCTGTAGAAGAAGCTTCATGATTCACTTTCTCCTCATTACTCAGCGCAGCTGGGTATGAAGGTGTGTGATCAAGTGTTATCATTATGCCTGCCTAGATAAGGCATCTGTGCCTCTGTAATTGCATGCTGTAGTAGCTTTGACAAGATTTGCACAGCTGTATGATAAGCTACATAGTAAGTTAGGGTCATCAGCTGCTCCACATGTGTCAGAATACATGTAGAAGTACCTGAGACATGATAGCAACGAAACATTCAAACTCCTGTCATGCCACTCTTGTGAGTCTCAGCAACTTTCTGAAGACGTCATTGAGTGTGTCTATGCTTTTTTGGGGTGAGATGACACATCTAAAGAAGCCTATAGGTACTAGAATACCTCTGTTTCACACCACATGCTCTTTAAATGTGTATAGAAGAAGATGTATGGATTACTTTCTGCTCATTATACATGGCAGGCGGGTATTGAACTCAGTATTCGAGTGCTTCTGTGATACCTACTTAGATAAGGGATCTGTGCTTCTGTGACTGAATGCTGTAGTAGCTCTGACAAGATCTGTGCAGAAGTATGACAAGCTACATAGTTTTTCAGTTAGGGTTATCAGCAGCACCACACATGTCACAATCAGACATTCAAACTTGTCAGGGTATGTTTTCAGTTTAAAGCACAGACCTCATTATATACAGTCTACTTGGAAGGTACCTTTGCGGAGACTTATATTGACTAGAATACAGATTAATACATCTGCCAACATGTTTTAAACCTTGCTTTTCTCTAGCAGCTTGCTTAGAAAGTCAGAGATGACAATGCCAGGCCTACCCTAAAACGAAATGCCAACTCTTCTAATGCCACTCTTGTGAGTCTCAGAATATTTCTCAAGACGTCAATGAGTGTGTCTGTGCCTTTTGGGGTGACATGACACATCAAAAGAAGCCTATAGATACTAGAATACCTCTGTTTCACACCACATGCTCTCTAAATTTGTGTAGAAGAAGATGTATGGATTACTTTCTGCTCATTATACAGGGCAGGCAGGTATTGAACTCTTTAGGCAGAAAGATGAGAGGCAATACAATTAATACAGGATGCTTCAACGTTCAATAATGGTTCTTTCACTGAGTTCTTGTGTATGCAGAAAGATTCTTTATTCCTTAAATCTCTTAGACAAGTAGGCACAGCCAACGCGTTTCGCCCTAGAAAGTAAGCACTATCCAAAAAGTCCAGGTGGGAAACACCAGCATAAAACTGCACTTGTACCGTTCCTTGGTCACTCATGTGATTTCGCTAGTTCATCAAGTGTTTCACTATAGGCGGCCTGATAGTATAACGTTGCAGCAGTACGAGGTGAACTTTGTTCCCCGGAAATATACGACGGACTCAGAAACGCCTGATACGATAGACATAACATCGTTTGATCTATATTTTATATTTTACCGAAGGGTACTATAGTGAAACACTTGATGAACTAGCGAAATCACATAAGTGAACAAGGAACGGTACAAGTACAGTTTTATGATGGCTTCCCACCTGGACTTTTTGGATAGTGCTTACTTAATACATTGCCCTGAAGAAGCCCTTTCTAGGGCAAAACGTGTTGGCTGTGCCTACTTGTCTAAGAGATTTAAGGAATAAAGAATCTTTCTGCGTACACAAGAACTCAGTGAAAGAACCTTTATTGAACGTTGAAGCATCCTGTATTAATTGTATTGCCTCTCCTCTTTCTGTCTAAACTGTATTTAATCTATGACCATGTGGCGGCTGGTTGTTTGAGGTGGGCAATACGTGTGCTGTAATACACAAGTGACTAGACTGGGTGGTGCAGTTTCTTGAACCTTGCTGCCATTCTCTGCCTCGAACAGGTATTGAACTACGAGTGCTTCTGTGATGCCTACCTAGGTAACGGTTTTGTGCTTCTGAAACTGAATGCTGTAATACCCCTGAAAATATTTGTGCAAAGTTAGGATCATGAGCTGCATAACACACATCAGACTGCACACAGATGCACACACATACCTGAGACATGATATCAGTCACACATTCAAAGTAGGCAGAGGACGCCTTCAGTTTAAAGCATACAGCTCACTATCTACAGCGTACTTGAAGTATACATTTCCAGAGACTTATATGAACTAAGATACAGGTTATTACATCTGGAAACATGCTTTAAACCTTATTTTTCTCTACCAGTTTCGTAAGAGAGAGACAACTCACAATACCAGGTCTAACCCAAAATGAAAGGCTTACTCCTCTCATGCCACTCTTATCAATGTCGTAAAAAGTAAACACAAGGAGATGATGGACGGAGCGTCTGAAACTTTTCAGACACACCCCAGTCACAGAACTGGGTTGAATCCATCAATGTTCTTTCGCTCACTTCACCACCCCAGTTCAGACCCAGCAATATGCAAATCAGTCTTGACCCTGTGCCTCATGGGAACAGTCCAGCCTGAACTGCCAAGCCAGGTCTTCCCTGGACCGGAAAGAAGCATCCTGGGACCGGTTTTGAGGTAACACCCCCTATCAGCCAGGCTAGCTTGAATACAGTGGCAAAGTGAGCAAGGGACCCAAGTCTGGGCATACCCTGCCAACTTAGGGAGAACAAAGTAAACGTAAGGAGATGATGGACGGAGCGCTGAAACTTTTCAGACACTCACCCCCAGGGGTTGAATCCATCATAATTCTTTAGCTCACTTCCCCACCCCAGTTCAGACCAAGCCATATGCAAATCAGTCTTAACCCTGTGCCACATGGGAGCAGTCCCCCCTCCCCGGTCCGATATTGCCCCAGGGACCCATTCCCAAGGGCATGGCCTCTTGTTCGGGACCGGGGGGGAGCCTCCAGGTCCCTGCGGTCTCTGCCACATTTTAATATATTATCCCCAGGGAGGTGGCAGTCCCCGGGCTGTGTGGGAGAGCTGGAGCCCCCCATGCATTTTGCATGCATTTATTTATATATATATATATATATATATATATATATATATATATATATATATATAGATATATTAGGTAGTTATAGTTAGAACCTAGTTTCCATAGGAAAAGCATTTTTTGATTTGCTAATAACTTTGGCGTCAATTGACGAATCTTCCTGAAATTCTCCCAAACAAAAGTCTATCCAGGGCAGCTCCTATCCTGAAAGTTTGGGGGTGATTCGTAAAGCAGGGGCTGAGAAAAAAGGGGGGTTCCAAAACTCGTTTTCTCCATGTTAATTTCCATATGTAGCTCGAACTGCTGAATGGAATTACCCCAAATTTGGCAGAAAGGTAGAGCTTGGTTCAGAAAGCGACCGTTTTTAAATGGTGAAAATCTGTTCTGTAGTTTTTGATAAATTCAAAAAATAAGAGTCAAAAAATCAATTTCCCATAGGAAACTTTGTGCAGGGCTACAGCTGAAACTACTGAACGGGATTACTCCAAATTTGGTAGAAAGGTAGTGCTTGGGTCAGAAGGCGACCTTTTTAAAAATGGTGTAAATCCGTTCAGTAGTTGCTGAGAAATTAGAAAAATAAAGGTTTCGATATCTGGGCGGAGCCTAAGTCGCGTGCGCGAGCTTCACTGTGATTGGCTGCTAGCACTCCAAACCAGGAAGTGTTGGCAGCCATCTTGTGGCTCGGTAGAAGCGAATCACCCGAAAACGAGGAAACAAAGGTATAAAACAAGAGAAGGGGGCAGGGTAGAAAAACCCAGACCCACTGGGTCTGCTCAGGGGGTCCCAGAAGGACCCCCAGGGCCCAAATAATCATATAAAAAAAAAATCGGCATAAATTCGCGCTGGGTTGCGGGTTCTCACGTTTTATTTTAATGAGGCCTTTGGGTGGGCTAGGTTGCGGGGGTATTTCTTAAAAAATAATAGCAGGGGCTCGCAGGGGTGGCGGGGGGCCGCTGGGGTCTGCGCAGCCCTGGGGCTTCACTTATGTTGGGAGGGGGTTGCGCGGCCTCCCTTCTGGAGCCTTGTATGTGCTTGTAACTTTGGCATCGTTTGACGAATCTTTATGAAATTATCCAAAGATTAGCTCTTATATTGAAAGTTTGGGGGTGAATGGTGTAGGAGGGGCTGAGAAAAAAGAGGGTCTTAAAACGGGTTTTCTCCATGCAATTTCCATACGAAACTTTACAGAAGACTACAGGTGAAACTGCTGAACGGTATTACGCCAAATTTGGCAGGGAGAAAGGTGATGGTCCAGAAAGCACACTTTTGTTTAAATGGTGTAAATCCATTCAGTAGTTTTTGAGAAATATCAAATTTTACAGATATCGATATTTGAGAATTCTGACAAGTGATTGTCTGAGGGGTTACAAGCAGCAGCTTGCGGCTTATTGGCTGTGAATGGTTGAAACCAGGAAGTGTTGGTAGCCATTTTGTGATTTACTCCATCAGCTCACATCTCTCCGTGTAGAAGCCATCGGGTTCGTAGTTTTACCTCTGCGAGGCAACACTGGCATCTGTGTCTGTGTGAGATATGCCTTTCAGGCTGCCTCTCCTCATATCACCAGGTCGCGGCTATGTCTTTAGAAGCCCGTCCGTTGGCTCGGAGCTCTGTGAGTCAGTCTGTCGGCACGACCCCCTACACTACCCAAAGACTACCCAAACACCACTGCACTGTTGTAAACTCGAAAACACTACCCCAGCACGATCCCCTACACTACCCAAACACCAGTGCACTACCCTAAACCCTAAATCTACCCCCAGCACGACCCCCTACCCAAACACCACTTCACTACCCTAAACCCTAAAATACTACCCCCAGCACAACCCCCTACACTACCCAAACACCACTGTACTACCCTAAAGCATAAAACAGTAGCAGTCCGTCGGCTTGCAGCTGTGCGTCTGCGAGCCGTCGTGTCCCTAGCTGTACATGTCCGAGTGAGTCCGTTAGGTGATAGGTGTGTGTCTGCTAGCAGGGCCATTGGCCCATTGCTGTCCCTTTGTGAGTTAGACCGGAACTCTCCCTCTGCGAGCCAGCACGCTGGTGCGCGTTTGCGAGCCGACGGCCCGTAGCTCACACTGTGCGAGCTGAGCCGACGGCCCGTAGCTCTCCCTGTGCGAGCTGAGCCCATGGGCCGCAGGTGTCCCTCTGCGAGGCTGCTCGATGGCCCACAGGTCTCCCTGTGCTAGCCGGATCGCAGCTGTCACTCTGCGAACCGATATTGGGAATATAAGGCGGCTCTAAAAAGAGCCCTTGTGTTTATTAGTTGGAGCTACATATAAGTGCGGATGCACAGCTTCAGGTTATTCAGAAAAACTCGATTTCCCTGATCTGTGAAGTGTACTCCATCACTTCTGTAGATATCAGCCATATGAAAACGTATGTTATTGTTGTAGATCGACCCCATTCTATGGTCTCTGAGGTATGCAGACACAGCCTTGTTGACATTCTTCCTAGATTTTTCAATCTGAGGACAAAATTGGTTTGACCATTTCCACTTCTGTCTTTGGCATATATTGGAATATACAAAGACAGTTTGAGGCAAAAAGCAATATCAATTGTCGAAAGGTGTCCTTCATTAGCATTTCCAAACCTACCCCAGTCAATGTGCCTAGGTCGTTTCCACCACAGTGCACAATCATGAGGTCAGGGTGTTGGAGATGCAAACAGGTTTTAACCAAAGGCAACAATTGCTGCCACTTCAATCCTCTTTGTCCAAACCATTTAATGTCCACATTTTGTAAACCTAGGTCTAAGTCAATACGTCTCTGTTCTGCATACCTCTTGCACCAGAAAACATAGCTATGTCCTATGATCCACACTAGCATTTTGAAGGTATGGCTGGGAGGAATGGATAGATGTCTGTAGCTCATGCAGTCCGTTCGTAGAATAAGAGATATGTTTAAAGATGGGGAACTACTTTTTTTTGCCATACAAAACGATACCTGATTGGGAGATGAAGCATTGTTTTTTAAAAGTAGGGTGCACATTCGTTTGGTGGAAAGGCATCTTTGTGATTGGTTAAGAAAAAGCAGTTTAAACGTGGAGTACATATCATAGGATAAAATTTACTCAACTCAACCACACCTGCTACTTGCATTTGGAAGGCACTGTTCGAACTTAAAACAACCGTGAACTTTTAACCTGCATGTGCCGTTAAATGTTCGAGAAAATGTTGCAAAAAAATATCGTTAGGTTTAAAAAAATTGATGAACTTTTAACCTGCACGTGTTGTAGAATGTTCTAGAAAGTGTGTTGATAGAATACGTTGCACTTCTGACTTCTATGTGTCCTTGAATTTAAAAAAAACTGTTTATATGGAAAATTTTAAAAAAAACAATAGAGAGAGGTTTTGAAACCTAAAAGAATCAAGGAACTATTCTAATTTGTTCATTACATGTATTTATGTGTGGAGCAACACAATTACAGACACAACAGCACCAGGAAGAGGAAGAAGCAGGGAGTGGGGGGACGGGGGAAGATGGCCACAATGGTACACATGCACAATTAAGTACAGCACAACTATAGACAAACCATGGCCAAAATTAAACACACCAACAAGGAGCACAAGTCACACAACCCACCAACATCACACCACTGAACAAGCATAGAAGTGAAAACCACACTGCCGGAAAGGGAGAAGGGTGAACAAAAGCTCACATGAAGGGACATCTCACGCACAATGCAGCACATACACATAGGTAGCAGAGTACACCAACATCCAACACAATGTTGTCCAAACACAAAGATTTGCACAATCGAACACAGGACACAAATGCACTTGCCTGAGGCGGATAAGCGTCCAAAAGCGTCAGTACGAAACAGGCACATGAAATCGCATAAGTACAAACCCACAGTCCGGATGGGGTAGCAATTCACGTATGGCAGGCAGCCAGAGAGTCCGTGACACACACATTGGCATACAAATGAAGACACTACACATTTGGAGACAAGTGAAAATGTGGAAACTTTATAAAAAAAAGTGCGTGTCAGTACGGCCAAGAGTAGTGCCACGATATGCAGAGAAATGCAGCAGCATGCCTGAATAAGGAACGTAGGAAAACGTCCATGTTCACCTCGGGGTAGTCCATCACCAACACACATCAGTGTCAAGCAGCGTTGGTTGTCCGCGCTTCGGACATGATTCGACGCCAATGCAGCCATGTCCACTGTTGTTTTGGGACATGTGACCAGATGTACAACGTGCAATGATGCAGAGGGACATGTGCAATGTGGCACATCGAGTCGTGGTTGCAGGTACCTTGTCACTCGTCTATGAACGCGAGTGCAGCTGCCTAAGCCACTATCTCTAATGAGTGATGGTTGGCCACAATATTTGACATGTCATCGACGTAATCCATCAGCTGACCGGGACAGATGTGCTGACTCCAACCACTGTACCCAATGTGCACCAAAGCAGAATCGGGAAGTGGGTCAATTTGCTCACTGCATACTATGACACGTGCAATCTCCCAGACCCAGTTCCCAACATGCATGCCAAACATCCATGCATGCCATAAACGGGTATCACCATGACAGTCCTGGTCGTGGGCCAACAGGGGGCACACACACCTGTCGTAATCGATGTCAGCTACCCACTCGTTGGAGAGGCACACGTCCATGCACCACTTGGATAGGCACGTGCGACATTACAATACAGGTTGAACGCAGGTGACGTCCGCATTGCGGAAGCACAGCCGGTAAGTGATCCGCAGTACTGCCAAAGGCAGTGCACCCAGGACATGCAGCAGACGTGCAAGGTATAGGTGGACGTGCATGGAGTCGACCATGTGTTCGGGATGCTCTGCCATTGTGTCAGTGGCTCTGCTTGTAGCTGCACTGGCTTGCCGTGTGCCAGTCTTGTGGATGAAATGGCACAGCTTGGTGCAATGAGCCGTGTCTGTGTGCAATGGGTGCAGGGCAGGGGTGTGGTGGGAGTACGTGTGAAGGCCATTTCACGCACGCTAACTACGACGAAGGACTTTTGAGTGTGGGATGTGTACTCGTTGTTCTCAAATCGGGCAGTGCGTAGTGTGGGAGACGGATGCAAATATTATTGTATCTGTCAGGGGGGGGCTGGCCACTTGCAAGTTCCTTCTCGGAGCAGCAGATGTGCTACTGCAAGATAGCTCAGACAAAGAACCTTTCATCCCTACAGTAAGTTTTCCAGCTGCATTCATACAGGATGTGTACAAAGGCTGGTCGTGGGTGTTGTGGGATGTCTGCGACCCTGGTCATCATGGATGAGATGCCCAGCACGTGGCACATGGGCGGGTTCACTGTGTGTTAAGTTGCCAAACAGCTGCTCCTCCCTCCCACGAGCCCCCACACTTTTGTACGGTGCACTGTTGTATCCCGTGCACTCCTACGGCACACCATTGTAATGCCTATTCGCGCATGTCCTGCGGCATTCCAAACACACCGTGAGACTGCAGTTTGGAGGTGGTGCATGCCACTGTACAACATCGACTGCTGCGGCCCTTGTGGCGGCCACACCAGAACACAGAGACACACTTACCGCACTTCCTGAACACGGACCTGTCCGAGACACCCCGTTTCCCTTGCTGGATAGGCAGACCCCTGCGCTGACCTGTGTACGCCGGACCAGCACACGCCGCTTGTGCATGCAGGAGAATGCGTGCGTAGCTACATGTCCAGGCTCACTGCCAACGCTGAGGTGACATGGTAATGTCCGCTGACACTGTGATGTTGCAGGGCCCGTGCCTATCATGCTAACACAATGACCACACGGACACACTTGCTCAGATGCGGGTTCGGGGGGCGTTGGCGGTCCTGGGGTTGTTGCGATGAGTGTTGTGGACTTCATTGGTATCCGTGTATCATGCTCATTGACTGTATGGCACCTGTGGGTGTTTCAGTGTGGCTCTTGGCTGTGTTCCCTTTCATGCTGCAGGTAGTCGTCCTGCTTAACACCAGCAGAAAGCAGGTGTAAAATCCCTGGTGCTAACGCGGCTTATCGCCGTAATTTGTTTCGCATCGCAGTTGTTGTCAAAGTTGTGATGTGGTTTTGTCGTGTACAGAAAAATAAACAAACTGGGCAGTGTATCCCGTCAAAATCCAGCACCTGACCCACTATTCCCAATCAATATAAATACAATGACATTTCTTCATTGATTTTGTGTGTACACTGTAAGTGCACCCACTACCACAGTGCAATTCAATACAGGATTTTAATATTTAGAATAAATCGCAAAGGTGCACCTCGTGTCTTTTTGCACGGGAACGCCTACTCTGCATTTCATTATCAGCACTTTAATGCAACTAAAGTTGAGATAAATATAACACACTATTCAGAAGCTGGTGCAAACTGCAGACATCACCAGTATTCCCGTGATAACTGCCCCAAAATTTAACACCATGGTGGACACCACGAAATAACAGTAATAAAAACTTTATTTTTTCGTAAACGTATATATAAAGGATAAACTAAATTTAACAAACTGAACACAAAACAACAAGGCGGAAGACTCCTGTCGGACCATGAATGTCGATGACACAGCCTGGAAAATAAAGCACAAAATAAGGACCTGTGTAATGCGCATATCAAAGGAGTGAGACACAGAGAAGGAACAAAAAGCCAGAGAGGGAAGGAAAGAAAGGGAGTGAGAAAGGAGAAGGGAGATAGAGAAAGAGAAGAAAAGGAAGGAAGAGAGTGAGAGAGAGAGTGAAGAGAGGGAAGTGAGAGAGAGAGAGAGAGATACTGCCGCCCCTGTGCATCCATGACCAAATAATTACCTGCTGCCACCGGAGTGTCTACCAGTGGGCACTCCACGTGCCCGTCAAAGCTCCGCGGCCCGGCAGATCTCACAGATGTCGCTGAGTCCTGAGTGGCAGAGACCACATCAGCTTCTCCGCTGCCCGGCAGATCTCACACATGTCGTTGAGTCCTGAGTCATCAATGGCGGAGACCTCATCAGCTTTTGGTGCCGCTAACCCTGTGCAACGCAAGTCAGCACCACGTGGTGGTAGGCCGCTGACGACCATACAACTTAGGGTGCGACTAACCCTGTGCAACTCAAGTCTGCGCCACGTGGTCGAAGGCCCCTGACGGCCACATCAGCTTCGGGTGGCACTAACCCTGTGCAACTCAAGTTCGCGCCACGTGGTGGTAGGCCCCTGACGGCCACATTAGCTTTGGGTGGCAGTAACCCTGTGCAACTCAAGTCCGCGCCACTTGGTGGTAGGCCCCTGACGGCCACATCAGCTTCGGGTGGCAATAACCCTGTGGAACTCAAGTCTGCGCCATGTGGTAGTAGGCCCCTGATGGCCATAGAGCTCACGGTGCGACTAACCCTCCGCAACTTTTCATGGAGTCTTTATGATTGAGACCCGTGGAGCGTCCGCCATCCAGTCACCACCGGCAATAAAGGATGTGACGTTGTGGATACATTATATTTGCGTGGTCACATGACCTGTGACGCATGTGCCGGATGGGTGTGGTGTGTGTGCAAACCTGCCCTTAGGGAGTGGCTGTGACATGTTGACAACTAGACCACTGACCTGCACACCAACAGCGAGTACGCCTGCGACAGGTAGCTATGTGGGGGGTGTGAAAACGTGTTTTCTCAATGGATTTTCCATAGGAAACTTTAGACAAGGCTACAGGTCAAACTGCTGAACGGAATTACGCCAAATTTGGCAGGGAGAAAGGTCTTGGTCCAGAAAGCGCGCTTTCTCGCATCGAGTGAAAATATAAAAGAAAGGTCTCGGGGCAATTTAATATGCCAGAGCTCTGTTTCTGCGAGATAACTCTTTCACGCTCCGTCCGCCCAACATCACCACTTCGCAGCTATGCCGTTAGAAGCCAGTCCGTCGGCTCGCAGCTCTCTACGTTTGCGAGCTAGTACGCTACTGTGCCTGTACCTCTGCGAGGTACTACGCTGCTGTTCCTTTGGGAGCGGACGGGTCGTAGTACTGCGTGTGTGAGTTGAGCGGATGGGCCGCAGTTGTCCCTCTGCGAGCCTGGGTGCGAACTGTTCATAACTCACACTACATAAGCATTGAAAAAACATTTTGTGATTCAGTCCGTCAGCTGACATCTGTCCGAGGCATTTCTGAAAACATATCGGAGTTCTTTCTGTGAGAGATACCCCTTTCACGCTGCCTCTCCCCACATCAGCAGGTAACGCACCCTCTTCCCACATTACCAACATACCCACAACAACCTTCTTGGGCCCGGAAGTGTCCCTGTGCGGTTGGACAAACAAGAATCTTAGTCATGTATAGGTTTACATATAAAACATTTTATTTAAAGAAAACAACAACAAATAAAACTGAAGGGAGTCTGGTGCTGTGGTCGCTGCCACGAAGTTGGGGTCACTGCCATTCAGGACTCAGGACACAGTTCCACATGTGGGATCGGCTTGTATTGAACAGGGTTAGTGGCACCACGTGTCGTGCCTTGTGTTGTACAGGGTTAGTGGCACCACGTGTCGCCGGCCTTGTATATGGAAATATGCCTCACTAACCAAAGGGAGTCTGGTGCTGTGGTCGCTGCCACGGACTTGGGGTCACTGCCATTCAGGACTCAGGACACAGTTCCACATGTGGGATTGGCTTGTGTTGAACAGGGTTAGTGGTACCATATGTCGCAGGCTTGTGTTGAACAGGGTTAGTGGCACCACGTGTCCAAAGTTGGAATTGCGAGCTCTGCTGCCCGCACTGTAGACTGCTAATGAGTGTTCGTTTGCACTTGAAAATGAATTTGGCGATTGTACTAAAGCTATAACTGTTATAAAAAATGTTCTTGAAGAAAGGATACTAAAAGGATATTATGTAGATTTTTGGCCTGTGATAGTTACTTGCCTAGTGGACTCTGTAATTAATGAATCAATACTTAATTTTAATTGTGAGCCCTACTGAACGCAGTGTAGGCGCATCATGAAAAGATTTAATAAGTATAGAATACACTGACGAAGTGTTGTATTTTCTGAGTACAATCTTCTTGTTAGAAATTAGCATTTAAAAATCGAATTGCGAGCTCTGCTGCAAGCAGTGTAGACTGCTATTGAGTGTTCGTTTGCACTTGAAGATGAATTTGGTCATTGTACTAAACTATAAATGATATAAAAAAAGTTCTTGAAGCAAGGATACTAAAAGGATATTATGTAGGGTTTAGGACTGTGATAGTTACTTGCCTACTGGACTCTGTAGTTAATGAATCAAGAAATAATTTTAATTGTGAGCCCTGATGACCGCAGTGTAGGCCAGAGGTAGCGGTCAGCAAGGGCCCATAGCCACGTAGCATTGAGTTGAGGTGCACAGTTAGTGGCACCAGAAGCATTGAGACTGTATGATGCTTGGTGCAGACGGACCGCACTGGGAGCAATGTGTCTTGCCTACTGGTCTGCGTCATGTGCAATCGGGACTCTATGTGAATTGTGAGGCCTGCTGACCGTAGTGTAGGCCAGAGGTAGCGGTGAGCAAGGGCCCACAGCCACGTGCATGGGTTGGTGGCCCCACCGGCCTGCGTAGTTCAGGTTCAGTGGCACCACGTGTCGCCGGCCTACCATATGCAAATACCCGTCACTAATCGAAGGGAGTCTGGTGCTGTGGTCGCTGCCACAGACTTGGGGTCACTGCCATTCAGGACTCAAGACACAGTTCCACATGTGGGATCGGCTTGTCTTGAACAGGGTTAGTGGCACCACGTGTCACCGGCCTTCCATATGGAAATATGCCTCACTGATCGAAGGGAGTTTGGTGCTGTGGTCGCTGCCACAGACTTGGGGTCAGTGCCATTCAGGACTCAGGACACAGTTCCACATGTGGGATCGGCTTGTGTTGAACAGGGTTAGTGGCACCATGTGTCGCCGGCCTTCCATATGCAAATACGCCTCACTAATTGAAGGGAGTCTGCTGCTGTGGTTCTTTCACGGAGTTGGGGTCACTGCCATTCAGGACTCAGGACACAGTTACACATGTGGGATCGGCTTGTGTTGAACAGGGTTAGTGGCACCACGTGTTGCCAGCCTTCCATATGGAAATATGCCTCACTGTTCGAAGGGAGTCTGGTGCTGTGGTCACTGCCACGGACTTGGGGTCACTGCCATTCAGGACTCAGGACACAGTTACACATGTGGGATCGGCTTGTGTTGAACAGGGTTAGTGGCACCATGTGTCGCCGGCCTTCCATATGCAAATACGCCTCACTAATTGAAGGGAGTCTGCTGCTGTGGTTCTCTCACGGAGTTGGGGTCACTGCCATTCAGGACTCAGGACACAGTTACACATGTGGGATCGGCTTGTGTTGAACAGGGTTAGTGGCACCACATGTTGCCGGCCTTCCATATGGAAATATGCCTCACTGATCGAAGGGAGTCTGGTGCTGTGGTCACTGCCACAGACTTGGGGTCACTGCCATTCAGGACTCAGGACACAGTTACACATGTGGGATCGGCTTGTGTTGAACAGGGTTAGTGGCACCATGTGTCGCCGGCCTTCCATATGCAAATACGCCTCACAATTTGAAGGGAGTCTGCTGCTGTGGTTCTCTCACAGAGTTGGGGTCACTGCCATTCAGGACTCAGGACACAGTTACACATGTGGGATCGGCTTGTGTTGAACAGGGTTAGTGGCACCACGTGTTGCCGGCCTTCCATATGGAAAAATGCCTCACTGATCCAAGGGAGTCTGGTGCTGTGGTCGCTGCCACGGACTTGGGGTCACTGCCATTCAGGACTCAGGACACAGTTACACATGTGGGATCGGCTTGTGTTGAACAGGGTTAGTGGCACCATGTGTTGCCGGCCTTCCATATGCAAAAACGCCTCACTAATCTGGTTAGTGGCACCACGTGTAGCCGGTCTTCCACAGTGTAGGCCGGAGGCAGCGGTCAGCAAAGGCCCACAGCCACGTGACATTGACTTGAGCTGCACAGATTTGGAGCATTTGATCTTGTTAACCCATTATAGTCTCTTACACAATTTGCACCGCTACTAATCTTGAATTGTGAACCCTGCTAACCCCAGTGTAGGCCGGAGGCAGCAGTCAGGATGGGCGCACAGCCACGTGGCGTTGAGTTGAGCTGCACAGTTAGTGGCCCCTGAAGCACTCAGCGTGTGCGCACCCTGCGATGATACGTGGTCCCGGCGGGCCGCACTGGAAGCAATGTTTTTTGTCTAATAAATTCTGCCTTAATAAGGCCACGTGGCGATGACTTATGGTGCAGTGAGTTAGTGGTACCTTTGGCGCTCAGCGTGTACACAGCCTGCGATCATGCGTGGTCCGGGTGGGGCGCAGTGGCAGCAATGTGTGTTGCCTACTGGACTGTGTGATCTGCAATCGCCACTGCATCTGAATTGTGAGCCCTGCTGTCCGCAGTGTAGATCAAAGGCAGTATTCTGTACAGACATAAGTCTGCGGTGCTGTGCCGCTGGGTTTGCAGGGGGCCTGTGTCGAGGAGGCCCGCGGTCATGGCGGCAGCCACGTGGCAGGGTGAGGGCCGCCGCTCTGGCAGACGCTTTGGCCTTCCCACAAGTGAACCACGCCCAGAGCCCCAGCCTATTTATTCATACTCCTAAGCTGGAGTGCCGTACGTTAGACCAGCCCACTCCGCTTACGCTTCCAGAAGGGGACAACACAGCTACATGACCGAGATCTTCCCCATTGCCTGAGGTCACATGGTTGCGTCCACTGTGCACAACACTACAAGTATCAGAAGTATATGTACACATGGAGAGGTTTGTGCTCTGCATAGTGAGGTCTGTCCAGCACATCACCGCTACACTTGGTATTTTGTGCATTATTATTGATGGGTGACTTGCCTCCTTCACACATACTTGGTTCCCACATGTCCCAACATTCAGCTATTGTGCGGCTGAGGGGCCATGGTGTTTTGAGAAGGTCCGTTGTCCTGTTTTGCGCTGCCTCGATGGTAGTAGGGGGGATGGTCTGGGGGGGAGGTCCTGGTGGTGAGGTCCTGGTGGTGGTGGCGGTGGGTGTTGTGGCCTTGTTGGGTGTCGGAGTTGCATGATCAGTAGCTGTATCACGTGTTGGTCTTTAGATGTGGCTGTGAGTTGGGTCCAATTCACACTGTAGATAGTCCACCTGGTTTTTTCAGTGAATATATATATATATATATATATATATAATTCACTGAAAAAAACATAGGTTTCAGGCACGTTATAGTTAGAAATTAGCATTTAAAAACCTTAGAAATTCACTGAAAAAACCATAGGTTTTAGGGACAGTTATAGTTAGTTGGACATTTCACTCGTACAAAACCAGTGAAATTCCCCCGTTATAGTTAGTTCAGCTAACTATAACTCGCGCCCATAATGCACTGCTGATGACGTCACATATTACATCACTCATGACATGGTCAGTGACATCACTGATGACATCACTGATGACATCTCAAATGGCATCACTGATGACATCACTGATGACATCATCCAGTGACTGTGTGTGTCTGTAAAGTTTAAATATGTAAATATGGTTAATATATATAGGGAAAGGCGTATTGAAGAATGAGTGGGTGTATAAGTGTCTGAACGGATGATTTAGTAGGTGCCTGACTGACTCTATAAGTCAGTGATTAAACGTATCTTACTGAATGCATGGGTTAGTGACTAAACTGTGTGAATGTCTGTATCCGTCTGTCTGTTGGTGTGTAAGCGGCTGCATGGATTTGTGAATAGCTACATGAGTGTCTACATGGGTTATTGATTGGTTGTCTGAGTATCTGTATGGGTGCCTGAGTGTTTGTGTGGGTGGGGTGTGTGTGACTCTGTGCATAGATTTGTGAGTGGGTGATTCACTGGGTGCATGGTTTCAAGAGTGCATCTGTGATGGACTGTATGGGTGGGTGAGTATGTGTATGGGTGTGTTAGTGAGTGAATGTATATCTCAGTGGTACATGTGTGAGTAACTACATATGTGAAAGGCAGTATATAGTGTGTGTTGGAGTATATAAATGGCTATAAGTGAGAGTGTGTGATTGTGAGAGTGGCTGTATGGATGAGTGTGTACTTGCATCAGTGATTGTATAAGAGCGTAAGAATGTGCTAGTATTTGTATGAGTAAGTGAGCTGGTGTGTGTATAACTGTATAAGTGAGTAAATGGCAGTGTGATCAATTATTTGCATGACTGACTAGGTGTGTGAGTACCTCTATGGATGAGTGGCGGTGTGTGAGTGTCTACGTAGGTGTATGAGTGCATATGATAGTCCTGTACTGAGTGACCGTAAGTATGAGTGACTGTACGGGTGAGTGAGTGGATGTGTGTGTAGACTTAAGAATCAGTGAGTGGGTATGTAGTTATTGGTGTTGGAGTGTCTATGGTTTTGAGAATGGCAGTCTGTAATTTAGAGTGGGTGTATCAAAGGTTACATTAGGGTGTGAGAAGATGCATCAAATTATCACATGGATGATGTCATCAGTGATGTCATCAGTGATGTCATTTGAGATGTCATCAGTGATGTCATCAGTGATATCACTGACCATGTCATGAGTGATGTAATATGTGACGTCATCAGCAGTGCATTGCGGGGGCGCGAGTTATAGTTAGCTGAACTAACTATAACGGGGGAATTTCACTGGTTTTGTACGAGTGAAATGTCCAACTAACTATAACTGTCCCTAAAACCTGTGGTTTTTTCAGTGAATTTCTAAGGTTTTTTAAATGCTAATTTCTAACTATAACGTGCCTGAAACCTATGGTTTTTAAAGTTAATTTTTAAAGGTTTTTTAAATGCTAGTTTCTAACTATGCCTACAGAGGTAGGACATGTGAAGAAAGAAGAAAAAACGCACAGAAAGAAGCAAAGGAAATGCAGAAAGAAGCAACAGAAGTCCACAAAGACGAAGAAAAGAGCAGAAAGAAGCAAGACATGTGCAGAAAGAACCAACAGAGGAGCAGAAAGAGGCCTTGTTGCAAAATCATCCTGTGCCCACAACTTTTTCAGACGGGTACTGGTGGTAACTGACTCAGACTAACCAGGCCTAGAGCCAGTGCTATGCTAAAAGACACTTAGAATACAGTGAAAACACCTCCAGACACTAGGGAACACTATGCGTTGGGGTACCCCTGTCATTAGCATGACCTCCTCTGTAAGGCCCTAGTACATAATAGGGCAAGGGGATTAAAACTTCCTCTTAAAACGCGCCCCGGGGCGCGTTTGCACAGTGGTGAAGGGAGGGGGGGCCTGAGGTGACGTGTGCAAACAAGCCCGGTGGCCGTTTTAAGTTGGGAGATTAAGTCCCCTTGAATCCTGAGGGTCCCTGGGGTCCAACTAGCCCACTAGGTACCTCCAGTAAGCGCCACACAGCTGCGTTGCACAGAGGTGTAAAAAGGGGCGTGGCCTGGACCACCTCTCTGCAACGCAGCCCTGTGGCGCGCACTGGAGGTACCTGGTGGGCTAGTTGGCCCCCAGGGTCCCTCAGGATTCAAGGGGAATTAATTCCCCAACTTAAAACGCACCACAGGGCGTCTTTGCACACATGTCACCTGAGGCCCCGCCCCCTCCCTTCACAACTGTGCAAACGTGCCCTGTGGTGCGTTTTAAGTTGGGGTATTCTTCATGGCGGGATTCGCGGATCCTACGCAAATTTCGCAGTTTAAAAAAAAAAAAATGCTTTTTTGGGCCCTGGGGGTCCTTGTGGGACCCCCTGAGCAGGCCTACGGGGTCAGGGTGTTTCTACCCTACCCCCTTTTCTTGTTTTGCGCCTTAGTTTTTCAGTTTTTTTGTGCCTCGGTTCTACCGAGGCACAAGATGGCTGCCAACACTTCCTGGTTTGGAGTGTTGACAGCCAATTAGCGTGAAGCTCGTGGTCGGGAGGGTCCGCAGATCCTCCGTGCCTCTAAATATCGAAATTTTTATTTTTGATTTTCTCAGCAACTACTGAACGGATTTACACCATTTTTAAAAGGTTGCTTTCTGAGCCAAGCAGTACCTTTTTGCCAAATTTGGGGTAAATCCGTTCAATAGTTTCAGTGTAGCCTTGCATAAAGTTTCCTATGGGAAATTGATTTTTGACTCTTATTTTTAACTTCTCTGGAATTACTGAACAGATTTACACCATTTAACAAAAGGTCTCTTTCTGAACCAAGGGCTACCTTTTTGCCAAGTTTGGTGTAATTCCGTTCAGCAGTTCGGGCTGTAGTTATGTCTAAAGTTTCCTATGGGAATTAACATGGAGAAAACATGTTTTGGGACCCCCTTTTTTCTCGGCCCCCGCTTGCCGAATCACCCCAAAACTTTCAAGACAGGAGCTGACCGGAGCGGGCTACGATTTTTGAAAATTTCGCGAAGATTCGTGCACCGGCGCCAAAGATATTGAGAAAACAAAAAACGAGTTTCCTATGGAAGCTAGGTCCTAACTGTAACTATCTACTGGCGACCGCCAGTAGATAATATATATGCAAATATATATATATATATATGCAAATATATATACATATATATATACACACATATATTTATTATCTACTGGCGGTCGTCAGTAGATAGTTATAGTTAGGACCTAGTTTCCATAGGAAAAGCGTTTTTTCTTTTCCCAATAACTTTGGCGCCGGATGACGAATGTTCGCGAAATTTTTAAAACTTACGGCCGGCTCCGGTCAGCTCCCATCCTGAAAGTTTCGGGTTGATTCGCCAAGCGGGGGCCGAGAAAAAAGGGGGGTCCCAAAACGTGTTTTCTCCATGTTATTTTCCATAGGAAACTTTAGACACAGCTACAGCTCAAACTGCTGAACAGAATTACACCAAATTTGGTAAAAAGGTAGCCCTTGTTTCAGAAAGAGACCTTTATTTTAAATGGAGTAAATTCGTTCAGTAGTTCCTGAGAAATTCAAAAATAGAGGTCGGAAAATCAATTTCCCATAGGAAACTTTAGACACGGTTACAGCTGAAACTGCTGAACGGAATTACACCAAATTTGGCAAAAAGGTAGCCCTTGGTTCAGAAAGAGACTTTTTTTAAATGGTGTAAATCCGTTCAGTAGTTTTTGAGATATTAAAGGGAAAAAAATCTTTATATATCTGGGCGGGAACTAACTACACAAGTACAAGCTTGGGTCTAATTGGCTGCCAACACTTCAATCCAGGAAGTGTTGGCAGCCATCTTGGTGCAATGCTTTTTAGGTCTCGCCTAGCGATGCAGCGCATGCGCTGGGCACTTGGCGAGATCTATTGTTGTCGATTTTTCTTCCGAAGAAGAACAAAACCGCCAGCACTACCCCCTACACTACCCAAACACCACTGCACTACTTTAAAACACTATCCCAGCACGACCCCCTACACTACCCAAACACCACTGCACTATCCTAAACCCTAAAACACTAACCCCAGCACGACCCACTACACTATCCAAACACTACTGCACTACCCTAAACCCTAAAACACTACCCCCAGCACGACCCCTACACTACCCAAACACCACTGCACTACCCTAAACCCTAAAACACTACCCCCAGCATGACCCCCTACACTACCCAAACACCACTGCACTACCCTAAACCCAAACTACCCAGCACCCCCTACACTACACAAACACCACTGCACTACCCTAAACCCTAAAACACTACCCCCAGCACGACCCCCTACACTACACAAACACCACTGCACTACCCTAAAACCTAAAACACTACCCCCAGCATGACCCTCTACACTACCCAAACAACACTGCACTACCCTAAACCCTAAATCTATCCCCAGCACAAACCACTACACTACCCAAACACCACTGCACTACCCTAAACCCTAAAATACTACCCCCAGCATGACCCCCTACACTACCCAAACACCACTGCACGACCCTAAACCCTAAAACACTACCCCCAGCACGACCCCCTACACTACCCAAACACCACTGCACTACCTTAAACCCTAAAACACTACTCCCAGCACGACCCCCTATACTACCCAAACACCACTGCACTACCCTAAACCCTAAAACACTACCCCCAGCATGACCCCCTACACTACACAAACACCACTGCACTACCCTAAACCCTAAATCTACCCCCAGCATGACCCCCTACACTACCCAAACACCACTGCACTGCCCTAAACCCTAAATCTACCCCCAGCATGACCGCCTACACTACCCAAACACCACTGCACTACCCTAAACCCTAAAATACTACCCCCAGCATGACCCCCTACACTACCCAAACACCACTGCACTACCCTAAACCCTAAAACACTACCCCCAGCATGACACCCTACACTACCCAAACACCACTGCACTACCCTAAACCCTATAACACAACACCCAGCACAACCCCCTACACTACCCAAACACCACTGCACTACCCTAAACCCTAAAACACGACCCCCAGCACGACCCCCTACACTACACAAACACCACTGCACTACCCTAAACCCTAAATCTACCCCCAGCACAAACCCCTACACTACCCAAACACCAGTGCACTACCCTAAACCCTAAAACACTACCCCCAGCACGACCCCCTACACTACCCAAACACCACTGTGCTACCCTAAACCCTAAAACACTACCCCCAGCACGACCCCCTACACTACCCAAACACCACTGCGCTACCCTAAACCCTAAAACACTACCCCCAGCACGACCCCCTACACTTCACAAACACCATTGCGCTACCCTAAACCCTAAAACACTATCCCCAGCATGACCCCCTACACTACCCAAACACCACTGCGCTACCCTAAACCCTAAAACACTACCCCCAGCATGACCCCCTACACTATGCAAACACCACTGCACTACCCTAAAACACTACCCCAGCACGACCCCCTACACTACCCAAACACCACTGCACTACCCTAAACCCTAAAACACTACCCCCAGCATGACCCACTACACTACCCAAACACTACTGCACTACCCTAAACCCTAAAACACTACCCCCAGCATGACCCCCACACTACCCAAACACCACAGCACTACCCTAAACCCTAAAACACTACCCCAGCACGACCCCCTACACTACCCAAACACCACTGCACTACCCTAAACCCTAAAACACTACCCCAGCATGACCTCCTACACTACCCAAACACCACTGCACTACCCTAAACCCTAAAACACTACCCCCAGCACGACCCCCTACACTACCCAAACACCACTGCACTACCCTAAACCCTAAAACACTACCCCCAGCACGACCCCCTACACTACCCAAACACCACTGCACTACCCTAAACCCTAAAACACTACCCCCAGCATGACCCCCTACACTACACAAACACCACTGCACTACCCTAAACCCTGAAACACTACCTCCAGCATGACACCCTACACTGCACAAACACCACTGCACTACCCTAAACCCTAAAACACTACCTCCAGCACGACCCCCTACACTACACAAACACCACTGCACTACCCTAAACCCTAAATCTACCCCCAGCACGATGCCCTATACTACCCAAACACCACTACACTACCCTAATCCCTAAAACACTATCCCAGCATGACCCCCTACACTACCCAAACACCACTGCACTACACTAAACCCTAAAGCACTATCGTCAGCACGACCCCTACATTACCCAAACACCACTGCACTACCCTAAACCCTAAAACTCTACCCCCAGCATGACCCCCTACACTACACAAACACCACTGCACTACCCTAAACCCTAAAACACCACCCCCAGCATGACCCCTACACTACACAAACACCACTGCACTACCCTAAACCCTAAAACACTACCTGCAGCACGACACCCTATACTACCCAAACACCACTGCACTACCCTAAACCCTAAAACACTACCCCCAGCACGACCCCCTACACTTCCCAAACACCACTGCACTAATCTAAAACACGACCCCCTACACTACACAAACACCACTGCACTACCCTAAACCCTAAAAAACTCCCCCCAGCACGACCCCCTACACTACACAAACACCACTGCACTACCCTAAACCCTAAAACACTACCCCCAGCACGACCCCTACACTACACAGACACCACTGCACTACCCTAAACCCTAAAACACTAACCCCAGCACAACCCCCTACACTACCCAAACACCACTGCACTACCCTAAACCCTAAAACACTACCCCAAGCATGACCCCCTACACTACCCAAACACCACTGCACTACCCTAAAACACGACCCCCTACACTACACAAACACCACTGCACTACCCTAAACCCTAAAACACTACCCCCAGCACGACCCCCTACACTACACAAACACCACTGCACTACCCTAAACCCTAAAACACTACCCCCAGCACGACCCCCTACACTACACAAACACCACTGCACTACCCTAAACCCTAACATCTACCCCCAGCACGACCCCCTACACTACCCAAACACCACTGTGCTACCCTAAACCCTAAAACACTACCCCCAGCACAACCCCTACACTACACAAACACCACTGTGCTACCCTAAACCCTAAAACACTACCCCCAGCACGACCCCCTACACTACCCAAACACCACTGCGCTACCCTAAACCCTAAAACACTACCCCCAGCACGACCCCCTACACTTCACAAACACCATTGCGCTACCCTAAACCCTAAAACACTATCCCCAGCATGACCCCCTACACTACCCAAACACCACTGCGCTACCCTAAACCCTAAAACACTACCCCCAGCATGACCCACTACACTACCCAAACACCACTGCACTACCCTAAAACACTACCCCAGCACGACCCCCTACACTACCCAAACACCACTGCACTACCCTAAACCCTAAAACACTACCCCCAGCACGACCCACTACACTACCCAAACACTACTGCACTACCCTAAACCCTAAAACACTATCCCCAGCATGACCCCCTACACTACCCAAACACCACAGCACTGCCCTAAACCCTAAATCTAGCCCAGCACGACCCGCTACACTACCCAAACACCACTGCACTACCCTAAACCCTAAAACACTACCCCCAGCATGACCCCCTACACTACCCAAACACCCCTGCACTACCCTAAACCCTAAAACACTACCCCCAGCACGACCCCCTACATTACCAAACACCACTGCACTACCCTAAACCATAAAACACTACCCCAGCATGACCCCCTATACTACACAAACACCACTGCACTACCCTAAACCCTAAAACACTACCCCCAGCATGACACCCTATACTACACAAACACCACTGCACTACCCTAAACCCTAAAACACTACCCCCAGCATGACACCCTACACTACACAAACACCACTGCACTACCCTAAACCATAAAACACGACCCCAGCATGACCTCCTATACTACACAAACACCACTGCACTACCCTAAACCCTAAAACACTACCCCCAGCATGACCCCCTACACTACCCAAACATCACTGCACTACCCTAAAACCTAAAACACTACCCCCAGCATGACCCCCTACACTACACAGACACCACTGCACTACCCTAAACCCTAAATCTACTCCCAGCACGACCCCTACACTACACAAACTCCACTGCACTACACTGAACCCTAAAACACTACCCCCAGCACGACCCCCTTCACTACCCAAACACCACTGCACTACCCTAAAACACGACCCCTTACACTACCCAAACACCACTGCACTACCCTAAACCCTAAAACACTACCCCAAGCATGACCAACTACACTACCCAAACACCACTGCACTACCCTAAACCCTAAACACACCGACCCCCTACACTACACAAACACCACTGCACTACCCTAAAAACACTATCCCCAGCATGACCCCCTACACTACACAAACACCACTGCACTACCCTAAACCCTAAAACACTACCCCCAGCATGACCCCCTACACTACACAAACACCACTGCACTACCCTAAACCCTGAATCTACCCCCAGCACGACCCCCTACACTACCCAAACACCACTGCACTACCCTAAACCCTAAAACACCAGACCCAGCATGACCCCTACACTACCCAAATACCACTGCACTACCCTAAACCCTAAAACACTACCCCAGCACGACCCCCTGCACTACACAAACACCACTGCACTACCGTAAACCCTAAAACACTATCCCCAGCACGACCGCCTATACTACACAAACACCACTGCACTACCCTAAATCCTAAAACACTACCCTCAGCACGACCCCCTACACTACCCAAACACCACTGCACTACCCTAAACCCTAAAACACTACCCCCAGCATGACCCCCTACACTACCGAAACACCACTGCACTACCCTAAAACACTACCCCAGCATGACCCCCTACACTACCCAAACACCACTGCACTACCCTAAACCCTAAAACACTACCCCCAGCACGACCCACTACACTACCCAAACACTACTGCACTACCCTAAACCCTAAACACTCCCCAGCATGACCCCAATACTACCCAAACACCACAGCACTGCCCTAAACCCTAAATCTATCCCAGCACGACCCCTACACTACCCAAACACCACTGCACTACCCTAAACCCTAAAACACTACCCCCAGCATGACCCCCTACACTACCCAAACACCACTGCACTACCCTAAACCCTAAAACACGACCCCCAGCATGACCCCCTATACTACACAAACACCACTGCACTACCCTAAACCCTAAAACACTACCCCCAGTATGACCCCATACACTACCCAAACACCTCTGCACTACCCTAAACCCTAAAATACTACCTCCAGCATGACACCTATACTACACAAACACCACTGCACTACCCTAAACCCTAAAACACTACGCCCAGCACGACCCCCTACACTACCCAAACACCACTGCACTGCCCTAAACCCTAAAACATGACCCCCTACACTACACAAACACCACTGCACTACCCTAAACCCTAAAACACTACCCCCAGCACGACCCCCTACACTACACAAACACCACTGCACTACCCTAAACCCTAAAACACTACCCCCTACACGACACAAACACCACAGCACTACCCTAAACCCTAAAACACTACCCCCAGCACGACCCCCTACACTACCCAAACACCACTGCACTACCCTAAACGCTAAATCTAGCCCAGCACGACCCCCTACACTACCCAAACACCACTGCACTACCCTAAACCCTAAAACACTACCCCCAGCATGACCCCCTACACTACCCAAACACCACTGCACTACCCTAAACCCTAAAACACTACCCCCAGCATGACCCCCTACACTACACAAACACCACTGCACTACCCTAAACCCTAAAACACTACCCCCAGCACGACCCCCTACACTACACAAACACCACTGCACTACCCTAAACCCTAAAATCTATCCCCAGCATGACCCCCTACACTACACAAACACCACTGCACTACCCTAAACACTAAATACTACCCCCAGCACGATCCCCTACACTACACAAACACCACTGCACTACCCTAAACCCTAAATACTACCCCCAGCACGACCCCCTATACTACACAAACACCACTGCACTACCCTAAACCACTAAAACACTACCCCCAGCACGACCCCCTATACTACCCAAACACCACTGCACTACCCTAAACCCTAAAACACTACCCCAGCATGACCCCCTACACTACCCAAACACCACTGCACTACCCTAAACCCTAAAATACTACCCCCAGCACGAGCCCCTACACTAACCAAACACCACTGCACTACCCTAAACCCTAAATCTACCCCCAGCACGACCCCCTACACTACCCAAACACCACTGCACTACCCTAAACCCTAAAACACTACCCCAGCACGACCCCCTACACAACCCAAACACCACTGCACTACCCTAAACCCTAAAACACTACCGCCAGCACAACCCACTACACTACCCAAACACCACTGCACTACCCTAAACCCTAAAACTCTACCCCCAACACGACCCCCTACACTACACAAACACCACTGCACTACCCTAAACCCTAAAACACTACCTGCAGCACGACACCCTACACTACCCAAACACCACTGCACTACCCTAAATCATAAAACACCACCCCCAGCACGACCGCCTAAACTACCCAAACACCACTGCACTACTCTGAAACACGACCCCCTACACTACACAAACACCACTGCACTACCCTAAACCCTAAAACACTACCCCCAGCACGACCCCCTACACTACACAAACACCACTGCACTACCCTAAACCCTAAAACACTACCCCCAGCATGACCCCCTACACTACACAAACACCACTGCACTACCCTAAACCCTAAAACACTAACTCCAGCACGACCCCCTACACTACCCAAACACCACTGCACTGCCCTAAACCCTAAAACACTACCCCCAGCACGACCCCCTACACTACCCAAACACCACTGCACTACTCCCTAAACACTACCCCAGCACGACCCCTACACTACACAAACACCACTGCACTACCCTAAACCCTAAAACACTACCCCCAGCACGACCCCCTACACTACACAAACACCACTGCACTACCCTAAACCCTAAAACACTACCCCCAGCACGACCCCCTACACTACCCAAACACCACTGCACTACCCTAAACCCTAAAACACTAACCCCCTACACTACCCAAACACCACTGCACTACCCTAAACCCTAAAACACTACCCCCAGCACGACCCCCTACACTACCCAAACACCACTGCACTACCCTAAACCCTAAAACACTACCCCCAGCACGACCCCTACACTACACAAACACCACTGCACTACCCTAAACCCTAAAACACTACCCCCAGCACGACCCCCTACACTACCCAAACACCACTGCACTACCCTAAACCCTAAAACACTACCCCAGCACGACCCCCTACACTACCCAAACACCACTGCACTACCCTAAACCCTAAAACACTACCCCCAGCATGACCCCCTACACTACCCAAACACCACTGCACTACCCTAAACCCTAAAACACTACCCCCAGCATGACCCCCTACACTACCCAAACACCACTGCACTACCCTAAACCCTAAAACACTACCCCCAGCACGACCCCCTACACTACCCAAACACCACTGCACTACCCTAAACCCTAAAACACTACCCCCAGCACGAACCCCTACACTACCCAAACACCACTGCACTACCCTAAACCCTAAAACACTACCCCCAGCACGACCCCCTACACTACACAAACACCACTGCACTACCCTAAACCCTAAAACACTACCCCCAGCATGACCCCCTACACTACACAAACACCACTGCACTACCTTAAACCCTAAAACACTACCCCAAGCACGACCTCCTACAATACACAAACACCACTGCACTACCCTAAACCCTAAAACACTACCCCCAGCACGACCCCCTACACTACACAAACACCACTGCACTACCCTAAACCCTAAAACACTACCCCCAGCACGACCCCCTACACTACACAAACACCACTGCACTACCCTAAACCCTAAAACACTACCCCCAGCACGACCCCCTACACTACACAAACACCACTGCACTACCCTAAACCCTAAACACTACCCCCAGCATGACCCCCTACACTACACAAACACCACTGCACTACCCTAAACCCTAAAACACTACCCCCAGCACGACCCCCTACACTACACGAAACACCACTGCACTACCCTAAACCCTAAAACACTACCCCCAGCACGACCCCCTACACTACCCAAACACCACTGCACTACCCTAAACCCTAAAACACTACCCCCAGCACGACCCCCTACACTACCCAAACACCACTGCACTACCCTAAACCCTAAAACACTACCCCCAGCATGACCCCCTACACTACCCAAACACCACTGCACTACCCTAAACCCTAAAACACTACCCCCAGCATGACCCCCTACACTACACAAACACCACTGCACTACCCTAAACCCTAAAACACTACCCCCAGCACGACCCCCTACACTACCCAAACACCACTGCACTACCCTAAACCCTAAAACACTACCCCCAGCACGACCCCCTACACTACCCAAACACCACTGCACTACCCTAAACCCTAAAACACTACCCCCAGCATGACCCCTACACTACCCAAACACCACTGCACTACCCTAAACCCTAAAACACTACCCCCAGCACGACCCCCTACACTACACAAACACCACTGCACTACCCTAAACCCTAAATATACCCCATCACGACCCCCTACACTACCCAAACACCACTGCACTACCCTAAACCCTAAAACACTACCCCCAGCACGACCCCCTACACTACCCAAACACCACTGCACTACCCTAAACCCTAAAACACTACCCCCAGCATGACCCCCTACACTACACAAACACCACTGCACTACCCTAAACCCTAAAACACGACCCCAGCATGACCTCCTACACTACACAAACACCACTGCACTACCCTAAACCCTAAAACACTACCCCCAGCATGACCCCCTACACTACACAAACACCACTGCACTACCCTAAACCCTAAAACACTACCCCCAGCATGACCCCCTACACTACACAAACACCACTGCACTACCCTAAACCCTAAAACACTACCCCAGCACGACCCCCTACACTACACAAACACCACTGCACTACCCTAAACCCTAAAACACTACCCCCAGCATGACCCCCTACACTACCCAAACACCACTGCACTACCCTAAACCCTAAAACACTACCCCCAGCATGACCCCCTACACTACACAAACACCACTGCACTACCCTAAACCCTAAATCTACCCCCAGCACGACCCCTACACTACCACAAACACCACTGCACTACCCTAAACCCTAAAACACTACTCCCAGCACGACCCCCTACACTACCCAAACACCACTGCACTACCATGAACCCTAAAACACTACCCCAAGCATGACCCCCTACACTACCCAAACACCACTGCACTACCCTAAAACACGACCCCCTACACTACACAAACACCACTGCACTACCCTAAACCCTAAAACACTATCCCCAGCATGACCCCCTACACTACACAAACACCACTGCACTACCCTAAACCCTAAAACACTACCCCCAGCATGACCCCCTACACTACCCAAACACCACTGCACTACCCTAAACCCTAAATCTACCCCAGCACGACCCCCTACACTACCCAAACACCACTGCACTACCCTAAACCCTAAAACACTAGCCCCAGCATGACCCCCTACACTACCCAAACACCACTGCACTACCCTAAACCCTAAAACACTACCCCCAGCACGACCCCCTACACTACCCAAACACCACTGCACTACCCTAAACCCTAAAACACTACCCCCAGCACGACCCCCTACACTACACAAACACCACTGCACTACCCTAAACCCTAAAACACTACCCCCAGCACGACCCCCTACACTACCCAAACACCACTGCACTACCCTAAACCCTAAAACACTACCCCCAGCATGACCCCCTACACTACCCAAACACCACTGCACTACCCTAAACCCTAAAACACTACCCCCAGCACGACCCCCTACACTACCCAAACACCACTGCACTACCCTAAACCCTAAAACACTACCCCCAGCACGACCCCCTACACTACCCAAACACCACTGCACTACCCTAAACCCTAAAACACTACCCCCAGCATGACCCCTACACTACCCAAACACCACTGCACTACCCTAAACCCTAAAACACTACCCCAGCACGACCCCCTACACTACCCAAACACCACTGCACTACCCTAAACCCTAAAACACTACCCCCAGCATGACCCCCTACACTACCCAAACACCACTGCACTGCCCAAAACCCTAAAACACTACCCCCAGCATGACCCCCTACACTACACAAACACCACTGCACTACCCTAAACCATAAAACACGACCCCAGCATGACCTCCTATACTACACAAACACCACTGCACTACCCTAAACCCTAAAACACTACCCCCAGCACGACCCCCTACACTACCCAAACACCACTGCACTACCCTAAACCCTAAAACACTACCCCAGCATGACACCTACACTACACAAACACCACTGCACTACCCTAAACCCTAAAACACTACCCCCAGCACGACCCCCTACACTACCCAAACACCACTGCACTACCCTAAACCCTAAAACACTACCCCAGCATGACCCCTACACTACCCAAACACCACTGCACTACCCTAAACCCTAAAACACTACCCCCAGCACGACCCCCTACACTACCCAAACACCACTGCACTACCCTAAACCCTAAAACACTACCCCCTACACTACACAAACACCACTGCACTACCCTAAACCCTAAAACACTACCCCCAGCACGACCCCCTACACTACACAAACACCACTGCACTACCCTAAACCCTAAAACACTACCCCCAGCACGACCACCTACACTACCCAAACACCACTGCACTACCCTAAACCCTAAAATACTACCCCAGCACGACCCCCTACACTACCCAAACACCACTGCACTACCCTAAACCCTAAAACACTAACCCCAGCATGACCCCCTACACTACCCAAACACCACTGCACTACCCTAAACCCTAAAACACTACCCCCAGCATGACCCCTACACTACCCAAACACCACTGCACTACCCTAAACCCTAAAACACTACCCCCAGCACGACCCCTATACTACCCAAACACCACTGCACTACCCTAAACCCTAAAACACTACCCCCAGCACGACCCCCTACACTACACAAACACCACTGCACTACCCTAAACCCTAAAACACTACCCCCAGCACGACCCCCTACACTACAAAAACACCACAGCAGCACCCTACACCCTAAAACACTACCCCCAGCACGACCCCCTACACTACCCAAACACCACTGCACTACCCTAAACCCTAAAACACTACCCCCAGCACGACCCCCTACACTACACAAACACCACTGCACTACCCTAAACCCTAAAACACTACCCCCAGCACGACCCCCTATACTACACAAACACCACTGCACTACCCTAAACCCTAAACACTACCAACCAGCATGACCCCCTACACTACCCAAACACCACTGCACTACCCTAAACCCTAAAACACTACCCCCAGCACGACCCCCTACACTACACAAACACCACTGCACTACCCTAAACCCTAAAATACTACCCCCAGCACGACCCCCTACACTACACAAACACCACTGCACTACCCTAAACCCTAAAACACTACCCCAGCACGACCCCCTACACTACACAAACACCACTGCACTACTCTAAACCCTAAAACACTACCCCCAGCACGACCCCCTACACTACCCAAACACCACTGCACTACCCTAAACCCTAAAACACTACTCCCAGCATGACCCCTACACTACCCAAACACCACTGCACAACCCTTAACCCTAAAACACTACCCCCAGCATGACCCCCTACACTACACAAACACCACTGCACTACCCTAAACCCTAAAACACTACCCCCAGCATGACCCCCTACACTACCCAAACACCACTGCACTACCCTAAACCCTAAAACACTACTCCCAGCACGACCCCCTACACTACCCAAACACCACAGCACTACCCTAAACCCTAAAACACTACTCCCAGCACGACCCCTACACTACCCAAACACCACTGCACTACCCTAAACCCTAAAACACTACCCCCAGCATGACCCCCTATACTACACAAACACCACTGCCCTACCCTAAACCCTAAAACACTACCCCCAGCACGACCCCCTACACTACCCAAACACCACTGCACTACCCTAAACCCTAAAACACTACCCCCAGCATGACCCCCTACACTACCCAAACACCACTGCACTACCCTAAACCCTAAAACACTACCCCCAGCACGACCCCCTACACTACCCAAACACCACTGCACTACCCTAAACCCTAAAACACTACCCCCAGCACGACCCCTACACTACCCAAACACCACTGCACTAACCTAAACCCTAAAACACTACCCCCAGCACGACCCCCTACACTACCCAAACACCACTGCACTACCCTAAACCCTAAAACACTACCCCCAGCACGACCCCCTACACTACCCAAACACCACTGCACTACCCTAAACCCTAAAACACTACCCCCAGCATGACACCCTACACTACCCAAACACCACTGCACTACCCTAAACCCTAAAACACTACCCCCAGCACGACCCCCTACACTACCCAAACACCACTGCACTACCCTAAACCCTAAAACACTACCCCAGCACGACCCCCTACACTACACAAACACCACTGCACTACCCTAAACTGTAAAACACTACCCCCAGCACGACTGCCTACACTACACAAACACCACTGCAGTACCCTAAACCCTAAAACACTACCCCAGCATGACCCCTACACTACACAAACACCACTGCACTACCCTAAACCCTAAAACACTACCCCCAGCACGACCCCCTACACTACCCAAACACCACTGCACTACCCTAAACCCTAAAACTACCCCAGCACGCCCCCCTACACTACACAAACACCACTGCACTACCCTAAACCCTAAAACACTACCCCCAGCACGACCCCCTACACTACCCAAACACCACTGCACTACCCTAAACCCTAAAACACTACCCCCAGCATGACCCCCTACACTACACAAACACCACTGCACTACCCTAAACCCTAAAACACTACCCCCAGCATGACCCCCTTATACTACACAAACACCACTGCACTACCCTAAACCCTAAAACACTACCCCCAGCATGACCCCCTACACTACACAAACACCACTGCACTACCCTAAACACTAAAACACTACCCCCAGCACGATCCCCTACACTACCCAAACACCACTGCGCTACCCTAAACCCTAAAACACTACCCTCAGCACGACCCCCTACACTACCCAAACACCACTGCCCCACTAAAACACTACCCCAGCACGACCCCCTACACTACCCAAACACCACTACACTACCCTAAACCCTAAAACACTACTCCCAGCATGACCCCCTACACTACCGAAACACCACTGTACTACCCTAAACCCTAAAACACTACCCCCAGCATGACCCCCTACACTACACAAACACCACTGCACTACCCTAAACCCTAAAACACTACCCACAGCATGACCCCTACACTACACAAACACCACTGCACTACCCTAAACCCTAAAAGACTACCCCCAGCAAGACCCCCTACACTACACAAACACCACTGCGCTACCCTAAACCCTAAATACTACCCCCAGCATGACCCCCTACACTACCCAAACACCACTGCACTACCCTAAACCCTAAAACACTACCCCCAGCACGACCCCCTACACTACCCAAACACCACTGCACTACCCTAAACCCTAAAACACTACCCCCAGCACGACCCCCTACACTACCCAAACACCACTGCGCTACCCTAAACCCTAAAACACTACCCCCAGCACGACCCCCTACACTACCGAAACACCACTGCGCTACCCTAAACCCTAAAACACTACCCCCAGCACGACCCCTACACTATCACAAACACCACTGCACTACCCTAAACCCTAAAACACTATCCCCAGCATGACCCACTACACTACCCAAACACCACTGCGCTACCCTAAACCCTAAAACACTACCCCCAGCACGACCCCCTACACTACCCAAACACCACTGCACTACCCTAAACCCTAAAACACTATCCCCAGCATGACCCACTACACTACCCAAACACCACTGCACTACCCTAAACCCTAAAACACTACCCCCAGCACGACCCCCTACACTACCCAAACACCACTGCACTACCCTAAACCCTAAAACACTACCCCAGCACGACCTGCTACACTACCCAAACACCACTGCACTACCCTAAACCCTAAAACACTACCCCCAGCACGACCCCCTACACTACCCAAACACCACTGCACTACCCTAAACCTAAAACACTGACCCCCTACACTACCCAAACACCACTGCACTACCCTAAACCCTAAAACACTACACCCAGCACGACCCCCTACAGTACACAAACACCACTGCACTACCCTAAATCCTAAAACACTACCCCCAGCATGACCCCCTACACTACACAAACACCACTGCACTACCCTAAACCCTAAAACACTACCCCCAGCATGACCCCTACACTACACAAACACCACTGCACTACCCTAAACCCTAAAACACTACCCCCAGCACGACCCCCTACACTACACAAACACCACTGCACTACCCTAAACCCTAAAACACTACCCCCAGCATGACCCCCTACACTACACAAACACCACTGCACTACCCTAAACCCTAAAACACTACCCCCAGCACGATCCCCTACACTACACAAACACCACTGCACTACCCTAAACCCTAAAACACTACCCCCAGCATGACCCCCTACACTACACAAACACCACTGCACTACCCTAAACCCTAAAACACTACCCCCAGCACGACCCCCTATACTACACAAACACCACTGCACTACCCTAAACCCTAAAACACTACCCCCAGCATGACCCCCTACACTACACAAACACCACTGCACTACCCTAAACCCTAAAACACTACCCCCAGCACGACCCCCTACACTACACAAACACCACTGCACTACCCTAAACCATAAAACACTACCCCAGCACAACCCCCTACACTACCCAAACACCACTGCACGACCCTAAACCCTAAAACACTACCCCCAGCACGATCCCCTACAGTACCCAAACACCACTGCACTACCCTAAACCCTAAAACACTACTCCCAGCATGACCCCTACCCTACCCAAACACCACTGCACTACCCTAAACCCTAAAACACTACCCCCAGCATGACCCCCTACACTACACAAACACCACTGCACTACCCTAAACCCTAAACACTACCCCCAGCCTGACCCCCTACACTACCCAAACACCACTGCACTACCCTAAACCCTAAATCACTACCCCCAGCACGACCCCCTACACTACCCAAACACCACTGCACTACCCTAAACCCTAAAACACTACCCCCAGCATGACCCCCTACACTACCCAAACACCACTGCACTACCCTAAACCCTAAAACACTACCCCAGCACGACCCCCTACACTACCCAAACACCACTGCACTACCCTAAACCCTAAAACACTACCCCCAGCACGACCCCCTACACTACCCAAACACCACTGCACTACCCTAAACCCTAAAACACTACCCCCAGCATGACACCCTACACTACCCAAACACCACTGCACTACCCTAAACCCTAAAACACTACCCCAGCATGACCCCTACACTACACAAACACCACTGCACTACCCTAAACCCTAAAACACTACCCCCAGCACAACCCCCTACACTACACAAACACCACTGCACTACCCTAAACCCTAAAACACTACCCCCAGCATGACCCCCTACACTACCCAAACACCACTGCACTACCCTAAACCCTAAAACACTACCCCCAGCACGACCCCCTACACTACCCAAACACCACTGCACTACCCTAAACCCTAAAACACTACCCCAGCATGACCCCCTACACTACCCAAACACCACTGCACTACCCTAAACCCTAAAACACTACCCCCAGCACGACCCCCTACACTACACAAACACCACTGCACTACCCTAAACCCTAAAACACTACCCCAGCATGACCCCCTACACTACACAAACACCACTGCACTACCCTAAACCCTAAAACACTACCCCCAGCACGACCCCCTACACTACCCAAACACCACTGCACTACCCTAAACCCTAAAACACTACCCCCAGCATGACCCCCTACACTACACAAACACCACTGCACTACCCTAAACCCTAAAACACTACCCCCAGCACGATCCCCTACACTACACAAACACCACTGCACTACCCTAAACCCTAAAACACTACCCCCAGCACGACCCCCTACACTACACAAACACCACTGCACTACCCTAAACCCTAAAACATTACCCCATCACGACCCCCTACACTACCCAAACACCACTGCACTACCCTAAACCCTAAAACACTACCCCAGCATGACCCCCTACACTACCCAAACACCACTGCACTACCCTAAACCCTAAAACACTACCCCCAGCATGACCCCTACACTACACAAACACCACTGCACTACCCTAAACCCTAAAACACTACCCATAGCATGACCCCCTACACTAAAACAAACACCACTGCACTACCCTAAACCCTAAAACACTACCCCCAGCATGACCCCCTACACTACCCAAACACCACTGCACTACCCTAAACCCTAAAACACTACCCCCAGCATGACCCCCTACACTACCCAAACACCACTGCACTACCCTAAACCCTAAAACACTACCCCCAGCACGACCCCCTACACTACCCAAACACCAGTGCACTACCCTAAACCCTAAAACACTACCCCCAGCACGACCCCCTACACTACCCAAACACCACTGTGCTACCCTAAACCCTAAAACACTACCCCCAGCACAACCCCCTACACTACCCAAACACCACTGCGCTACCCTAAACCCTAAAACACTACCCCCAGCACGACCCCCTACACTTCACAAACACCATTGCGCTACCCTAAACCCTAAAACACTATCCCCAGCATGACCCCCTACACTACCCAAACACCACTGCGCTACCCTAAACCCTAAAACACTACCCCCAGCACGACCCCCTACACTACCCAAACACCACTGCACTACCCTAAAACACTACCCCAGCACGACCCCCTACACTACCCAAACACCACTGCACTACCCTAAACCCTAAAACACTACCCCCAGCATGACCCACTACACTACCCAAACACTACTGCACTACCCTAAACCCTAAAACACTACCCCCAGCACGACCCCCTACACTACCCAAACACCACAGCACTACCCTAAACCCTAAAACACTACCCCCAGCACGACCCGCTACACTACCCAAACACCACTGCACTACCCTAAACCCTAAAACACTACCCCCAGCACGACCCCCTACACTACCCAAACACCACTGCACTACCCTAAACCCTAAAACACTACCCCCAGCACGACCCCTACACTACCGAAACACCACTGCACTACCCTAAACCCTAAAACACTACCCCCAGCACGACCCCCTACACTACACAAACACCACTGCACTACCCTAAACCCTAAAACACTACCCCCAGCATGACCCCCTACACTACACAAACACCACTGCACTACCCTAAACCCTAAAACACTACCCCGAGAATGACCCCCTATACTACACAAACACCACTGCACTACCCTAAACCCTAAAACATTACCCCCAGAATGACCCCCTACACTACCCAAACACCACTGCTCTACCCTAAACCCTAAAACACTACCCCCAGCATGAACCCCTACACTACCCAAACACCACTGCACTACCCTAAACCCTAAAACACTACCCCAGCACGACCCCTACACTACCCAAACACCACTGCACTACCCTAAACCCTAAAACACGACCTCCTGCATGACCCCCTACACTACACAAACACCACTGCACTACCCTAAACCCTAAACACTACCCCCAGCATGACCCCCTACACTACACAAACACCACTGCACTACCCTAAACCCTAAAACACTAGCCCCAGCACGACCCCCTACACTACCCAAACACAACTGTACTACCCTAAACCCGAAAACACTACCCTCAGCACGACCCCCTACACTACCCAAACACCACTGCACTACCCTAAACCCTAAAACACTACCCCCAGCACGACCCCCTACACTACCCAAACACCACTGCACTACCCTAAACCCTAAAACACTACCCCCAGCACGACCCCCTACACTACCCAAACACCACTGCACTACCCTAAACCCTAAAACACTACCCCCAGCACGACCCCCTACACTACCCAAACACCACTGCACTACCCTAAACCCTAAAACACTAACCCCAGCATGACCCCCTACACTACACAAACACCACTGCACTACCCTAAACCCTAAAACACTACCCCCAGCACGACCCCCTACACTACCCAAACACCACTGCACTACCCTAAACCCTAAAACACTACCCCCAGCATGACCCCCTACACTACCCAAACACCACTGCACTACCCTAAACCCTAAAACACTACCCCCAGCACGACCCCCTACACTACACAAACACCACTGCAGCTACCCTAAACCCTAAAACACTACCCCCAGCACGACCCCCTACACTACACAAACACCACTGCACTACCCTAAACCCTAAAACACTACCCCCAGCACTACCCCTACACTACCCAAACACCACTGCACTACCCTAAACCCTAAAACACTACCCCCAGCACGACCCCCTATACTACACAAACACCACTGCACTACCCTAAACCCTAAATACTACCCCCAGCATGACCCCCTACACTACACAAACACCACTGCACTACCCTAAACCCTAAAACACTACCCCCAGCACGACCCCCTACACTACACAAACACCACTGCACTACCCTAAACCCTAAAACACTACGCCCAGCACGACCCCTACAGTACACAAACACCACTGCACTACCCTAAACCCTAAAACACTACCCCCAGCACGACCCACTACACTACACAAACACCACTGCACTACCCTAAACCCTAAAACACTACCCCCAGCACGACCCCCTACACTACCCAAACACCACTGCACTACCCTAAACCCTAAAACACTACCCCCAGCATGACCCCCTACACTACCCAAACACCACTGCACTACCCTAAACCCTAAAACACTACCCCCAGCACGACCCCCTATACTACCCAAACACCACTGCACTACCCTAAACCCTAAAACACTACCCCAGCATGACCCCCTACACTACTCAAACACCACTGCACTACCCTAAACCCTGAAACACTACCCCCAGCATGACCCCCTACACTACCCAAACACCACTGCACTACCCTAAACCCTAAAACACTATACCCAGCACGACCCCTACACACCCAAACACCACTGCACTACCCTAAACCCTAAAACACTACCCCAGCACGACCCCCTACACTACCCAAACACCACTGCACTTACCCTAAACCCTAAAACACTACCCCCAGCACGACCCCCTACACTACCCAAACACCACTGCACTACCCTAAACCCTAAAACACTACCCCCAGCATGACACCCCTACACTACCCAAACACCACTGCACTACCCTAAACCCTAAAACACTGACCCCCAGCACGACCCCCTACACTACCCAAACACCACTGCACTACCCTAAACCCTAAAACACTACCCCCAGCACGACCCCCTACACTACACAAACACCACTGCACTACCCTAAACCCTAAAACACTACCCCCAGCACGACCCCCTACACTACACAAACACCACTGCACTACCCTAAACCCTAAAACACTACCCCCAGCATGACCCCCTACACTACCCAAACACCACTGCACTACCCTAAACCCTAAAACACTACCCCCAGCACGACCCCCTACACTACCCAAACACCACTGCACTACCCTAAACCCCAAAACACTACCCCAGCATGACCCCTACACTACACAAACACCACTGCACTACCCTAAACCCTAAAACACTACCCCCAGCATGACCCCCTACACTACACAAACACCACTGCACTACCCTAAACCCTAAAACACTACTCCCAGCATGACCCCCTACACTACACAAACACCACTGCACTACCCTAAACCCTAAAACACTACCCCCAGCACGACCCCCTTGCACTACACAAACACCACTGCACTACCCTAAACCCTAAAACACTACCCCCAACATGACCCCCTACACTACACAAACACCACTGCACTACCCTCAACCCTGAAACACTACCCCCAGCATGACCCCCTACACTACACAAATACCACTGCACTACCCTAAACCCTAAAACACTACCCCCAGCACGACCCCCTATACTACCCAAACACCACTGCACTACCCTAAACCCTAAAACACTATCCCAGCATGACCCCCTACACTACCCAAACACAACTGCACTACCCTAAACCCTAAAACACTACCCCCAGCACGACCCCCTACACTACCCAAACACCACTGCACTACCCTAAACCCTAAAACACTACCCATAGCATGACCCCCTACACTAAAACAAACACCACTGCACTACCCTAAACCCTAAAACACTACCCCCAGCATGACCCCCTACACTACACAAACACCACTGCACTACCCTAAACCCTAAAACACTACCCCCAGCATGACCCCTACACTACCCAAACACAACTGCACTACCCTAAACCCTAAAACACTACCCTCAGCACGACCCCCTACACTACCCAAACACCACTGCACTACCCTAAACCCTAAAACACTACCCCCAGCACGACCCCCTACACTACCCAAACACCACTGCACTACCCTAAACCCTAAAACACTACCCCCAGCATGACCCACTACACTACCCAAACACTACTGCACTACCCTAAACCCTAAAACACTACCCCCAGCACGACCCCCTACACTACCCAAACACCACAGCACTACCCTAAACCCTAAAACACTACCCCCAGCACGACCTGCTACACAACCCAAACACCACTGCACTACCCTAAACCCTAAAACACTACCCCCAGCACAACCCCCTACACTACCCAAACACCACTGCACTACCACTAAAACACGCACACCCCTACACTACACAAACACCACTGCACTACCCTAAACCCTAAAACACTACCCCCAGCATGACCCCCTACACTACACAAACACCACTGCACTACCCTAAACCCTAAAACACTACCCCCAGCATGACCCCCTACACTACACAAACACCACTGCACTACCCTAAACCCTAAAACACTACCCCCAGCATGACCTCCTACACTACACAAACACCACTGCACTACCCTAAACCCTAAAACACTACCCCCAGCACGACCCCCTACACTACCCAAACACCACTGCACTCCCCTAAACCCTAAAACACTACCCCAAGCATGACCCCCTACACTACCCAAACACCACTGCACTACCCTAAAACACGACCCCCTACACTACACAAACACCACTGCACTGCCCTAAACCCTAAACACTACCTCCAGCATGACCCCCTACACTACACAAACACCACTGCACTACCCTAAACCCTAAACACTACCCCCAGCACGACCCCCTACACTACCACAAACACCACTGCACTACCCTAAACCCTAAAACACTAGCCCCAGCACGACCCCCTACACTACCCAAACACCACTGCACTACCCTAAACCCTAAAACACTACCCCCAGCACAACCCCCTACACTACACAAACACCACTGCACTACCCTAAACCCTAAAACACTACCCCCAGCACGACCCCCTACATTACCCAAACACCACTGCACTACCCTAAACCCTAAAACACTACCCCCAGCACGACCACCTACACTACCCAAACACCACTGCACTACCCTAAACCCTAAAACACTACCCCCAGCAGACCCCCTACACTACCCAAACACCACTGCACTACCCTAAACGCCTAAAACACTACCCCCAGCACGACCCCTACACTACCCAAACACCACTGCGCTACCCTAAACCCTAAAACACTACGCCCAGCATGACCCCCTACACTACCCAAACACCACTGCGCTACCCTAAACCCTAAAACACTACCCCCAGCACGACCCCCTACACTACCCAAACACCACTGCGCTACCCTAAACCCTAAAACACTACCCCCAGCACGACCCCCTACACTACCCAAACACCACTGCACTACCCTAGACCCTAAAACACTACCCCCAGCATGACCCCTACACTACACCAAACACCACTGCAGCTACCCTAAACCCTAAAACACTACCCCCAGCACGACCCCCTACACTACACAAACACCACTGCACTACCCTAAACCCTAAAACACTACCCCCAGCATGACCCCCTACACTACACAAACACCACTGCACTACCCTAAACCCTAAAATACTACCCCCAGCATGACCCCCTACACTACCCAAACACCACTGCACTACCCTAAACCCTAAACTACTACCCCCAGCACGACCCCCTACACTACCCAAACACCACTGTACTACCCTAATCCCTAAAACACTACCCCCAGCATGACCCCCTACACTACCCAAACACCAATGCACAACCCTAAACCCTGAAACACTACCCCCAGCATGACACCCTATACGACCCAAACACCACTGCACTTCCCTAAACCCTAAAACACTATACCCAGCACGACCCCCTACACTACCCAAACACCACTGCACTACCATAAACCCTAAAACACTACCCCAGCACGACCCCCTACACTACCCAAACACCACTGCATTACCCTAAACCCTAAAATACTACCCCCAGCACGACCCCCTACACTACCCGAACATCACTGCACTACCCTAAACCCTAAAACACTACCCCCAGCATGACACCCTACACTACCCAAACACCACTGCACTACCCTAAACCCTAAAATACGACCCCCAACACGACCCCCTACACTACCCAAACACCACTGCACTACCCTAAACCCTAAAACACTACCCCAGCACGACCCCTACACTACACAAACACCACTGCACTACCCTAAACCCTAAAACACTACCCCCAGCACGACTCCCTACACTACACAAACACCACTGCACTACCCTAAACCCTAAAACAATACCCCAGCATGACCCCCTACACTACCAAACACCACTGCACTACCCTAAACCCTGAAACACTACCCCCAGTACGACCCCTACACTACCCAAACACCACTGCACTACCCTAAATCCTAAAAACACGACCCAGCAGACCTACACACTACACAAACACCACTGCACTACCCTAAACCCTAAAACACTACCCCCAGCACGACCCCCTACACTACACAAACACGACTGCACTACCCTAAACCCTAAAACACTACCCCCAGCATTACCCCCTACACTACACAAACACCACTGCACTACCCTAAACCCTAAAACACTACCCCCAGCACGACCCCCTATACTACACAAACACCACTGCACTACCCTAAACCCTAAATCTACCCCCAGCATGACCCCCTACACTACACAAACACCACTGCACAACCTTAAACCCTAAAATACTACCCCCAGCACGACCCCCTACACTACACAAACACCACTGCACTACCCTAAACCCTAAAACACTACCCCAGCACGACCCCCTATACTACCACAAACACCACTGCACTACCCTAAACCACTAAAACACTGCCCCAGCATGACCCCCTACACTACCGAAACACCACTGCACTACCCTAAACCCTAAAACACGACCCCCTATACTACCCAAACACCACTGCACTACCCTAAACCCTAAAACACTATCCCAGCATGACCCCCTATACTACCCAAACACCACTGCACTACCCTAAACCCTAAAACACTACCCCCAGCATGACCCCTACACTACCCAAACACCACTGCACTACCCTAAACCCTAAAACACTACCCCCAGCATGACCCCCTACACTACACAGACACCACTGCACTACCCTAAAGCCTAAATCTACCCCCAGCATGACCTCCTACACTACACAAACTCCACTGCACTACCCTAAACCCTAAAACACTACCCCCAGCATGACACCCTACACTACCCAAACACCACTGCACTACCCTAAACCCTAAAACACTACCCCAAGCATGAACCCCTACACTACCCAAACATCACTGCACTACCCTAAACCCTCAAACATGACCCCCTACACTACACAAACACCACTGCACTACCCTAAACCCTAAAACACTACCCCCAGCATGACCCCCTACACTACACAAACACCACTGCACTACCCTAAACACTAAATCTACCCCCAGCATGACCCCCTACACTACACAAACACCACTGCACTACCCTAAACCCTAAAACACTAGACCCAGCACGACCCCCTACACTACCCACATACCACTGCACTACCCTAAACCCTAAAACACTACCCCAGCACAACCCCCTACACTACACAAACACCACTGCACTACCGAAAACACTAAAACACTACCTCCAGCACGACCCCCTACATTACACAAACACCACTGCACTACCGAAAACACTAAAACACTACCTCCAGCACGACCCCCTACATTACCCAAACACCACTGCGCTACCCTAAACGCTAAATCTACCCCCAGCTCGACCACCTACACTACCCAAACACCACTGCGCTAACCTAAACCCTAAAATACTACCCCCAGCATGACCCCCTACACTACCCAAACACCACTGCACCTCCCTAAACCTAAAACACTAACCACAGCATGACCCCCTACACTACACAAACACCACTGCGCTACCCTAAACCCTAAAACACTACCCCCAGCACGACCCCCTATACTCCCAAACACCACTGCGCTACCCTAAACCCTAAAACACTACCCCCAGCATGACCCCCTACACTACACAAACACCACTGCACTACCCTAAACCCTAAAACACTACCCCCAGCACGACCCCCTACACTACACAAACACCACTGAGCTACCCTAAACCCTAAAACACTACCCCCAGCACGACCCGCTACACTACACAAACACCACTGCACTACCCTAAAACCTAAAACACTACCCCAAGCACGACCCCTAAACTACACAAACACCACTGCACTACCCTAAACCCTAAAACACTACCCCCAGCACGACCCCCTATACTACACAAACACCACTGCACTACCCTAAACCCTAAAACACTACCCCCAGCATGACCCCTACACTACACAAACACCACTGCACTACCCTAAACCCTAAATCTACCCCCAGCACGATCCCCTACACTACACAAACACCACTGCACTACCCTAAACCCTAAAATACTACGCCCAGCACGACCCCCTACACTACACAAACACCACTGCACTACCCTAAACCCTAAAACACTACCCCCAGCACGACCCCTACACTACACAAACACCACTGCACTACCCTAAACCCTAAAACACTACCCCCAGCACGACCCCCTACAGTACCCAAACACCACTGCACTACCCTAAACCCTAAACACTACCCCCAGCATGACGCCCTACACTACCCAAACACCACTGCACTACCCTAAACCCTAAAACACTACCCCCAGCACGACCCCCTATACTACCCAAACACCACTGGACTACCCTAAACCCTAAAACACTACCCCAGCATGACCCCCTATACTACACAAACACCACTGCACTACCCTAAACCCTAAAACACTACCCCCAGCATGACCCCCTATACTACCCAAACACCACTGCACTACCCTAAACCCTAAAACACTACACCCAGCACGACCCCTACACTACCCAAACACCACTGCACTACCCTAAACCCTAAAACACTACCCCAGCACGACCCCTACACTACCCAAACACCACTGCACTTACCCTAAACCCTAAAACACTGCCCCCAGCACGACCCCCTACACTACCCGAACACCACTGCACTACCCTAAACCCTAAAACACTACCCCCAGCATGACACCCTACACTACCCAAACACCACTGCACTACCCTAAACCCTAAAACACGACCCCCAGCACGACCCCCTATACTACCCAAACACCACTGCACTACCCTAAACCCTAAAACACGACCCCCATCACGACCCCCTACACTACACAAACACCACTGCACTACCCTAAACCCTAAAACACTACCCCCAGCACAACCCCCTACACTACACAAACACCACTGCACTACCCTACACCCTAAAACACTACCCCAGCATGACCCCCTACACTACCAAACACCACTGCACTACCCTAAACCCTGAAACACTACCCCCAGCACGACCCCCTACACTACCCAAACACCACTGCACTACCCTAAACCCCAAAACACTCGACCCCTAACACTACACAAACACCACTGCACTACCCTAAACCCTAAAACACTACCCCCAGCATGACCCCCTACACTACACAAACACCACTGCACTACCCTAAAACCTAAAACACTACTCCCAGCATGACCCCCTACACCACACAAACACCACTTCACTACCCTAAACCCTAAAACACTACCCCCAGCCCGACCCCCTACACTACACAAACACCACTGCACTACCCTAAACCCTAAAATACTACCCCCAGGATGACCCCCTACACTACACAAACACCACTGCACTACCCTAAACACTAAATCTACCCCCAGCACGATCCCCTATACTACACAAACACCACTGCACTACCCTAACCCTAAATCTACCCCCAGCACGACCCCCTATACTACACAAACACCACTGCACTACCCTAAGCCATTAAAACACTGCCCCAACACGACCCCCTATACTACCCAAACACCACTACACTACCCTAAACCCTAAAACACTATCCCAGCATGACCCCCTATACTACCCAAACACCACTGCACTACCCTAAACCCTAAAACACTACCCCCAGCATGACCCCTACACTACACAAACACCTCCGCACTACCCTAAACCCTAAAACACTACCCATGGCATGACCCCCTACACTTCACAAACACCACTGCACTACCCTAAACCCTAAAACACTACCCCCAGAATGACCCCTTATTCTACACAAACACCACTGCACTACACTAAACCCTAAATCTCCCCCCAGCATGACCCCTACACTACCCAAACACAACTGCACTACCCTAAACACTAAAACACTACCCCCAGCACGACCCCCTACACTACCTAAACACCAGTGCACTACCCTAAAACACTACCCCAGCACGACCCCCTACACTACCCAAACACCACTGCACTACCCTAAACACTAAAACACTACCCCCAGCATGACCCACTATACTACCCAAACACCACTGCACTACCCTAAACCCTAAAACACTACCCCCAGCACGACCCCCTACACTACCCAAACACCACAGCACTACCCTAAACCCTAAATCTACCCCAGCACGACCTGCTACACAACCCAAACACCACTGCACTACCCTAAACCCTAAAACACTACCCCCAGCACAACCCCCTACACTACCCAAACACCCCTGCACTACACTAAAACACGACCCCCTACACTACACAAACACCACTGCACTACCCTAAACACTAAAACATTACCCCCAGCATGACCCCTACACTACACAAACATCACTAAACTAACCTAAACCCTAAAACACTACCCACAGCATGACCCCCTACACTACACAGACACCACTGCACTACCCTAAAGCCTAAATCTACCCCAGCATGACCTCCTACACTACACAAACACCACTGCACTACCCTAAACCCTAAAACACTACCCCCAGCACGACCCCCTACACTACCCAAACACCACTGCACTACCATAAACCCTAAAACACTACCCCAAGCATGAACCCCTACACTACCCAAACACCACTGCACTACCCTAAACCCAAAACCACCCCAGCACCCCCTACACTACACAAACACCACTGCACTGCCCTAAACCCTAAAACACTACCTCCAGCATGACCCCCTACACTACACAAACACCACGGCACTACCCTAAACACTAAATCTACCCCCAGCACGACCCCCTACACTACACAAACACCACTGCACTAACCCTAAACCCTAAAACACTAGCCCCAGCACGACCCCCTACACTACCCACACACCACTGCACTACCCTAAACCCTAAAACCTTACCCCCTGTACAACCCCCTACACTACACAAACACCACTGCACTACCGAAAACCCTAAAACACTACCTCCAGCACGACCCCCTACATTACCCAAACACCACTGTACTACCCTAAATGCTAAAACACTACCCCCAGCACGACCACCTACACTATCCAAACACCACTGCACTACCCTAAAACACGACCCCCTACACTACACAAACACCACTGCACTACCCTAAACGCTAAAACACTACCCCCAGCACGACCCCATACACTACCCAAACACCACTGCGCTACCCTAAAAACTAAAACACTACGCCCAGCATGACCCCCTACACTACCCAAACACCACTGCGCTACCCTAAACCCTAAAACACTACCCCCAGCACGAACCCCTACACTACCCAAACACCACTGCGCTACCCTAAACCCTAAAACACTACCCCCAGCACAACCCCCTACACTACACAAACACCACTGCGCTACCCTAGACCCTAAAACACTACCCCCAGCATGACCCCCTACACTACACAACCACTGAGCTACCCTAAACCCTAAAACACTACCCCCAGCACGACCCCCTACACTACACAAACACCACTGCACTACCCTAAACCCTAAAACACTGCCCCCAGCATGACCCCTACACTACACAAACACCACTGCACTACCCTAAACCCTAAATCTACCCCCAGCATGACGCCACACACTACACAAACACCACTGCACTACCCTAAACCCTAAAACACTACCCCCAGCACGACCCCCTACACTACCCAAACACCACTGCACTACCCTAAACCCTAAAACACTACCCCCAGCATGACCCCCTACTCTACCCAAGACCACAGCACTACCCTAAACCCTGAAACACTACCCCAGCATGACACCCTATACTACGCAAACACCACTGCACTACCCTAAACCCTAAAACACTACCACCAGCACAACCCCTACACTACCCAAACACCACTGCACTACCATAAACCCTAAAACACTACCCCAGCACGACCCCCTACACTACCCAAACACCACTGCATTACCCTAAACCCTAAAATACTACCCCCAGCACGACCCCCTACACTACCCGAACATCACTGCACTACTCTAAACGCTAAAACACTACCCCCAGCATGACACCCTACACTACCCAAACACCACTGCACTACCTAAACCCTAAAATACGACCCCCAACACGACCCCCTACACTACTCAAACACCACTGCACTACCTTAAACCCTAAAACACGACGCCCTACACTACACAAACACCACTGCACTACCCTAAACCCTAAAACACTACCCCCAGCACAACTCCCTACACTACAAAAACACCACGGCACTACCCAAAACCCTAAAACAATACCCCAGCATGACCCCCTACACTAACACCACTGCACTACCCTAAACCCTGAAACACTACCCCCAGTACGACCCCCTAAACTACCCAAACACCACTGCACTACCCTAATCCTAAAAACACGACCCCCTAACCTACACAAACACCACTGCACTACCCTAAACCCTAAAACACTACCCCCAGCACGACCCCCTACACTACACAAACACCACTGCACTACCCTAAACCCTAAAACACTACCCCAGCATTACCCCCTACACTACACAAACACCACTGCACTACCCTAAACCCTAAAACACTACCCCCAGCACGACCCCCTACACTACACAAACACCACTGCACTACCCTAAACCCTAAAACACTACCCCCAGCATGACCCCCTACACTACACAAACACCACTGCACTACCCTAAACACTAAAACACTACCCCCAGCACTACCCCTACACTACCCAAACACCACTGCACTACCCTAAACCCTAAACACTACCCCCAGCACGACCCCTACACTACACAAACACCACTGCACAACCCTAAACCACTAAAACACTGCCCCCAGCACGACCCCTACACTACCCAAACACCACTGCACTACCCTAAACCCTAAAACACTATCCCAGCATGACCCCCTATACTACCCAAACACCACTGCACTACCCTAAACCCTAAAACACTACCCCAGCATGACCCCCTACACTACCCAAACACCACTGCACTACCCTAAACCCTAAAACACTACCCCAGCACGACCCCTACACTACCCAAACACCACTGCACTACCCTAAACCCTAAAACACTACCCATGGCATGACCCCCTACACTACACAAACACCACTGCACTACCCTAAACCCTAAAACACTACCCCCAGAACGACCCCTTATACTACACAAACACCACTGCACTACCCTAAACCCTAAAACACTACCCCCAGCATGACCCCTACACTACCCAAACACCACTGCACTACCCTAAACCCTAAAACACTACCCCCAGCACGACCCCCTACACTACCCAAACACCACTGCACTCCCTAAACCCTAAAACACTACCCCAGCACGACCCCCTACACTACCCAAACACCACTGCACTACCCTAAACCCTAAAACACTACCCCCAGCACGACCCACTATACTACCCAAACACCACTGCACTACCCTAAACCCTAAAACACTACCCCCAGCACGACCCCCTACACTACCCAAACACCACAGCACTACCCTAAACCCTAAACACTACCCCAGCACAACCCGCTACACTACCCAAACACCACTGCACTACCCTAAACCCTAAAACACTACCCCCAGCACAACCTCCTTCACTACCCAAACACCACTGCACTACACTAAAACACGACCCCCTACACTACACAAACACCACTGCACTACCCTAAACCCTAAAACACTACCCCCAGCATGACCCCCTACACTACACAAACACCACTGCACTACCCTAAACCCTAAAACACTACCCACAGCATGACCCCCTACACTACACAAACACCACTGCACTACCCTAAACCCTAAATCTACCCCCAGCATGACCTCCTACACTACACAAACACCACTGCACTACCCTAAACCCTAAAACACTACCCCCAGCACGACCCCCTACACTACCCAAACACCACTGCACTACCCTAAACTCTAAAACACTACCCCAAGCATGAACCCCTACACTACCCAAACACCACTGCACTACCCTAAAACACGACCCCCTACACTACACAAACACCACTGCACTACCCTGAACCCTAAAACACTACCCCCAGCATGACCCCCTACACTACACAAACACCACTGCACTACCCTAAACCCTAAAACACTACCCCCAGCACGACCCCCTACACTACACAAACACCACTGCACTAACCTAAACCCTAAAACACTAGCCCCAGCACGACCCCCTACACTACCCAAACACCACTGCACTACCCTAAACCCTAAAACCTACCCCTGTACAACCCCCTACACTACCCAAACACCACTGCACTACCCTAAACCCTAAAACACTACCTCCAGCACGACCCCTACACTACCCAAACACCACTGCACTACCCTAAACTGCTAAAACACTACCCCCAGCACGACCACCTACACTACCCAAACACCACTGCACTACCCTAAACCTAAAACACTACCCCAGCACGACCCCTACACTACACAAACACCACTGCACTACCCTAAACCCTAAAACACTACCCCCAGCACGACCCCCTACACTACCCAAACACCACTGCACTACCCTAAACCCTAAAACACTACGCCCAGCATGACCCCCTACACTACCCAAACACCACTGCACTACCCTAAACCCTAAAACACTACCCCCAGCACGACCCCCTACACTACCCAAACACCACTGCACTACCCTAAACCCTAAAACACTACCCCCAGCACAACCCCCTACACTACACAAACACCACTGCACTACCCTAAACCCTAAAACACTACCCCCAGCATGACCCACTACACTACACAAACACCACTGCACTACCCTAAACCCTAAAACACTACCCCCAGCACGACCCCCTACACTACACAAACACCACTGCACTACCCTAAAACCTAAAACACTACCCCCAGCATGACCCCCTACACTACACAAACACCACTGCACTACCCTAAACCCTAAAACACTACCCCCAGCACGACCCCCTACACTACCACAAACACCACTGCACTACCCTAAACCCTAAAACACTACCCCCAGCATGACCCCCTACACTACACAAACACCACTGCACTACCCTAAACCCTAAAATACTACCCCCAGCACGATCCCCTACACTACACAAACACCACTGCACTACCCTAAACCCTAAATACTACCCCCAGCACGACCCCCTACACTACACAAACACCACTGCACTACCCTAAACCACTAAAACACTACCCCAGCACGACCCCCTACACTACCCAAACACCACTGCACTACCCTAAACCCTAAAACACTACCCCCAGCACGATCCCCTACACTACCCAAACACCACTGCACTACCCTAAACCCTAAAACACTACTCCCAGCATGACCCCCTACACTACCCAAACACCACTGCACTACCCTAAACCCTAAAACACTACCCCCAGCATGACCCCCTACACTACACAAACACCCCTGCACTACCCTAAACCCTAAATCTACCCCCAGCATGACCCCCTACACTACCCAAACACCACTGCACTACCCTAAACCCTAAAACACTACCCCCAGCACGACCCCCTACACTACCCAAACACCACTGCACTACCCTAAACCCTAAAACACTACCCCCAGCATGACCCCCTACACTACCCAAACACCACTGCACTACCCTAAACCCTAAAACACTACCCCCAGCATGACACCCTACACTGACCCAAACACCACTGCACTACCCTAAACCCTAAAACACTATCCCCAGCACGACCCCCTACACTACCCAAACACCACTGCACTACCCTAAACCCTAAAACACTACCCCAGCACGACCCCCTACACTACCCAAACACCACTGCACTACCCTAAACCCTAAAACACTACCCCCAGCACGACCCCCTACACTACCCAAACACCACTGCACTACCCTAAACCCTAAAACACTACCCCCAGCATGACACCCTACACTACCCAAACACCACTGCACTACCCTAAACCCTAAAACACGACCCCCAGCACGACCCCCTACACTACCCAAACACCACTGCACTACCCTAAACCCTAAAACACTACCCCAGCACGACCCCCTACACTACACAAACACCACTGCACTACCCTAAACCCTAAAACACTACCCCCAGCACGACCCCCTACACTACACAAACACCACTGCACTACCCTAAACCCTAAAACACTACCCCCAGCATGACCCCCTACACTACCCAAACACCACTGCACTACCCTAAACCCTGAAACACTACCCCCAGCACGACCCCCTACACTACCCAAACACCACTGCACTACCCTAAACCCTAAAACACGACCCCCCTACACCTACACAAACACCACTGCACTACCCTAAACCCTAAAACACTACCCCCAGCACGACCCCCTACACTACACAAACACCACTGCACTACCCTAAACCCTAAAACACTACCCCCAGCATGACCCCCTACACTACACAAACACCACTGCACTACCCTAAACCCTAAAACACTACCCCCAGCACGACCCCCTACACTACACAAACACCACTGCACTACCCTAAACCCTAAAATACTACCCCCAGCATGACCCCCTACACTACACAAACACCACTGCACTACCCTAAACACTAAATCTACCCCCAGCACGATCCCCTACACTACACAAACACCACTGCACTACCCTAAACCCTAAAACACTACCCCCAGCACGACCCCCTACACTACCCAAACACCACTGCACTACCCTAAACCCTTAAAACACTGCCCCAACACGACCCCCTACACTACCCAAACACCACTGCACTACCCTAAACCCTAAAACACTATCCCAGCATGACCCCCTACACTACCCAAACACCACTGCACTACCCTAAACCCTAAAACACTACCCCCAGCATGACCCCTACACTACACAAACACCACTGCACTACCCTAAACCCTAAAACACTACCCCCAGCATGACCCCCTACACTACACAAACACCACTGCACTACCCTAAACCCTAAAACACTACCCCAGCATGACCCCTACACTACACAAACACCACTGCACTACCCTAAACCCTAAAACACTACCCCCAGCATGACCCCCTAGACTACCCAAACACCACTGCACTACCCTAAACCCTAAAACACTACCCCCAGCATGACCCCCTACACTACCCAAACACCACTGCACTACCCTAAACCCTAAAACACTACCCCCAGCACGACCCCCTACACTACCCAAACACCACTGCACTACCCTAAACCCTAAAACACTACCCCCAGCACGACCCCCTACACTACCCAAACACCACTGCGCTACCCTAAACCCTAAAACACTACCCCCAGCAAGACCCCCTACACTACACAAACACCACTGCACTACCCTAAACCCTAAAACACTACCCCCAGCATGACCCCCTACACTACCCAAACACCACTGCGCTACCCTAAACCCTAAAACACTACCCCCAGCACGACCCCCTACACTACCCAAACACCACTGCACTACCCTAAACCCTAAAACACTACCCCAGCACGACCCCCTACACTACCCAAACACCACTGCACTACCCTAAACCCTAAAACACTATCCCCAGCATGACCCCCTACACTACCCAAACACCACTGCACTACCCTAAACCCTAAAACACTACCCCCAGCACGACCCCCTACACTACCCAAACACCACTGCACTACCCTAAACCCTAAAACACTACCCCAGCACGACCTCCTACACTACCCAAACACCACTGCACTACCCTAAACCCTAAAACACTACCCCCAGCACGACCCCCTACACTACCCAAACACCACTGCACTACCCTAAACCCTAAAACACTACCCCAGCACGACCCCTACACTACCCAAACACCCCTGCACTACCCTAAACACTAAAACATTACACCCAGCACGACCCCCTACACTACACAAACATCACTGCACTACCCTAAAACACTACCCCCAGCATGACCCCCTACACTACACAGACACCACTGCACTACCCTAAAGCCTAAAATACTACCCCCAGCATGACCTCCTACACTATACAAACACCACTGCACTACCCTAAACCCTAAGACACTATCCAGAGCACGACCCCCTACACTACCCAAACACCACTGCACTACCCTAAACCCTAAAACACTACCCCCAGCATGAACCCCTACACTACCCAAACACCACTGCACTACCTAAACCCTAAAACACTACCCCAGCACGACCCTACACTACACAAACACCACTGCACTACCCTAAACCCTAAACACTACCCCCAGCATGACCCCCTACACTACACAAACACCTCTGCACTATCCTAAACCCTAAAACACTACACCCAGCACGACCCCCTACACTACCCAAACACCACTGCACTACCCTAAACCCTAAAACACTACCCCCAGCACGACCCCCTACACTACACAAACACCACTGCACCTACCCTAAACCCTAAAACACTACCCACAGCATGACCCCCTACACTACACAAACACCACTGCACTACCCTAAACCCTAAAACACTACCCCCAGCACGACCCCCTACACTACCCAAACACCACTGCACTACCCTAAACCCTAAAACACTACCCCCAGCACGACCCCCTACACTACACAAACACCACTGCACTACCCTAAACCCTAAAACACTACCCCCAGCACGACCCCCTACACTACACAAACACCACTGCAGCTACCCTAAACCCTAAAACACTACCCCCAGCACGACCCCCTACACTACACAAACACCACTGCACTACCCTAAACCCTAAAACACTACCCCAAGCACGACCCCCTACACTACACAAACACCACTGCACTACCCTAAACCCTAAAACACTACCCCCAGCACGACCCCCTTACACTACACAAACACCACTGCACTACCCTAAACCCTAAATACTACCCCCAGCATGACCCCCTACACTACACAAACACCACTGCACTACCCTAAACCCTAAAATACTACCCCCAGCACAATCCCCTACACTACACAAACACCACTGCACTACCCTAAACCCTAAAACACTACCCCCAGCATGACCCCCTACACTACACAAACACCACTGCACTACCCTAAACCCTAAAACACTACCCCCAGCACAACCCCCTACACTACCCAAACACCACTGCACTACCCTAAACCCTAAAACACTACCCCCAGCACGACCCCCTACACTACCCAAACACCACTGCACTACCCTAAACCCTAAAATCTACCCCCAGCACGACCCCCTATACTACCCAAACACCATGGTACTACCCTAAACCCTAAAACACTACCCCAGCATGACCCCCTACACTACTCAAACACCACTGCTCAACCCTAAACCCTGAAACACTACCCCCAGCATGACCCCCTATACGACCCAAACACCACTGCACTTCCCTAAACCCTAAAACACTACACCCAGCACGACCCCCTACACTACCCAAACACCACTGCACTACCATAAACCCTAAAACACTACCCCAGCATGACCCCCTACACTACCCAAACACCACTGCATTACCCTAAACCCTAAAATACTGCCCCCAGCACGACCCCCTACACTACCCAAACACCACTGCACTACCCTAAACCCTAAAACACTACCCCCAGCATGACACCCTACACTACCCAAACACCACTGCACTACCCTAAACCCTAAAACACTACCCCCAGCACGACCCCCTACACTACCCAAACACCACTGCACTACCCTAAACCCTAAAACACTACCCCCAGCACGACCCCCTACACTACACAAACACCACTGCACTACCCTAAACCCTAAAACACTACCCCCAGCACGACCCCTACACTACACAAACACCACTGCACTACCCTAAACCCTAAAACACGACCCCAGCATGACCCCCTACACAAACACCACTGCACTACCCTAAACCCTAAAACACTACCCCCAGCATGACCCCCTACACTACACAAACACCACTGCACTACCCTAAACCCTAAAACACTACCCCCAGCATGACCCCCTACACTACACAAACACCACTGCACTACCCTATACCCTAAAACACTACCCCTACACTACACAAACACCACTGCACTACCCTAAACCCTAAATACTACCCCCAGCATGACCCCCTACACTACACAAACACCACTGCACTACCCTAAACCCTAAAACACTACCCCCATCACGACCCCCTACACTACACAAACACCACTGCACTACCCTAAACCCTAAAATACTACCCCCAGCACGACCCCCTACACTACACAAACACCACTGCACTACCCTAAACCCTAAAACACTACCCCAGCACGACCCCCTACACTACCCAAACACCACTGCACTACCCTAAACCCTAAAACACTATCCCAGCATGACCCCCTATACTACCCAAACACCACTGCACTACCCTAAACCCTAAAACACTACCCCCAGCATGACCCCTACACTACCCAAACACCACAGCACTACCCTAAACCCTAAAACACTACCCACAGCATGACCCCCTACACTACACAAACACCACTGCACTACCCTAAACCCTAAAACACTACCCCCAGCATGACCCCTTATACTACACAAACACCACTGCACTACCCTAAACCCTAAATCTACCCCCAGCATGACCCCCTACACTACCCAAACACCACTGCACTACCCTAAACACTAAAACACTACCCCCAGCACGACCCCCTACACTACCCAAACACCAGTGCACTACCCTAAAACACTATCCCAGCACGACCCCCTACACTACCCAAACACCACTGCACTACCCTAAACACTAAAACACTACCCCCAGCATGACCCACTATACTACCCAAACACTACTGCACTACCCTAAACCCTAAAACACTACCCCCAGCACGACCCCCTACACTACCCAAACACCACTGCACTACCCTAAACCCTAAATCTACCCCAGCACGACCTCCTACACTACCCAAACACCACTGCACTACCCTAAACCCTAAAACACTACCCCCAGCACGACCCCCTACACTACCCAAACACCACTGCACTACACCTAAAACACTACCCCAGCACGACCCCTACACTACCCAAACACCACTGCACTACCCTAAACACTAAAACATGACCCCCAGCATGACCCCCTACACTACACAAACACCACTGAACTAACCTAAACCCTAAAACACTACCCCCAGCATGACCCCCTACACTACACAGACACCACTGCACTACCCTAAAGCCTAAATCTACCCCCAGCATGACCTCCTACACTACACAAACTCCACTGCACTACCCTAAACCCTAAAACACTACCCCCAGCACGACCCCCTACACTACCCAAACACCACTGCACTACCATAAACCCTAAAACACTACCCCAAGCATGAACCCCTACACTACCCAAACACCACTGCACTACCCTAAAACACGACCCCTACACTACACAAACACCACTGCACTGCCCTAAAACACTACCTCCAGCATGACCCCCTACACTACACAAACACCACGGCACTACCCTAAACACTAAATCTACCCCCAGCACGACCCCCTACACTACACAAACACCACTGCACTAACCTAAACCCTAAAACACTAGCCCCAGCACGATCCCCCTACACTACCCACATACCACTGCACTACCCTAAACCCTAAAACCTTACCCCTTTACAACCCCCTACACTACACAAACACCACTGCACTACCGAAAACCCTAAAACACTACCTCCAGCACGACCCCCTACATTACCCAAACACCACTGTACTACCCTAAATGCTAAAACACTACCCCCAGCACGACCACCTACACTATCCAAACACCACTGCACTACCCTAAACTACCACCCAGCACGACCCCTACACTACACAAACACCACTGCACTACCCTAAACGCTAAAACACTACCCCCAGCATGACCCCCTACACTACACAAACACCACTGCACTACCCTAAACCCTAAAACACTACCCCCAGCATGACCCCCTATACTACCCAAACACCACTGCACTACCCTAAACCCTAAAACACTACCCCCAGCATGACCCCCTACACTACACAAACACCACTGCACTACCCTAAACCCTAAAACACTACCCCCAGCACGACCCCCTACACTACCCAAACACCACTGCACTACCCTAAACCCTAAACACTACGACCCCCTACACTACACAAACACCACTGCACTACCCTAAACCCTAAAACACTACCCCCAGCATGACCCCCTACACTACCCAAACACCACTGCACTACCCTAAACCCTAAAACACTACCCCAAGCATGACCCCCTACACTACCCAAACACCACTGCACTACCCTAAACCCTAAATCTACCCCAGCATGACCCCCTACACTACACAAACACCACTGCACTACCCTAAACCCTAAAACACTATCCCCAGCATGACCCCCTACACTACACAAACACCACTGCACTACCCTAAACCCTAAAACACTACCCCCAGCATGACCCCCTACACTACACAAACACCACTGCACTACCCTAAACCCTAAAATCTACCCCCAGCACGACCCCCTACACTACACAAACACCACTGCACTACCCTAAACCCTAAAACACTACCCCATGCACGACCCCATACACTACACAAACACCACTGCACTACCCTAAACCCTAAAACACTACCCCCAGCACGACCTCCTACACTACCCAAACACCACTGCACTACCCTAAACCCTAAAACACTACCCCCAGCACGACCCCCTACACTACCCAAACACCACTGTACTACCCTAAACCCTAAAACACTACCCCAGCATGACCCCCTACACTACTCAAACACCACTGTGCTACCCTAAACCCTAAAACACTACCCCCCCTACACTTCACAAACACCATTGCGCTACCCTAAACCCTAAAACACTATCCCCAGCATGACCCACTACACTACCCAAACACCACTGCACTACCCTAAACCCTAAAACACTACCCCCAGCATGACCCCCTACACTACCCAAACACCACTGCACTACCCTAAACCCTAAAACACTACCCCCAGCACGACCCCCTACACTACCCAAACACCACTGCACTACCCTAAACACTAAAACACTACCCCCAGCATGACCCACTACACTACCCAAACACCACTGCACTACCCTAAACCCTAAAACACTACCCCCAGCACGACCCCCTACACTACCCAAACACCACTGCACTACCCTAAACCCTAAATCTACCCCCAGCACGACCTCCTACACTACCCAAACACCACTGCACTACCCTAAACCCTAAAACACTACCCCCAGCACGACCCCCTACACTACCCAAACACCACTGCACTACCCTAAACCCTAAAACACGACCCCCTACACTACACAAACACCACTGCACTACCCTAAACCCTAGAACACTACCCCCAGCACGACCCCCTACACTACACAAACACCACTGCACTACCCTAACCTAAAACACACACCCCCTACACTACACAAACACCACTGCACTACCCTAAACCCTAAAACACTACCCCCAGCACGACCGCCTACACTACACAAACACCAGTACACTACCCTAAACCCTAAAACACTACCCCCAGCATGACCCCCTACACTACACAAACACCACTGCACTACCCTAAACCCTAAAACACTACCCCCAGCACGACCCCCTACACTACCCAAACACCACTGCACTACCCTAAACCCTAAAACACTACCCCCAGCATGACCCCCTACACTACCCAAACACCACTGCACTACCCTAAACCCTAAAACACTACCCCCAGCACGACCCCCTACACTACCCAAACACCACTGCACTACCATAAACCCTAAAACACTACCCCAGCACGACCCCCTACACTACCCAAACACCACTGCACTACCCTAAACCCTAAAATACTGCCCCCAGCACGACCCCCTACACTACCCAAACACCACTGCACTACCCTAAACCCTAAAACACTACCCCCAGCATGACACCCTACACTACCCAAACACCACTGCACTACCCTAAACCCTAAAACACTACCCCCAGCACGACCCCCTACACTACTCAAACACCACTGCACTACCCTAAACCCTAAAACACTACCCCCAGCACGACCCCTACACTACACAAACACCACTGCACTACCCTAAACCCTAAAACACTACCCCCAGCACGACCCCCTACACTACACAAACACCACTGCACTACCCTAAACCCTAAAACACTACCCCAGCATGACCCCCTACACTACCCAAACTCCACTGCACTACCCTAAACCCTGAAACACTACCCCCAGCACGACCCCCTACACTACCCAAACACCACTGCACTACCCTAAACACTAAAACACTACCCCCAGCACGACCCCCTACACTACCCAAACACCACTGCACTACCCTAAACACTAAAACACTACTCCCAGCATGACCCCCTACACTACCCAAACACCACTGCACTAACCCTAAAACACTACCCCCAGCACGACCCCCTACACTACACAAACACCACTGCACTACCCTAAACCCTAAAACACTACCCCCAGCACAACCCCCTACACTACACCAAACACCACTGCACTACCCTAAACCCTAAATCTACCCCCAGCATGACCCCCTACACTACACGAAACACCACTGCACTACCCTAAACCCTAAAACACTACCCCCAGCATGACCCCCTACACTACCCAAACACCACTGCACTACCCTAAACCCTGAAACACTACCCCCAGCATGACCCCCTATACTACCCAAACACCACTGCACTACCCTAAACCCTAAAACACTACCCCCAGCAAGACCCCTACACTACCCAAACACCACTGCACTACCCTAAACCCTAAAACACTACCCCAGCACGACCCCCTACACTACCCAAACACCACTGCACTACCCTAAACCCTAAAACACTACCCCCAGCATGACCCCCTACACTACCCAAACACCACTGCACTACCCTAAACCCTAAAACACTACCCCCAGCACGAACCCCTACACTACCCAAACACCACTGCACTACCCTAAACCCTAAAATACTAGACCCAGCATGACCCCCAACACTACCCAAATACCACTGCACTACCCTAAACCCTAAAACACTACCCCCAGCACGACCCCCTACACTACACAAACACCACTGCACTACCGTAAACCCTAAAACACTATCCCCAGCACGACCCCCTACACTACACAAACACCACTGCACTACCCTAAACCCTAAAACACTACCCCCAGCACGACCTCCTACACTACCCAAACACCACTGCACTACCCTAAACCCTAAAACACTACCCCCAGCACGACCCCCTACACTACCCAAACACCACTGCACTACCCTAAACCCTAAAACACTACCCCCAGCATGACCCTCTACACTACCCAAACACCACTGCACTACCCTAAACCCTAAAACACTACCCCCAGCACGACCCCCTACACTACACAAACACCACTGCACTACCCTAAACCCTAAATCTACCACCAGCACGACCCCTACACTACCCAAACACCACTGCACTACCCTAAACTCTAAAACACTACCCCCAGCACGACCCCCTACAATACACAAACACCACTGCACTACCCTAAACCCTAAAACACTACCCCCAGCATGACCCCCTACACTACACAAACAACACTGCACTACCCTAAACACTAAATCTATCCCAGCATGATCCCCTACACTACACAAACACCACTGCACTACCCTAAACCCTAAATCTACCCCCAGCATGACCGCCTACACTACACAAACACCACTGCACTACCCTAAACACTAAATCTACCCCAGCACAATCCCCTACACTACACAAAGACCACTACACTACCCTAAACCCTAAATCTACCCGCAGCACGACCCCCTACACTACACAAACACCACTGCACTACCCTAAACCATTAAAACACTGCCCCAGCACAACCCCCTACACTACCCAAACACCACTGCACGACCCTAAACCCTAAAACACTACCCCCAGCACGATCCCCTACAGTACCCAAACACCACTGCACTACCCTAAACCCTAAAACACTACCTCCAGCATGACGCCCTACACTACCCAAACACCACTGCACTACCCTAAACCCTAAATACTACCCCCAGCACGACCCCCTACACTACCCAAACACCACTGCACTACCCTAAACCCTAAAACAATACCCCCAGCATGACCCCCTACACTACCCAAACAGCACTGCACTACACTAAACCCTGAAACACTGCCCCCAGCATGACCCCTACACTACCCAACAGCACTGCACTACCCTAAACCCTAAAACACTACCCCCAGCATGACCCCCACACTACACAAACACCACTGCACTACCCTAAACCCTAAAATACTCCCCCCAGCACGACCCCCTACACTGCCCGAACATCACTGCACTACCCTAAACCCTAAAACACTACCCCCAGCATGACCCCCTACACTACTCAAACACCACTGCACTACCCTAAACCCTAAAACACGACCCCCAGCACGACCCCCTACACTACACAAACACCACTGCACTACCCTAAACCCTAAAACACTACCCCCAGCACGACCCCCTACACTACACAAACACCACTGCACTACCCTAAACCCTAAAACACTACCCCAGCATGACCCCTACACTACATTAACACCACTGCACTACCCTAAACCCTGAAACACTACCCCCAGCACGACCCCCTACACTACCCAAACACCACTGCACTACCCTAATCCCCAAAACACGACCCCCTACACCTACACCAAACACCACTGCACTACCCTAAACCCTAAAACACTACCCCCAGCACGACCCCCTACACTACACAAACACCACTGCACTACCCTAAAACCTAAAACACTACCCCCAGCATGACCCCCTACACTACACAAACACCACTGCACTACCCTAAACCCTAAAACACTACCCCTAGCACGACCCCCTTATACTACGCAAACACCACTGCACTACCCTAAACCCTAAATCTACCCCCAGCATGACCCCCTATACTACCCAAACACCACTGCACTACCCTAAACCCTAAAACACTACCCCCAGCACGACCCCTATACTACCCAAACACCACCAACTACCCTAAACCCTAAAACACTACCCATGGCATGACCCCCTACACTACACAAACATCACTGCACTACCCTAAACCCTAAAACACTACCCCCAGAATGACCCCTTATACTACACAAACACCACTGCACTACCCTAAACCCTAAATCTACCCCCAGCATGACCCCTACACTACCCAAACACCACTGCACTACCCTAAACACTAAAACACTACACCCAGCACGACCCCCTACACTACCCAAACACCAGTGCACTAACCTAAACACTAAAACACTACCCCCAGCACGACCCCCTACACTTCCCAAACACCACTGCACTACCCTAAAACACTACCCCAGCACGACCCCCTACACTACCCAAACACCAATGCACTACCCTAAACACTAAAACACTACCCCCAGCATGACCCACTACACTACCGAAACACTACTGCACTACCCTAAACCCTAAAACACTACCCCCAGCACGACGCCCCTACACTACCCAAACACCACAGCACTACCCTAAACCCTAAAATACTACCCCAGCACGACCTGCTACACTACCCAAACACCACTGCACTACCCTAAACCCTAAAACACTACCCCCAGCACGACCCCCTACACTACCCAAACACCCACTGCACTACACCTAAAACACTCAGCACACCCCTATACTACACAAACACCACTGCACTACCCTAAACCCTAAAACATTACCCCCAGCACGACCCCCTACACTACACAAACATCACTGCACTACCCTAAAACACTACCCCCAGCATGACCCCCTACACTACACAGACACCACTGCACTACCCTAAAGCCTAAATCTACCCCCAGCATGACCTCCTACACTACACAAACTCCACTGCACTACCCTAAACCCTAAAACACTACCCCCAGCATGACCCCCTACACTACCCAAACACCACTGCACTACCATAAACCCTAAAACACTACCCCAAGCATGAACCCCTACACTACCCAAACACCACTGACCTACCCTAAACCCTAAAACACTACCCCCAGCACGACCCCCTACACTACCCACATACCACTGCACTACCCTAAACCCTAAAACACTACCCACAGCACAACCCCCTACACTACACAAACACCACTGCACTACCGAAAACCCTAAAACACTACCCCCAGCATGACCCCCTACACTACCCAAACACCACTGCACTACCCTAAATGCTAAAACACTACCCCCAGCACGACCACCTACACTATCCAAACACCACTGCACTACCCTAAAACACGACCCCCTACACTACACAAACACCACTGCACTACCCTAAACCCTAAAACACTACCCCCATCATGACCCCCTACACTACACAAACACCACTGCACTAACCTCCTTAAAACACTACCCCCAGCACGACCCCCTATACTACACAGACACCACTGCACTACCCTAAACCCTAAATCTAATCCCAGCATGACCCCCTACACTGCACAAACTCCACTGCACTACCCTAAACCCTAAAACACTACCCCCAGCATGACCTCCTTCACTACCCAAACACCACTGCACTACCCTAAACCCTAAAACACTCCCAGCACCCCCTACACTACACAAACACCACTGCACTACCCTAAACCCTAAAACACTACCCCCAGCATGACCCCCTACACTACCCAAACACCACTGCACTCCCTTAAACCCTAAAACACTACCCCAAGCATGACCCCCTACACTACCCAAACACCACTGCACTACCCTAAAACACAACCCCCTACACTACACAAGCACCACTGCACTGCCCTAAAACACTATCCCCAGCATGACGCACCTACACTACACAAACACCACTGCACTACCCTAAACCCTAAAACACTACCCCCAGCACGACCCCCTACACTACACAAACACCACTGCACTACCCTAAACCCTAAAACACTACCCCCAGCACGACCCCCTACACTACACAAACACCACAGCACTACCCTAAACCCTAAAACACTTACCCCAGCACAACCCCATATACTACACAAACACCACTGCACTACCCTAAACCCTAAAATACTACCCCCAACACAACCACCTACACTACACAAACACCACTCCACTACCCTAAACCCTAAAACACTACCCCCAGCATGACCCGCTATACTACACAAACACCACTGCACTACCCTAAACCCTAAAACACTACCCCCAGCAAGACCCCCTACACTACCCAAACACCACTGCACTACCCTAAATCCTAAATCTACACCCAGCACGACCCCCTACACTACCCAAACACCACTGTACTACCCTAAACCCTAAAACACTACCCCCAGCATCACCCCCTACACTACCCAAACACCACTGCACAACCCTAAACCCTGAAACACTGCCCCCAGCATGACCCCCTATTCGACCCAAACACCACTGCACTACCCTAAACCCTAAAACACTACACCCAGCACGACCCCCTACACTACCCAAACAGCCACTGCACTACCCTAAACCCTAAAACACTACCCCCAGCACGACCCCCTACACTACCCAAACACCACTGCACTACCCTAAACCCTAAAATACTGCCCCCAGCACGACCCCCTACACTACCCGAACATCACTGCACTACTCTAAACGCTAAAACACTACCCCCAGCATGACACCCTACACTACCCAAACACCACTGCACTACCCTAAACCCTAAAACACGACCCCCAGCACAACCCCCTACACTACCCAAACACCACTTCACTACCTTAAACCCTAAAGCACGACCCCCAGCACGACCCCTACACTACCCAAACACCACCGCACTACCCTAAACCCTAAAACACTACCCATGGCATGACCCCCTACACTACACAAACACCACTGCACTACCCTAAACCCTAAAACACTACCCCCAGCATGACCCCTTACACTACACAAACACCACTGCACTACCCTAAACCCTAAATCTACCCCCAGCACGACCCCCTACACTACCCGAACATCACTGCACTACTCTAAACGCTAAAACACTACCCCCAGCATGACACCCTACACTACCCAAACACCACTGCACTACCCTAAACCCTAAAACACGACCCCCAACACGACCCCCTACACTACTCAAACACCACTGCACTACCTTAAACCCTAAAACACGATCCCCAGCACGACCCCCTACACTACTCAAACACCACTGCCCTACCTTAAACCCTAAAACACTACCCCCAGCACGACCCCCTATACTACACAAACACCATGGCACTACCCTAAACCCTAAAACACTACCCCAGCATGACCCCCTACACTACCAAACACCACTGCACTACCCTAAACCCTGAAACACTACCCCCAGCACGACCCCCTAAACTACCCAAACACCACTGCACTACCCTAATCCCCAAAACACACCCAGCACGACCCCTACACCTACACAAACACCACTGCACTACCCTAAACCCTAAAACACTACCCCCAGCACGACCCCCTACACTACACAAACACCACTGCACTACCCTAAAACCTAAAACACTACCCCCAGCATGACCCCCTACACCACACAAACACCACTGCACTACCCTAAACCCTAAAACACTACCCCCAGCACGACCCCCTTATACTACACAAACACCACTGCACTACCCTAAACCCTAAATCTACCCCCAGCATGACCCCCTACACTACACAAACACCACTGCACTACCTTAAACACTAAATCTACCCCCAGCACGATCCCCTACACTACACAAACACCACTGCACTACCCTAAACCCTAAAACACTACCCCCAGCACGACCCCCTATACTACCCAAACACCACTGCACTACCCTAAACCCTAAAACACTATCCCCAGCATGACCCCCTATACTACCCAAACACCACTGCACTACCCTAAACCCTAAAACACTACCCCCAGCACGACCCCTACACTACCCAAACACCACTGCACTACCCTAAACCCTAAAACACTACCCATAGCATGACCCCCTACACTACACAAACACCACTGCACTACCCTAAACCCTAAAACACTACCCCCAGAATGACCCCTTATTCTACACAAACACCACTGCACTACACTAAACCCTAAATCTTCCCCCAGCATGACCCCTACACTACCCAAACACCACTGCACTACCCTAAACCCTAAAACACTACCCCCAGCACGACCCCCTACACTACTCAAACACCACTGCACTACCCTAAACACTAAAACACTACCCCCAGCACGACCCCCTACACTACCCAAACACCACTGCACTACCCTAAAACACTACCCCAGCACGACCCCCTACACTACCCAAACACCACTGCACTACCCTAAACCCTAAAACACTACCCCCAGCATGACCCACTATACTACCCAAACACTACTGCACTACCCTAAACCCTAAAACACTACCCCCAGCACGACCCCCTACACTACCCAAGCACCACAGCACTGCCCTAAACCCTAAATCTACCCAGCACGACCTGCTACACTACCCAAACACCACTGCACTACCCTAAACCCTAAAACACTACCCCCAGCACGACCCCCTACACTACCCAAACACCCCTGCACTACACTAAAACACGACCCCCTACACTACACAAACACCACTGCACTACCCTAAACACTAAAACATTACCCCCAGCACGACCCCCTACACTACACAAACATCACTAAACTACCATAAACCCTAAAACACTACCCCCAGCATGACCCCCTACACTACACAGACACCACTGCACTACCCTAAAGCCTAAATCTACCCCCAGCATGACCTCCTACACTACACAAACTCCACTTCACTACCCTAAACCCTAAAACACTACCCCCAGCACAACCCCCTACACTACCCAAACACCACTGCACTACCATAAACCCTAAAACACTACCCCAAGCATGAACCCCTACACTACCCAAACACCACTGCACTGCCCTAAAACACTACCCCCAGTATGACCCCCTACACTACACAAACACCACGGCACTACCCTAAACACTAAACCCACCCCCAGCACGACCCCCTACACTACACAAACACCACTGCACTACCCTAAACCCTAAAACACTAGACCCAGCACGACCCCCTACACTACCCACATACCACTGCACTACCCTAAACACTAAAACGATACCCACAGCACAACCCCCTACACTACACAAACACCACTGCACTACCGAAAACCCTAAAACACTACCTCCAGCACGACCCCCTACATTACCCAAACACCACTGAACTACCCTAAATGCTAAAACACTACCCCCATCATGACCCCCTACACTACACAAACATCACTGCACTACCCTAAACCCTAAAACACTACCCCCAGTATGACCCCCTATACTACACAGACACCACTGCACTACCCTAAACCCTAAATTTAATCCCAGCATGACCCCCTACACTGCACAGACACCACTGCACTACCCTAAACCCTAAAACACTACCCCCAGCATGACCCCCTTCACTACCCAAACACCACTGCACTACCCTAAAACATGACCCCCTACACTACACAAACACCACTGCACTACCCTAAACCCTAAAACACTACCCCCAGCATGACCCCCTACACTACCCAAACACCACTGCACTACCCTAAACCCTAAAACACTACCCCAAGCATGACCCCCTACACTACCCAAACACCACTGCACTACCCTAAACCCTAAAACACAACCCCCTACACTACACAAGCACCACTGCACTGCCCTAAAACACTATCCCCAGCACGACGCCCTACACTACACAAACACCACTGCCCTACCCTAAACCCTAAAACACTACCCCCAGCATGACCCCCTACACTACACAAACACCACTGCACTACCCTAAACCCTAAATCTACCCCCAGCACGACCCCCTACACTACACAAACACCACTGCACTATCGTAAACCCTAAAAAACGACCCCATGCACGACCCAATATACTACACAAACACCACTGCACTACCCTAAACCCTAAAACACTACCCCCAGCACGACCCCCTACACTACCCAAACACCACTGCACTACCCTAAACCCTAAAACACTAGCCCCAGCACAACCCCCTACACTACCTACATACCACTGCACTACCCTAAACCCTAAAACACTACCCCCAGCACAACCCCCTACACTACACAAACACCACTGCACTACCCAAAACCCTAAAACACTACCTCCAGCACGACCCCCTACACTACCCAAACACCACTGCACTACCCTAAACGCTAAAACACTACCCCCAGCACGATCACCTACACTATCCAAACACCACTGCACTACCCTAAACCCTACACCCAGCACGACCCCTACACTACACAAACACCACTGCACTACCCTAAACGCTAAAACACTACCCCCAGCATGACCCCCTATACTACACAGACACCACTGCACTACCCTAAACCCTAAATCTAATCCCAGCACGACGCCCTACACTACCCAAACACCACTGCACTACCCTAAAACACAACCCCCTACACTACACAAGCACCACTGCACTGCCCTAAAACACTATCCCCAGCATGACCCCCTACACTACACAAACACCACTGCACTACCCTAAACCCTAAAACACTACCCCCAGCACGACCCCCTACACTACACAAACACCACTGCACTACCCTATACCCTAAATCTATCCCCAGCACGACCCCCTACACTACCCAAACACCACTGCACTACCCTAAACCCTAAAATACTAGACGCAGCATGACCCCCTACACTACCCAAATACCACTGCACTACCCTAAACCCTAAAACACTACACCCAGCACGACCCCCTACACTACACAAACACCACTGCACTACCGTAAACCCTAAAACACTATCCCCAGCACGACACCCTACACTACACAAACACCACTGCACTACCCTAAATCCTAAAACACTACTCCCAGCACAACCTCCTACACTACCCAAACACAACTGCACTACCCTAAACCCTAAAACACTACCCCCAGCATGACCCCCTATACTACACAAACACCACTGCACTACCCTAAACCCCAAATCTACCTCCAGCGCTCCCCCTACACTACCCAAACACCACTGCACTACCCTAAACCCTAAAACACTACCCCCAGCACGACCCCCTACACTACACAAACACCACTGCACTACCCTAAACACTAAAATCTACTCCCAGCACGATCCCCTACACTACACAAACACCACTGCACTACCCTAAACCCTAAAACACTACCCCCAGCATGACCCCCTACACTACACAAACACCACTGCACTGCCCTAAACACTAAAACTCTACCCCCAGCACGATCCCCTACACTACCCAAACACCACTGCACTACCCTAAACCTTAAATCTACTCCCAGCACGACCCCTACACTACCCAAACACCACTGCACTACCCTAAACCCTAAAACACTACTCCCAGCATGACCCCCTACACTACCCAAACACCACTGTACTACCCTAAACCCTAAAACACTACCCCCAGCATGACCCCCTACACTACCCAAACACCACTGCACAACCCTATACCCTGAAACACTACCCCCAGCATGTCCCCCTATACTACCCAAACACCACTGCACTACCCTAAACCCTAAAACACTACACCCAGCAAGACCCCCTACACTACCCAAACACCACTGCACTACCCTAACCCCTAAAACACTACCCCAGCACAACCCCCTACACTACCCAAACACCACTGCATTACACTAAACCCTAAAATACTACCCCCAGCATGACCCCCTACACTACACAAACACCACTGCACTACCCTAAACCCTAAAACACTACCCCCAGCACGACCCCTACACTACCCAAACACCACTGCATTACCCTAAACCCTAAAATACTACCCCCAGCATGACCCCCTACACTACACAAACACCACTGCACTACCCTAAACCCTAAAACACTAGCCCCAGCACGACCCCCTACACTACCCACACACCACTGCACTACCCTAAACCCTAAAACACTACCCCCAGCACGACCCCCTACACTACCCAAACACCACTGCACTACCCTAAACCCTAAAACACTACCCCCAGCACGACCCCCTACACTACACAAACACCACTGCACTACCCTAAACCCTAAAACACTACCCGCAGCATGACCCCCTACACCACACAAACACCACTGCACCACACTAAACCCTAAAACACTACCCCAGCACGATCCCCTTATACTACACAAACACCACTGCACTACCCTAAACCCTAAATCTACCCCCAGCATGACCCCCTACACTACACAAACAACACTGCACTACCCTAAACACTAAATCTACCCCCAGCACGATCCCCTACACTACACAAACACCACTGCACTACCCTAAACCCTAAATCTACCCCCAGCACGACCCCGTACACTACCCAAACACCCCTGAACTACACTAAAACACGACCCCCTACACTACACAAACACCACTGCACTACCCTAAACACTAAAACATTACCAACAGCATGACCCCCTACACTACACAAACATCTCTAAACTACCCTAAACCCTAAAACACTACCCCCAGCATGACCCCCTACACTACACAAACACCACTGCACTACCCTAAAGCCTAAATCTACCCCCAGCACGACCCCCTACACTACCCAAACACCACTGCACTACCATAAACCCTAAAACACTACCCCAAGCATGAACCCCTACACTACCCAAACACCACTGCACTACCCTAAAACACGACCCCTACACTACACAAACACCACTGCACTGCCCTAAAACACTACCCCCAGCATGACCCCCTACACTACACAAACACCACTGCACTACCCTAAACACTAAAACACTACCCCCAGCATGACCCCCTACACTACACAAACACCACTGCACTACCCTAAACCCTAAAACACTACCCCCAGCACGACCCCCTACACTACCCAAATACCACTGCACTACCCTAAACCCTAAAACACTACCCCAGCACAACCCCCTACACTACACAAACACCACTGCACTACCACAAACCCTAAAACACTACCTCCAGCACGACCCCCTACATTACCCAAACACCACTGCACTACCCTAAACCCTAAAACACTACCCCAGCACGATCACCTACACTATCCAAACACCACTGCACTACCCTAAACCCTAAAACACTACCCCCAGCACGACCCCCTACACTACACAAACACCACTGCACTACCCTAAACCCTAAAACACTACCCCCAGCATGACCCCCTACACTACACAAACACCACTGCACTACCCTAAACCCTAAAACACTACCCCCAGCATGACCCCCTATACTACACAAACACCACTGCACTACCCTAAACCCTAAAATACTAATCCCAGCACGACGCCCTACACTACCCAAACACCACTGCACTACCCTAAACACACACACCCCCTACACTACACAAGCACCACTGCACTGCCTACCTAAAACACTATCCCCAGCATGACCCCCTACACTACACAAACACCACTGCACTACCCTAAACCCTAAAACACTACCCCCAGCACGACCCCCTTCACTACACAAACACCACTGCACTACCCTATACTCTAAATCTACCCCCAGCACGACCCCTTACACTACCCAAACACCACTGCACTACCCTAAGCCCTAAAATACTAGACCCCGCATGACCCCCTACACTACCCAAACACCACTGCACTACCCTAAACCCTAAAACACTACACCCAGCATGACCCCCTACACTACCCAAACACCACTGCACTACCCTAAACCCTAAAACACTACCCCCAGCATGACCCCCTACACTACACAAACACCACTGCACTACCCTAAACCCTAAATCTATCTCAGCACGATCCCCTACACTACACAAACACCACTGCACTACCCTAAACCCTAAAACACTACCCCCAGCATGACCCCCTACACTACACAAACACCACTGCACTGCCCTAAACCCTAAATCTACCCCAGCACGATCCCCTACACTACTCAAACACCACTGCACTACCCTAAACCCTAAATCTACCCCCAGCACGACCCCTACACTACCTAAACACCACTGCACTATCCTAAGCCCTAAAACACTACTCCCAGCATGACCCCCTACACTACCCAAACACCACTGCACCACCCTAAACACTAAAACACTACCCCCAGCATGAGCCCCTACACTACCCAAACACCACTGCACTACCCTAAACCCTAAAACACTACCCCCAGCATGACCCCCTATACTACCCAAACACCACTGCACTACCCTAAACCCTAAAACACTACACCCAGCAAGACCCCCTACACTACCCAAACACCACTGCACTACCCTAAACCCTAAAACACTACCCCAGCACAACCCCCTACACTACCCAAACACAACTGCACTACCCTAAACCCTAAAACACTACCCCCAGCATGACCCCCTACACTACACAAACACCACTGCACTACCCTAAACCCTAAAACACTACCCCAGCATGACCCCCTACACTCCACAAACACCACTGCACTACCCTAAACCCTGAAACACTACCCGCAGCACGACCCCCTATACTACACATACACCACTGCACTACCCTAAACCCTAAATCTACCCCCAGCACGACCCCCTACACTACCCAAACACCACTGCACTACCCTAAACCCTAAAACACTACCCCCAGCACGACCCCCTACACTACACAAACACCACTGCACTACCCTAAACCCTAAAACACTACCCGCAGCATGACCCCCTACACTACACAAACACCACTGCACTACCCTAAACCCTAAAACACTACCCCCAGCACGTTCCCCTTACACTACACAAACACCACTGCGCTACCCTAAACCCTAAAAGACTACCCCCAGCATGACACCCTATACTACACAAACACCACTGCACTACCCTAAACCCTAAATACTACCCCCAGCACGATCCCCTACACTACACAAACACCACTGCACTACCCTAAACCCTAAAACACTACCCCCAGCACGACCCCCTACACTACACAAACACCACTGCACTACCCTAAACCACTAAAACACTGCCCCAGCATGACCCCCTACACTACCCAAACACCACTACACTACCCTAAACCCTAAAACACTATCCCAGCATGACCCCCTATACTACCCAAACACCACTGCACTACCCTAAACCCTAAATCTACCCCCAGCACGACCCCCTACACTACCCAAACACCACTGCACTACCCTAAACACTAAAACTACCCCCAGCACAACCCCCTACACTACCCAAACACCAGTGCACTACCCTAAACACTAAAACACTATCCCCAGCACGACCCCCTACACTACCCAAACACCACTGTGCTACCCTAAACCCTAAAACACTACCCCCAGCATGACCCCCTACACTACCCAAACACCACTGCACTACCCTAAACCCTAAAACACTACCCCCAGCAAGACCCCCTACACTTCACAAACACCATTGCGCTACCCTAAACCCTAAAACACTATCCCCAGCATGACACACTACACTGCCCAAACACCACTCCACTACCCTAAACCCAAAAACACTACCCCCAGCACGACCCCCTACACTACCCAAACACCACTGCACTACCCTAAAACACTACCCCAGCACGAATCCCTACACTACCCAAACACCACTGCACTACCCTAAACCCTAAAACACTACCCCCAGCATGACCCACTACACTACCCAAACACTACTGCACTACCCTAAACCCTAAAACACTACCCCCAGCACGACCCCCTACACTACCCAAACACCACAGCACTACCCTAAACCCTAAAACACTACCCCAGCACGACCCGCTACACTACCCAAACACCACTGCACTACCCTAAACCCTAAAACACTACCCCCAGCACGACCCCCTACACTACCCAAACATCACTGCACTACCCTAAACCCCAAAGCACTACCCCCAGCATGACCCCCTACACTACCCAAACACCACTGCACTACCCTAAACCCTAAAACACTACCCCAGCATGACCCCCTACACTACCCAAACACCACTGCACTACCCTAAACACTAAAATACTACCCCCAGCATGACCCCCTACACTACCCAAACACCACTGCACTACCCTAAACCCTAAAACACTACCCCCAGCACGACCTTCTACACTACCCAAACACCACTGCACTACCCTAGACCCTAAAACACTACCCCCAGCACGACCCCCTACACTACACAAACACCACTGCACTACCCTAAACCCCACATCTACCACCAGCACGACCCCTACACTACCCAAACACCAGTGCACTACCCTAAACCCTAAAACACTACCCCAAGCACGACCCCCTACACTACCCAAACACCACTGCGCTACCCTAAACCCTAAAATACTACCCCCAGCACGACCCCCTATACTACACAAACACCACTTCACTACCCTAAACCCTAAAACACTACCACTTACACTACACAAACACCACTGCACTACCCTAAACCCTAAAACACTACCCACAGCATGACCCCCTACAACACACAAACACCACTGCACTACCCTAAACCCTAAACACTTCCCCCAGCACGACCCCCTACACTACACAAACACCACTGCAATACCCTAAACCCTAAATCTATGCCCAGAATTACCCCCTACACTACCCAAACACCACTGCACTACCCTAAACCCTAAAATACTATCCCCAGCATGACCCCCTACACTACCCAATCACCACTGCACTACCCTAAACCCTAAAACACTACCCCCAGCACGACCCCCTACACTACACAAACACCACTGCACTACCCTAAACCCTAAAACACTACCCCCAGCACGACCCCTACACTACCCAAACACCACTGCGCTACCCTAAACCCTGAAAACACTACCCCTAGCATGACCCCCTACACTACCCAAACACCACTGACGCTACCCTGAACGCTAAATCTATCCCCAGCACGACCCCCTACACTACCCAAACACCACTGCGCTACCCTAAACCCTAAAACACTAGCCCCAGCATGACCCACTACACTACCCAAACACCACTGTGCTACCCTAAACCCTAAAACACTACCCCCAGCATGACCCCCTACACTACCCAAACACCACTGCGCTACCCTAAAACCCAAAACACTACCCCCAGCACGACCCCCTACACTACACAAACACCACTGCGCTACCCAGAACCCTAAAACACTGCCCCCAGCACGACCCCCTACACTCCCAAACACCACTGTGCTACCCTAAAACACTACCCCCAGCACAACCCCCTACACTACACAAACACCACTGTGCTACCCTAAACCCTAAAACACTACCCCCAGCATGACCCCCTACACTACACAAACACCACTGTGCTACCCTAAACCCTGAAACACTACCCCCAGCATGACCCCCTACACTACACAAACACCACTGCCCTAACCTAAACCCTAAAACACTACCCCCAGCACGACCCCCTACACTACCCAAACACCACTGCGCTACCCTAAACCCTAAAACACTACCCCCAGCACGAACCCCTACACTACCCAAACACCACTAAGCTACCCTAAACCGTATAACACTACCCCCAAGCACGACCCCCTACACTACACAAACACCACTGCGCTACCCTAAACCCTAAAAGACTACCACCAGCACGACCCCCTACACTACACAAACACCACTGCTCTACCCTAAACCCTAAATCTACCCCCAGCACGACCCCCTACACTACCCAAACACCACTGTGCTACCCTAAACCCTAAATCTAACCCCAGCACGATACCCTACACTACACAAACACCACTGCTCTACCCTAAACCCTAAAACACTACGTCCAGCACAACTCCCTACACTACCCAAACACCACTGCGCTACCCTAAACCCTAAAACACTACCCCCAGCACGACCCCCTACACTACCCAAACACCACTTTGCTACCCTAAACCCTAAAACACTACCCCCAGCACGACCCCCTACACTACCCAAACACCACTCCGCTACCCTAAACCCTAAAACACTACACCCAGCACGACCCCCTATACTACCCAAACACCACTGCGCTACCCTAAACCCTAAAATACTACCCCCAGCACGACCCCCTATACTACACAAACACCACTGCACTACCCTAAACCCTAAAACACTACCCACAGCATGACCCCCTACACTACACAAACACCACTGCACTACCCTAAACCCTAAACACTACCCCCAGCACGACCCCCTACACTACACATACACCACAGCACTACCCTAAACCCTAAATCTACCCCCAGCATGACCCTCTACACTACCCAAACACCACTGCACTACCCTAAACCCTAAAACACTACCCCCAGCACGACCCCTACACTACCCAAACACCACTGCACTACTCTAAACCCTAAAACACTACCCCCAGCACAACCCCCTACACTACACAAACACCACTGCACTACCCTAAACCCTAAAATACAACCCCCAGCATAACCCCCTACACTACACAAACATCACTGCACTACCCTAAACCCTAAATCTACCCCATCATGACCCCCTACTCTACACAAACACCACTGCACTACCCTAAACCCTAAAACACTACCCCCAGCACGATCCCTACACTCCCCAAACACCACTGCACTACCCTAAACCCTAAAACACTACCCCAGCATGACCCCTTACACTACCCAAACACCACTGCACTACCCTAACCCCTAAAACACTATCCCAGCATGACCCATACACTACCCAGAAACCACTGCACTACCCTAAACCCTAAAACACTACCCCCAGCACAACCCCTATACTACCCAAACACCACTGCACCACCCTAAACCCTAAAACACTACCCCAGCATGACCCCCTGCACTACCCAAACACCACTGCACTACCCTAAACCCTAAAACACTACCCCCAGCATGACCCCCTACACTACCGAAACACCACTGCACTACCCTAAACCCTAAAACACTACCCCAGCACGACCCCCTATACTACCCAAACACCACTGCACTACCCTAAACCCTAAAACACTACCCCAGCATGACCCCCTACACTACCCAAACACCACTGCACTACCCTAAACCCTAAATCTACCCCCAGCACGACCCCCTACACTACACAAACACCACTGCACTGCCCTAAACCCTAAAACACTACCCCAAGCATGACCCCTATACTACCCAAACACCACTGCACTACCCTAAACCCTAAAACACTACCCCCATCACTACCCCCTACACTACACAAACACCACTGCACTACCCTAAACCCTAAAACACTACCCCCAGCACGACCCCCTATACTACCCAAACACCACTGCACTACCCTAAACCCTAAAACACTACCCCCAGCACGACTCCCTACACTACCCAAACTCCACTGCACTGCCCTAAACCCTAAATCTACCCACAGCATGATCCCCTACACTACACAAACCCCACTGCACTACCCTAAACACTAAAACACTACCCCCAGCACTACCCCCTACACTACCCAAACACCATTGCACCACCCTAAACCCTAAACACTACCCCAAGCACGACCCCCTATACTACCCAAACACCACTGCACTACCCTAAACCTTAAAACACTACCCCCAGCACGACTCCCTACACTACCCAAACACCACTGCACTACCCTAAATCTATCCCCATCACGACCCCCTACACTACCCAAACACCACTGCACTACCCTAAACCCTAAAACACTACCCCCAGCACGACCACCTATACAACACAAACACCACTGCACTACCCGAAACCCAAAGACACTACCCACAGCATGACCCTCTACACTACTCAAACACCACTGCATTACCCTAAACCCTAAAACACTACCCCCAGCACGACCCCCTATACTACACAAACACCACTGCACTACCCTAAACCCTAATACCCTATGCCCAGCACGACCCCCTACACTACACAAACACCACGGCACTACCCTAAACCCTAGAAAAGTAACCCCCACCCCATGCCCAATCCCTCTTACCTCTCACTCCTCGTGGTTCCTCTCTCCTCGTGGTTCCTGCTTCATGTCGTCTCTGAGGGGCGGTGCACGTCATTGTGAGGAAACGGAGAAGCCTCTGTTTCCTTACAACGACGTGGAAAGTCTACATTTTTTTAGAACGCATGGTCATTTACCATACATACCTTTACAACGAAATTCGTTGTAAAGGCATGCTTGATAAATGACCATGTGTTCTAAAAAAATGCGTAGTAATGACTTCTCGATTAACAACGTATGCGTGGTAATGCATGCATTGTAATGGTATCGCAAAGTAAAAAAGTCGTTGTAACAGCTGTTTACCGATCGAAGCTGGCCCCTGTTCTTCAGTGAGTCATTTATTTGATAAATTAGGAGGAAGGAATGTGTTTTTTTACCGAAATGTGCATTCCCGTCTGTTGTATTGTGAAAGTGTCTGCGTGGCCTGGTTTCACTTCCGGTGAGAGAGTGGAAGAGTCTGTTTGGATCTAAATGAGTTATGTTGTTGGACGTGGCCAGCGAGACACGTAATGAGAAAACACAGCTAATGGAAAGCGTCCTCCCCGAAGTGTGGAGCAGTGCCATGAGAGGTCAACGAGTGTGCGTCCCACCGCAGTATGACCGTACCACGTGACCCATGTGCCGCTTCCGAGGTACGGGAGGCAGAAGCGGCATCCATCGCAGATCCTCTTGAAGACCGTTGTAGCACTAATTCTACATTTTGGAACTGGGGCATTTTAACCTCGTTGTTCCTGCCAGATACAAAGGGAAGATCCTGTGTTATTCAGTGCCCTTGTTACCTTTTTTGTGAGTAGTGGTGCTTGTCAATTCGCTGCCCCGCCGGTGCACACGACTGGGCTCCCTACCTCGTGTGCCATCTGCAGGGCCTCTGCCCTCGGATCACTGGTTTCGGTTTCTGGAGTGGCAACATAAACAGTTGCTCCCAAAGGACTAGCCTGAACACTTAGGTGAATATCCCCTGCGCCAGCATTCCGCGGAAATTCTTTCCTAGCTCTCCCACATCGACGAGGACGTCATAATAGCACGGCTCCGCTCGCGACACTGTATGACGTCATCGGAGCCATAAGAGGACCTCGTCGGTGTGCTGATGTCAGTTCCACCCATTTTTTCCGTGCCACCGAGGCAAACAGGCGGACCGACACATTTTTACTTGTATACATAGTATACTCAATATATATATATATATATATATATAAAAAAAGGCGGTGCGGAGCTGGGGGAGCCTTCGCTATACAGGCGCCACTTTGGAACTTTGGTGGTCCCACGCTAAATTCAAGAAGATTGCGAAGCAACGCCCAATTGGGAAAAGACTACCAGTCCCAGCATGCAAGTATCAACTCACCTGACTTGCATTTGAGACTTTTAGAAATAAAAGAGGGGATGTTCTGCTAGCCTGTTGTTTGCTTCTTCTTCTTCTTTTTTACTGCCCAGAGGAAGGAGGTTATCCGAAACGCGTCGGCAGTACCCATGTGGGGAGAGGTTTCGAGTGTGCTGCCTCTTTCATGTTTGGCTTACCCCCAGTGAGTGCATCCCAACGAAGTGGCAACTTTCCTTTTTGAGATATATATATATATATATATATATATACAAATGCATAACCAATAAAGGCATAAAGAAATAGCAGCAGATCAAGCATTTCTCACTATTAAAACATAAGCATGATTAAGACATATTAAAAACATTCATGCCAAATAGTAAAAGCATCTTTTTGGTAGAAACAGGTGGACAACGGGGAGGCGGGAGGGACAGTGAGGAATCCACAGGCAGATACTGAATCCACCAGAAAAGCGTTACCGAAGGTAAGTAACTTGTTCTTCTGATGGATACTTCTGCCTGTGGATTCCTCACCTTTTGAATAGAATCCCCATGCCGTACCTTACCCGGAAGAGGGTGTCCACCTGACTAGACCAAAATATCTTGCAAAACAGATCGAGCAAAATGGCCATCCCTCCTAACCTCCGAATCGAATAATAATCGAATAATTTTTCGGCGAAATTATATTGAAAATAATACTTTAAAAATACTTTTATTAATAAATTTAGACAAACACTTAAAGGAAAACTTTTATTTATAATTAATTTAAAGATATTTCATACTTTACAAATTACGCCGAAGTCGCGACCCCAGCGCGACTTTTCAAAATGGCTACCGGAATGCGCGCGGCCATCGTGTAGGGTGCGTGACTTCTGTATAATATTAAAAAAAAAAAGAATGAATATAGTTTTCCTAACTAAAAATTATTCACAATTTTTTTTAAATATATATATATATATATATGTATAAATATATAGAAAATAAAAAAAACATAGGATTGAGGTACATTAGACTTACAAATTTTCATTTAAAAACCTTTGAAATTCACTGAAAAAAACCATAGGTTTCAGGCACGTTATAGTTAGAAATTAGCATTTAAAAAACCATAGAAATTCACTGAAAAAAACATAGGTTTCAGGCACGTTATAGTTAGAAATTAGCATTTAAAAAACCACAGAAATTCACTGAAAAAACCATAGGTTTCAGGAACGTTATAGTCAGTTGGACATTTCATGCGTACAAAACCATAGAAATTCCGGCGTTATAGTTAGTTCAGCTAACTATAACTCGCGCCCCCGCAATGCACTGCTGATGGCGTCACATATTACGTCATTCATGACATGGTCAGTGACATCACTGATGACATCTCAAATAACATCACTGATGACATCACTGATGACATCATCCACGTGAAAATCTGATGCACCTCCTCACACCTGAATATAACCTTTGATACACCCACTCTAAAATACAGACTACCATTTTCGAAAAAATACCAATACCAGTTACTAAATACGCACTGACTGATTCCTAGGTCTACACACACATCCACTCCTTCACCCATACAGTCACTCATCAATACAACACTATCATATGTACTCATACACCTATACAGACACTCACACACTGCCACATATCCAGAGTTACTCACACACCTAGTCAGTCATGCAAAGAATCAATCATACTTCCATTTACTCACCTATACAGTTATACAGACACCACCTCAATTATTCATACAGATACTAACACATAATTACTCTCTTATAGAATCACTGATACAAATACACACTCATCCATGCAGCCACTCTCACAATTACTGACTCACATATAGTTATTTATATACACCATCAATCACATATACTGCCTTTTCCATATGTAGTTACTTGCACATGTGCTACTGAGACATCCATTCACTCACCAACACACCCATACACACACTCACCCACCCACCCATACAGCTGTTTCCACATGCACTCTTGAACCCATGCACCCAGTGAATCAACCACTCACACATCTATGCACAGAGTCACATACCTCCCACTCACCTACACACACACTCAGGCAGCCATACAAATACTCAGGCAAGCAATCAATAACCCATATAGACACTCATGCAGCTACTCACCAACCCATGCAGCAGCTTACACAACAACAGACAGACTGATACAGACTTTCACACAGTTCAGTCACTAACCCATGCATTCAGTAAGACACATTTAATCACTCACTTATACAGTCAGTCACATACCTACAAATCCTCCATACAGACACTTATACACCCACTCATTCTTCAATACAGCTTGGCATATATATAAAACAAATTTAAACTTTACAGAAACACACAGTCACTGGATGATGTCATCAGTGATGTCATCAGTGATGTCATTTGAGATGTCATCAGTGATGTCACTGACCATGTCATGAATGATGTAATATGTGACGTCATCAGCAGTGCATTGCGGGGGCGCGAGTTATAGTTAGCTGAACTAACTATAACGCTGGAATTTCTATGGTTTTGTACGCGTGAAATGTTCAACTAACTATAACGTTCCTGAAACCTATGGTTTTTTCAGTGAATATTTATATAGATATTCCTTAAAAAGCAAAGGTTACAGGGACGTTATAGTTAGGAAATAAAATTTTAAAAACATAGAATTGACTGAAAAAACAAAGGTTATAGGGACGTTATAGTTAGGCTGACATTTCACTCGTACAAACTGCTGAATTTCTCTGGTTTTGTACGAGTGAAATGTCAGTCTAACTATAAAGTCCCTTTATCCTTTGTATATATTTGTCAAAAAAAGAACATCTAAAATGCATTTTCCTAGTTCGCGGTGACACCGGAAGTCGTGAGGATGCCGATAGTTGCAAATAGCGTGTATTTTTTCAACAAATTGTTAAACAGATATACAGACATGTTTTATTTAAAGTTTGAGTTTAGCTGTTTAGTAAGATATTGATTTAACTTTCCCCTTTGTATTTAGTTGTCAACAAAACAACATTAAAAATGCATTTCCTTGTTCACGGCGACACCGGAAGTCGTGTGGACGTTGATAGTCGCAAATAGCAGGTATTTTTCACAAAGTGGTAAACATATATGCAGACATGTTTTATTTAAAGTTTGAGTCTAATTGTTTAGTAAGATACTGATTTAACTTTCTCCTTTGTATACATTTGTCGAGAAAATTACATCTGAAACGCGTTTTCCTTGTTTGTGGCAACAATGGAAGTCACGATGACGTCGGTGGCCGCGAATACACGTAAAACACATAGAAAGAAATATTTACATAAAGTTTGACTGTATCTGTTTACTAACATATTGGTTTAAGTTTATTTTCTCTATGCATTTGTAAAAAAGAGCAGTTTCTAAAAATAACTTTACATTCTCGCAGTGATACCGTACGTCCTGACGACACCGGTACTTGTGAATAGCACGTGACTACCAAATAAAGAAATGTCATTGGTTTACACAGTTTCCCTTATGAAAGGAAGTACACACCCATTTCTCCCTTCATGAACTTTCCAGGTACTGGTTAGTTTATTGAGGAGCTGTCCCAAACTAATTTTCAACATTGTACTAGTTTTTTACTTTTTTGCAAAAATAAAATCGCATCAGAACAACCACAGGAAGACCTACAACTGGTTGAAGTTGTTCATGAGCAGAAGGTCCCAGCTGCACAAGAAGAAACAAAGCATAACTTTGGATTTTTTCACTATTCAATTTGGTGAATCAAAGACCACAGCTAAATTGGTGAGGTGCAGCTTGTGTGAGAAGACATTATCTTGAGGCACAGCCAAAAAATATTGATGTGGTACAACAAGTATGTTGTACCACTTCAAAATATACCACAAGAATGAACTTAAAATTCCACAGAGAGAGAGAAAAGAGAGGGAACATCAGCCTCCAGACCTCCAGCCCCTGCTGCTGGTGACAAAGTTCCAGCTGAAGTGAAGAGAAGATACAGTGAAATGTCACCAGACCTAAACGTTTTGCTACCTTCTGCATGGACTGTAACACTATCATAGCAGTGGGGGAGCAATCTCTAGATGTAATTTTGCAGAATGTGAACAACCTTAATTTTTAATTCTTTTTTGCTTTTTTATTGCAGCACGTGAAGCACAATTTTTAGTCAATGCTTAAAATTAGAAACTGCTGTCAAGAAGTTTTTCCTGTTCCAGCTTGACCACTTATGTACGGATTATATGTAGAACATACACAGTTTTTTTTCTCATGCAGAAATCCATGATCTATTTTACCTTTCAATTCATCAAACATGTATTTCTGATCTGTATTCAATTGCTGTATTAGTTGTTCTAGATCTACCATTTCCTGTCTTGCTTGCTGCATTGCATTCTCCACCTCACTCTTGGCAATTGTAGAATAATTTTGAATGATTGGCTGTCCAAGAGGATCTTGACTTCCAGGTACTGAACTGTGACTACTCTGAGCCCCTCTTGCTATCTCAGCAGCAATTGTTTATTCTTGTTCAATCTCATCTCTCATTTGAAGAAATACTGCAAACACAGAGCACTTAATAGTGTATTTCACAGTGTTAAATGAATCTTTATAACAGTACAATTCTCCAAGTATCTCACTCACAGGTCACCATGGCTTGAACAACTGCAACAGGGCTAAATAGAAAAAATCTATTTTGTCTGCAGTTTGGCAATTTAGTTTTCGATAGTTGATTCAATTTCCTTTGTTATGTCTGACCAAACATCCTTCACATCCATGAACAGCAAATTTTTCTTCTTCTATGTTTTCACTGACATTTCTGTATGTATAATTTTGAAGTAGATCATACAGACACATCCTTTCTAGATGAGGACTCCTTCTTGGATAGTATGTATCCAGCATGTTAGTCTTTAGAATATCTGTGCCGTGTGGCTCGAATCCCGCAGAATACTGAAGTTCTGGAAAAGACTTCAGAACTCTGTAATGAGTATTAGCAAGCTCTAAACTCACCTTGCCAGGTAGGTCGCTCCCCCACCACACAGCTCCGCCTGTGTTGTCTGCCCGCTGCTTCTGCAGGTAAGATCGCCCCTCAGCTGCGGCCCCGGTGCCCACACTTCTTGCTTCCCCCTTTTTTCCTTCTGTGCCCCTCGCTGCCCCATTTACGTTGTGCCCGTGATTTTGTCTGTTTTTATCCCCTTTTTCCTTCTGTGCCCCTCGCTGCCCCATTTACGTTGTACCCGTGATTTTGTCTGTTTTTATCCCCTTTTTCCTTCTGTGCCCCTCGCTGCCCCATTTACGTTGTGCCCGTGATTTTGTCTGTTTTTATCCCCTTTTTCCTTCTGTGCCCCTCGCTGCCCCATTTACGTTGTGCCCGTGATTTTGTCTGTTTTTATCCCCTTTTTCCTTTCTGTGCCCCCGCTGCCTCTTGCCATTCCCGCCGCTGCGTCCCTGCGGCCCCGCCCCCTGACTGCCCATTCGCTGCCCCTGCCTCCCGCCTCCCAGCTGCTCCTCCCTCCCACCTCCCCATAAATGGTGGCCGCTGCGCGTCCGCGCGCTGGCGCGCCGAAGGCGCGCCTAAGGCAAGCCCGTCTGCGCCCGTCCGCGACTGGACCGCGCCCAGCGCCAGAACCCCTGGATCCCACCAATGCAACACTACTCGACGGACCTACGACGCCGCCACACTCACCGCACTCAATGCCGGCCGGAACCCTGCCTGCTACCGAGCCTCACCGAGACGCACCCACGGACCCTTCACCTGCCAAACCTGCCGATTCACCTGCCCCCGGACGTGCACCACCTCCGCCAAGTCGAGCACCAGCAGCAACAACCTGAAATGCATCCTGTTGAACACCCGCTCCGTCCACAGGCACGCCGTGGAACTCTGGGACCTGCTCGACGCAACAGCACCGGACATCGCCTTCCTCACCGAAACCTGGATGAACGCCTCCTCAGCGCCCGACATCGCCATAGCCATCCCGGACGGATACAAGATCACCCGGAGGGACCGCGTCAACCAGACGCGAGGAGGCATTGCCATCGTACACAAGAACACCATCCGCATCTCGACTAACTCCGACGAGACCTTCACCGCCGCCGAACACCTACACTTCCAGATACACACTGACCCCAAGACCACCCTCCGAGGCACCCTCATCTACAGACCCCCGGGACCACGCACACTATTCAGCGAAGACATCGCAGACTTCATCAGCCCGCACGCCATGCCCTCAGCCGACTACATCCTCCTAGGGGACCTCAACTTCCACCTGGAGAACGACAACAACAGAAACACCACCGCCCTGCTGGACAACCTCGCCAACCTCGGACTCAAGCAACTGGTGAACACGCCCACCCACTACGCCGGCCACACGCTTGACCCCGTCTTCTCTTCCAGCAAGCACATCTCCTTCAGCCACGCCACCGGACTACACTGGACCGACCACAGCTGCGTCCACTTCAGCTTCAGAAAGACTGCGACCCACCACCACCCGCAACAGGCTCCCCGCCGGAGCTGGAGCAAGATCACCACCGAGCAGCTCACCGCCTCCCTCAGCCAGAACACACCCACCAACACAACGGACCCAAACGAAGCAGCCAGCAACCTCGCCAAGTGGCTGACCGCCTGCGCCGACGACCTCGCACCACTAAAAACCCTCCCAGCAGACCCGGAAGCAAGAAAACCCCTTGGTTCACCAACGAACTCAAGGAATCCAAGAAGAACTGCCGCACTCTCGAGAGAACCTGGCGACTCGACCAGACCACAGACAACAGGACCGCCCTCAAGCATGCCACCCGCAAACACCACCAGCTGATCCGTGCCACCAAGAAGTCGGCACTCAAAGAACGACTGGACAACAACGCCCACGACAGCAAGGAACTTTTCAGCATCGTCAAAGAGTTCTCCAACCCCAGCGCCGGAAACAACGACATCACCCCCTCGCAAGACCTCTGCAACTCACTCGCCACGTTCTTCCACCGCAAGATCACCGACATACATAACAGCTTCGACGCACAAACCACGCACCCTACCGCCGAACCAACGCCCGCCACCACCACCCTCTGCAACTGGACCCCGATCAGCACCGAAGACACCACCCGCACGATGAACTCCATCCACTCCGGATCACCAACCGACCCCTGCCCACACCACGTCTTCAACAAAGCCGACGCCACCATCGCACCCCATCTCCGGGACATCATCAACTCCTCCTTCCACACTGCCACCTTCCCGGAGAGCTGGAAGCACGCCGAGCTTACCGCCCTCCTGAAGAAACCAACGGCGGACCCCACCGACCTCAAGAACTACCGTCCCATCTCGCTCCTTCCGTTTCCGGCCAAAGTCATCGAGAAGACCGTCAACGGACAGCTTGCCGCCTTCCTCGAGACGAATGGATCCCTCGACCCCTCGCAGTCCGGGTTTCGGGCCAACCACAGCACCGAGACCGCCCTCATCGCAGCCACCGACGACATCAGAACCCTAACCGACAACGGGGAAACAGCAGCCCTCATCCTCTTGGACCTCTCCGCGGCGTTCGACACCGTCTGCCACCGCACCCTAGTGAAGCGCCTCAGCAACATCGGAATCCGAGAGAAAGCACTGGAATGGATCATCTCGTTCCTCGCCGGAAGAACCCAGAGAGTCCGCCTCCCCCGTTCAGATCCGAGGCCACTGAAGTCATCTGCGGCGTTCCACAAGGATCTTCACTCAGTCCAACGCTCTTCAACGTCTACATGAGCCCCCTCGCAGCCATCGCACGCCAACACAACCTCAACATCATCTCCTACGCCGACGACACCCAGCTGATCCTCTCCCTCACCAACGACCCCACCACCGCCAGAGCAAACCTACACGACGGGATGAGAGACGTCGCCGACTGGATGAGGAACAGCCACCTTAAACTAAACTCAGACAAGACGGAAGTCCTCATCCTGGGCTCATCACCCTCCGCCTGGGACGACTCCTGGTGGCCCCCGGCCCTGGGCACCGCGCCCAAGCCAACGGACCACGCACGCAACCTGGGCTTCATCCTGGACTCCTCCCTGTCGATGACCAGACAAGTCAACGCCGTCTCATCCTCGTGCTTCAACACTCCTGCGCATGCTCCGCAAGATCTTCAAATGGATCCCCACTGAAACCAGGAAGACCGTCACCCAGGCACTCGTCACCAGCCGACTGGACTATGGGAACACCCTCTACGCCGGAACCACAGCCAAACTTCAAAAAAGACTCCAGCGCATCCAGAACGCCTCCGCACGACTCATCCTGGACATCCCCCGACACAGCCACATCACCGGACACCTGAAAGACCTGCACTGGCTCCCCGTCAGCAAGAGAATCACGTTCAGACTCCTCACCCACGCACACAAGGCCCTCCACGACCTGGGCCCAAAGTACCTCAACAACCGCATGACCTTCTACACGCCCACCCGCCAGCTACGATCAACCAGCCACGCCCTCGCCACCGTACCACGCATCCGCAGAACCACCGCCGGAGGAAGATCCTTCTCCTACCTGGCAGCCAAGACCTGGAACTCCCTCCCAACTCACCTTCGGCGAACCCAGGACCATCTCTCCTTCAGGAAGCAGCTCAAGACCTGGCTGTTCGAGCAGTAACTTACCCCCTCCCCCAGCGCCTTGAGACCCTCCCGGGTGAGTAGCGCGCTCTATAAATGCCGTGATTGATTGATTGACCAATAAAACTCCTATAGATTTAGAAAATAAACTAGCTGGGCTTAACCGGTCTGCACATTCATAAGAGCCTATTCCTCCATGAGAAAGCATTTTCAAACTAAAACTGTACAATTTCTTTGTAAGAGTCTTTTCTGCTGATATTTCCTTCATCTCGGTTTTCTCTGACTTTGTTATATAAGATGTGACTTACCGAGCAACAACAATTAAATTATCTGCAACAAATTGTAGATCCATATTCACATTACACAGCTTCAAAATGACAGGATTGTAGTCATTAATGTATCTTGATGCTTCTACTCTTCTGAGGTTGTATGTGTTCTATGGTGATTTCCATGTGAGAGTGTATATGACTGCAGACAAAAAACTGTTAACTCTTCCTTCTGAGATCGCAGGTTGTGGAAATCCAAAACAACATCTCTATAAAATGTTCCTTTTGATGTATATTTTCTAGACAGTATTTCCCACAGCTATGATTTTGGAATCGTAGAACTTGTCTTAAAATGTTGTCAACACACTCCTTTGAAATGATGCAAGTCACATACTGCTCTATGAAAGAAAACACAGACTCATCAGTGTATGTTCCAAACTTTAGAGCATTTTTTACCCGTAATAGCATTTGAATATGTGGAGCACCTCTGGCTTAGTATTCTTTGTGCCAAAAGAAATCAGTCGCTTCACTAAGAGGGGGATACTTTTATTGCAGATAAAAGCCATCATGACTTGAAATGTGTGGTTAAAATATCTGCAAACTTTTGCAGGGTCCAATGAGCAGAGTTCTCCTGGTGTTGTTAGATCGATGTTTTTTATATTTGAATTTGCCTCTTGTAAGAATTGAAGCAGATCATCCCATGAGTACTCAGCACAACTGAAGACTGGACGAACAATTAGGTACAAGAGCTACTTGTCTTGTGTTAGATTAGAAAGTGTCACAGACATCTGAATGAATATCTTAGTGCCTATCTGGAACTGCTATTGCATGTCTAATTAAGTTTGTTGGTAAATGGTTACCTTACTTTCTGACATCAATGGATCTCAAACTGTCTCTATAAGAAGCTAAATGGATTGCCTTCTGGATGTATTAGTGAGTATTGGGTTATTTAAGTATTTAAGTGTGTGTGAAACTGCCTCTATTAGCGCTGCATACATATGAGTTCTACCTCTCATTGTAACTTAATGCTTAGGTGCTTCCATTACTATCTCACTGGGTGTTTTAGTGTCTGTCTGCTTTAGTACTTAGCTATGTCAAATTGAAGCCAGAATGACAAAGTGGATGTATAATTCGGCACATGGATCTCTAGGAGTCCATATAGCTGTCAGAAACTTCACAGAACATGTCTTACCTTTTAAGCACATAGCTCATTTCACTATGCTCTAGCTACAGCCTAACTTACTGCTCAGTTATATGTGCTACACGAGCAGTGTATTTCTTGTGTAGGAGTTCTAAGTGACAAGACAGACCTAACAGCAAAAGTTCATGCACAGGCTCAAGTCTACCAGGCCTGAGACATGATACACGGGCTACTTCTTTGCATGGTAGACTTCAAGCTGTCAGTTCTTTAGCAGATATCTGATTGAGTGTCTCAATTCCTATCTGGAACTGTGAATGCATGTCTATGTAAGTTTGTTAGTAAATAACTGTCTCTCTATGTGACATATATGCTTCTCTAAATGTGTCTGTAAGGGGCTGCATGGATTGCCTCCTGGGTGAGTTAGTGATTATTGGCTTATTTAACTGTGTGTGTACAACTGCCTCCATTACCACTAGGTACTTATCAGCTCTGCCTGTCTGTGTTAGTGAATGTTCATGTGCTTCTATTACTATATCATTGGGTGTTTTAGTCTCTGTCAGCTTTTCTACTTACGTATGTCAGATTAAAGTTTGGGATGCAAGGTGGATGTATAATGGGCACAAGTGCCTCTAGGAGTGGATATAGCTCACTTAAACTTTGCTGTACATTTCATACATTATAAGCACATACCAACCTGCCTTAAGGCCAACCTGCAGCCTATCTCACTGGAGAGTTATACATGGTAAAAGAGTACTTTATACCTTTTGTAGGACTTTTCAATGTGAAAACTGACCTAGCAAGAAAAGTGCATGTATATGCTCAAATGTAGTAGGCCCAAGACATGATGCAAGACTTACTTCTCAGTATAGTAGAGTTGAAAGTGTCAGTTCTTTACTAGATATTTGAATGAGTGTGTCAGTTTCTGTGTGGGGCTCTGATTACATGTGTATATAAGTCTGTTGCTAAATCACTGCCTCTCTTTGTGACATGATTCTCTAAATGTGTATTTACGAGGCTGCATGGATTGCCTCCTAGGTGTGTTAGTGAGTATTCATTTTTTAGGTCGAGCCTAGCATCGCAGGGCATGCGCTGCTCGCTTTGCGAGGCATGAAGTATTCAGTATAGCGTGGAAGCTCCGCCCACTCTCTGCCCATATTTTTCATTGGCTTAGGTCCTAAATGCTGCCTTCCGCTTGGTTTTAGGCTTGTCAGTCCCTCCTCATGACGAGCATGTCGTCATTTGTAAACTTCATGGCTACTGGCCCCTTTACTTCGAGTGTTGCACAGTTTGTTTTTTATATTGTGAGCACTTTTTTCTTCCCGTGCCTCCCCCTCCCGCAGTCTGTGCCTTCTGGGACCACCCCCTCGCATTGTTCGTGCCTTCTCACCCGCCCGTTTGCAATGCAATAGGTTTCGCGTAAATGCGAGTCCTATTGCATTGCAAATGCTTGTTTAAGACAATCATTACGTGTCATGTGACCATCCGCCCCTTTCCCAATTATTGACTCCCAAATTAAGGAGAAGAATAGAATCCCAAAATGGGTGGAATTCTTCTCGGCTCCCATTTTTACTGCATTCCACAGGAAATGTGCATTCTGCCTCTACGGTGTAAAGACTGTATTGATTGACGACCCCCACCCTCGTTTTCCACCCTGCCCTAAAAAGAGCAGCGAAGGCGGATTTTCATCATGGGTTAAAAATGTGTCCGCTTGGAGCCGTTTATTTCGAAGGGAGAGGAAGGGGTGTTTGGGTCCCGAATGAAATCCGTGGCTGGGGAACTTGTATGCACTTGTTGCAAGGGTTCACTCCTGTTGCAGCATCCTTTCCCCACAACCACAGAAGGCTGCTCCATTCGCCGAACCTCACCATTTCCACTCCGGTAGCCAATGGGAGGTCGATCACAGGTGGTGCAACCGCACAGCACCTGTGGACGTAGAGTGCAGCAGTGACAAGAAACACGTGGAGACCACACACCGTTGGGGCATGCAGAACATACAACTAAAAGGCACTTTTCTCTTGCTGTGTGTTTGACTCTGAATTCCGTTGTGTGGCAGGATTTGTGTTTGTGGACTGCACAGCTGTGTTTGTGTTGATGCCGATGTGGCAACGAGTTCTGAGTCAAAGCAGCAGCGCGCCTGTATTATTGTTGAGGTGGGCGTGTGTGTGTTTCTAACTGTGCCAGCATGGAGGTAGGATGAGTTTCTGCCCTTGTGTTGGTGCAGAGGGTGGTAGTATGGACGGAAGCATCCGAGTGACTGTCAAGGAGATGGTGCCAGGCTTGGTTTGCGAGTGTCATCCGTTAGGATTGAGTGAGACTTCGCCAGGTCAGTTTCTGGGGCAGGGCTGCTGCTGATAGCGATTTTATTGTCCCCGGGATGTCTTTGTCAGCTCTCTGCTGAAGGCTGCTCAGCAGACTGATGTCTTTCTGGTTTCAGGAGAGAGTTCTGTCCGTTATTAAAGCTGTATGGCTCCAGGGAAGGGCTATACCAGTGTGCTGATGTCTGTGTGTGTGTGTGTGTCTTAGTAATTCCCAGACAGGGCTGTGTTAGTGCTCCTTGGGTCCCTAGGTTGCCCTGATATATGTATGTGTGTGTTTGTGGTTTCAGAGAGAGCGCTGCCAGTCCTTAAGGCTGTGTGAGTCCCGAGTACGGCTGTATTGGTTCTGATATGCATGTGGCCCCGGAGAAGTCTTTGTCAGTGCTGTGGGTCCCCTAGGTGGTTTTGGTGTGTGTCTTTGTGAGTTCAGGAGAGAGCTCCGCCACTTCTTAAGGCTGTGTGGGTCCTGGGTAGGGCTGTGCCTGAGATGTCTGTCCCCGAAAGGTCTGTGTCAGCCCCATGGGTGGACTGTCACAGTGTACATGTCTGTAGGTCTTGGGGGTGGCTTCGTCTTTGCTAGCGCATGACTGTTGAAAACTGAACACAGACGCAAATGTAACGCTGGGGCATGCGCAAGCACGGGGGTCGGGTCGGGAGGGTCCTGCATTTATTGAAGCTGCCCTGCATGTTTGCCTTAATCAGCACAGCAGGCCCCAGCCCCCGTGAGGGCATCTGGCTTTAGTCGGAAACATGGGAGGGGGGAGGGGGACGCTTAACCCCCTGCATTCCAGCTCAGGGGCTTCTTGGCGCCAAGCGGAGCATAAAAGTGCATGTTATTACCTCCCAGAATGTTCATTGTTTCAGTTTTAGTTGATGCCATTGTATTTTGGTGGGGGTATGGGCCTGCAAAAGTCTCTAACCTTCCGCCCGCATACCTACAAGTTGTTTCTTTCTCCCCTTCTAGTGAAACCTTGTTGCTTCATTAATTGTGATTTGTTTTTCGGTTCGGAATGTCGCCACCGCTTTTATTTTGACGTTTCATTAATCTGCGCTGCTGGGGCCGCGCTATTATTCATTGTTTGCCTTTGTCAAGCAGTTGAATTCTTGTGTGTTTAGCAGGTTAATATGTCCAGTGATTGCCGATCACAAACTTTTCTGTGTCACCATCCCCATCCCCCAAACAAGGTGTGCTATATCTGCTCCCCCTACCCTCTACTGTGGCTTTAGCCCCCATCCCACCCACTGCTGTGGCTAAAACCTTCCATCCCACCCACTGCTGTGGCTAAAACCCTCCATCCCACTGTCTGTTTTAGGTATATCCCTCGCCCATCCTCCCTGTTTTGGATATATCCTCCCCCATTCCACCAATTCCATGTGTGGGCGTTCTGCTTGCATGCCACTCATTACTTCTGTGCTAGTCTCTGGCAAAACACTTATAAGGTCCCAAAGGCGAGACCTATTGGCTATGCCAATGCTTGTTTAAATATGTGAACAGCTGCTTCCATTATCACTAAATACACTTCAGTTCAGCCTGTATGCGTGAGTGAGTATTTAGGCGGGTCTCTAACTACCTCACTGGGTGTTTTAGTGTCTCTCTGCATTTCTACTTAGGTATATCAGATTGAAGTCTGGGTAGCAGGGTGAATATATAATTGGACACTGAAGTCTGTAGAAGTGCATATACCTCACTAAACTTCACAGTACATATGATGCATATACCACCCTACCCTATGACCTAGCTGCAGCCTACGTAGGTAGTGATTTATATATGGTAAAAGACCACTTTATGCCTTCCCTAGGACTTTTACATGTAAAGGTTGGCCTAGGCACAAAACTGCATCCACAGGCTCAAGTGTACCAAGCCAGAGACATGATGCAAGGGCTACTTCTGGGTTATTTAAGTTGTATGCAACTACCTCCATCAGTGCTAGATACAGAACAGTTGTGCCAGGCTGTGTAAGTGAATGTTTACGTGCTTCTGTCACAGTCTGTATGGCTGGTTTACTCTCTGTATACCTTTGTTTCTAGGCATATCAGATTGAAGTGTCAGGATGTATATATAATTGGGCACATGGGTCTCTGGGACTGCATATAGCTCACTAAAACTTCAGAGTATATGTGTTACCTTTTAAGCATATAACACCCTGCAATATTGCGTAGCTGCAGCCTGTCTCAGTGGTGAGTTATCCATGGTAAAAGAGCAGTTTATGCTTACACTAGGACGTTTAAATGTGATGGTTGGCCTAGCTGTAAAATTGCATGCACAGGCTCAAGTCATGTGATGAACTCACTGTGATGTCACTGACCATGTCATGAGTGATGTAATATGTGAGGTCATAAGCATTGCATTGGGGGGGGGCGCGAGTTATAGTTAGCTCAGCTAACTATAACTGCTGAATTTCTCTGGTTTTGTTCATGTTAAATCTGAGCCTAACTATAAAGTCCCTGTAACCTTTGTTTTTTAATGAATATCTAAGGTTTTTTAAATTATATTTTCTAACTATAACAGCCCTGTAACCTTTGTTTTTTTCAGTGAATTTCTAAGGTTTTTTTAAATGCTAATTCCTAACTATAACTGACTTGTAACCTGTGGCTTTTTCAGTGAATTTCCATATTTTTTTTAAGTAGCAATGGTGTTTGAAAAAATTGTGTGGAAAGGGGGCACCGCCTTTGACCAGCTCTCAGGAATCTTGCTGTGTAGGACTTACAGAAAGCACCAAGAGGGCTTCTTGATTCCCAAGGTCCTTTGGCATCCAGGAGAGCTTTATTCCCCAAACAGTAGTGTGCCAGGAGACGAGTTTGCAGAGTGATGCAGGAAGGCGGCATGGCCTCCAAAGACCTCTTAGCAAACTGACTGTGTGGGACTTGCTGGAGGTAACAGGAGGGATAGTTGGCCCCCAAATACCCTGAATAGCCAAGGGGACTTTGTCCCCGAACTAGTACTATGCCAGGAAGCACATTTTCAGAGTGGTGTAGAAAGGATGTCCTTGATGACTGCACAGGTAGTGCCTGTATGATTCTATGAGTGCCATTGTCAAGGACACACTGTGAATACCGGGTGTTTTTTTAACAAAGTGTAAAACAAATATATAGACATAATTCACATAAGGATTCAGTGTAGTTATTTAGTAAAATACTAATTTAACTTTCCCCTTTGTATTTATTTGTCGAAATAACTAAATCAATAATGCATTTTCCTTCTTCACAGCAACATCCGTGGTCACAATGACATCAGTAGTCACAAATACAAATGACAAAGTGTAAAACAGATATATAGACATATTTTACACAAAGTTTGAGTCTAGCTGTTTAGTAACATATTGGTTTAACTTTGTTTTAACAACACATTTATAAAAAAGAACAGTTTAAAAAAATAACTTTCAACATCAAAACTAACAAATAGAACATATCTACCAAACTGAGGATTGTCATACAAACTGATTTTTAAAATTGTGCTGGTATTTAACTTTTTAAAACTATTTCCACAAAATAAATATGGAATGAGAAGAACCAGAGGAGGGACATTCATGTTACATCATCTTAAAACTTATCATAGAAAACGTCCCCAACTGCCGATCAAGCAGAGGGAAGCTGGAGGACCATCTACATAAGTGGCAGCAGCAACAATTCCCAGCCAGAAAGTTCCTACAGAGGTACAGACTACCACAACAGATATGGCTCCAGAGTTTTCAAGAATGGCCACATATTGCATGGACTGTAGTGTTGATATAAGAGCGGGTGAGCAGTGTGTTACAGCTATTCGCAATGCTGCCAAAAATCATACAAGCTAATTTTTTTCCCCTTTCATATTTTTCGCACATTTCATAACAGGAGTTCATAGTGAGCAGCAAGAAGGCAATGCAAAGCAGAAGAACCCTCAACTTCAATAGCAGCCATAACAACACCGAAGCAGAGAGTCCATTCAGAAGTCTAATCTCAACTTCAAGATTTGGCTCCACAGTTTTCCCCAACGGCATCATACTACATGGATTGGTGAGTTGTAGTGAGTGGTAGAGAGCAGTCCGTAACGGCCCTTCGCAATGCTGCAAAGAATAATAAATGTTCATGTTGTTTTATTTTTGGGCCTCCATAGTTTTTCTACTAAAGCAGACATTTTATTATCTTACAAAATGGGTATCTAATATCTATGTGTTGTTAATTTCATTATCGTCTAATTTATTGTAACACTATTTACATATAACTTGCTGTATAGACAAGTGAAACCGTCCCTCTACAAATAAATACACAGGTGCATTTTGCCAGTTATTATTTACTTTTTCACTTGTTAAATATAAGTCAACAGTCTGTGTTTAAATCTTCTAGTAAGTGCATGGACAACATATAAAAACATACTAAGTTTTTTTAGACAACACTGTGTTAAATTTTGTAATCTCTTCTTTAAAACTATCAACTGTAATATATGTGTCACGGTTCCAACCCTGGCCAGCCAGTAGTATTAATTCCACGGAAGCGAAGAAGGATCCCCACTCTCCCAAAAGACAGCACCACTCCAAGAATTATTAACCTCAAGGTTAGCAACTATCCAATGGGAGAGAAGAGACAAAAAGAAGAGAAGGACCACTCAGGTCTGGAAACAGCAACAGCACCAAATGCCCAATCTAACTTCTGAAAGGCCCTTAAATGCGGAGCCTGTAAATTCACAAAATGGAGCAGTTGTTACTAACATATACTATTCCCCTCCCCGCAACTCTAAAGACAAGCTAGGTTTTAGAATGAAATAGCAGTCCCTGTGTATTCCCAAAAGCTCACCTGGAACTGATTTGTCCATAGACATCAAACAAAGGAAATCCAAGAAACTGGCTGTAATTCCGCCATGTAGTGAATGTCTCTTCAGAAAGGTAACAAACGATAATACCAAATGAGAGGATAAGTGTTCTTTGTCAGTGCACTGACCTTTGAAAGCGCAGGTCACGAGAATGTGGAACACAGAAGGAAGCTACAAGGAAACGAGCCTCCGTAAACAGGTCACCCAACAAGAATGGGAAAAGTATCACAACCTTCGAGAAATCAAAAAAATGACGCCAGTGAGGTGCGGAGAGAAACAGGTAATAGCGGGAAAAAACAGAGAAATGCTCTATTATGAACCCGCCATCAGAATCCTACCTGACTCTAGGATACCGCAATCCTCACATCCAAGGGAGAGTCTAATACAAGAAAGAAGGAGGCAGATGGCACAGATTCAGCTGCCAATGCGTAGCTCCGACGCCACACAGGAAACTCCACTCTTCCGAAAACCGGGGACGAAGAAAACGCATACAAGGGGGCGTGGTCCGACTTCAATATGAAAGTAAGCCAAGCAGGGCTCCTTTCATCTCGCCCTCTTTTATTTCTTCCTGTGCATCAGCTGTTGTCCCCGAGCCAATGGGGACACACAGGCAAGGCCACTCCTGTCCTGCCTATTCTAAACCCCGATGGAGCATTCCGGGTAATGTAGTGTGAACACCAGAGCACATGAAGCACAGGTGTAACAATATGTGTCCTGTTCTGCAACTCCTCCTCTTAACAACTCTTCATTTTCCCAAAAATCTTGCATCACCACAAACCTTTTCCACATCTGCCACACTACCATGCAAAAGTGCTCTATTCATTTCTCCTAAACATAAAGCAGGAGTTTCACATAGTACAGACTCCTAACTAAAGATTGCATTGTTGAGTGGTATAATTTATTTTGTATTTTAAACTTCGCCTTGGAAAGATACGTAAGCATTTTCCTAATATAGCAATGGATTGCTGTCAAATACCACAAACACTGCTACAATTCCATTTGTATACAGGGCCCTGACTACGCCTTCCTTGTACCTCTTCTGCAATAACTTATTCTACATTTCTAGGTACCATTATCTCTTTTGCTATAGGACCACAATTCTTTATTTCAGTACATTGTCCTCTTTTATCAATAGCATGAACTAATCTGTTATCTTGAAGATAGCTTTCTTCATTAAATAACGGCTTTATACAATAAGTATGTATCCATTCTCCACTAAAAACTGTACAAAAGTTACTTCTTTTTCACTAATCTTTTCTTCTGGTTTTGCCTCCTCATGCACAACACTATTTTGTCAAGAGTCTTCATTCTATTTAGAATCAAAATTAAAAACTTCCTCTTCAAAGCAAAGGCCTTATCAACTACTTTCTCAACACGTCGTTCTGTTTCACTGCATCTATTCTTTTTCTACACTTTTTTAAATGTATCACTAAATTTACAACCACTCTACTACGGAACATCCTGGCTCTGATTTCCTTAAACTGCTTTTGTCTCCTGGTTATGTTGTGTCCATGTTTGTTACAATCATTTCTCTTCTTTGAATGTACACTTTGTTCACTCTTGTTGTTTCTCATAGTCATAACTGTATTTTCTATATTTTGTAATCTTTGCACATGTCCACATATATTTTTAAGAAATGACTTTGTCCTCTTACCAGAAGCTCTTTTTTTCTTTCAACACTTTTTCTGCATTTTGCCCTTTTTGTAACTCATTTCTGCAGAGATACTGTAGTTGCTTCTTTTGCTTTTTCGTCTGAGCTTTTGTAGGCATTCTGTGTGCAGTTATGCATATCTTGTTCTTTAATTTTTATCCTAGCCAACGTACAAACTACTTTAGTACTGACTTACACATAATACAAAAACAGTTTTTATGGTATGTTGCAGTTTTAAATCTACAGATGAACCTAGCTATATTACTACATGCACTTACTTCAATTTAGCAAACCCAAAGCAAGACACAAAACTTTATTTATTAGTTACCTTTTAACATTTTAGCACCCTCTCCTACAACACAGCTGCACCATATTGCACTTCCAGTTTATCCCTTCTGCAGTAAATTTTAAAATGAACATCAAGCCAAGGGAGCGTATTTACAAGCCCCATTTGCCAAAGCGTCACTTTTTTGACATACCATTGGCATAGTGTGATGATCCATATTTACAAGGCGACGTAAAGCCAATCTGCGTGGCTTTTTGTGGCCTTGTAAATATGGGCCCTTTTCACGCAGTACTTAGCGTGAAAGGATCATGCCATGGGTGCTGCTGTGGGTGTTGCCACCAACACCCATGCATTTTGTCACATTCCCAGATTTACAACGATTCATACACCTGGGAATACGTCAGAATTCTACGCCTCCCTAGGGGAGGTGTAGGGAGGTACAACAAGGTGAAATACTTGTATTTCTCCTCGTTTATTCCTCTTTCAATGCATGCTGCATTCTGCAGCATGCATAGAAAGAGGAAAACACCTCTCATTATTGGTTTTGTGCAGGAAGGCTCACCTTCCTGCACAAAAACAATTATCCCCGCAACACAGGCACCCTTGCACCATGGTGCAAGGGCCTTCCATTGGAACATGACAGCCAGTTGTGCGCTAGTGCAGGGGAGTGCACAGGGATCCATCATATTGTTGTAAATATGATGCATCCCTGTGCTTTGGAAGTAATGCAGCATGGTATAGCCAAATGGCTTGCGGCTCTGTGCCGCATTACCCACGTGTAGAAGTACATACAGTGTCTCAACACTGTAAATCCAAAAACACATCATAAGAGCTATTTGTCTGCCTCTCTACCACTGTGTCACTGGTGTATTTAGTATCTCAGTACCTTTCTACTTAAATGTATCAGATTAAAATTTTGGGAAACACTGCATATAAAAATCTGCACAATTAATCTATATCCAACCATATATCTTACTAACTTGCAAAGAGTGTATGAGAGGTTGCATATATAATTCTCCACATTGTTCTAAAAGACTGCATATTCCTTAGTAAAACTTGTAAATACATGGGTTTGTGGTTGAATACATCAATAATCCCTGGATGATTGAATGAGTGCATAGGTAGTGCCTAGGTGATTCCCTGAGGATACAGGTAGTGTGTAGATGATTCCCGACTATGTCAAAACTCCATGGGTCATTCCATATCTGCATACTTACTGCCTACCTGTGTGAATGAGTATACCACTAGTATCTGTGTTTGGATGAGTGCATGAGTAGAGCCTGAATGATTAGACAAGTGTGTGACTAATGCTTCAATAATTCAATACATGCATAGATACTGGTTGGATGATTAACGGAGAGCAATTCTACTGCCTGGATGAGCAAATACTGCATACATAGTATATAGGTGATTAATAGAGTGCATGAATAGTGCATACATGATTGTTTAAGCCCATGCATTTATTTATTTATTTGTTGGATTTGTTGAGCGCATGGCTGCCCGAGGGCTTCCCAGCGCTAAGGAGAATTCTGACAGTGAAGAGCTGAGCCAACGCCTAATTATTGTGGGAAAAGCCAGGTTTTTAGATTTTTCCTGAAAGCAATTTTGTTTGGCGCAGCTCGGATTTCCAGTGGGAGGGCATTCCACAGCTTGGGTGTCAGATGGGCAAAAGATCTACCGCCCCCCCATCTGTCTCTTTTAATATGGTTGTCTTAAGGAGCTGTTGCTGGGAAGATCTGAGATGTCTAGTTGGGGTGTACCTAGATATCAGGTTCCTCAGTTTTTCGGGCCCAGAGTTTTTGATAGCTTTACGAGCTATGCAGAGAGTTTTAAACTTAACTCAAGCCTCTATAGGCAGCCAATGGAGCTGTTTAAGAGCTTCCTTAGCAGAGATGCGGTTGGGGATTTTTAACAGGAGTTTGGCAGCCGCAATCTGTACCACTTGCAGCCTCCTAGTGACATACTTAGGTGAACCCAGATCCCTGCAAGGGGAAGTGCAGGATCCCCTTCAGAAGCGGTTGAGGCCAATAAGAGTGCAAACAAATTCATACAATTTTACACAATTTTTAAAACTATTCCGTTAGGAGGAGATGAACCTGGATAAAAATCAATCACAAATTAAAATTGGATTACAAAATGGTGAGTAGAATGTGCACGAGGCAGAGCTTCACTGTCAATGCTCTTGCATAGCACCTAATATATTGGATGAGTGCATGAATAGTGTTTCAGAGATTGGATGCTGCCCATTTGTTTTTGGTTGAGTGAACAGGTAGTGCCTGGATGTTTAGATAACTACATGGGTAGTACCTGGAGAATTGAATAAGTGCATCAGTAGTGCCTGGCTAATTGGATGAGTGCATGACTAGTGTCTGAGTGACTGCATGATTCCACTGTTAAAGCTTGAGAGATTGAATAAAAATGAGTGCATAGCTACTGGATGGATAACAGGTTTACTACAATGGTACTCTCTTCGTAATTAGATGAGTGCATGAGTAGTACCTGAGAGTTTGCATGAGTTCATGCGTGTGCCTCAGTATTTCAATGAATGCATGGGTTGTAATTGGGTATTTTGATGACTGCATAGGTTCTGCTCAAATGTTATAATAATTGCATAGTTACAGCCTTGTTAATTGCATAAGTCAATAGTTAGTACCTAGGTGATTAGATGAATGTATGGGTAGTGCCTGCATAGTTCAATGACTACCTAATTTCTGCTTGCTTGATTGCAAGAGTACATTTGTAGTGTCAGGGTAATTGAATAACTCCATGGAAAGTGATTCACTGATTTGATGATTGCCTGAGTAGTGGCTGGGTGATTGCATGAGTGCCTGAATACTGCCTGACTGACTGTGAAAGTACCTTCATTGCTGACAGATACATACCAGTTGCCACTATATCTTTGACTAATTGGTTATCTCCTTCTGTCAGAATCACACTACCGGTTTTACTGTATATGTGCTTTTCTTCTGAGCTATGAATGAGGGAAATCTAGGTATGGCACTTGATATATAATTGCATACATTGCTCTCTAGAAACATACATTGCTTTGTTACTGAGTGTGCACATGCATCATTAACTTCCTAAAACAGAAAACAACATTTTGAAATTTTTCAAAGCACAAAACCTTTTGCGAATCGCATACCTACATAATTTCTGAAACATATATTCAGCATATCTGAAACAAAAGTTACACTCAAAATGAAGCTAGCACAAGAACTCTCTGGGCATTCTGCACTATTAATCCTCAATTTTAAACAAACGATGTTTAAAGAAAAACACTCTCCTCACCATATACATGAAATTTTCATCAGCCTTACTGAACATAGATCACCATGTAAACATATATGCAATTTCTTAATAGAGGTACACCTTCAAGCCATCTTTCCAAAACTATATACCTCTCTGCATCTTTATGTAAACTCAAAAGTCCCACCGTATATATAGCTATGTGCAAGCAAAAAAAACATATCTCACCATCTAAGCATATGCAAAGCAGTCATATAAGTTAAAAATCACATTGACAAACACTTCCCAATAGATACCTAACAAGTATTACTTCTTTCTAATTCATAAACAGAAAGAGCTAAAACAACAATATAATCTACAAACTCAATTCAAAACATGTTCTCATCTTTTATTTCTCACTACACTATTCCTGTTTAATAATGTTACTAAAAGTATTACAACTCCCAGAATGCAAATAACAAATATATCTATTCTGCACATGATGTTTAGACATTTAAAAATTCTTAGCTTCTCATTGCAACTTTCCACAAGACTATACTGTTAATTTTCAATAAAATACACAATGTAATAAGGAGGCACTAATTCATTTTTCTCTTACTTCCCAATACATTCACCACTAAACTCTTAAACACATACCCTCTAATAGATACAGTTAATTTCATATCTTTTTTCACAACACTGTGATACTCCTCTCAATCAAACTCCCATATACATCTTCATTTTTAATGTACATTCTTAAAATAATTACAAAGTTAATATACATACCAATGAATTGAGTTTGTTGATTATATTGTTGTTTTAGCTCTTTCTGGATAGTTTTGACACTGTTATGATTGTAAAAACTGAGTACAAGAATGGTACACCACTCTCATACAAAGCCACTATAAAATGGCAACCTCTTCAACTTTCCACTCTATGATCAGGAGAAAAACAGCAAATGAAATCATGTCTTTTATTTTAGACTATTGCATCTCCACTTGTGAATGGTTAGCATCTGTTAACCCTTTACCTCTCTTTCGTAACGAGGTTCATATTGACGTGTTTATGCAATGTTTTCGCGATGATCGCAGAGTACTTGCGAAAAAAACAGGAGTTCAAACCTATATCTAGCTTCATTTTTCAATGATTTAAATACAAAACAATAGTTTATTACATAGTCCTGAGTTGGAAATTGAAACTTGGCATCACTTAAATTGTGTCATCACTCCCCAACTTGAAAAACAAATTTCTGTGTCTTTAACACCCATCCCCACAATACAGTCTTAGCTCAGTGTACCTAGCAACCCATTGGAACCAGTAGGTCACAAGTTCACAGCACATTCTAGAAGGAACATGCTGCTTTCAAATAAGATACAGTAAGTGTGCTTCACTCCACAGATCCAAAATCATATCCATGTCGGTATTTCATTCTTTTCTTGAACAACAGCTAATAATAAGACTTGTTGCTAAGGCATCCAACAGACTACCTAATTTTATTCACTTTCATGCTGACAGCATTTAATGAAATATATCTTAATTAAAAAAAACTCAATTTTAACTGCTTTTACTTTGGAAAACTATCTCATTGAGCTCCAGCCTTCTCCTGACTACCATTGCTCCTTCACTTCAAAATGCACAGGGTATGGATTGTAGGCCACAGCTATATCTATTGGGCTAAAGAGGCCACAAAAAAGAGAGGTATTGACAGGGACTTTCGTTTGCCAAATGTGCAGGTTACTTGGTTTGGCCAGAGAGGGTTAAAGTTTCATCAGTTGCTGGCTTCGGTTAAATCTATTGTGTATTCCCAAGGTCCTCACCTCATGATTGTGCACTGTGGTGGCAATGACCTAGGCACATTGACTGGGGAAGGGCTGGAAATCCTAATGAAAGAAACCTTTGCAAAACTGATGTCGCTTCTCCCTCACACTGTCTTGGTGCTCTAATACATGCCAAAGACAGAAATAGAAGTGGTAAAATTAATTCTGTCCACAGATTGACAAAGCCAGGAAACATGTTAATAAAACTGTTTCTGCATTCCTCAGAATGTCTCTATAACAACAATGTGCGTTTTGACATTCACAGAATTTATAGAAAAGATGGTGTGTACTTTACAGCTGAAGGCAACATGGTGGTTCTAAGTAACCTGAAACTCTGCATCCGGTCTTATGTATAGCAGCCATATACACACAACCAACACAACGGCTCTTGTCAGAGACACCCTAATACCAGAAATATTTTTCTAAAGGGTTTTCTTTTTCTTTGTTTTTGTGGATCTTTGTGAAGACATTACGTACCCCGCGGATACATTGTGAAAATGGAAAACAAAAGCAGACATTCAATGACGACCAACACATCCAAAAATAATTTGTAAAAAAATCCATTCTGAACATTGCCCTATACATATTACTATATACATACTTCTTTCAAAGCTTGTTTAAACTTATATCTTTGTACTGTTTCTTTAAAAACCATCTTTCAGACCTAGTTTCCTTTTTCGCTGTTATTCGAGACGTCACAGTGACGTCGTTAACCTCGACGATCGCGTCTTTTCCATAAAGTGTAAAACAAATATCCACACATACTACAGTATTTTACACACTAGGGGGTTATTGCTGTATTCTCTAAAGTCACCGGAGGTCGCGATGACGTCGGAAATCGTGATCCCCCGGACACGTCTTGAAAGGGGAAAACAAAAGCAGACATTCAATGACCACCAACAAGTCCAAATATATTATGTAAAAAAAATCCATTCTGAACATTGCACAACACATATTACTGCAAACACAGAAGCAGAGAACTCTGGGTAGTTCTCAAGTTTAGGTGGAAAGCAACTCCAGTTAGAGCACTCTCAACACCAGCGACACTCTAAATTTGCTCACCTCAAATGTCATATTACTATATCGATACTTCTTTCAAAGCATGTTTAAACTCATATTTTTATATTAAGTTGCTTTAAAAACCATCTTTCAGACCTATTTTCCATTTTCGTGGTTATTCGAGACGTCTGGATTACGTTGTTAACTGCGACAAACGCGCCTTTTCCATAAAGTGTAAAACACATATATCCACACATACTACAGCATTTTACATATTTGGGTTGTATTACTGTGCACTTCAAACTCATGTTTCTCTAGTGTATCTCTAGAACAACCATCTATAAAACCTATTTTCTGTTTTCGCGGTGAGGCGGGAGATCGTGTCGACGTTGGTAATCGTGATCCCTGTGGTTACGTTGCAAAAGCAGAAAGCAAAAGCAGTAATTCAATAGTCACCCCCACATTAAAAAATGACAACTATATAATTAATTCTAACCATCACAGTCGATAACTCACTATATAAATAACTCTATAAAACATTTATCAAAATCTCAATATCTCTATAAAAATGCATATTAATGATTCACTGATATATGATTTTTTAAATATTTCCACCAATATTCGCAACGGCGATGATCCCCACGACCGTACACAGGGGGCTGTGCTGGTGGTCACGGTGTCATCGCAAATCTCACGTGCGATTAGAAAAAACTATTTTGGCCACATAACTTGTGTCACTAACACCCCCATTTCTCAAACATGGGGTCAGAGTACCTCTACTCTGACCCCTTAAGTTAATTCAATACAAACCACTTTATGAGGGGTGCAGAAAGAAGGAAGAGAAGTGCAGAAAGAAGCAACAGAGGTGCTGAAAGAGGCACGAAAGGTACAGAAAGACGCAAGAGAGGTACAGAAAGAAGCAACAGGAACAGAAAGAGGCAAGAGTGGTGCAGAAAGATGGAAGAGAAGTGTAGAAAGAGGCAAGAGAGTTAGAATAATAGGGAAGAGGGGTACAGAAAGAGGCAGGAGGGGTGCAGATAGAAGCAACAGAGGTGCCGAAAGAGGCAAGAGAGGTGCATAAAGAAGCAAGTGAAGTGCAGAAAGAGGCAACAGAGGTGCAAAGACGCAAGAGAGGTGCAGAAAGAAGGAAGAGAAGTGCAGAAAGAAGCAACTGAGGTGCTGAAAGAAGCACAAAGGGTGCAGAAAGAGGCAAGAGAAGTGCAGAAAGAAGCAACAGAGGTACAGAAAGAGGCAAGAGTGGTGCAGAAAGAGGGAAGATAGGTGTAGAAAGAGGCAAGAGAGTTGCAAAAATAGGGAAGAGGGGTGCAGAAAGAGGCAGGAGGGGTGCAGAAAGAATTAATCATCAGTGATGTCATTTGAGATGTCATCAGTGATGTCATCAGTGATGTCACTGACCATGTCATGAGTGATGTAATATGTGACGTCATCAGCAGTGCATTGCGGGGCGCGAGTTATAGTTAGCTGAACTAACTATAACGGGGAATTTCACGGGTTTTTACGAGTGCAATGTCCAAGTAACTATAACTGTCCCTAAAACCTATGGTTTTTTCAGTGAATTTCAAAGGTTTTTTAAATGCTAATTTGTAACTATAACGTGTCTGAAACCTATGGTTTTTTCAGTGAATTTCAAAGGTTTTTAAAATGCTAATTTCTAACTATAACGTGCCTGAAACCTACGTTTTTTCAGTGAATTTCAAAGGTTTTGTAAATGACAATTTTTAAATGTATTAATTGTTATATTAATTTTTTTCATACTGATTTACTACATTTTTAGAAACAATTTTTTTTACATATTTTATTTTTTAAATTACATTGTAATTACATTATACATTACATTACAAAAATACTTTCTCAGAATGAATTACTTTAGTTTAAATACTTTGCACATAGGCAATAGACTTTTAAGTACAGTAGTTACAGTTGTTGCAATGGGCAACACATTTTCAAACACAATGCAACATTCAGCTCAATGTGAATTTCTAGTTAAATGCAATTAGTTACTTTATGGATTACTTTTCTAACCACAGGACTGGATCCTAGATTCAGTCCTGGGACATCTCCTGTAAACAGTTGAGTAAAAGCGTTTTGGTTACAGTACTGATTTTTAAGGAATATTATTGTATTTTAAAAGTTGACACTTAGAAACTTTTTCTCATATAGTCACCAATGTTATCCTATGGAAGGAAATTCACTTAGCAGGTAAAAACTGTTATCGTTACTTTTTCTTACTCAGTGTTGGATCCTGGATCCAGCACTGGTGCATCTCCTGTAAACAGTTGAAAGAATGCGTTTAAGTCATACAGGCGATTTTTAAGGAATATTTGTAGTTTGTAAAAATCAACACTTTGAAACTTTTTGCTGAAAACCAGACAATGGATTCCTATGGAAGAAAATATAAGTTACTGGTAAGTACGGTTAAAATTACTTTTCAGGGTCAGTGCTGGGCTAAAAGATGCAGCACTGGGTTCTCTCCTGATAACAGGTGAGTAAATCGGAATTCGTATTTCGGCTGATTTTAGAGGAATATTTTAAAGTTCCAAAACTCCACACTTAGAAGAATTTCCAAGTGAAACCAGTCAATGTTAGCCTATGGAAGGAAATTCAAGTTACTGGTAAAGTACGGTTAAAATTACTTTTCAGGACCAGTACTGGGCTGAAAGATACAGCACTGAGGTCTCTCCTGATAACAGGTGAGTAAATCGGAATTTGTATTTCGGCTGATTTTAGAGGAATATTTGTATGTTTCAAAAATCAACACTTAGAAACTTTTTCAGCAAAAAGCAGGCAATGATATCCTATGGAAGGAAATTCAAGTTACTGGTAAGTACGGTTAAAATTACTTTTCAGGATTAGTACTGGGCTGAAAGATGCAGCACTGAGGTCTCTCCTGATAACAGGTGAGTAAATCCGAGTCGTAGTTCGGCAGATTTTAGAGGAATATTTGCACAATGGTGAAGGTAGGGGGCGGGGCCTGAGGTGACATCTGTGCAAACGCGCCCCGTGGCGCATTTTAAGTTGGGGGATTAAGTCCCCTTGAATCATGAGGGTCCCTAGGGGCCAACTAGCCCACCAGGAACCTCCAGTATGCGCCAGAGGCTGCGTTGCAGAGACGTGTAGAGAGGCCACACCCCTTTTACACCTCTCTGCAACGCAGCTCTGTGGCGCTTTCTGGATGTACCTGTTGGGCTAGTTGGCCCAAGACCCTCAGGATGAAGGGGATTTAATTCCCCATCTTAAAACGCGCCACGGGGCCTGTTTGCACACATGTCACCTGAAGCCCCGCCCTCCCTTCACCACTGTGCAAACGCGCCCATGGCGCGTTTTAAGTTGGGGGATTAAGTCCCTTGAATCCTGAGGGTTCCTGGGGGCCAACTAGCCCACCATGTACCTCCAAAGCGCCACAGAGCTGCGTTGCAGAGAGGTGTATAAAGGGGCGTGGCCTCTGTACACCTCTCTGCAACGCAGCCTCTGACGCATACTGGAGGTTCCTGGTGGGCTAGTTGGCCCCAGGGACCCCAGTATTCAGGGGAATTACTTCCCCATCTGCAAACGCGCCAGGGGCGCGTTTGCAGAGTGGTGAAGGAAGGGGGCGGGGCCTGCGGGCCGATCGTTTTTTTTTTTCTGAAGGGGGCTGTGTGGCCCCCTTCCTTTTCTTATTTTTGGGCCCTGGGGACCCCATCCCCCAGGGCCTTACCCCTTTTTTTTTTTAATTATTTCTGGGGAGGGAGCCTCGTGGCCCCCCTCCCGGGCCACTACTGCCCCGGGGACCCCATCCCCCGGGGCCTGGCCTCTGGTTGGGGACTGTGGGGGTCCCCAAACCCCCACAGTCCCGCCGGCTCCCCGTGTCCTACGGGAGCCGGCATTGCTTTACACATGGGGAGCAGCTAACATGCTGCTCCCCGTGTGAAAAGCAATTGTCTTTGGATATTGGCAGCGAGAGCAGGTTTCCCTGCTCTCTTCCAATATCCAAAGCAGTTTGCAATGACAGGACGGGAGCCGCGAGGCTCCGTCCTGTCATTACAAGCAGCAGTGTCCCGGGGTAGGCACCCCGGGACACTGCAGGAGCCGGCCCTGGGGGTGGCGGTCCCCAGGGCCACCACAGGCTCCAGGAGGGGGCCGCGCGGCCCCCTCCCCACATCAGCAAAGCCCGGGGAGGTGGTGGTCCCCGGGGCTTCGAGAGGTCCAAAACGGACCCCCATTTTAATTTGTTAGTGCCCCGGGAGGTGGCGGTCCCCGAGGCATGTGGAGCTCGAGCCCCCCACACAGAAAAAAAAAAAAAAGAAGCCCGGGGAGGTGGTGGTCCCGGGGCTGCGGAAGGGCTCAGAGCCCTCCCGCACCATTTTAAAAGAAACCCCGGGGGTGGCGGTCCCGGGGCTTGGGGGCCCCTTTGAGGCCCCCATACATAAATTTAACCCCCCACCATGCCCCGGGACTTGGGCCACCCGGGGGCAAAATACAATCGAGCGCGGAGACCGCCCTTCGATTTTTTTCCGGCAGGATTCGCGCTCCCTGAGCGCATCCTGCCGATTTTTAAAAAAAATGTTTTTTCTGCCCAGGGGTCCTTGTGGGACCCCTGAGCAGACCTAGGGGTCAGGGTGTTTCTACCCTGCCCCCTTTGTGCATTTTGCGCACTTTTTTACTGCTTTCTTGTTCCTCGGTTCTGCCGAGGAACAAGATGGCTGCCAACACTTCCTGGTTTGGAGTGTTGACAGCCAATTAGCAGACAGCTCGTGATCGGGAGGGTGCGCGAATCCGACGCGGCCATAGATATATATGTACTTTTACTTTTGATTTTCTCAGCAACTACTGAACGGATTTACACCATTTAACAAAAAGGGTTCTTTCTGAACCAAGAATTACCTCTTTGCCAAATTTGGTGTAATTCCGTTCAGCAGTTCGGGCTGTAGCCGTGTCTAAAGTTTCCTATGGGAAAATGAATGGGGAAAACACATTTTGGGACCCCCCTTTTTTCTCGGCCCCCGCTTGACGATTCACCCTGAGACTTTCAGGGTAGGAGCGGACCGGAGCGGGCCATAAAGTTTGAAAATTTCGTGAAGATTCGTCAACCGACACAAGAGTTATTTCAAATAGAATGTCGCGGATTTCCTATGGAAAATAGGTCCTAACTATAACTATCTACTGGCGACCGCCAGTAGATAATATTTATATATATATAATGCAAAAAGAGTTGCCTCTATGGGATGCACTCCTAGGTGGAAATTACACCAAAGCAAGGGGACACGCCATGAGCAAAGTCCTTTTCTGGTTTCCTGCCAGACGCGATTTGGGCCAACGCCCTCTTCAGTGGCAGACCATGTGACCTGACGGCGTGCGACAACTACCAGTAAATCCCCGTAATAATTATGCTCAGGTGAACCACCTGAAGCAATGCTTCCTGGGACTGGTGGTTCAGTAAAACCCAAGTGGGTCGCCGCCGGCACTCACATTAAAAAATATCTTTAAAAGGATTGCCGATGTTCGCGCCGGCACCCCTGCATATAACAGGCTCCTCCTGTTCCACAGTTAGCTGCCCCAATAAAGCAGCCACGCGTGGTGCAATCCCGCAACCAGGCAGGCCGCTATACAAAATGCAAAAAGAGTTGCCTCTAGGTGGGATGCACTCCCAGGTGGAAATTACACCAAAGCAGGGGCACACGCCATGAACAAAGTCCTTTTCTGGTTTCCTGCCAGACGAGTTTCAGGCCAACGCCCTCTTCAGTGGCAGACCATGTGACGTGACAGCGTGCGACAACCACCAGTAAATCCCCATAATAATTATGCTCAGGTGAACCACCTAAAGCAATGATTCCTGGGACTGGTGGTTCAGTAAAACCCAAGTGGGTCGCCGCTGGCACTAACATTCAAAAATGTCTTTAAAAGGATTGCCGATGTTCGCGCCGGCACCCCTGCATATAACAGGCACCTCCTGTTCCACAGTTAGCTGCCCCAATAAAGCAGCCGCGGACCCGCAAGTGTTTCGCGTTGGTGCAGTGCCGCGACCAGGCAGGCCGATATACAAAATGCAAAAAGAGTTGCTTCTAGGTGGGATGCACTCCCAGGTGGAAATTACCCCAAAGCAAGGGCACACGCCATGAACAAAGTCATTTTCTGGTTTCCTGCCAGACGCGTTTCGGGCCAACGCCCTCTTCAGTGGCAGACCATGTGACGTGACGATGTGCGACAACCACCAGTAAATCCCTGTAATAATTATGCTCAGGTGAACCACCTGAAGCAATGCTTCCTGGGACTGGTGGTTCAGTAAAACCCAAGTGGGTCGCCGCCGGCACTCACATTCAAAAATGTCTTTAAAAGGATTGCCGATGTTCGCGCCGGCACCCCTGCATATAACAGGCACCTCCTGTTCCACAGTTAGCTGCCACAATAACTCAGCCGCGGACCCGCAAGTGTTTCGCGGTGGTGCAATCCCGCGACCAGGCAGGCCGCTATACAAAATGCATAAAGAGTTGTCTCTAGGTGGGATGCACTCCCAGGTGGAAGTTACGCCAAAGCAAGGACACACGGCATGAACAAAGTCCTTTTCTGGTTTCCTGCCAGATGCGTTTCAGGCCAACGCCCTCTTCAGTGGTAGACCATGTGACGTGATGGCGTGCGACAACCACCAGTAAATCCCCGTAATAATTATGCTCAGGTGAACCACCTGAAACAATGCTTCCTGGGACTGGTGGTTCAGTAAAACCCATGTGGGACGCCGCCGGCACTCACATTCAAAAATGTCTTTAAAAGGATTGCCGATGTTCGCGCCGGCACCCCGGCATATAACAGGCACCTCCTGTTCCACAGTTAGCTGCCACAATAACGCAGCCGCGGACCCGCAATTGTTTCGCGGTGGTGCAATCCCGCGACCAGGCAGGCCGCTATACAAAATGCATAAAGAGTTGTCTCTAGGTGGGATGCACTCCCAGGTGGAAGTTACGCCAAAGCAAGGGCACATGCCATGAACAAAGTCCTTTTCTGGTTTCCTGCCAGACGCGCTTCGGGCCAACGCCCTCTTCAGTGGTAGACCATGTGACGTGATGGCGTGCGACAACCACCAGTAAATCCCCGTAATAATTATGCTCAGGTGAACCACCTGAAACAATGCTTCCTGGGACTGGTGGTTCAGTAAAACCCAAGTGGGTCGCCGCCGGCACTCACATTCAAAAATGTCTTTAAAAGGATTGCCAATGTTCGCGCCGGCACCCCTGCATATAACAGGCACCTCCTGTTCCACAGTTAGCTGCCCCAATAAAGAAGCCGCGGACCCGCAAGTGTTTCACGGTGGTGCAATCCCGCGACCAGGCAGGCCGCTATACAAAATGCAAAAAGAGTTGCCTCTAGGTGAGATGCACTCCCAGGTGGAAATTACGCCAAAGCAAGGGCACACGCCATGAACAAAGTCCTTTTCTGGTTTCCTGCCAGACGCGTTTTGGGCCAACGCCCTCTTCAGTGGCAGACCATGTGATGTGACGGCATGCGAAAACCACCAGTAAATCCCCGTAATAATTATGCTCAGGTGAACCACCTGAAGCAATGCTTCCTGGGACTGGTGGTTCAGTAAAACCCAAGTGGGTCACCGCCAGCACTCACATTGAAAAATGTCTTTAAAAGGATTGCCGATGTTCGCGCCGGCACCCCTGCATATAACAGGCACCTCCTGTTCCACAGTTAGCTGCCCCAATAAAGCAGCCGCGGACCCGCAAGTGTTTCGCGGTGGTGCAATCCCGCGACCAGGCAGGCCGCTATACAAAATGCAAAAAGAGTTGCTTCTAGGTGGGATGCACTCCCATGTGGAAATTACGCCAAAGCAAGGGCACACGCCATGAACAAAGTCCTTTTCTGGTTTCCTGCCAGACGAGTTTTGGGCCAACGCCCTCTTCAGTGGCAGACCATGTGACGTGACGGCGTGCGACAACCACCAGTAAATCCCCGTAATAATTATGCTCAGGTGAACCACCTGAAGCAATGCTTCCTGGGACTGGTGGTTCAGTAAAACCCAAGTGGGTCGCCGCCGGCACTCACATTCAAAATGTCTTTAAAAGGATTGCCGATGTTCGTGCCGGCACCCCTGCATATAACAGGCACCTCCTGTTCCACAGTTAGCTGCCACAATAACGCAGCCGCGGACCCGCAAGTGTTTCGCAGTGGTGCAATCCTGCGACCAGGCAGGCCGCTATACAAAATGCATAAAGAGTTGTCTCTAGGTGGGATGCACTCCCAGGTGGAAGTTACGCCAAAGCAAGGGAACACGCCATGAACAAGGTCCTTTTCTGGTTTCCTGCCAGTCGCGTTTCGGGCCAACGCCCTCTTCAGTGGTAGACCATGTGACGTGATGGCGTGCGACAACCACCAGTAAATCCCCGTAATAATTATGCTCAGGTGAACCACCTGAAGCAATGCTTCCTGGGACTGGTGGTTCAGTAAAACCCAAGTGGGTCGCCGCCGGCACTCACATTCAAAAATGTCTTTAAAAGGATTGCCGATGTTCGCGCCGGCACCCCTGCATATAACAGGCACCTCCTGTTCCACAGTTAGCTGCCCCAATAAAGCAGCCGCGGACCCGCAAGTGTTTCGCAGTGGTGCAATACCGCGACCAGGCAGGCCGCTATACAAAATGCAAAAAGAGTTGCCTCTAGGTGGGATGCACTCCCAGGTGGAAATTACGCCAAAGCAAGGGCACACGCCATGAACAAAGTCCTTTTCTGGTTTCCTGCCAGACGCGTTTTGGGCCAACGCCCTCTTCAGTGGCAGACCATGTGATGTTTCGGCGTGCGACAACCACCAGTAATTCCCCATAATAATTATGCTCAGGTGAACCACCTGAAGCAATGCTTCCTGGGACTGGTGGTTCAGTAAAACCCAAGTGGGTCGCCGCCAGCACTCACATTGAAAAATGTCTTTAAAAGTATTGCCGATGTTCGCGCCGGCACCCCTGCATATAACAGGCACCTCCTGTTCCACAGTTAGTTGCCCCAATAAAGCAGCCGCGGACCCGAAAGTGTTTCGCGGTGGTGCAATCCCGCGACCAGGCAGGCCGCTATACAAAATGCAAAAAGAGTTGCTTCTAGGTGGGATGCACTCCCAGGTGGAAATTACGCCAAAGCAAGGGCACACGCCATGAACAAAGTCCTTTTCTGGTTTCCTGCCAGACGCGTTTCAGGCCAACGCCCTCTTCAGTGGCAGACCATGTGACGTGACGGCGTGCGACAACTGTGGAACAGGAGATGCCTGTTATTTACGAGTAATTTACGAGTAGGCCTGGGCGGAAAACTACGCTACGCTCGCGTAGTTTGTGAAGTTTGCGCTACTTCGCACTACGCGAATTGCACGTAGCACAGTGCGAACACGTGTAGCGTAGCGTAGCATAGTGCAGCGGTCATTTTTTGCTTGCTCGCGGTCCTCAACGTCAAGTTGGCGACCGCGAGCAAGCAAAATGACATCCCGGCGAGACTTTTTCCTCGTTCGCGATCAGCAACATCAAGTTGCCGATCGCGAGCGTGGAAAATAAAGCTCCCGGCGAGATTCTCAACGCGGGGAGGTCAGGTTTCTCATTGTGAGTGGTCGCGTATGCTCGCGACCGCTCGCGATGAGAAACTACCAGTCCACGTTGAGAAAGCTGCCGCTCGAGTAAAAATCTACTCGAGCGGCAGTAAAAGACAGCTCGCACTGTGCAAGATGCCGTTTTCAATGATTGCACAGTGCGGACAAGCATCCGGCACTGTGCAACCATTGCGAACACGCACTACGCAGTTCGCGTAGTGCTACGCGTAGCTCGCGTAGTGCGAACTGCGCTTTGCGTAGCTTCGCGAAGCGTTACTTTGCGAACTACACCCAGGGTTATTTACGAGTCCTTGCTCCATCAATCCCCTCTCTGATGGCATTTTAAGCCATCACAAAATTACCCATCCCATCCCAGATACCAACTTTAGCACATCTCAGTTCTCTATTTCTCCTCTCAATTTTCCATCTATCAACTCGTTTCCTTCTAAATCCTTCATTTTCTTACATAATTTGCCTTTCATTTCTTCCAACTGTATTTCATCATATTTTCTTTTTGTTTCTTTCCCTTTCCTTCTCTTTCAAAATGTATTTTCCTCTCCTTCCTTTTCTACAACACTTATATGTAATCTTTATTATTATCACTACGGTTATTATCATGACTAATGGTATTATTATTTGACCTAGGAAACTTTTCCCAAAATCAGCAAACCATTTCCCTATTGATGTTATACTTTTTGTTAGTCTTCCCCACACACTGTCAACCTCCAGTTGGGTCAAGTCTTTATTCTCGTAATGTTTTCAATATATCCTCTAATTTCTCTGCTCTTGTCTGGAATGTAAGTGCAACAATGTTGAATTTTCAACATGCCACAAACTCCACCTTCTTTTGCTAACAATACATCAAGAGCAAGACGGTTTTGTAAAACCAGAGGCCTGATTGCAACCATCTCTGTGTTAATCATTAAGAATCCTCCTGCAGTATCTGTAGAAAGACGATCAACTATGGTTGATAACTTACAAATTTTCTGTGAATTAAGAATGACTCCAACTGAGGGTATCAATGCACTAAAAATATCTCCTACAATTTCAGAAAAACTAGCTCTTCTTCTACGTGTTAGTCCATTAGAATTTCCATTGGTTCCACTGATTCTGTCCACATGATAAATTTTTGGACAAACTATTCCAAAGTAACAGCTCCTGTACCATCTTGCAGGTAACCTATACTATGCATTGTTCCCACAAACATAATAAACTCCTGGAAATACAGGATCAGTTCCACCTTTTAGTCCTCATCCTCCTAAATTTAGGAAGTTGTGTTCACATTCACTGGAACCAATGTAATTATTGTTATAATCTGTCTTTAATCTATGGAGGCAGAATTTTCCCTTTTTCACAAAATCCAGGGACTTCGCAGCATGAGCATTGCCATTTACATAGATTCCCTCTTCCCCAGCCCATGGAGGTACATGGGTTTTCTGTTCAGTCGCTTTCTTTATTAAATCCTGCCTCCTTTCTTCTTCTAAATCTAAAAAATCTTTTTCTTCTTCTCTCAATGTACATGTTAGATTATCTTTATGTGCCTGAACTAAATCTATTGAACTCATTGTTAAGAAAAATTCACCCATAAACTGTGCATTTTTACTACTAACTACTGGATTCATATTCTTTCTAATAGGTAAATCAGAAAATACTACTTCTAGATTTGAATAAAAATACTGAAGTCTCCCTGTAGCATAAAATAGACTTGATAAAATACTACATGACACACCATATGTTATAGGTATATGGTGATACGTCACCCCTTCTGATACTGATGAGGGTAACTTCATACACACATAGCAATTATTAATCTCCATAGTACTAACATATTGAAATAACAATTTAATAAACACATTAGAGGATGTATTATAGTCTGATTCATTATGATAATTTGCTTGATCTTCTACCCCTATTTCTATTTTAGTTCCTTTTGTTCTATCTATCTTATCATTAGTATCTGTATTATTCTTGTCACTTGTTTTCATTAACAAAGGTACTCCTACTGTTAGGAATAACCATACAAATGCTACTAATAAAACACTACAAAAACAAAATCTATAACATTTTCTTTTCAATCCACGGTTTGGTCTTTCGGTAACTTCAATTTCTGCCATTTTACTTCTGAGAAACATTCTTTTGTCTTATCCTTTCTTTGTTAATTTGACTTTTTGTTTTTTTTCTTAAGGAGGCCTCAATTTGCTTTCATCAATCTGTGCAACATGAACTTCTTCTGTTTCATCACTCAGATCTAGGGATTCAAATTCTTCAAGTATGACATAGGTCCATTCAGGAGCCTTGTATCTTCTGTTTAAATTTCTCAATCTTGGACTTCTTCGAGTTATTTTCGCTAAAGTTTGTTTAGACCGTGTTTGACTTGTGATTTCATTTACTTGTTCTGGTTTCTTTTCTGATTTTCCCAAATTATATCTTAATTTCTTTACTCCAGTAGGCCAATTGTCTCCCTTTCTGATTCTTTTGATCTGTACTGCACTTTCACCTTCTTTATCTCCTTTTAAAGTTCTTTTAATTTAACTTAATCTAGGCACAATCTGTTCTTGTTCTCTGTTTTCTGTGCTTGAACCTTCTTTTGCTTCCACCTGCTCAGGTCTTATCGTACTTTGTTCTTCTTCTTCCTGAGCTTGTTCTTCTAATTCTATCTGACCCTGTTCAGGTCTTACTTCAAACTGTTCTTTTTCTGCCTGAACTTGTTCTTCTAACTCTATCTGATCCTGTTCAGGTCTTATTTCAAACTTTTCTTCTTCTGCCTGAACATGTTCTTCTAATATTCCCTCCTCAGGTTCCTGAAAGTCTTTTTCTGTTTCCACCTGAGTGTGTTCTTCTTCCCCTGTCTTTTCCTGACTACTTTCCTGTCTTTTCAGTTCTGCTCTTCGTCTTGTTTCAATAGCTGTCAGGGTGCAGAAAAAAGGAGCAAAGACTCTCCAGTGCTCCTCTGTATCCTGGAATGAGCCGGTTGTAAAGAGATCACCCGCTCGCAAAAGGTTGCGGGTGATCGTTGCGCGCAATCGGGTATTTCTTCCAGTACTCCCAACAGGGAGGACCGCAGAGGCAGTGGCCGGTCTAGTCTTGCGCTCCTGGACACGAGCGCGAGGTATGGACCAGCTGTGAAGTGCGCCGGTTGATTGTAGAACCGCGCACTTCACCAACGGAATTTCAGGGTTAAGTAGCTAAACGACAGGCTTCTAGTTAGATAGGAATAGAGTCGTTTTCGGAGCAAGGCTTAGGCGTAGGATAGAGCGTTTCGGTGCGTCGGTTAGTTAGTTAGGCTATAAGCTAAGAGAAAATTATAAGTTAGGAAGAAATAGAAAAACGAAAAGCAGAAGTAAAAAAAGAATTACCATACTCACCAACCAGAATCTCAGTTCCTGATTTTCCTTCGTCGTCCAGTTGATGGCGTTGACTTCAGAAGTATCTACGGAACAAAACAAAAGTGAATTAACGAAGAAGAGAAAGTAAGGCAGAGAGTGTGTGAGAGAATAAAGGAATGAATGTGATAACATAAGAAAGTCTATAATGTTTTAAAGTACAAATTATCGTTTGCCATACAGAACTCAGAAGAATCAAAAAACTCATTTGAAAGAGTAGAAGAGGAGCAAAAGTCTTAGGCACTCTGGGTAAGGAAAGAGCCAAAGGGAGAGAGTGGGAGAGTGGGGGGAAGTAGAAGGGAATTAGTAACGATGTGTTCTTCTGTTGCAGTGCTTTCCACAAATGCTAGACGATAGAGAGGGTGTAAAAAAAGAACAGAATGGAATGCAGAAGTAGAAGGAAGTGGAAGCGTCAAAGACCAGGCAGTCTCTTCTCTGTCCCAATCCCCTTTCCCCCGACGGGGTTCGCACGGCCGCTGGTAATTACTGAGTTGGTGGCTGTGGGAAAACCAGTGGTGGAATCTGGAAAATCTCATCGTTCTGCTCCTGGGAGTGTCGGCATTGTGAGTAACCACCGCCCATGACAGAGTGAAGTGCCCACGTCAATACTCACCCGAGCAGAATGGCAGAAGGGTTCGACTTAAAAAATTTAGGGAATGTTCTTAAGGAAATTCAGCATGAGTTGATGGCAGTCAGGGAGGAAAATAAGGTACTCAAATTGGAAATGGAGGCCACTAGACGCGAGACCAAAGAGATAGCGCCTCAGTTGAAGAGCGAAGAGTCTGGGAATAGGTTCCACCCCTCTCCTTCTGGGACCAGTATATTTAATCAGAGTTCCGCAACTAGTGGGGGGTCAGCTACGCAGGTCATTCATTCCTTGGCGCCTGTAATTCCTTTGGCTCCGCCAGAACGCTTTGGTGGGGATCCCCAAAAGGCCCACATTTTTTAACCCAGTGCTCTTTGCATTTCATGTGTCGGCCCACTGTCTTCCCGGATGCACAGTCTCGAATAGCCTTCATCCTATCTTACCTGAATGGAGACGCAGCTTCGTGGTCTATGCCCTTAGTCACTCAGGATTCTCCAATTTTATATAACTTCGAGGAATTCAAGAAAGAGTTTCTGCAAATTTTTGATCGTCGAAAGGTGGCACAGGCTACGGATAATGAACTACTGGAGTTGAGGTAAGGGAATCGAGAACTAGTCACCTACCTTGCCCAATTTAACAAACTTGTCGTCGAAACAGATTGGCCTGAGTCCAAAAGGGCAGCCTTGTTCTATCGGGGTTTAAAAGATGATTTGAAGGACGCCTTGTCACAGATTCCAAATCGCCACACAGAAGTTTCTGCTTAGATTGATTTAGTGTTGGAAATGGACTATCGACAAACAGAAAGAAGAGGTGAAAGACGACGTGAATTTCGATCCAGTGTACCTCGCTTCGATCGGGTCAGATCGGAAGTTGTTAAATTTGGAGATAGAGAGCATGGTGTAGAACCCATGCAAATTGGAACTATCAGAGGCCCCCTTTCCAAAGAAGAAAAAGAAAAGCGTCGACTGAATAACCTATGCCTTTATTGTGGGATCAGCGGTCATTTTATAAAGGAATGTCCCAAGAGACCAAAAACCTACAAGAAGGAAAACTCTCTGCACCACCAGTAAATGGAGTTGGGCTGGTGGTTGCAAACAAGGATACAACTCCAATCTCTCATCAAGTGGCGAATACACTACAATCTTCCGCTCCACACCTCATTCTGACAATGACTTTAAAGTTTCAAGATCAAGTTCTTTTGGGAGTGGTCGTGATGCTGGACTCAGGAGCCACGGGAAACTTTGCGACCTCAAATATGCCTCCAGAATTGGGTTGAAAGCTTTACCGAAAGAAAGAAGCGAAGCAGTCAGAGCCGTTGACGGAACAAATTTGTCTTCCGGTCCCATAACCAGTCATACTGAAGTAGTGGAACTTGTCTCAGTTGAAGGTCATAAGGAGGAGATTCAATTCAACTTAATCGATGCCCCACAGTTCGGAATCATCCTAGGGTTGCCTTGGTTAACTGAACACAACCCAACAATTAACTGGAGCGATCGAACAGTGAAGTTTAACTCGAGCTATTGTTTGAAACATTGCTTCGGTGAAAAGCAAAAAGATCGAGATGGAAACCCAGCAGCCTTACTATGCGAACAAAGGATGATGGTTTGTGCGGTGCAAACTGTGAGCTTACCGATTGAATATCAGGAGTTTGCTGAAGTTTTTAGTGAATCGGAATCAAAGAAATTGCCCCCACATCGGTCGTATGACTGCAAAATTGATTTAGAACCCGGAGCAAATCTTCCTTGCAGTCGTATATATGCTCTTACCGAGGCTGAGAACCGTCATCTTAAGGATTACATTCAGGAATACTTGGAAAACGGTTTCATACGTCCATCACAGTCCCCAGTTTCTTCGCCGTTGTTTTTCGTTCCAAAACGTGACGGAGACCTGAGAACGTGTATTGATTATCGCGCCCTGAACAAAATTACTATCAAGAATCGTTATCCCCTCCCTCTGATTTCTGTTCTACTAGACCAACTAAAAAATGCCAAAATCTTCACAAAATTAGATTTGCAGGGAGCATATCATCTAATTCAAGTGAGAAGCGGAGATGAATGAAAACAGCGTTTAGAACTAAGTATGGATTGTATGAGTACCAAGTCATGCCCTACGGTTTAAGCAACGCCCCGGCTGCTTTCCAATACTTCATTAATGATGTCCTGAAAGATTTCATAGATCAATGCGCTATCGTCTACATTGACGATATTTTGATTTACTCCTCATCTGAAGAAGAACACCAACACCAGGTCAAAAGAGTTTTGCGTTGTCTGAAGGAAAATGAACTTTTCGTAAAACTGGAGAAATGTGCTTTTGGAGTGAAATCTGTAGACTTCTTGTTATTTGTGATTGCCCCGGAAGGTCTAACCATGGATGTTAAAAAGATTGAGGCGGTATTAAATTGGCCTCCTCCAACCTCGGTGAAAGAAGTACAGAGCTTCATCGGGTTTGCAAATTTCTATCGCAGATTCATTCGAGATTTTTCCCTGAAGGTAGCACCTATAACTAGGTTGCTGCGAAAAGGAGTGTCATTTCAATGGTCTTCTGAGGCAGAAGATGCTTTCCAGTTTTTGAAGAAGAGCTTTACCACTGCGCCCATTCTGCTGCATGTGGATCCTGCTCAACCGTTTTACCTGGAGACAGACGCCTCTGAGCAAGCCATTGGAGGAGTACTTTCACAGAGACACAAAGAAACTGGGCAGTTGCATCCGGTGGCATATCACTCCAGAAAACTGCAACCAGCGGAAATGAATTACACAATTTCAGATAAGGAACTCCTCGCTATCAAAGATGCTTTCCAAGAGTGGCGACATTACCTTCTCGGAGCTAGACACTGATCATCAAAACCTCCAGTTTCTGAAATCGGCCAGGACGCTTACGCCACGCCAACTTAGGTGGTCCTTGTATTTCGCCGATTATGACTTTGTGATCACATTTCGGCCCGGAAGGAATAACGGAAAGGCAGATGCCTTGTCTCGAATAGACACAGATGGAAAGAAGATTCTCATTAGTGATCAAAACATAATTCCAGAAACTAAGATCATTGGAGCCACAAGTGAGAAAACTCTTGTGGAAAAGGTTAAAGAAGCCTTAACTTCTGAAGAAATGCAGAGTTGGGCTCTGAAGGATCCAGCTCGGGAGATTATCGATGGAGTACCATTTCATTCTAAGGCCTTGTATTTACCAATCCAAGAACTTCAACAACAAGCGTTGATCGACTGCCATGACAATCCGTTGGCTGGTCATCCAGGAATCCATCGAACGGAGGAGTTGTTAAAGAGACAATTTTGGTGGCCAGGGTTGCCCGCAGATGTTCGAGTTTCCTTCTGTACCCCTCGCTGCCCCATTTTGAATTGTGCCCGTATTTGTGTCCGCTTTCTCTCCACTTTTCCTTCTGTACCCCTCGCTGCCCCATTTTGAATTGTGCCCGTATTTGTGTCCGCTTTCTCTCCACTTTTCCTTCTGTACCCCTTGCTGCCCCATTTTGAATTGTGCCCGTATTTGGGTCCGCTTTCTCTCCCTTTTCCTTCTGTACCCCTCGCTGCCCCATTTTGAATTGTGCCCGTATTTGTGTCCGCTTTCTCTCCCCTTTTCCTTCTGTACCCCTCGCTGCCCCATTTTGAATTGTGCCCGTATTTGTGTCCGCTTTCTCTCCACTTTTCCTTCCTGTACCCCTCGCTGCCCCATTTTGAATTGTGCCCGTATTTGTGTCCGCTTTCTCTCCCCTTTTCCTTCTGTACCCCTCGCTGCCCCATTTTGAATTGTGCCCGTATTTGTGTCCGCTTTCTCTCCCCTTTTCCTTCTGTACCCCTCGCTGCCCCATTTTGAATTGTGCCCGTATTTGTGTCCGCTTTCTCTCCACTTTTCCTTCTGTACCCCTCGCTGCCTCTCGCCATTCCCGCTGCTGCGTCCCTGCGGCCCCGCCCCCTGACTGCCCATTCGCTGCCCCTGCCTCCCGCCTCCCAGCTGCTCCTCCCTCCCACCTCCCCATAAATGGCGGCCGCTGCGCGGCCGCGCCGCTGGCGCGCTGAAGGCAAGCCCGTCTGCGCCCGTCCGCGCTTGGACCGTGCCCAGCGCCAAACCCCCTGGCCCCCGCAGCAGCCAACCCACCCACCGGACTTACGACACCGCCACCCTCAACGCACTCAACACCGGCCGCATCCCGGCTGCCACCGTGCCACCCCAGGACGCACCCACGGACCCTTCGCCTGCCAATCCTGCAAGTTCTCCTGCCTCCGGACCTGCACCACTCCCGCCAAGCCGAGCACCAGCAGCAACCACCTGAAGTGCTTCCTGCTCAACACCCGCTCCGTCCACAGACACGCCGTGGAACTTTGGAACCTGCTCGACTCCACATCACCAGACGTCGCTTTCCTCACGGAAACATGGATGAACGCCTCCTCAGCGCCCGACATCGCCATCGCCATCCCGGACGGATACAAGATCACCCGAAGGGACCGCGCAAACCAGACAGGAGGAGGCATCGCCATCGTCCACAAGAACACCATCCGCATCACGACCAACTCCGACGACACCTTCACAGCCGGCGAACACCTGCACTTCCAGATACACACCGACCCCAAGACCACCCTCAGAGGCACCCTCATCTACAGACCCCCAGGACCACGCACACAATTCAGCGAAGACATCGCCGACCTCATCAGCCCGCACGCCCTCCCTCGGCTGACTACATCCTCCTTGGGGACCTCAACTTCCACCTAGAGAACAACAACGATCGCAACACCACCACCCTGCTGGACAACCTCGCCAACCTCAGACTCAAGCAACTGGTGACCACCCCCACACACCTCGCCGGCCACACGCTTGACCCCGTCTTCTCCTCCAGCAAGGACATCTCCTTCAGCCACACCACCGGACTCCACTGGACAGACCACAGCTGCGTCCACTTCAGCTTCAGCAGGATCACCACGCACCACCACCCGCAACAGTTTCCGCGCAGAAGCTGGAATAAGATCACCACCGACCAACTCACCACATCCCTGAGCCAGAACCCTCCCGCCAGCTCAACGAATCCCAACCAAGCCGCCAGCAACCTCACAAGATGGATCACCAACTGCGCAGACGACCTCGCCCCATTGAAGACCCCCAGTCAGACCCGGCAACAAGAAAGCATCCTGGTTCACCGACGAACTCAAGATATCCAAGAAGAACTGCCGGGCCCTCGAGAAAGCATGACGCAGAGACCCGACTGCAGACAACATGACCACCCTCAAGCACGCCACCCGAAAACACCACCAGCTGATCCACACCACCAAGAAAACCGCATACAAGGAACGACTGGACAACAACGCCCACAACAGCAAGGAACTCTTCATCATCGTCAAAGAACTCTCGAACCCCAGCGCCGGAAACAACGACATCACTCCCTCGCAAGACCTCTGCAACTCGCTCGCCTCGTTCTTCCACAGCAAGATCGCAGACATACACTACAGTTTCAGCACACAGCCGACGTACCCTACGACCGTTCCAACGCCCCCACCTCCACCCTCCGAGCCTGGACCCCTATCAACACCGAAGACACTATCCGCACGATGAACTCCATCCACTCCGGATCACCAACCGACCCCTGCCCTCACCACGTCTTCAACAAGGCCGACGCCGTCATCGCACCCCACCTCCGGGACATCATCAACACCTCCTTCGTCACCGCCACCTTCCCAGAGAGCTGGAAGCACGCCGAACTCAGCGCCCTACTGAAGAAACCGTCAGCAGACCCCACCGACCTCAAAAACTACCGCCCCATCTCGCTCCTTCCTTTTCCTGCCAAAGTCATCGAGAAGACCGTCAACAGACAACTGGCCGCCTTCCTCGAGACGAATGGATCCCTCGACCACTCGCAGTCCGGCTTCCGGGCCAACCACAGCACCGAGACCGCCCTCATCGCAGCTACCGACGACATCCGAGCCCTGCTCGACAACGGGAAACAGCGGCCCTCATCCTCCTGGACCTCTCCGCAGCGTTCGACACAGTCTGCCACCGCACCCTAGTGCAACGCCTGAACAACGGCGGAATCCAAGAGAAGGCACTGGAGTGGATCATCTCCTTCCTCGCCGGAAGAACCCAGAGAGTCCGCCTCCCCCGTTCAGTTCCGAGGCCACCGAAGTCATCTGCGGCGTACCACAAGGATCATCACTCAGCCCCACCCTCTTCAACGTCTACATGAGCCCCTCGCAGCCATCGCACGCCAACACAACCTCAACATCATCTCCTACGCCGACGACACCCAGCTGATCCTCTCCCTCACCAACGACCCCACAACCGCCAGAACCAACCTACATGAAGGGATGAAGGACGTGGCCGAGTGGATGAGGAACAGCCGCCTGAAACTGAACTCAGATAAAATGGAAGTCCTCATCCTAGGATCATCACCCTCCGCCTGGGACGACTCCTGGTGGCCCCCTGCCCTGGGCAACGCACCCAAACCAACGGACCACGCACGCAACCTGGGCTTCATCCTGGACTCCTCCCTCTCAATGACCCGACAAATCAACGCCGTCTCCTCGTCTTGCTTCAACATCCTACGCATGCTGCGCAAAGATCTTCCGGTGGATCCCCACCGAAACCAGGAAGAACGGTCACCCAGGCCCTCGTCACCAGCCGACTGGACTACGGCAACTCCCTCTACGCCGGAACCACAGCCAAACTTCAAAAAAGACTCCAACGCATCCAGAACGCCTCAGCTCGACTCATCCTGGACATCCCCCGACACAGCCACATCGCCGGACACCTGAGAGACCTGCACTGGCTCCCCGTCAGCAAGAGAATCACGTTCCGACTCCTCACCCACGCACACAACGCTCTCCACAACCAAGGCCCCAGATACCTCAACGACCGTCTGACCTTCTACACTCCCACCCGCCAGCTACGATCGACCAACCACGCCCTCGCCGCCGTCCCCCGCATCCGAAGAGCCACAACGGGAGGAAGATCCTTCTCCTACCTGGCTGCCAAGACGTGGAACTCCCTACCCATCCACCTCCGCCTTACCCAAGACCACCTCTCCTTCAGGAAGCAACTCAAGACCTGGCTGTTCAAACAGTAGCGGACCCCCTCCCCCAAGCGCCTTGAGACCCTCCGGGTGAGTAGCGCGCTATACAAATGCTTGATTGATTGATTGATTGATTGATTGAGTTCATGTGGAAGGCTGTGGGACTTGTGCAATGGGGAAGACAGATAAGCGGGCTCCTCAGGGGTTATTGAGACCTTAACCTACCCCACCATATCCCTGGCACACAGTAACCATGGATTTAATAGTAGAGCTACCCTCTAGTCAAGGATTCAGTCCTGTATTAGTCATGGTAGACGCCTTTTCCAAAATGTCGCATTTTGTTGCCCTGAAAGGAAATTCATCTGCAAGACAAATTGCCACACAATTCAACCAAAGTGTGATTAAGATACATGGCATACCAAAGGTTTTGATCACAGATCGTGGGTCTCAATTTCTATCTAATTTTTGGAAGGCTTACACTAAGGGTTTGGGAATTGAGACGCGTTATTCAACGAGTTTTCATCCACAAACAGATGGGCAAACAGAAAGGGCAAACCAAGAGTTAGAAAAGTATCTTAGGCTGTTTCTTTTGGATCAAGAGGAGAGTGGCCCGATCTTCTTTGGACCGCAGAGTTTGCGCATAATAATGCAAAGAATGCCTCTACTGGTTTTTCCCTTTTTACTTGAATTACGGAAGGCATCCAAATTCTGTGGTTTCCTCTCAAGAAGTGTTGGTGCCAGCGGCTCAATATTTTGTACAACATCTTAGTGAGGTACATGAGTCTGCCACCAGGAACTTAAGGAAAGCTAAAGAACGCTACAAGCAAAGTGCAGACAAGAAGAGAAGGCCAGAACCAGATTTGCATGTAGGGGACAGGGTTTGGTTAAATACCAAAAATCTAAAACTCAAAGGAAATCGAAAATTCCAACCCCGTTTTGTAGGTCCCTTTTCTGTGGAACAAGTAGTGAATCCTGTGACTTTCAAACTAAAACTACCTCCACAGCTGAAGATACACCCAGTGTTTCATGTTTCCCTTCTAAAAAAGGTTTCACCCCATTTGAAAGAGTTGAGGAGTAGAGAACCCATTTTAGTAGAAGGACAAGAAGAATTTGAAGTTAAAAGAATCCTAGACTCCAAGTCTGTTCGAGGTAAAATTTTCTATCTCGTAGATTGGAAGGGTTTTGGCCCAGAGAATAGGTCTTGGGTGGAACAATCAGATGTTCATGCTCCCTGATTAACCAAAAATTTTCACTCACAGTATCCTCACAAGCCTCAGCCCGGAGGCTTAATCTTGCGGGGGGGTACTGTCAGGGTGCAGAAAAAAGGAGCAAAGACTCTCCAGTGCTCCTCTGTATCCTGGAATGAGCCGGTTGTAAAGAGATCACTCGCTCGCAAAAGGTTGCGGGTGATCGTTGCGCGCAACCGGGCATTTCTTCCAGTACTCCCAACAGGGAGGACCGCAGAGGCAGTGGCCGGTCTAGTCTAGCGCTCCTGGACACGAGCGCGAGGTCTGGACCAGCTGTGAAGTGCGCCGGTTGATTGTAGAACCGCGCACTTCACCAACGGAATTTCAGGGTTAAGTAGCTAAACGACAGGCTTCTAGTTAGATAGGAATAGAGTAGTTTTCGGAGCAAGGCTTAGGCGTAGGATAGAGCGTTTCGGTGCGTCGGTTAGTTAGTTAGGCTATAAGCTAAGAGAAAATTATAAGTTAGGAAGAAATAGAAAAACGAAAAGCAGAAGTAAAAAAAGAATTACCATACTCACCAACCAGAATCTCAGTTCCTGATTTTCCTTCGTCGTCCAGTTGATGGCGTTGACTTCAGAAGTATCTACGGAACAAAACAAAAGCGAATTAACGAAGAAGAGAAAGTAAGGCAGAGAGTGTGTGAGAGAATAAAGGAATGAATGTGATAACATAAGAAAGTCTATAATGTTTTAAAAGTACAAATTATCGTTTGCCATACAGAACTCAGAAGAATCAAAAACTCATTTGAAAGAGTAGAAGAGGAGCAAAAGCCTTAGGCACTCTGGGTAAGGAAAGAGCCAAAGGGAGAGAGTGGGAGAGTGGGGGGAAGTAGAAGGGAATTAGTAACGATGTGTTCTTCTGTTGCAGTGCTTTCCACAAATGCTAGACGATAGAGAGGGTGTAAAAAAAGAACAGAACGGAATGCAGATGTAGAAGGAAGTGGAAGCGCCAAAGACCAGGCAGTCTCTTCTCTGTCCCATTCCCCTTTCCCCCGACGGGGTTCGCACGGCCGCTGGTAATTACTGAGTTGGTGGCTGTGGGAAAACCAGTGGTGGAATCTGGAAAATCTCATCGTTCTGCTCCTGGGAGTGTCGGCATTGTGAGGTAACCAC